>JASXTE010000018.1:24430415-25061665 GCA_030280995.1 Hemileia vastatrix
ATTAAATAAATTTTGGTGTGAAACAATTCTATTTGTTTTAATTAAAACCTTTACATCTTATTATAATACTTGTTTAGGATTTTTTTTCTCACAGTTCTCATTGTCTCATAATTATTTAGTTACTCATTATATTAAATACTTGTTTTTGGAACTTTAAGATGGGGAAGATATTTATTATTTGGGGGTTTAATTTTTTGTTTCATTTTTTCCCCTCAAATCGTATGTTTTAATTAATTTCCTTTAATATTTTGATCACATTACTATTACCCTTGTATATACATTTGAAGCGCCTCAGAATATCCTTGCCTATAAAAAGGGCTTGGAACTCCTCTTTGTGGATCATCACTTACAATACAAACATTTAAATACTTACAGTACATTATTATTATTTTTATTAGTATTAAAAATCTAATCTAAATATTCAATAAATAATCTAAGGTTGCTTAATGTTTATTAGTAATACAAATTGTTAGCCAAGCAGAAAAGACTTTGATTACTTATATAAATATTTATAAATAAACCAGAACCTCACTGTTGTGTCATTCCTTATAATCTGTTGTTGCATCTCTCTTATTTTGATTTAATTATTTTATTAATTTTATCAATTACATTACTCTCTCTTTATTACTTCCTTCTCCTCCATTCCATTATTCTCTTCTTCTTCACCTTCTTCTAGAAGACCCACTGACAATTGAGGACCTTTCCAAATGACAACGACCTTTTTTGAAAAACATCATAACACACTGACCACCTAACACAAAACAGATAATTTTTTCAGTGACTGTGTTTCAAACTTGGGTGTGATATTTGTGGTTTATTATATATTATATTATATATATTTTAAAGTGATTTCTCGATCACTATAGTAAGTAAACCTTTGCACCTCTCAAATATATTATTAAATTTTTATTACAATAACAGTGTTTTTGGCTTAATTGCTGAATCACTGAGTGTAATTGATCATTAATTTTTAAATTGTTTTTCCTAGTTGACCATAATAGAGTTTTACTCTTAGTCCTAGAGGATCATTAAAAATTTTTTAAATAAATTATTAAATTAATTTAGTTGAAATTTTTTTTTTTTGATTTATTGGTTGAAAATAATAGTACTCAGTACTTAGTCCCAATATTACCAAGATATATTTTTGGTATTAATTATTTTGGTTGACTTATTGAACCTTTTTGGTTGTTCCCTTAATAATTATTGTTAATTATTAATAATATCATTTGTAATTACATATTTTTTGTAATACATTTTTTTAGTTTATTAATTAATTTTTTGAATTAAATTTAAAAAAAATTTTCTTTAAGAAATAATTTGATTATTTTTTGATTGAAAATATAAATTTAAATCATTAAAACCATTTGATTTTTCATTCACAGTTTCATGTCCAGTAGTTTGGCAAACAGCATTGAAAACCTTCATCTAGATGAAATCGACGTTGTAGACAATCCTATAGTGCTAGCTATAGGCCTTGACCAAGGGAGTTGGAGAAAAACCAGAGAGAAAATCCCCTGTCCCATTAGAAAAATAGAGTGAGATTTACTTGCTAAAGTAAGTTGGTTCCTGTTTTCCTAAAGACCCCTTTTAAACACACTTGACTGCTTGATGAGCCAAGAAAGTAGTCACCAGATAGACTACCAGACCAAAGAACTGAAATGTAGAACAAAGTCCACACCAGAGACAGCAAAGATACTTGATGTAGGCTGCAAATCCACACCAGAGACAGCAATAATACTTGCTATAGCTTGCAAGACTATAACAGAGAAAACAGTTGCCAAAGTTAAGTTAAATGAAGAACTCACTTGCAGCAAACACAGCCAATTGTGGCCAGAAAACAGTGAAAACTGAGTGAGGAACAATGAGATCACCTCCGGATGGTTGTATGATGATTAAGGTTGCCCCAAACTGTCTTATTCACTATGTACACACAGACCACTAACTAAGAGCCCATGCGCACCCACCAATCTGGCGCCTGTACCCGCCAAATTGCATAAAAAACCCTCTTGGAGCGCTCCCCAACCTCCTAAAACAGAGGCGGGCAGGCTGCCCGATGTCGGAGATGCTGCCTGAAGCGGCCCTGCCTCCCTGAAGCCAGAAAACCAATAAAAACCACTAATCTACTTAGAAAAATTAGCTACAACTACTAAAACCTTTAAAACACGGAATTTCACTATAACAACATTCAGACATGAAATATAGAGAAAAATTAGCTCTATCCAATGGTACTAAGCACTTAACCCTAAGACTTAAGGTTAGCCCGTAAAACACGAAAAACAAAATTAAACAGCAATCTTTTATAAATGAAAAATGAGGAAATGACCCCTTAAAACTCAGAATATGAAAAATGTCTACAAGACATAAAATATAGAGAAAAACCAGGGCTATCCAATGATAGTACCCACATACCCGCAGACCCAATATCCACGGAATAAAACCAGAAAAATACCAAATTCCTTAACAGATGTCAATTAAGACATGCACAAACAGCGCCAAATCACACAACAAAGGCCCCTGCCAATGTTGGAAGACCACATCCTCCCTCCAATTGAGAATGTCCGCATTCTTTCTTCATCCAACCACCATGTTTAACCTCCTTCCCAAATCTGCCTCTGAAATGGGCCCCTGCCAATACTGCATCAACAATAATTTAAACTGCGCCATGACACCATCTGTTCATCCATACAGAACGTCCTGCAATGTCTGCCACTCCAGAAAGAAGACCTGCCACAGACCTGGTCCACTTTCTTCTGCAACAGATTCACCTCCGCCTCAACCTGGTCCTTCTTCTGCCAGCACCAAAAGATCTAGGCCATCCATCCTGATACCCAGATTAATCAAAAAGCTCCACCCTTCCCAGAAGAGTGCCACAACCCATAAAGCAACTAGTTCCCCCATCCCTGGTCCATCTGATGCTAAAGAAAATTTATTCCTTCCTTCAACTTTAAAACTGACAACTTCTCAGTTCCTTCCTCTTCTGATAGTGATGATAACAATGTAGGATCCATTGCACCACTAACACCAACGCACTTGCCCACTATCAAGGCCAAGTTCCAACAACACAGATCTCAACAGAAACAACTTCTGCTTAACTACTTCCAATCCACTCCTGCTAGAGATCCACAGGACATTGAGAACAGAAGACACCTCATTCACCAGTTCAAGGCTAATTCTGAACACTTCATTTCATCTCTTGATTCTCTCTGTAATTCCACTAGTACTTGAGTTTTATTCAGAAAAGAAAAATTAACCACACCCTCTATAGGATGTAACCACAAACAACCATCAGTTTTAAGTCTTGGGGGACCATCCTCATTTTATAGTCTTGGGGGACTCAAAATCCCTCAGTTTAAAGTCTTGGGGGACTCAAAAAACCTAAATCATAAACCCAGAACCAGAGATCAACCACATTAAGACACAGAGAAAAAACTAACATTCTGGGGTAATTTTGAATAGAGCTGCCAGCCCATCAATTACCCCCAAACTTGCCTTTGCTAAATTCGGAGGCTCCCCCTGTGGATACCCTCCACCAATCTTTCAAACCAACTCCAACAACAAAAACTTTTCCCTCGGTTTACAGTCTTGGGGGACTTACAACCCTCAGTTTAAAGTCTTGGGGGACTAACACAGTGTTCAGTTTAAAGTCTTGATGGACTAGCCTTGATAAAATCTTGAAACTGGCCAGTTTAAAGTCTTGGAGGACTAACAGAAACCAGATTTCAGTTTAAGTTCTTGATGGACTGTCTTAATACCATAGCTTTTTTCAGTTTAGAGTCTTTATGGACTGATAAAATTTCCAGTTTAGAGTCATAGAGGACTGTCAGAATCTTGCATGAATCTGACCCAGCCAATTTCATGCAATACACACACAGCTAGACCCACGGAGCGTCCGCCTTCACTTCATCTTCTACTCATCACTGACAAAATCTTCTCTTATCCTTTTCATCACCTTTCACACCACAGATCATGTCTGCATCCCCTGCTTTTGACTCATCTACTCTTCCTTGCTTCACTGCTCCAAGGAACTATACCTGCAAACAGTGCATCCACATGTGCAGACCTTGCACATTCACTCTTCCAAATCCAGAAGCCAAATTCTACAACAGGGCTTGTGACTCTTACTATTCCAAAAAAAAGAAATGTGACAGAGATGCCCACTATCCTATTCCTCCGCCTTCTGATTCACAAGTACATCTACAGATCCCCTACCAGGTGTCCAGAGCTTGGTCCATCCTCTTCCTCTCTATCTTCAGCTCCTTCCAGAAGATCCAGAAGCTCAGCTTCCCGCACTCTTCCCAAAAGATCAGCCTTAGCTTCTCAAGAAACTGCTTTTATCACTGCTAAATTAGCTCCAAAAGCTTCAAAATCAACCCCTAGGCTTCTAGACCGCGTCCAGGCGGCCCAGCCAACGTCGGGCGGCCCACCCGCCTCACCAAACAGTGAAAATCAGGGCCAAAACTTCCAAAAACGGCCAGAAAAAAGTCAAATTCATCCAGACAACAATAACAACTCAACCCAACTACCTCCTACTGCTCTCAGAGCAATGCAATCCACCCTTCCAAAATCCAAAAACACCAAAATTTCCCATATTTCTAAGAGAACTGCCAGAGAACCCCAAGAAGAAACCAGAACACCACACACTGCTCCACAACAACAACTTCGTCCCCAACTAAGACAAAGAAACTACACCTCTCCTCTTTCAGCCAACTACTCTTCTGACAGTTCCATCTCTTCAAATTCTCCATCCAGAAGAGAGCAGTCTGCTTCCAAATCCCCCTCTCCTGCTCCATCCTTTAACAACCCTGGTACTCCATCACCAGCACCTCCTCAAGCTGAATCCAACAGAATTAACAACCACAACCACAACAACAATCACACGGCTACAACTAGGCCCCAGGAACATCAGCATCCCAGTTCACCTTCTCAGGATCCTTCAGAGGAAGACCATGAGAATCCATATCTTTCCCTAGTTGATCCACCCACTATGGCCATAACAAAATTGTCAGAGATCCAAATCCCAGCTTCTTACAGATTTGATGAGCTTCCAATCTGCAAGTACCAAATTAATTATTCCATTTATTCAAAAAAAAAATTACTGATCCAATTCTTCTTGTCTAGTTGGCACCCCTCCTCCTGAATCTATTATTAGAGTTGGCCAAACTCTTGAAACTTCTTTGACCCTGGATTATGGAGAAATGAAGAAACACCTAAGCACCATGTGTTCTAACATGCTAAAAGCCTTTTCCCTCCATGGACCCTTGAATGACTTTGAAAAATCCCTGAGAAAGCACCTACTGGACGACCACTGGAAAATGTCTAGGATCATTAAACACACCCTCCAGAACTCCATTCCTGCCTCTTCTTCTTCCTCCTCTGAACATCCCTCTAATCCAATCCCTATAATCTCTCCAGCAGGATGCACTTCAAAGAACACAGTGCTTCCCACAACCCCAACAAAAAAAAAACGTCATCACAATCCGGACCAGCCTCCAGAAGCTTCATCATCCAGACAATGAGCTCCTGCAAAAAGATTAGAAACATAAAAAGAATATAAAACAATTAGTAAAAATAATTTCAGAATATATATTTTTTTTTTTTTTGTATCTACTAATATACTAAAATTAAAAATTAATAACTAAAATGAAATGAAATAAAATAAATGAAATAAAATAAAATATAAAAAATAATACAAATGGTATCCCCCAGCCAATTGATGAGCTGATCCCCTGATACCTTACCCACATCCAAGTGCACCTTGATGTGGATACACAATTAATTCTTTTAAATGGTTAACAGAAAACGAAATTCAAAAAATTTAGAAATTCAGAAAATAATAAAAAATAATGAAACACAGAAACACATGAAATAAATAATAATTAAAAATAATAAAATAGCATTGCCGGGCCAATTGATGAGCCTTTCCCCACCAATGCTTGCCCACATCCAGGTGACCCTGATGTGGTAACACCCTATATTTTTGATTTTATAATTCTAAACAACCCCCATAAAAAAATTAAAAGAAAAAAAGAGAAAAAAGAAAATAATCTAAAACTACTATCTAGCAAAAACATAACTGCAAAAATCAAAGAAAGACCAGCTCCATAAATTGTCCAATAAAGGAAAGTCTGGTCCATAGAAATGATCACTGGGTGGGCTCCCTCCAATAAGTAAAAATGATGGGAGACCACCAGTGATCCACCACCAATCTGAAAGAACCAAAGATAAAGAAGCCAGTCCAAAACCAGTTTAAAGTCATAGCGGACTTAAAACCTGAATAATAAACAACAGAACTAGAATTCAACTAGGAAAAAACGAAAGACTTGAGACAGACATTCTGGGGTAACTGTTCTACAGAGCAGCCAGCTCATCAGTTACCCCCACACTTGCCAAAATAAAATCTAGAAGCCCCCCCTGAGTACCTTCTAACAAAAACATAACGTCCAACACAAAAAAAACCAAAACCAATAAGAGTGAAGAGACCAGCACATGAAAACCAAAGGATTTTCCAGTTTAAAGTCATAGAGGACCAAAACCTGTGAAAATAAACCAATACTAGGGTTCAACCAAATTAAGAGAAAGGTTTGGAAACAGACAATCTGGGGTAACTGTTGATAGAGCAGCCAGCCCATCAGTCACCCCCACACTTGCCAAGATCAAATCTAGAAGCCCCACTCCTGGGTACCCTCTAACAATAGTTTCCAACAAACAGATGCATAGAATCACCACAAAAAAAACCAAAATTAAAGAATGGTCTGTAGTTTATCCTCATTGCGGAGTCAATCTTCTTCATGCCTAGTGCCTCTGGGATAAAACCTCTTCACTTGGTCTGCAGCCACCCTCTTTTTCAAGACTGCACCATCCAACTCTTCCAAAACATAAGAACCTCTAGACGCCTGAGATCTGACTCTGTAAGGTCCATTCCATCTGTCAGAAAACATTTTGCCCCACTGACTCTCCAAACTTCTATTATACACCAAAACCAGACAACCAGGTTTCAAGAGATTCCTGAGTCTATGAGCTAACTTCTTGTCCCAGTACCTGACTGATTGATTCCTAATCTTCATCATTCTAGAGTATGCCTTCTCCTGACATTCCTCTCTACATTCCAACTGTTGCATCCTGGCACAGAGCAAATCTTCTGTTGAGTGCACGTCATCCCAATCGATTCCAAGATAAGAGACAGCTTCCAATTCCACTGGTAGAATGGCTTTCTGACCAAACATTAACTCATAAGGAGAATAGCCAGTTGTCCTCTTCACAGTGACCCTATCCGCAAATAAAACCAAGGGTAAATAATGCCTCCACTTTTTGGCACCATCTCCACACATCTTCACCAAAGCATTCTTGATAACTTGATAGCCTCTTTCAACCATGCCTTCAGCTTCAGGATAATACGGTGTAGCCACTCTAACCCTAGAACCAACACTAGCCACAGCTTCTTTAAATATGGCACCAAACTCTGGCCCACCATCAACAGTCACCAAATTCATCAACCCATACCTATAAATCCACTCCTTCTTCAAAAACTCTGCCACATTCTTGGAAGTCAAATTAACCAGAGGCACTGCCTCAACCCAACCAGACAAATCATCCCTAGCAACAATCAAGTATTTATACCTGCCCTCTTTAATATGGACAGCATCCAGGCTAACCCTTCCAAAAACAGTTGATTCACCAGTAGCACGGCCCACCTCTTTAGGTTTCAAGTGACTTCTTCTTTGACATTCTTCACAAGATTGAACCCAACCCTGCACAGCCAACTTCATACCCGGCCACCAAAATCTGTCTGCTACTCTTCTATAAGTCTCCCAAAAGCCTCTACGGCCAAGGTCTTCATGCAAAGACTTCAAAACCAATTCTTGACCCTTCTTCTGAGTCACCACCACTTGAGGATTTGGATGCCTCCTCCTCATCAACCACCTTCCTGACACATAAAATCCAGGACTCTTCTTCTTGATTGCCAACCAAGTATCATCATCACAACTATCTGGCCTCTCCAAGGTCAACAGATATTCCACCATAATAAAATAAAACCCAGACTGACCCCAGGTCTCATCTTCAAAATCCAACATCACCACATCCAAGGGTACAATTCTGTCATCAAAATCACCAGTATGAACATGAGCCAATTGAGCAGCCCAACGAGGACACCAATCCTTAAATTTTGGCACTTCCTTATCTTTCCACTGAACCTTGTGGGAATCCAGTTCACTAACAAAAACACCCTTTTTCCAATTTTGAGCTGTCCCAAAAAACAACTCCATCTTCATCAACAAAAACATCCTGATCACCAGAATCAAGATCAGATCCAGCCAGTTTAACCTCTTGGGGGAGGTCAAAACAATCATCCAGTTTAGCCTTATGGGGGAGGAAAGAAAAATCCTCAGCACCCTTTGTGCTGGCTCTAATCACTGGAACATCTTCGTCAAACTCTTCAGAATCAGAATCCTCATCTGTAGGTGGCCTCCTTGATAATCCATCAGGCATAGTAAAAGTTTTACCTGGTTTGTGTACCAGGTCAAAAGAGAAATGTTGAATAAATGCCACCCACCTAGTCATTGGAGCATTTGGAAGACTAGGTGTATTGATCATCTGAACCCAAGATTTTGCATCCACCTGCAGCTCAAAATGCTTCCCCCACAAAACTGTCTGTAGCTTCTTTAAAATTTTAGCTACGCCACACAATTCCAACTTAGGTTGATAATACCTAGATTCCACCTCATTAAACACCACAGACTCATACCTTACTGGCCTGACCCTCCCAGTCTTATCCTCCTGAGACAAAACAGCACCAGCAGCAATAAAACTTGAGTCCACTGCCAGATAAATCTTTCCAGCACCAACACCATAATCCAACTTGTGAAGAATTATATCTTCACCAACAACCTTTTTCAGCTTCTGAAAAGCCTCTTCACACTCTTCCGTCCATTCCCAATCTGCATCTTTTCTGGTAAACCTTCTTAAAGGTGAAGCCAACAAAGAAAAGCCTTAATGAAAATCCTGACATATACACATACACCCAAAAATACTCTGACTTCAGTAGTATTTTTAGGCCTTGGCCATGCCTGAATTTTATTAATCTTCTTCTTCGCCATAATCCTTCCCTCTTTACATACCACATGACCCGGAATTTCCAAAGCAGGAACACAACAACAGAATTTTGACACTGAAATGGTCAAACCAGCCTCTTCAATCTTGAACAACACTCTCTCTAGAGTTATTGCATATTCCCACACAAACCTCCTAATGCCAGGGTTCTCCGATAACACCTCATTACCATAATCAGTGGATGGTCTTTTAATTCCGCCATCATCAATAAAAATACCAGCATGAGTAGGAACCTCATCCTGCAAAATCCAAGCCATCTGTGCTTGATAAACTGCCACTGAATTAGTTGCTCCTTGAGGCAACCTAGTGAGCTGAAATCTTCCCAAAGGAGTCTCAAAAGTTGTGAGAGGCCTTGAATCCGTATGTAGCTCCCTCTCATCATAACCGCCCATAATATCACCCAAACCATAACACACCCTTCCAGCAAAAGCTTCAAAAAAATCCTCTGCACTTGGCGGCATACCAGCGTCCTTGATAGCGACTCTATTCAAGGCTCTAAGATCATGAACCACCCTCAACTTTCCATTCTGCTTCTTTACACAGAACACCGGACTTGAGTAACTGGATGTTGATTGTTCATATAACCCAGTCCTGACTCTTTCCCTAACAATCTCTACAAAATCCTCTCGAATAGCGGCTTGAATCAGAATAGGTTTGATTTGCCAAGGTTCATGACAAACAACAGGAATCAAGTAAGGTTCCCCATAAGAGTGCTTCAATACACCCCTTTCCTCCTCAACAAATGCCACCGCTTTTTCCCTTAGCACAATAATGTGCAACAACAACTTCTTTTCTTCCTCAGACAACCACCCATCAGGACCAAAATTAAAAAAATTCAATCTTTCCACGATCACCCTCTCCATCTCTACAAATTCTGGAGGATTCTTCACCAAAGGAGTACAGTACGGATCTCTTAACAAAGGAGGTCTCTTCAAAGGCAGATTCAAGCCCACAGGCATAGGCTCATTGACAGGCCTAATCTTCTGCACTACCTTCTTATACTTTGCCGCTCCACCTTCAACTTGAGGGATGTTCAGGAATTATTCACCACCAGACCTGGAACAAAAACCAAGGGTTTCCCCATTGCTCACATGCGTGGCCAAGCTAATGTTTTTGAAAGGTGTAGAAGAAACCCTAGCGGTGCACAATTGGGAGGACTTACTTTTACACCTCAATCTCACCACTCCAAAACTTTTCCGCAATTCCACATCTTCATCCTCACTTCCAACTTCCAAATCTTCAAATCTTGATTCATCTTCTGAATCACATCTTCTAAAATTGTGCAGTTTATCCTCATGCTGGAGGTCCAAAAATTGATCTTGATGATCTTCTTTCTTCAAAATTTTCTGCAGTTTAACCTCATGCTGGAGGCCCATGAATAGATCTTGACAATCTTCACAAAAATATTTTGCATCTTCTTTCTTCATTATCTTCAGATTTTTTTCTTGATTTTCATGAATTATCTTGAAATTTTTATCTTCTTTTCTTGAGTTTTCTTCTGTCCTACAAAAATAACCAGGGGTTTCCCCAATGCTCACAGGTGTGGCCCAGGTAATGTTTTTGAAAGGTGTAGAAGAAACCCTAGCGGTGCACAATTGGGAGTACTTACTTTTAGACCCCAATCTCATCACCCCAAAACTTTTCCGCATATCTTTCAATAAAGATATATAACCAATCTTCTTCTTTGAACTTGAATTAAAAAAAATTAACAATCTTGAGAGAAAAAAGAGACTTGATAAAAAACTTGATGAATATTTGCAGAGAAGAGAAACATTAGAAAGGGAAAGTTGAAAATCCACTTGGTATATCTCCAAGGGAGCTGACCTACTACAACCTAAGATTTCCTCATCTTGAAGAGAGGTTTTAGCACTAGGGTGATCAGCCCTTTTTACTCTAAAAAAGACAGACTCTCAATAGAGCCTGAGCCGCACTCCAAAAAACCAGAGGCAGCACCCACTTCCTTCCTTCTCCTGCAGCAGTCCATGCACTGGCACATTGAAGATAAACCAGGCCTGGTCTCCCAACCATCCTCTCCAGGGGATGACAACCTCATGTGAAGCCTCCTTTCGTCTTCACCAGTCAACTCCAAACTGATTCCCAAATCAAATTGATAACCAATTCTTGCCTGAAAATCCATCAAGAATGCCCCGCCCAAAACTTCTTTTACATTACCTTTAGCAATGTAAAAATGAACCTTCCCTGAGGCTCCTCCAACATCTAACTTCAGACACCGCACAATACGGGGGGTGGACTTGTTAGCAAGTCTGCAACCTTGGACTCAAATTCACCACAGATTGAACACACATTGAGCTATTGATAAAGGAACCATACAATCAGGGATGAACACCACTCAGCAGAACAGTTTTAGGTGGGTCTTCAAGTAGAGTTCAGTATGAGTATATTATGAGTTCAGTCTGAGTTCCATCTGAGTTCTGTCTGAGTTCAGATTGGCGACTTGCTAGCAAGTCCACCCCCTATATTGCGTAGTGAGAAACTCTGAAGTTCCAACCAATTCAGTAACATGGCCACCGATCCCTCTCAAATTCCCACCAATACCAGTTTTGATGGGGAGGCCCATATGAGTTGCCTCAAACAAAGAAATCAGGTTTATCTGAGAACCTGAATCCACCAATGCCCTTGCCTCCCTGCCATTCAGAGTGACATTGACATATCCCAGAGGAGCAGAAAAATGAGTTTCCAACCCCTCACCAAACTTTTCAGCAGAATCACAAATGTATTCTACCTCACCAGAAGAAACCCTTCTCCTGGTCAACAACTTCTTCTGCCTATCAGCCAACCCTGGACCTATAGCATACAATTCCCCATAAGATAGGGAAACCTGACCCTGGTTCATCCTTTCCAGGACTGAGTCCATAACATTAACTTGACCAGACACTACTGGCCTCTCAAAGTGAGCTCTTTGCTTCACCACCTTGGTCCTAGAAGATTCTTGAGGACCAGCACCACCAACAGATTTACCATTAACAGGAACCAAACCAGATCCCTCACCAGAACCTCTGACTCCAACAGGCTTTGGCAATGAAGCCAAAAGGACATCCTTCTTGGAGTCAGAATCCACCTCCATTGGCATTGGCTCACCATTCAGGTCAAATGCACCAAAACTAGGGGGGCCCATGTCAGCCATACCCTTCTGCATCTTGTACAGATCCTCTTTGCTGTACCTTTTCCTAGCTGCACTCAGCTTAGGATCACCCTTTGAAGCATTTGGCTTTGGTTGGGCCTGAGAACTGCTCTTAGGCCTACCCACCTTCCCTGATTCCACATCATAAACACCAGCCAAGCATTCACCACTTGACTGTCCACCACAAGAAAACAACTCCAAACCACCAAAGGAAGTAGAAAAAGAGACCTTATTGACCTCCTTCCCCTTTCCCTTGACGTCCTCATCTACCTTAACAGAAGATTTCCCCTGATCAGGAATCTACTCAAACCTTGGCCTCCTTTGATTGAGACCACCCCTTCTCCTGACCAAATCAACAGGAGCCTGCCACTCACTGGGCTTCACAAAAGAACCGTCAGGGAGCTTAAAAACCCTGCCATCAAACTCAACTTTTCCTTCAGACACATCTCTGTTCAGTGCCCAACAATCATTGGACCTGTGCCCCCTCCTACTGCAATAAGAGCAAACCCAAGGATCACTCCTACCAGTCCTCCTTCAAAACCTCTTGGCTGAGAAGGTGCCTTATTAACCTTCTTGGCCTCCTGGACAAAAATGTGCAGCTGCTTTGTCAGATCAGCCAGCTGTTCCACCCTTGGGTCCCTCTCCTGTTTGGGAACCTGCACCAAATTCTTCTCCTCCTTCTTCTCCCTAACTTCCTCTTCAGCCAAAGCCTCACTGACTTTGCTGACATACTTGGCACACCCCTCCTGATAGGTGTCCACAGCCAATAACTTTAAATGGGCCACAACAGCCTCCTTCACCTTATCCAAGGCAGGCAACTTCTGATCACCATTAGAAAGAGTTTTCATCAATTCCTTTCTTGACAACTCCTTCAACACATCCATCCTGACATCTCTAGCCAGGGCAGACCAAAAAACATCTTTGGCAGCATTTTCATGTGCCAGCTCCTCCACTTCCACCAAGTATTCCACCACAGGATCAAACTGTAGCAGAAACTTCCTGTAACTATGTAAGGTACCAACACCACCATAAGATTGCCATACACTGACAACCTTGTTCAGATCCACCATAGTGAACCTGACACCCCATCTATCCACCATCTCCCTACACAGAAATTTCCAATGCCTCTTCTTGTAGCCAGACATGGCCACAATCTCCTTCTCCACTGACCTATCACCAATGAAGAAGATAATCTGCTTCACCATGTCCAGGTAGGAAACACCATCCACTCCAGCAGCAGTTTCATACTTCTCTAGAAACCACTTGACATCCTCCCCATTAAACTTGGTACCATCCCAAGTTTTAATCCTCACACACTCCCTAACCATCACAGAAGGAGGACCATCCCCCCCACTGACAGTCACCACAGGAATAGAGGAACCAGAAGCCATTCCTCCAGTCCAAAACACCAAAAAGAGCCAACCAAAGAAAACAGAGATTCCAAAGAACTAGCAAGTTCTACCCCACTTTGGGCGCCAGAAATGTAGACAATCCTATAGTGCTAGCTATAGGCCTTGACCAAGGGAGTTGGAGAAAAACCAGAGAGAAAATCCCCTGTCCCTTTAGAAAAATAGAGTGAGATTTACTTGCTAAAGTAAGTTGGTTCCTGTTTTGCTAAAGACCCCTTTTAAACACACTTGACTTCTTGATGAGCCAAGAAAGTAGTCCCCAGATAGACTACCAGACCAAAGAACTGAAATGTAGAACAAAGTCCACACCAGAGACAGAAAAGATACTTGATGTAGGCTGCAAATCCACACCAGAGACAGCAATAATACTTGCTATAGCTTGCAAGACTATAACAGAGAAAACAGTTGCCAAAGTTAAGTTAAATGAAGAACTCACTTGCAACAAACACAGCCAATTGTGGCCAGAAAACAGTGAAAACTGAGTGAGGAACAATGAGATCACCTCCGGATGGTTGTATGATGATTAAGGTTGCCCCAAACTGTCTTCTTCACTATTTACACAAAGACCACTAACTAAGAGCCCATGCGCACCCACCAATCTGGCGCCTGTACATGCCAAATTGCATAAAAAACCCTCCTGGAGCGCTCCCCAACCTCCTAAAACAGAGGCGGGCGGGTTGCCCGACGTCAGAGATGCCGCCTGAAGCGGCCCAGCCTCCCTGAAGCCAGAAAACCAATAAAAACCACTAATCTACTTAGAAAAATTAGCTACAACTACTAAAACCTTTAAAACAAGGAATTTCACTATAGCAACATTCAGACATGAAATATAGAGAAAAATTAGCTCTATCCAATGGTACTAAGCACTTAACCCTAAGACTTAAGGTTAGCCCGTAAAACACAAAAAACAAAATTAAACAGCAATCTTTTATAAATGAAAAATGAGGAAATGACCCCTTAAAACTCAGAATATGAAAAATGTCTACAAGACATAAAATATAGAGAAAAACCAGGGCTATTCTATGATAGTACCCACATACCCGCAGACCCAATATCCACGGAATAAAACCAGAAAAATACTAAATTCCTTAACAGATGTCAATTAAGACATGCACAAACAGCGCCAAATCACACAACAAAGGCCCCTGCCAATGTTGGAAGACCACAACGTGGATGTTGATAATGAATCTGTAGGTTCTTCAAAATTAACTTACAAGAATTCTTCAGCTAAAAAAAAAACTTCATATTCCTCAGGACATAGAAATGTCAGGAGAAATGGAAAACCCCCCTCACCAAACTACTCTGAAAGAAGTAAAGCCTCAGATCAATCAGGAAAATCTTCTAAAGGGTATAAAGATAAAAATTATCCCTCTGATGCAACAAATAAACAATCTTTCCAGCCATATAAAAGAACTGAAGGCAGAAAGAATGAAGTACAAGGCAAGAGTAGACACACTCTGGCAACAGATTCAGCAGCTCTTAAATTACAAGCAGGTTCAACCTCCTCCTTTCCCAGCTTCTCAGCCTCAGCCTCATCAGGCACCCAGCCCTTTCACTCAAAGTCAAAACACTCTACAAGTGGAACAGTGGAAATGGGACTACCTGATTAGCCATTACCAACAGAATGTTCAGCAGCCAGCAGCTCAACACCCTGGCCTATCCAGGACACAAACCTACCATCAATCTCCTCAGGCCCATCCTTATCAGGGAGGCAGAAGAAAGAAGGCACAGGGGAAATTTCCTCCCTTGCCATGGTAATTAATTTGTTTGATAAACATTTTGGTATGTATAATAACAAATCTTTTCCCACAGGTAATATTGTGGATAATGGTGAAAGAGAAGTTAAACCCATAAAGAAACAACTTCCTTTAATGAGTAGCCCTAATTATGTAGTTAGTAAATTATCATTTGATGAACCTTTACACTTAACTTCTACTTCTTTAATTAGTCTTTTTCTTGCAATTAAAAATGATTCTATTTTCCCTGAAGTTTATACCTTGCTTGAGAAAACTTCTGATGATATATTGAAAGATACACTTGATTTTAATGTTGTAAAAGACAAAAATTTGAGAGATGTATTAGTACATGAGAGTCATAGATTGAATAATTTGCACTTACATTGTAAAGTGAGCTCTTCTGTGCAAGATACAGCCTATTTTAAAATCTATGAAGCTTTGAATATTGTTCTTAGCCAACAAAAACAAATAAGAAGTGATCATAGAGCTATCTCAGATAAAAATATTCATCTGCATAGAACTTTGAGTGAGTTAAACCCCCTTATTGAAGAGAATTATTTGTTGAAAAATGAAATTAAGTCTCTAAACAATGAGTTGAAAAAGCTGAAAAATGATTTCCAAGCTCTGAGTACCAAATACACAGTTTTTGAGGACAGAAATGTTTTATCCCTTGCAAAAATAAATGACCAGATGTCTGAATTTCCAAGGATAAGAAATTCTTTGTCTGACCTACTGGAAAAATTCTCAGCCTTAGCTGTCAATCATTATGGTGTACATGAATATGCTGCCCATAAGTTGCATAAAAATAAGGGAAAGGGGCCTAAAAAAAGCAGCCCTTTTCTTCCCCATACTTCAACCATTAAAAAAACTGACAATGAGTCTGTAAAATCTTTTGCTACTAGCAAAAAATCTTTTAATGGTCATAAACCAGCTGTTTCTGTAAATAATGAAATTTCTGAAAACCTGGCTAAACTTCAAGAATTATTAATGTTAAATAATTCAAATCAAAAGATGAACCATCCCAGTAGCCAGAAAAATTGGCCCAAACTGGATAAATATCCCACTTTTGATGGTGACTCTTCATCTGACTGGCAACACTTTGTTCAGAGAGTTGATAATCTGAAAAACTCCTATAAATTTCCAGATGAAGAAATAGTCTCTAAATTAATTTCTTTATCTTACAATTTAGCTTTAATGTGGTATGAATCTGTCTTACTGGACAATCAACATTATACTTGGAAAGAATGGAAAAAATTGTTTGAAAATAAATTTGGTGGTTTCAAATTTAGGATTACCCAGCAGAGATTATATGAGAATGCTAAATATATGTCCTCCTCCCCTGAAACGCCTATTGTTTTCCTTATGAAAATTACAAAAATACTCAGGGCTATGGATCCTAAAATGGATTATGATGTTTGGAGAGATAAAATTCTCTACAAATTAACAAATTCTCTGAGAGATTTGATTGTGGCAAGAACTGAGAATGTGAGAGAGAATTCTTCCTTTACTAATATCTGTAATTAGGTCCTTCTAAATTATGGATATTAACCAAGGAATTATCCTGCTAAATCATATCATGACCAACAAAAGCCTTCCACAAAACTTTCAGACAAAACTGGTAGACCTTCTGCCTGTTTCACAAAAGAAATATGTAACTAACACTTGTTTTAAATGTAAAAAACCTTGGCAGAAAGGACATATTTGTGACAAGAAAATTCATCTTGTTGAACAATCTGAGGAATCTGAAAATACTCAAGATGATCTTGATGATTCCTCAAGTGACTGTAATAGCAATATTTTTTATGACCATTATTCTTCTCAAGAAGTTCTAGTTTTAGAAAATGATATCCAATCTTTAGATAATTGGTCTGAAAAATGTGATATTGACTTATCTTCTGTAGAAAATGCTGAAGTAATTAGAGATATTACTGACAGTTCTATTTTAATATCACCTTTAAAAGCTCCAGTTATCATAAATGGTAAAAATGATGAGGTTATTCTTGACTCTGGTGCTGGAGGTATAGTTTCTCAGAAAGAACTAGCTTCTGTGGATAAAGATTATCAATGAAAATTATTACCTATAAAATCTGAAAAAAGAAAGGTTGTGGTTCTGTGTGATGTCCCATTGGAAAATACAAAACCACTGTATTCTTTAAATATAATGGTGGTTTTGTCAGAGTTATTTGTGAATTTTTTGTGATAAAAAATGACAGTTTAAGCAATTGGTTTATCATTTGAAATGAATTTTTAACCATATTTGGCATTAAGTTAGATCCTGCAAACAATTTTTTTACCTTGGGCTTAAATGGGAAAAGAAAATTTTAAATTTCTTCTTCTAAGAAGCATTCTGAACCCTTGTTAAAATCTTGTCACTCTTTGATCCAATGTAAAGGCAGACAAACAGAGGAAATGGATGAATTATTGTCTGAGATTGAAACAGTCTCATTTGTTGATCAATTAACAGTTAATCTGAAAGATTCAATAATAGCTTTAGTTACATTTTTCCCCATGGCTTTTGCTCATGGTTCTCATGTCTTAGGAATTGTTAAGGATGAAATGAAAATTACTTTATCCTGTAATTTGAATGATATTCCTCCTAGTCTTAAGAAAAAACCATATCCTGCTTCTCCAACAAAGAGAAACGATATTGAAGATAATATTTCCACCATATTAAAAATAAATATCATTGAAAATGTCAGCCAGGCTACTAGACTTACCCAGTGAAATAATAAATTATTTACTGGATGAAGCCGCACCTTATCATTTTTAATTATTATTTAATTATCATTTAGTTACATTAAAATTAGTTATAATAAGTTAACTAGTTACAGAATGTTAAAATTAAATTAATTAAATAAATAAGTAAAATTAAAATTATAATTTTGTCCCTTATATTTTTCTCTAACACCGTGCTCATTTGACAGGTTGGGAAAAAATAAAACTTTATATTAAAAAAAAATAAATACAAAGATAAAATAAGATTTAAATATTCAAATAATATTAAATATATACAAAAAAATCAAATTTCTTATTTAGGATTGACATTTACAGTAAATATTAAAAATATTGATGTATTTCTGACATACTCTGAAATGACATACTCTGTAAATACATCTTTTTGACGCCTTCTTTTTAGAATAACTTTATTATTTGAAATACTCCTTCTGGAATATTCTTTTCTCTCTCTCATACTACTGTTTTTAGAATTTGATTGCCGTGCTTTGTCTCTCATTTGCCTATATAAGGCCTCTCTTTTTGTTGTCTTTTAATCATTATTTTTTACCAACTCATTTATTAAAATAACTACAAACACTAAAACTTATTTCTTATATTTTATATCTTTAGTACTTACAACAAACGTAATTCTAATCTATAACTTATATAAAATATTTAAATCTACCTCTTATTTTGAGTAAAAGAAATCATACTTGATTGAGAAATACGTACCTAACTTTTGAGAGTCAAATAATCCTTAAAATCTTCATATTACACCGTACCAAAGCTTCTAGACCAAAAGTGACCCTTGACAGAAAAGGTGAATGTCACCTCAAAATATTGTCACATCTCCCCAGTTTTGATTTCTTATAAAAAAGATAAAGCTATATTATGTGGGTATTATAGAGCATTAAACACTTATACTCTTTATGATATTTATCCTTTACCCAGAAATAATTCAATACATGCTACCTTGCAAGGTGCAAAATTTATTAGTTGTCTGGATGGTAATAAAAGTTACCATCAAATACGTGTTGAGAAAAATTCACAAAATTTCTTGCTTATTGCTACTCATATGGGAATATATAAGTATGTTAGGATGCCATTTGGCCCTAAAAATGCACCTTCAGTTTTTCAGAAATTAATGGATAATACTTTCCATCAGGAGATAATTGAAGGATGGCTCATGGTATATATTGATGACATTATAGTTTTTTCTAAAACTTTTGTTGAACATTTGATTTACTTAAATAGAGTTTTCCAAAAATTGGATGACATTAATATGACCTTTTCCTTGTTAAAGTGTAAATTTAGTTTTCAATCCTTGAAAGTCCTTGGAGATGTTGTGTCAGGGTTACAAATTTTTGTAGACCAGAATAAAGTTGCTGCAATTCAAAATGTAAAAGAACCAACTTCTGTAAGAGAAATCCAAAGTTTTTTGTGTATGTGTGGCTATTATGGACAATAAATTAAAAATAATCAGGTCATAGCCTTACCTCTTACCAAACTAACCAGAAACGATGTTGTCTTTATCTGGAATAATGACTGTCAAAAAGCTTTTGATAAATTGAAAAATTGTTTAATGACAGCCGCTATCTTGGCTCTTCCAGATTTCAACAAACTTTTTATCGTTTACAAAGATGCTAGATTTGTTGGACTGGGTGCTTCCCTTCACCAAAAAAAATTATTAATGATAAATCCTCAGAAGTTATAATTTTTTATATTTCAAGAACCTTGAGAAATAGTGAATTGAGATATGGTGCCACTCAATTAGAGTGTTTAGCAGTTTTTTGGGCTCTTTAGAAGCTTCTCTATTACTTAGATGACCAAATATTTGAATTTTTAACTGACTTTAGTTCTTTCAAATCCCTCTTGAACCTAAAGATACCAAATAAACATATGTTTAGGTGGCAACTTTCTGTTCAGGAGTACAGAGGAAGAATGAAAATTATCCATAGAGCTGGAAGTTTTCACTCCAATGTTGTTATGCTTTCAAGGTTAACTCTGCCAAATAATGACTCTAATCCTGCCTATATGCCTGAAAGTGATACTGTTCATGTACATGATATATATATAGTTGATATGGAAGAAGAACTGTTACAATTAACTCTGGATTCATATGATAAAGATTCTGATTTAAATAAATTCGTTACAGTCTTGAATGATCCAAAGAATTCTTCTATTCAAGCATCAATAAAAAATCTTCCTCCAAAGTACCAGAGTGCTTTGAGTAATGGAAAATTTTCCATTGAAGATGGTTATATTTATTACAGGAGAAAACTGACCAGTGTCATTGTTATTCTTTCTTCCATTAAAGAAACCATCTTAAAACTTTGTCATGATGACATATGAGCAGGACATTTTGATCTTGAGAAAACCATTATCAGAATTATAAACACTGCTTGGTGGGCTAATATGTCTGAAGACACTAAATTATATGTTGAATCTTGTGATTCTTATCAAAAATCTAAAAGACTGACAGGTAAAAGATCAGGATTGTTACAACATATTGAAGCACCTGATGCTCTTGGCAAATCATTAAAATGGATATTGTCACTAGTCTTCCTGTAGCAGGTAAACACAGTTATAACTCTTGTTGGGTAATAGTGGATAGGTTCACCAAGATGTGCAAATTTATTCCCACCCACAAAGATGTATCCACAAAAGAATTAGCTTTCTTATGGTGGACTTACATGTTTAATATTGTTGCATTTCTTAAAGCCATTATCTCTGATAGAGACCCAAAATTTACATCTGAATTTTGGACATCTTTGATAGATATTTGTTCTGTGAGTTAAAATTTTCTACAGCTCACCATCCTCAGACTGATGGTCCAGCTGAAAGAATGATTCAAACTCTAGAAGATATGATTAGAAGGTATTTTGCCTTTAGATTAGAATATAAAGACAATGAAAGATTTACTCATGACTGGGTTGGACAGCCAGACTCTTATACTAACCCAGTAAAATAATTAATTATTTACTGGATAAAGCCAAGCCTTATTATTTTAATTTTATTAATTATAATTTATTTACATTAATTTTACCTATAACAAATTAACTAAATACAAAATGGTAAAGTTAGTGAATAATTAAAATGTCCCTTATATTTCTATTTTCTAACACCATGCTCAATGACAGGTTAAAAGAAATAGAAATTAATATTATAATATAATAAAAATTTAAATAAAATTAACTATCTACAAAAAATTCAAATTACTTATTTAAAATTGACATTTACAGTAAATTTTAAATACATTAATTTATTTCTGTCATATACAGTAAATAAACCTTTATGACACCTTCTTTTTAGAACAAATTTATTATTTGAAAATATTCCTTTTGGAATATTCTTTTCTCTCTCTCTCATACTATTGTTTTTAGAATTTTATTGCCGTGATTTGTCTCTCCTTTGCCTATATAAGGCCTCTCTTTTGATTGTTTTTCATCATTCCATTACTTACTCTTACTACAAAACTATTTACTTCACTAAAATATTTATTACTATTTATCGCTTTAGTATTTAAATTCATGTAATTCTAATCCATTAATTATAATAATAATTTTATTTCTTATCTCTTTATATTGAGTAAATAATCAAAAAGATAAGGAGAAAAGTGCACCAAACTTGAGATCCAAAAGTCCCCTTGTCACTGCCATTGGTGTCAGGCTAAGGTCAAGAACAAGGACGTGAACTAGCTTGAATAGTCAGTTGTTTAGAAGATTTTAATGGTCCTATATGAATACTGTAGTTTTAACCCCTAAGTTGTAAAATATAATCAAATATAAAGGTCTCAGTAATTTAATACTCACTATTCTTATATATGGCTTACAATCTTTGTAGTTGGTAGAAAAATAGATTATTTAATTCAGATACTATTCCAAAGTCTTATAAAAGTACTAATTGATATGTATTGTAATTTATTTGGTTATATTGGTTGAATTGTAATGATAAAGAATGAAGAAATACAACCCAAAAACCTCCTCCTTTTATACACACTGAGTTCCCCAATGATTCCCTTGATATACCACCCAATACACAGTTAATGACGCCTCTAAGCAACTAATAGACATGCCCATCAACATTCCCAGTAACCCATGACATAATTAGAAGAGTAACAACCGCCAAAATCCTGTAATAATAAGGGAAATCCATCAAAATTAAAGAAAAAGACAAAAAGAGAGTATATGCGTATAAAACAATAATATAAAAGACTAAAGGAGACTTTTTAAGGTTAATAATAGCTTAATAATAAGGTGGATTGACTTTAGAAATAATGGGGCTAATCCTGACATTATACTACGTGAAATTCCCATTCAAAAATAACCAAAATTGACTGAGAAACCACCCAAAAACTTAAAAAAGAGCATGAGATGTGGGGTAACTACATGCAGTTCTTGGCAGGCGCTTGCACGGGTAAATCCTTGACTAAAATTAGGTGAATTTAAGCCTGTTGATGAAATAAAGTGCCAAGAGTGAGGTTATTAATGAAATTAGTGCATATAAACAAGGTCAATGCATTATTAATTAAGCTAGGACACTAAATAAGCGCCTGTTGCCTATTTTAGTGTGTTTCCCCACAGTGGGCGTAGAATGTGGGGTAATTATAATGTGAAAAAGCTAACTTTGCTAAAAATGAAGCTATTCACACGGGAAAAAAGCAGGCAGTATGTGGCCAGTACACAGAAGCCATTTCTGGCATAAAAAACACCAAATTTGAAAAGTGTTATTTTTATGTATTTAAATAGCCAAATCAATAGTTCTAAATGAGCCCAATTGATCTGTCAAAGCACAATTTTGATATTCTCAATTTTATAGCGCATATAGTCAACTTTTAAGTGAAATAAAGCGCATTTCTTGTTTTTTTGCATAAAACAATGAATATAACAGCTTTAAGTGTACTTAAAAATTATGTAGCCTTATACTTAAGGTTCTTAAGATTACCCTAACATATTCCAACTTAATATTAAGTACATAAGACCTATAAAAGGTGGATATATGCGTGTATATAAGGTGTTATAATGGCATTTTTTTGTGTATTATCATAATTTTACTTATGTATACTATTTGTGTACTCTTATTTATTATTCCCATGTATAGTTCACATGTTTAACATAACTTATAATTACTTTTTACACAGTCCTGGAGATATACAGGCTGACACTCGCCCACCCAAAAAAAACAATAAAAAAATGATAAGTTATACATTTTATTTTATTAATTTTTAATTTTCAGGTATTCAGAATAAATCTGTAGCATTAAAGATTCAACTTTAAAGAAATAAAACATAATAAAATATTATGAGTACTGGTTTTTTAACCCCTCATCTGGTTGAACAGAAATTTATTTCTGTTTAAATTTTTTAAGAAGGGTGGATAAATTAGAAATTTGTTTTTCAGGTATCCATTTATCAAATTCATTTGATTTCCCTTTAAATCTTAGTAAATACTCAGTTCCTTTTTCTTTAGTAAGGATTCTTTTCTTGAGTATTTTTTCAATCTCTGCTTTTTCCACAATTTCTTCAGGTTGCTTTTTAGGCCTTCCCCTTCTTTTTGGAAATAAGTCAGGATCATTTGCATGGTAAGGTTTCAATAATGAGATAGGGAAAACTGGATGTTTCCTATCATATGGAGCATATAATATGACTTCCACTGAATTATTCCCAACCATTTTATTTACTACAAAAGGTCCTACAAAGGGATCCTTTAATTTAACATTACCTTGTAAGTTAAAATGTAGTGTTGATATGAGGACTTCATCTCCCTTTTTAAATTCAAATTCTTTATGAGATTTGTCCCACCTTTTCTTTTCATATTCAAATGCTTTTTGGATGCATTCTTCTGCATGCTTTCTACACATTTGTTGCATATGAATAAAGGATTTAGTGCCAGGGTGTATATCCAACCTTGGTAGTTTATTTAAATGATTTACTGGGGTATTTGGTACATATCCCAGCCCAGCCAGAGTTCAAATGGTTTCTTCTCTGTTACAGAATGAGTTGTGCTGTTATAAGCAAATTCAAGGCCAGGAATTAATGTTACCCAGTCATGTGTGAATTTCTCATTGTCTTTGTATTCTAATCCAAAGGCACAATATCTTCTGATCATGTCTTCTAGAGTTTGTATCATCCTCTCAGCCAGCCCATCAGTTTGTGGATGGTGTGCTGTAGACAATTTTAATTGACAACCTGATACTTCCATCAAAGATGTCCAGAACTCTGAAGTAAATTTAGGATCTCTGTCAGAGATTATGGCTTTGGGGAACCCAGCAGTATTCATCATCTGAGTCCACCATAGTAACGCCAAGTCTTTAGCAGATACCTCTTTATGGGTAGGGATAAACTTACACATTTTTGTTAATCTATCCACTATTACCCAGCAAGAATTGAAACTTTCTTTTCCTGCTAATGGAAAGCCAGTTACAAAATCCATGTTTATAATTTCCCATGGAGATTTCGGCTGCTCTATTTGTTGTAACAACCCAGCTCTCTTCCCAGTTAATCTTTTAGATTTCTGACAAGAGTCACATGTTTCAGTGTATTTTTGTACATCCTCTTTCATGTTTATCCACCAGGCTGTATTTTTAGCTCTGGTTAATGTTTTGTTAAAGTCAAAATGACCAGCTAAGATGTCATCATGACAAGTACTCAACATTAACTCTTTCATAGAAGGTGGTATTACTATTACATTGCTTAACTTTTTCCTGTAATATATATATCCATCTTCAATTGATAGTTTACCTTTTTCCAACGCATTTTTATACTTTGGAGGCAAGGTTTTAACTAATGCACTCATGGAGGCATTTGTTGGATCATTAAGAATGGTAGATAGTTTAGACAAATCTTTATCAGATGAATAATTTTCCAATATAGTTTGCATAAACTCTTCTTCTAAATACACTATATAAATCCCAAATATATGTATAACCTCATTTTCAGGTACATAAGCTGGGTTGTCAGCATCATTTGGCAAAGGACTTCTGGATAATAAATCCACATTTGAATGCAATGTTCCTGCTCTGTGAGTGATTGTCATTCTTCCTCTGTACTCTTGTACAGCTATTTGCCATCTAAACATGTACCTATTAGGTGTTTTCATGATTAGTAATGATTTAACTGCACTGCAATCTGTTATAAGTTCAAACTTCTGGTCTTCCAGATATTAATGAAGTTTCTCCAAAGCCCACACCACGGCTAAACATTCTAGCTGTGTGGCTCCATACCTTAATTCTGTTTTTCTTAAGGTTCTGGATATATAACAGATAACTACTTCAGATAATTTTCCATTTTTTATCTGTTTCTGCTGTAAAGCAGCACCCAAACCTATGAAACTTGCATCAGTGTACAAGATAAAAGGTAGGGTGAAATCTGGCAGTCCCAATATTGGAGCTGACATTAAAAATTCCTTTAATTTATTAAAGGCGTGTTGTCTTTCATTATTCCAAATGAAAGCTTCATTCTTCCTGATTAATGTTGTTAAAGGGGCTGCAATGGATTGGTAATTTTTAATATATTGTCTATAATATCCACACATACCCAAAAAACTTTGAACCTCTTTTACATTTTTAGGTATCCCAATGTTTTTAATTGCTGCCACCTTATTCTGGTCAACACAAATTTGTAATCCAGATACAACATGTCCAAGTACTTTCAAGGATTGAAATCCAAACTTAAATTTCTTTAATGTAATAGTCATATTAATTTCATCCATTTTTTGAAAGACTCTTTTCAGGTGATTTAAATGTTCATCATATGTTTTTGAAAACACTATGATGTCATCAATATAGACCACTAACCATCCTTCAACCATTTCCTGATGAAAGACACTATCCATCAATTTTTGGAAGACTGAAGGGGCATTCCTTGGGCCAAATGGCATTCTCACATACTTATATATACCCATATGTGTGGTTATTAATAAGTAATTTTGAGAATTTCTTTCCACAGGAATCTGGTGGTAACCCTTGTTCCCATCCAGACAGGAAATATATTTTGCTCCTTGTAAGGTAGCATGGATAGAAGCTATCCTTGGTAGAGGGTAAATATCATCTACTGTGTATGTATTCAGAGCTCTATAATCACCGCATAATCTTGCCTTATCTTTTTCTTAAGAGATTAATGCTGGTGAAATGACACAATACTTAGGTGTTGTGTCCACTTTTTCAACAATACCCATTTCCAACAACAATTTTATATTGTCTTCAATATCTTTCCTTTTTGCAGGAGATGCTGGGTAAGGTTTCTTTTTTAAGCTGCCAGGAATATTATCCAGATCACAGCTTAGAGAGATTTTCATCTCATGGTCTTTGACCAATCCTAGTTCATTTGAGCCATGAGCAAATGCCATAGGATATGATTTAATCAATCTCAAAATATCTTCTTGTTCAATTTTTGAGAGTTGAGGACTGAAAGAGGCCTTTTGGATTTCATTTTCCAATTCACCCACTTCATTAATGGTTCTTCCACCTTGCAGTTGTTCTTCTCTAGGAGAAATGGCATATACTGAATTTTCAGAACATATTTTGAATTTTCTTTTACCATTCACCCCTATGGTGAAACAACTGTTTGCAGGATCTAGTTTAATGCCAAATTTTGTCAATAAATCATTGCCAATAATAAACCAATCACTACAATTATTATTATCCATTACTACAAATTCACAAACTGCTCTAACATATCCATTATTATATTTAAAGAATACAGCAGTTTTGTATTTGCCAATTGGATTTAATACTGAACCAAAACCCCTCCAGTTCTTTGTCTGAAAAGGTTCTAGTTTTTCCTGGTACTTACTATCAAGTTTCATTAATGCATTAAGTGAAACTACACTACCTGCAGCCCCAGTGTCAAGAATGGCATTCATTTCTTTTCCACATATGATAATAGAAGCTCTTATAGGTGCTATTTTGTAAGTGTCATGAGATACATCTTTAATTATTTCAGCTTCCTCTATGGAAGTTAAAGATGTGTCTGTATGAGGTATAGCATCATTCAGGAACATTATATCCTGTTCTAATACAAATATCTCATTTTCATCATCACTGTAAGATATGTTACTTTTTCAATCCTCACTAGACTCCACATTCTCATCTTCATGATTACTAGGTTCAGAATTCTGTGAGGTTTCAATAATATTTATTCTTTTCTTACATGTGTGACCTTTAACCCAAGGTTCATTAAATTTGTAACAAGTGTTATTTTCTTGTCTCTTAGGGACAAGGGGAGCTGAAGGTTTTTTCTTTTCCACTGGTAACTTACTTGTAGTAGGTTTTACCACGTCAACACTTTGTCTGTAATTACTATACTTGGTTTCATACTTGTGGTTTAATAATATCTCATTGCATATATTAGGGGGTGTCAGTTCTGGCAAATCCGCACTTAAATTAAGTGCGGATTTCAAACCAAATCAGCACTTACAAATCAGCACTTAAATTTTGCAAAAAAGTCACTTATTTCAAAAAAGGGTGTCAGTTATGACCTCAAATCAGCACTTTTTTCCCGTTTTTTTTCACAACCACATTTTGGCCACAAAACATCCCTTCGTTTCTTACCCCATCCCTGTCACATGTGACACACTGACCTTCCTCGCTACCTACCCATCAATCCTTGGCACACACCCCTTCCTGACATTTTCAATATTTTGACCAGGCATGTTTACATTCTTTTTTACTTATTTCTTCTACTTTTTAATCTTTTTTCTTGTTATGTGCCAGTTTCATAATGCCTCCCAGACATTTCAAATCTCAAAAGGTAACTCAAAAATCTGCTTCGTCACAAAAGTCTCCTCGTAAAGCAAGGATTACATAGAAAAAAAATCAGTGACTTTTTCTATTACTTACAACTGTTTTTACAGAATTGAAAACTATGTTTCAGCTAATATTTTATGGAAGTGAACTCTGTTCTTCGCCCGAAGAACAGAGTTCATCCTCCTATTTTCACATTCTGTTTGCACCAATCTCCAACATTTTCAATATTTTGACCAGGCATGTTTACATTCTTTTTTACTTATTTCTTCTACTTTTTAATCTTTTTTCTTGTTATGTGCCAGTTTCATAATGCCTCCCAGACATTCCAAATCTCAAAGGGTAACTCAAAAATCTGCTTCGTCACAAAAGTCTCCTCGTAAAGCAAGGATTACATAGAGAAAAAATCAGTGACTTTTTCTATTACTTACAACTGTTTTTACAGAATTGAAAACTATGTTTCAGCTAATATTTTATGGAAGTGAACTCTGTTCTTCGCCCGAAGAAAAGAGTTCATCCTCCTATTTTCACACTCTGTTTGCACCAATCTCCATCCCTTTCAATTCTATCAACACATGCTTGTCTTCCCTCCCCATGCCTTTCGCTATCCTCCCAGCCCCATTGTATGCCATCCTCTTTTGATCCCCATTTCACCCCTCTCAACCTCTCCCAGACCCTTTTCTTCATTTAAAATGCCTCGGAACCCTTAATCTTCCCTTCCAACTCTTTCCCAACCTTTGAGTGACTGAAAAAATATGTGTTTGCTGAAAATATGCGATTTCATGTTGAGTTGATGAAAGAAAACACAGAGAGAAAAAAAATAAGACTTTAACAGCAAATTCAAAAACCAAAAAAATATGCAAAAAAATTTTCCATTCTCAGTGAATAATACATGCAAATTAATAATTTGAAGAGAAAGAGAAAAAAAATAAAATTGCTTTGAAAAATGTTGGAGTGTTATTGGAAGGATTTTCGCCCTTATACTAGTTGATTGAGAAATAGAAGTGTTGGATATAGTTGGAGGTGAATCAACTTTTTCATCTTCATACAGCTCTAACCATTGATCTTTGAGGTCAGCAAGTAGGTTATGAAGTATAGTGCAACACAGAATCCAGTTGATCACCGCCTCCATTTCAGATTTATTTCTAAGAGGACTTCTTAATTCCCTTAAACTAGAAAAACGGCCTTTCAAGATTCCAATAGAATGTTCAATACGGACTCTTGACTTTGCCAAATGATTGTTGAATTTGGCATTTTGACTGTCTTCTGAAGCTGCTCCCCGAAAAGCAGGAAGTACATACTTTCCATTCACATAAGCAGAATCTGAAAGAAGATACTGAGCTTCATCAAAGAATTTTTCAGGTTCATTTGAATTTTGCATTCTTTGGAAGACATAGGAGTCATGAAATGAGCCAGGATAGCCAGCGAAGAATGATATAAATTTTTTTATTACGTCACATATAAGCTGAATATAAATTGAATATCTATAAAGAAGATATATTTGTTTGTGTTACCTTCAAAGAGAATGAAAGGAGTTAAAAATAATCTACTTCTTTTTACAGTCAAAGTAATTGTTTCCACCTTGAGTAGGTTTCTGGCTCAAACAAATAGTAGTACCATCAACAAAACCAATACATCCTGGGAAGCCCTCTGCTTGCATAACCTGAGATAATTCAAGTCGCTCTTCTTTTGTTGGCCAGGTGAGAAGTTGAGATTCCAAGGAGTTGATGGCAGTGATACATCGTTTGGTATAAGTGTTAACTGAACCATACCCTAAATCAAAGACATTTTCTAAACGTTTCAAAGCGGCTCCATTACCGTTTGAACCCAAACGACATAGTGTGATGGCCAATTGAATTGAAGGATGTCGTTGTTCTTTTTGAGAATTATTGTGAAATATGGGATGATCCTGAATAAGCTCAAGCAATTTAAGGAAACATTCCTGAGAAGTCCTGAACAGCTGTCTAAAACTGGGTGTAGATAGGTTAAGAAGTGTTTGGATGGTGTACTTGGGGGTATGAAGTACTTGAGGCTTTCTGGGAAGAAGGTAACGTTTCCTGGCCATTTTTGATAAAACGACAAAATCTTCTTCTATATCAGAATCGGAATCAGAGTCCAAGAGCAGTTCAAGCGCCATGAAAGTCATTGCTTTATGTAATTTATCACGATTTGAAAGTGAGGAAGGCATGACTCTTATATGATATGATATGAAGATGTAAGTGATGTACAATGTTTTGAGTTATGAAGTGTTATTCTGCGGAGTGCTGCGTATGAATGGGATGATGCTGACAAATCAGTGAAATGGGACTTGATGGTGAAATCAGCACTTTTGGTTGAGAAAGTGCGGATTTGAGTGAAATAAGTGACTTATTTCATTTTGAAATCCACCAGTATTGGGGCTAGTGTGTTTTGGAAATCCGCACTTATTTAAGTGCGGATTTGGTCAAATTTAAGTGCGGATTTGCCAGAACTGACACCCCCTATTAATGAATCCAGAGGTGTCTCTGACAGTTTCAGTTCTAGCTACAATAATTTCTCTAACTGATATAGGCAACTTGTATATTATTTTTTCTTTCCACTCTTCATAATCCATTTTTGGATCCATAGCTTTCATGATTTTTATTAAATTCATTAAGAAGACCATGGGTTTATCTCCAGCATTTGGATTATATCTGGCCCTTTCATACAGTCTTTGTTGAGTGATTCTAAATTTTGGGCCACCAAATTGCCTTTCAATTAGTGCCTTCCATTCATTCCAGGAGTAATTAATTCCCTCACTCAATACAGATTCAAGCCATAATAAGGCCACATCTGTAAATAAAGATATTAACTTTGAAGTAATTTCTTCATCAGGTAATTTATATGAAAATTTTAAGTTATCAATTCTTTGTATGAATTGTTGCCAATCAGATTTTAAATCCCCGTCAAAAGAAGGGTGCTGATCTAACTTAGGCCAGTTCTTTTGGCTAGTTTTTGCTTCCCTAACCTGAGGAATATTGAGTAATTCACTCACTTTAGAAAGATGATCATTAATTTCATCTTTTACTGATTTTATATTCTCAGAGCCCATGACACTATGTTCATGTTCCATCATTGGTTTATCATCAGAGTGTTTCATAAAAACTGGTACTCTTTCTACATAAGAGGTATTATCCTTTATTGTTTCAGTATTTTTCAAAATGTTAGCTACTTCAATTTCTACTCTTTGTAACCTATCTTTTATTACAGGTACATGAGTTAAAGTATCATTTACATTTGAAAAAGACAATTTTACACGTCCCTCTATGGTGGCCATAATATTTTGAGAATGTTCTAATTTAATTTCTAAATTTTTAATCTCAGAATTTAATCTTTTGATTTCATTGATCAATTCATTATTTGAATTCTCAATAACTTTTAACTTATTGGCTGTTGTACTCAATGATTGTGTGATGTTTAATAATACACTTTCTGTATTATTGTTGGACTCTCTAGAGAATTCTTCCAATTTTTCAATTCTTAATAATAATTTACTAATTATTTTTGATTCCATTGGATTTTCTTTCAGAAAATATTCAATTTTGTCTGTTTCCAATTCAGAAGATTCATCATCAGGGTCAATTTTTAATTCATTTGATTCTATTTTTATATTAATAGTATTTTCCTGGTGATCAATAAAACTATGTACATTGTCCTCATGTAATGACAAGTCTAACATGTTATTTTCAAATGAATAATTTTTTAAATCCTTATCAATTATATCCAATAACTCTCTATCAATTTCATTACCTATAAGTAATTCATTGTTAGGATTATATAATTGATCTTGAGAAGATGGATGACTTACCATGGTCTTATTCCATTTCCCCTGCCTCTCCTTGGCTTTCCCCTGTAAGGGTGACTGCTGGATCCCTGTTGAGGAGGACTGTTGTAGTTTTGGGCATACCAATCCCACTTCCATTTGCTTACATTTATCTTTTGGTCCTCTTCTGGGACTGGAGGTGTTGCTATGGTATTTGGTGCCACTGGTTGTTGATGAGACCTTATATCCACTAGAGCCTGGTTGACTTCTATAAAGCCCTGTGCCACCCTTTTCTCCAGATTGTTGATCTGGTCCAACATATTGTTTACTCTTATTGTTAGTGTATTCAGTAGGGTTGAGAGGGAGTGAATTTGCTCTTGTAATGTGTTTTTGGACTTCTTTATTGACATTTGTTTTAAGAGCTTTTCCTTTTCCTCCATGGATATTGGTGGGGTGTTGTTTATTGTTACTTGTGATTCTTGACCCTCCATTTGGATTTCCTGCAACAGGTCTTTCAGCTCTAGTTCTTAAGTTATAAGGTTTTGCCTTTTTACTTACAATGTCATTGTTGTCACACATTTTTACGTGAAATTTTAGAGAATTGAAAGTTTAGATTTGAAAAACTTCAAACAGGAGTTTAATCAGTATTTATTAATACCACTGAAGACAATTTTATTGCTTAATTATTGGTATTAAGTGAGTTTTTAAGTGCCAAAAGTCAAATATGCTTTTTATGTGGTCACTTGATTTAACTGGTCTACAATATGTAGCCGTGTATTTATATTTAAAAAAGAAAATTTGTTAGTAAGATTCTTTCTAAATATTAAATGAATTTTACAAACCAATAAAAAGTGATTAAGAGTCCTGTAAAAAGAAAACAATTAATCAGTTTAATTGGTTATTATCTGCAAAGATCACAAATTTAATTGGTCTATTGACAGACTCCCACTAAGAACAATTATATGTTAAATTAGTGGTAAAATTGATGATTCAAGATCACAATTTTATTATATAACAGGGCTTCTTTTTCTGAAATCACTATATAAGTGACCCCAACCTGTTGTAATTATCCAAATATTTCTATAGGGATATTATTTACGTGTACCTTCTTTGAAAATGTCACTTACTGGATTATAACAGAATTCTTGAGGAAAGGTCCCCAATTGTCTGGCTAAGGTCAAGTACAAGGACGTGAACTAGCTTGAATAGTCAGTTGTCTAGAAGATTTTAATGGTCCTATATGAATACTGTAGTTTTAATCCACTAAGTTGTAAAATAAAATCAAATATAAAGGTCTCAGTAATATAATTCTCACTATTCTTATATATGGCTTACAATCTTTGTAGTTGGTAGAAAAATAGATTATTTAATTCAGATACTATTCAAAAGTCTTATAAAAGTACTAATTGATATGTATTGTAATTTATTTGGTTATATTGGTTGAATTGTAATGATAAAGAATGAAGAAATACAACCCAAAAACCTCCTCCTTTTATACACACTGAGTTCCCCAATGATTCCCTTGATATACCACCCAATACACAGTTAATGACGCCTCTAAACAACTAATAGACATGCCCATCAACATTCCCAGTAACCCATGACATAATTAGAAGAGTAACAACCACCAAAATCCTGTAATAATAAGGGAAATCCATCAAAATTAAAGAAAAAGACAAAAAGAGAGTATATGCGTATAAAACAATAATATTAAAGACTAAAGGAGACTTTTTAAGGTTAATAATAGCTTAATAATAAGGGGGATTTACCGTAGAAATAATGGGGCTAATCCTGACATTATACTATGTGAAATTCCCATTCAAAAATAACCGAAATTGACTGAGAAACCACCCAAAAACTTAAAAAAGAGCGTGAGATGTGGGGTAACTACATGCAGTTCTTGGCAGGCGCTTGCACGGGTAAATCCTTGACTAAAATTAGCCGAATTTAAGCGTGGTGATGAAATAAAGTGCCAAGAGTGAGGTTATTAATGAAATTAGTGCACATAAACAAGGTCAATGCATTATTAATTAAGCTAGGACACTAAATAAGCGCCTGTTGCCTATTTTAGTGTGTTTCCCCACAGTGGGCGTAGAATGTGGGGTGATTATAGTGTGAAAAAGCTAACTTTGCTAAAAATGAAGCTATTCACACGGGAAAAAAGCAGGCAGTATGTGGCCAGTACACAGAAGCCATTTCTGGCATAAAAAACACCAAATTTGAAAAGTGTTATTTTTATGCATTTAAATAGCCAAATCAATAGTTCTAAATGAGCCCAATTGATCTGTCAAAGCGCAATTTTGATATTCTCAATTTTATAGCGCATATAGTCAACTTTTAAGTGAAATAAAGCGCATTTCTTGTTTTTTTGCATAAAACAATGAATATAACAGCTTTAAGTGTACTTAAAAATTATGTAGCCTTATACTTAAGGTTCTTAAGATTACCCTAACATATTCCAACTTAATATTAAGTACATAAGACCTATAAAAGGTGGATATATGCGTGTATATAAGGTGTTATAATGACATTTTTTTGTGTATTATCATAATTTTACTTATGTATACTATTTGTGTACTCTTATTTATTATTCCCATGTATAGTTCATGTGTTTAACATAACTTATAATTACTTTTTACTCAGTCCTGGAGATATACAGGCTGACAATTGGACTGCCGTTGGACTGCCGTTAAAAACCTTCTAGACTTGAAAGACCCCTTGACAACTGAGGCCCTTTCCAAATAGTCAACGGCTCATCGTTATCTTGAAGCCGGCGACTGAGGGACCATTGACAACGAGGTTCCAATAGAACAAGTATATGAAAAAGATAACCAACGTCATCAGCCATGTGACTTACTTTTTGCTGCAACCAGGAATCGAACTGTGCTCCAAAACTTAAGTTTATATATTGACTATTGTCACATATATTTGTGGTAACTATATTGATTAATATTTGTGTGTCACTTTTCAGTCTTCATACTCTACGTATTTCCTTTTACTCAGCACTCTGTAAGTGGCACTAATTTTCTCATTTTACAGGGGGTGGTGTCTGGTATTTGGAATTCTTATTTTTTTTTTCTAGTTGACAAAGATAAAACTATAGTTTTCTTAGTCGTAGAAGTAATATAAAATATTTTATTATTATTATATTATATTATTATTTTTTTTCAGTTGACCTTGTCCTGATAAATTAAAATAATATTGTTGTTCCAGTTGACAAATTTTCCTGACAATAAAAAATTAAAATTGATAAAAATAAATTATATTAAAATTATTTCAGTTGACATCAAGTCCTGGTAATTAAATATCCTTCAGTTGATTTTAATCCTGATAATTATCAAAATTTAATTGATTAAGAAATTAATTTTCTTTCTTCTGTTGATTTCTTTTAATCCTGGTTGTAAAATTATTTTGAATTAATAAAAATTGTGATTATTATTTCAGTTGATTTTTGTCATGAAGATTTTTAAATTTTTTTCTTCTTCTTATTTTTATTTTAAAAACAAAAACAAAACTAATACATCTTAATATTTCCTTCCCTCAGTTCAAGTTAAATTTAAAAAATGACTGATCAAGGTGTTTCTGCTACCTGTGAAGAGGAATCGGATCTGATTGATTATGATGAAGCTACTTCTGTAAGTTCTACCTTGACTACAAAATTGGCTCAAATTAATCAATTATTGGACCAATCAGGATGTGGAAATGGAGGAAGTGGAAATACTAGTGGAGATAAATGCTCAGGAACAAAAGCATTCCATCAACCCCCTAGAAGGACTTCCCATAAGCTTCGAAATTAAAAAATGCCTTTACCTCAGCAAATAAACAATCCCTCCACCCAAATAAAAGAGCTGAGGACAGAGAACCTAAGACTGAGAGCAAGAACAGACTCACTAGAAGAAAAGGTAAGAAAGATAGATGCCTTTCTTCAAGAGAAGAGGAGACCTCCTCCCCCCAGGGATCTTCCACAATTGGCTCCCCTGCAACCAGAAAAGGTGGAAGTGTCAAAGTGGCAGTGGGATTATCTGTCTCAACAGCAGCCTCAAATGCCTCAGGCAGGTCTTTCAAGACCCAGTCAATTCAACTACACACATCCTCACCCTTATCAAGGAGGAAGAAAAAGAAGAAACAAAATTCAGATCTTACCCAAACCTTGGTAAGCCCCTCTATTGAATCTCAAGTACCATTTCTTGTTGCTGATTCAGTTCCGTCAGGTAATTCTGGAAGAGGAGATGAAACTGTGAGACCAGTAGAGGCTGATAAGAGTAGACAAATCACTCAATATTCTAATGTATCAAATTCTTTAGTTTTAATTGCTACATCAATTATAAATCCTGATATGGCTATTATTGATGAAACACTTGATCCTGAGTTTTATGAGAATCTGGAACGTTACTATGTTTCTTTATTGAGAAACACTCCAGATGTAGCAAAAATTAATGTTGAATATTTGAGGGATATTATTGCTAAACAAAATCATATAATGAACAACATGCAATTGACTCAGAAAAAAATAGTTTGTTAACTGAAGAGGGTTATAAAGCATTGAGGAGTGAGTTACAGAGAGTTTTTGATGACTTGTTTCATTACAAATTAACTCATGAAAAGAAAGTTGCTTTATGGCAAAATATCAAAAATGATTTGTCTAAACTACAAGATAATGTGTCTATCTGTTGCCAGGAGCTAGAGGTAGATAAGATGAACCTGAAAAGATTGGGTGATCATCATTCATCTTTTCAAAATAAAACCCAGTTATCTTTTACAACAATCAATGAGAGTTTGTCTAAATTCCAAGAGTGAAAACCAGACTAGAAACAATTGAAGAGAAATTGAATTCATTGTTTAATGATCAAAAATATTATGACATTTCTGTGAAGGAGCATATGGTACATGATTATCCAAGGTTACCTTTTGATAGTTCATCTAGAGTAAAATTAGATTCAGAAATGCCTGTTGATACCACTGAGTTTCCATCAAAATTGATGATGCACCAGGATCTTCAACAGAAGGATTAAACAATGAGATTACTGCACAATTGGAGAAGTTACAGCTGCTTCTTACTCAGAAACAAGCTAATACTAAGGAGAATCCTTCAAATTAAAAGAATTGGCCAAAACTTGACCAGTATCCAACATTTGATGGTGATTCTTCCTCTGATTGGCAGCAATTCATTTGCAGAATTGATAACTTGAAAAATTCTTACAAACTCCAAGATGAGGAAATTGTGTCTAAGTTAATTTCTTTATTTACCAATGTAGCCCTAATGTGGTACAAATCTGTTCTCTTGGATGGAAATGACTACTCATGGGAAGATTGGAAGAAATTGATTAGAGCAAAATTTGGTGGCTCCAAGCTTAGGATGGCTCAACAAAGGCAGTATGAGGAAACTGAATATAGCTCTTCTACTGATAAAACTATGGAGTTCTTAATGAAAATTTGAAAAACTCTTGAGGGCAATGGACCCAAATATGGAGTTTGAGTTATGGAAGGACAGGATCCTTCATAAATTACCAATTTCTTTGAGAGACTTGATAGTGGCTAGGACTGAGCTCTCCAGAGAACCCTCATCTTTCATTAATACTTGTAATGATATCCTTCTAAACCACAAGTATGATTCCAGAAAATTAATTCCTAAAACCCCTTTGGAGAAACCCTCCACTTACCAAAAGAAACCTCTGGAAAAGGTTGGTAAACCTTCTGCCCCTGTTGCACCTAAAAAGTATGCAACAAAAACTTGCTTCAAGTGCAACAAGCCTTGGAAGAAAGGCCATTTTTGTGACAAGAAAATAATTCTTGTTGAACAAACTGAGGAGAATGCTGATGACACAATAGAACTGGATGATACGTAAATGGATTGTGCCAGAAATATATCATATGAATCTCAACAAAAAATCTTGATGCTGGAAGATGATATTCATTATTTAAATACTATTTATATTGATAATAATGATTTATCTACAGTTGAGGATGCTGAGATCATAAGGAACATTAAGGATAACTCAATTGTCATTGCCCCTCTCAAATCACCAGTCTTGATCAATTGAACCAGCATTGAAGTTGTTCAGGATTATGGAGCTGGAGGAAGTTTTGTATCTGAGAAAGAACTTGCTTCAGTGGATCAAGACTATAAATCAAAAATTTTGCTTCTCATTTCTGAAAATTGGAGAGGTTATGGCTCTGTTTTGTCCCCCATTTGAAAATACAAAGCCACAGTGTTTTTTAAATTTAACCATGGTTTTGTAAGAGCTCTTTGTGATTTTGTTGTCATAAAAAATGATAACTTAGGCAGTTGGTTTATTATAGGAAATAATATTTTAACCAAGTATGGCATAAAATTGGATCTTTCAAACCAATGTTTCAAAATGGGGATGAATGGGAAGAGAAAATTAATGATTTCCTCCCCCAAAAAATTGTTAAAACCAGAATTTAAAGCATTTAATTCTGTGGTTAAATATAAAGGAAGATCTAAAAAAGAAATTTTTGCCCTTATGTCTGAAATTGACAATGCTTCTTTTGGAGAACAACTCTCTGGTGAGGATAAAGATTCCATCATTAAATTGATAAAATATTTACCTATGGCCTTTGCTCATGGGTCACATGAACTAGAATTAGTTAAAGAAGAAATGAAACTTTCATTATCTTGTCCATTAACTGACATACCACCTAGTTTAAAGAAGAAGCCTTATCCTGCTTCACCCACAATGAGAAAAGATATTAAGGACAATATCTTTACCCTTTTAAAAATGAATATTATTGAAAAGGTAGTTGAAACACCTAAATATTGTGTTATCTCACCTGTCCTAATTTCTTATGAGAAAGATAAAGCCAGGTTATGTGGTGATTATAGAGCATTAAATACTTATACTGTTGACAATATCTAACTTTTACCTAGAATTATCTCTATACATGCTACCTTACAAGGTGCTAAATATATCAGCTGTCTGGATGATAACAAGGGATATCACCAGGTACCTGTTGAGAAGAATTCCCAGAATTTTCTGATGATTGCTACTCATATGGGTATTTATAAGTATATTAGGATGCCATTTGGCACTAAAAATTCCCCTTCAGTTTTTTAAAATGTTATGGATAACACATTCCATCAAGAGATAATTGAAGGATGGCTGATGGTTTATATTGATGATATCATTATATTCTCAAAAACATTTGAGGACCATCTTAACCACCTGTGTAAAGTGTTCCACAAAATGGATTAAATAGATATGACACTTGCTTTGAAGAAATTTAAATTTGGTTTTCATTCCTTAAAAGTGCTTGGTCATGTTGTTTCAGGGTTACAGATATGTGTTTACCAAAACAAAGTGGCAGCCATACAGCAGGTGAAGGCTCCTACCACAGTTAGAGAGCTCCAGAGTTTTTGGGAATGTGTGGATACTATAGACAGTATATTAAAAATTACCAAGTCATAGCATTACCTCTTACCCAATTGACTAGGAAAGATTTTGCTTTTGTCTGTAACAGTGAAAGAAAAAGAGCTTATGACACTATGAAACATTGTTTGATGCCAGCACCAATTCTTGCTTTACCTGACTTTAATCAACCATTTGTTTTATACACTCATTCCATTTCTATTGGTCTTGGTGCTGCCCACCAACAAAAAAAAGTGATGAATGATAAAGTATCAGAAATAGTAATTTGTTATATTTTAAAAACCTTGAGAAGTAGTGTATTTAAATATTGTCAGGCTGAGGACAAGTACAAGGAAGTGAACTAGCTTCAATGGTCAGTTTTATAGAAGATTTTAATGGTCCTATGTGAATACTGTAGTATAAATCCAACAAATAGTAAAATATAATAAAAAATAACGGTCTCAGTAATAAAATTCTCACTATCTTTATATGTGGCTTACAATCTTTGTAGTTTGTAGGAAAATAGATTTTAACAATTCAGATACTATTCAAAAGTCTTATAAAAGTACTAATTGATATTTATTGTAATTGATTTGGTTATATTGGTTAAATTGTAATGATAAAGAATGTAGAAACAAGACCCAAAAACCTCCTCCTTTTATACACACTGAGTTCCCCAATGATTCCCTTGATGTACCACCCAATACAAAGTTAATGATGCCTCCAAGCCACTAATAGAAATCCTCATCAACATTCCCAGTAGCCCATGACATGATTAGAAGAGTAACAACCGTCAAAATCCTGTATTAATAAGGAAAATCCATCAAAATTAAAGAACAAGATAAAAAGAGAGTATATGCGTATTTAACAATAATATAAAAAACTAAAGAAGAAATTTTTAAGGTTAATAATAGCTTAATAATAAGGGAGTTTCACTGTAGAAACAATGGGGCTATCCTGACATTATACTATGTGAAATTTCCATTCAAAAATACCCAATATTGACTGAGAAACCACCCAAAAACTCAAAAAGGAGCATGAGATGTGGGGTAACAACATGCAGTCCTTGCAAGGTGCTTGCATGGTTAAATCATTGGCTAAATTTAGGCAATTTTAAGCGTGGTGATGAAATAAGATGCCAAGAGTAAGGTTATTAATGAAATTTGTGCATATAAACAAGGTCAATGCATTATTAATTAAGCTAGGACACTAAATAAGTGCCTGTTGCCTATTTCAGTGTGTTTCCCCACAGTGGGTGTAGAATGTGGGGTAATTATAGTGTGAAAAAGCTAACTTTGATAAAAATGAAGCTATTCACACAGGAAAAAAGCAGGCAGTATGTGGCCAGTACACAGAAGCCATTTCTGGCATGAAAAACACCAAATTTGAAAAGTGTTATTTTTATGAATTTAAATAGCCAAATAAATAGTCCTAAATGAGACAAATTGATCAGTCAAAGCGCATTTTTGATATTCTCAAATTTATGGCAAATATAGTCAACTTTAAAGTGAAATAAAGCGCATTTCCTGTTTTTTGCATAAAACAGTGAAAATAACAGCTTTAAGTGTACTTAAAAATTATGTAGCCTTATATTTAAGGTTTTTAAATTTGCCCTAATATATTCCAACTTAGTATTAAGTACATAAGACTTATAAAAGGTGGATACATGCGTGTATATAAGGTGTTATAATGGCATATTTTGTATATTATCATAATTTTACTTATGTATACTGTTTGTGTACTCTTAATTATTATTCCCATGTATAGTTCATGTTTTTAACATAACTTATAAGTACTTTTTACTCATTCCTGGAGATATAAAGGCTGAAACTTTTCCAACCAAAAAACACAATAAAAAAAATGATAAGTTATACATTTTATTTATTTATTTGTTTAATTTTCAGGTATTCAGATTAATTCTGTATCATTAAAGATTATACTTTAAAGAAATAAAATATAATAAAATATTATGAGTACTGGTTGTTTAACCCCTCAGCTGGTTGAACAGAAATTTATTTCTGTTTAAATTTTTTAAGAAGGGTGGATAAATTAGAAAATTCTTTTTCAGGTATCCATTTATCAAATTCATTTGATTTCCCTTTAAATCTTAATAAATACTCAAATCATTTTTCTTTATTAAGGATTCTTTTCTTGAGTATTTTTTCAATCTATGCTTTTTCCACAGTTTCTTCAAGTTGCTTTTTAGGGTTTCCCCTTCTTTTTGGAAATAAGTCAGGATCATTTGCATGGTAAGGTTTCAATAATGAGATAGGGAAAACTGGATGTTTCCTATCATATGGAGCATATAATATGACTTCCTCTGCATTATTACCAACCATTTTGCTTACTACAAAAGTTCCTACAAAGGGATCCTTTAATTTAACATTACCTTGTAAGTTAAAATGTAGTGTTGATATGAGGACTTCATCTCCCTTTTTGAATTCAAATTCTTTATGAGATTTATCCCACCTTTTCTTTTCATATTCAAATGCTTTTTGCATGCATTCTTCTGCATGCTTTCTACACATTTGTTGCATATGAATTAAGTATTTAGTACCAGGGTGTATATCTAACCTTGGTTATTTGTTTAAATGATTTAAAATCTGGTGGTAACCATTGTTTCCATCCAGAAAGGAAATATCTTTTTCTCCTTTTTAGGTAGCATGGATAGAAGCTATCCTTGGTAGAGGCTAAATATCATCTACAGTGTATGTATTCAGAGCTCTATAATCACCGCAAAATCTTGCCTTATCCTTTTTCTAAGAGATTAATACTGGTGAAATGACACTATACTTAGGTGTTGTGTCCACTTTTTCAACAATACCCATTTACAACAACATTTTTATGTTGTCTTCAATATCTTTCCTTTTTGCAGGAGAAGCTGGGTAAGGTTTCTTTTTCAAGCTGCCAGGAATATTATCCAAATCACAACTTAAAGAGATTTTCATCTCATGGTCTTTGACCAATCCTAGTTCATTTGAACCATGAGCAAATGCCATAGGATATGATTTAATCAATCTCAAAATATTTTCTTCTTCAATTTTTAAGAGTTGAGGACTGAAAGAGGCCTTTTGGATTTCATTTTCCAATTCACCCACTTCATTAATGGTTCTTCCACCTTGCAGTTGTTCTTCTCTAGGAGAAATGGCATATACTGAATTTTCAGAACATATTTTAAATTTTCTTTTACCATTCACCCCTATGGTGAAACAACTGTTTGCAGGATCTAGTTTAATGCCAAATTTTGTCAATAAATAATTTCCAATAATAAACCGATCACTACAATTTTTATTATCCATTACTACAAATTTACATACTGCTCTAACATATCCATTATTATATTTCAAGAATACAGCAGTTTTGTATTTTCCAATTGGATTTAATACTGAACCAAAACCTCTCCAGTTCTTTGTCTGAACAGGTTCTAGTTTTTCCTGGTACTTCTATCAAGTTTCATTAATGCATTAAGTGAAACTACACTACCTGCAGCCCCAGTGTCAAGAATGGCATTCATTTCTTTTCCACATATGATAATAGGAGCTCTTATAGGTGTTATTTTGTAAGTGTCATGAGATACATCTTTAATTATTTCAGCTTCCTCTATGGAAGTTAAAGATGTGTCTGTATGAGGTATAGCATCATTCAGGAACATTATATCCTGTTCTAATACAAATATCTCATTTTCATCATCATTGTAAGATATGTTACTTTTGCAATCCTCACTAGATTCCACATTCTCATCTTCATGATTACTAGGTTCAGAATTCTGTGAGGTTTCAATAATATTTATTCTTTTCTTACACGTGTGACCTTTAACCCAAGGTTCATTACATTTGTAACAAGTGTTATTTTCTTGTCTCTTAGGGACAAGGGGAGCTGAAGGTTTTTTCTTTTCCACTTGTAACTTACTTGTAGTAGGTTTTACCACGTCAACACTTTGTCTGTAATTACTATACTTGGTTTCATACTTGTGGTTTAATAATATCTCATTGCATTTATTAATGAATCCAGAGGTGTCTCTGACAGTTTCAGTTCTAGCTACAATAATTTCTCTAACTGATATAGGCAACTTGTATATTATTTTTTCTTTCCACTCTTCATAATCCATTTTTGGATCCATAGCTTTCATGATTTTTATTAAATTCATTAAGAAGACCAAGGGTTTATCTCCAGCATTTGGATTATATCTGGCCCTTTCATACAGTCTTTGTTGAGTGATTCTAAATTTTGCGCCACCAAATTGCCTTTCAATTAGTGCCTTCCATTCATTCCAGGAGTAATGAATTCCCTCACTCAATACAGATTCAAACTATAATAAGGCCACATCTGTAAATAAAGATATTAACTTTGAAGTAATTTCTTCATCAGGTAATTTGTATGAAAATTTTAAGTTATCAATTCTTTGTATGAATTGTTGCCAATCAGATTTTGAATCCCCGTCAAAAGAAGGGTACTGATCTAACTTAGGCCAGTTCTTTTGGCTAGTTTTTGCTTCCCTAACCTGAGGAATATTGAGTAATTCACTTACTTTAGAAAGATGATCATTTATTTCATCTTTTACTGATTTTATATTCTCAAAGCCCATGACACTATGTTCATGTTCAATCATTGGTTTATTATCAGAGTGTTTCATAAAAACTGGTACTCTTTCCAAAAAAGAGTTATTATATTTTATTTTTTCAGTATTTTTCAAAATTTTAGCTACTTCAATTTCTACTCTTTGTAACCTATCTTTTATTACAGGTACATGAGTTAAGGTATCATTTACATTTGAAAAAGACAATTTTACACGTCCCTCTATGGTTGCCATAATATTCTGAGAATGTTCTAATTTATTTTCTAAATTTTTAATCTCAGTTTTTAATCTTTTGTTTTCATTGATTAATTCATTATTTGAATTCTCAATCATTTTTAACCTATTGGCTGTTGTACTCAATGATTGTGTGAGGTTTAATAATACACTTTCTGCATTATTGTTGGACTCTCTAGAGAATTCTTCCAATTTTTCAATTCTTAATAATAATTTACTAATTATTTTTGATTCCATTGGATTTTGTTTTAGAAAATATTCAATTTTTTCTGTGTCCAATTCAGAAGACTCATCATCAGGTTCAAGATTTAATTCATTTGGTTCCATTTTTAAATTAATGGCATTTTTCTGGTGGTCAATAAAACTATGTACATTGTCCTCATTTAAAGACAAGTTTAACATGTTATTTTCAAATGTTTAATTTTTCAAATCCTTATCAATTATATCCAATAACTCTCTATTAATTTAATTACCTATAAGTAATTCATTGTTAGGATTATATAATTGATCCTGAGAATATGGATGACTTGCCAAGGTCTTATTCCATTTCCCCTGCCTCTCCTTGGCTTTCCCCTGTAAGGGTGACTGCTGGAGCCCTGTTGTGGAGGGTTGTTGTAGTTTTGGGTGTACCAATTCCACTTTCATTTGCTTACTGTAATTTTTTGATCCTCCCCTTGGGTTAGAGGTGTTGCTATGGAACTGTTGGGTGCCACTGTTGGTGGTTGAGCCTTTATTTCTACTAGAGCTAGATTGACTTCTACAAAACCCTGAGCTGCTCTTTTCCCCAGATTGTTTATCTGGCCCACTATATTGTTTAACCTTATTGTCAAAGTGTTCAGTAGAGTGGAGAGGGAGTGAATTTGTTCTTGTAAGGTATTTTTTGTTTTCTTTATTGATACCTGTTTTAAAAGTTTTTCCCTTTCCTCCAGAGACATTGGCGGAGTGATGGTGTTTATGGGGGACTCCTGGCCCTCCATTTGAATGTCCTGTACCAGTTTTCTCAGCTCTAGGTCTTAAGCTATAAGGTTTTGCCTTATTATTCACAATATCATTGTTGTCACACATTTTTACGTGGAATTTAATCAAAGAATTGAAATTTGAGATTTTTAAAACTTCAAAAAGGAGTTTTATCAGTACTTATTAATACCACTAAAGACAATTTTATTGCTTACTTGTAGGTATAAAGTGAATTTAGAAGTGTCAAAAGCCAAATATGCTTTTATGTGGTCACTTGATTTAACTGGTCTACAATATGTAGCCGTGTTTTTATATTTAAAGAAGAAAATTTGTCAGTAAGATTCTTTCTAAATATTAAATGAATTTTACAAACCAATAAAAGGGATTAAGAGTCCTGTTAAAAGAAAACAATTTATCAGTTTAATTAGTTATCATCTGCAAAGATCACAAATTTAATTGGTCTATTGACAGACTCCCACTAAGCACAATTTTATGTTAAATTAGTGGTAAAAATTTTATCTGCAAAGAGCACAAATTTAATTGGTCTATTGACAGACCCACTAATAACAATTATATGTTAAATTAGTGGTAAAATTGTTGATTCAATATCACAATTTTATTATATAACAGGGCTTATTTTTAGAAATCACTATATAAGTGACCCCAACCTGTTGTAATTATTCAAATATTTCAATAGGGATTTTATTTATGTGTACCTTCTTTAAAATTTTTACTTGCTGGATTATAACAGAATTCTTGAGGAAAGGTTCTCAATTGTCAGGCTGAGGTCAAGTACAAAGACGTTGTGGTCTTCCAACATTGGCAGGGGCCATTTTTGTGTGATTTGGTGCTGTTTGTGCATGTCTTAATTGACATCTGTTAAAGAATTGGGAATTTTTCTGGTTTTATTCCGTGGATATTGGGTCTGCCGGTATGTGGGTACTATAATTGGATAGCCCTGGTTTTTCTCTATATTTTATGTCCTGTAGACATTTTTCATATTCAGAGTTTTAAGGGGTCATTTCCTCATTTTTCATTTATAAAAGATTGCTGTTTAATTTTGTTTTTCGTGTTTTACGGGCTAACCTTAAGTCTTAGGGTTAATTGCTTAGTACCATTGGATAGAGCTAATTTTTCTCTATATTTCATGTCACAAGGTTTTTATAGTGAAATTCCGTGTTTTAAAGGTTTTAGTAGTTGTAGCTAATTTTTCTAAGTAGATTAGTGGTTTTTATTGGTTTTCTGGCTTCAGGGAGGCCGGGCCGCTTCAGGTGGCATCTCCAACGTTGGGCGGCCCGCCCCCCTCTGTTTTAGGAGGTTGGGGAGCGCTTCAGGAAGGGTTTTTTATGCAATTTGGCGGGTACAGGCGCCAGATTGGTGGGTGCGCATGGGCTCTTAGTTAGTGGTCTGTGTGTACATAGTGGATAAGACAGTTTGGGGCAACCTTAATCATCATACAACCATCTGGAGGTGATATCATTGGTCCTCACTCAGTTTTCACTGTTTTCTGGCCACAATTGGCTGTGTTTGTTGCAAGTGAGTTCTTCATTTGACTTAACTTTGGCAACTGTTTTCTCTGTTATAGTCTTGCAAGCTATAGCAAGTATTATTGCTGTCTCTGGTGTGGATTTGCAGCCTACATCAAGTATCTTTGCTGTCTCTGGTGTGGACATTGTTCTACATTTCAGTTCATTGGTCTGGTAGTCTATCTGAGGACTACTTTCTTGGCTCATCAAGCAGTCAAGTGTGTTAAAAAGGAGCTTTAGCAAAACAGGAACCAACTTACTTTAGCATGTAAATCTCACTCTATTTTTCTAAAGAGACAAGGATTTTCTCTCTGGGTTTTCTCCAACTCCCTTTGTCAAGGCCTATAGCTAGTACTATAGGATTGTCTACATTTCTGGAGCCCAAAGTGGGGTAGAACTTTCTAGTTCTTTGGAATCTCTGTTTTCTTTGGTTGACTCTTTTTGGTGTTTTGGACTGGAAGAATGGCTTCTGGTTCTGCTATTCCTGTGATAACTGTCAGTGGGGGAGATGGTCCTCCTTCTGTGATGGTTAGGGAGTGTGTGAGGATTAAAACTTGGGATGGTACCAAGTTTAATGGGGAGGATGTCAAGTGGTTTCTAGAGAAGTATGAAGCTGCTGCTGGAGTGGATTGTGCTTCCTACCTGGACATGGTGAAGCAGATTATCTTCTTCATTGGTGATAGGTCAGTGGAAAAGGAGATTGTGGCCATGTCTGGCTACAAGAAGAGGGATTGGAAATTGTTGTGTAGGGAGATGGTGGATAGATGGGGTGTCAGGTTCACTATGGTGGATCTGAACAAGGTTGTCAGTGAATGGCAATCTTATGGTGGTGTTGGTAACTTACATAGTTACAGGAAGTTTCTGCTACAGTTTGATCCTTTGGTTGAATACTTGGTGGAAGTGGAGGAGCTGGCATATTAAAATGCTTCCAAGGATGTTTTTTGGTCTGCCCTGGCTAGAGATTTCAGGATGGATGTGTTGAAGGAGCTATCAAGAAAGGAATTGATGAAGACCCTTTCTAATGGGACTAGAAGTTGCCTGCCTTGGATAAGGTGAAGGAGGCTGTTGAGGCCCATTTGAAGTTATTGGCTGTGGACACCTATCAGGAGGGGTGTGCCAAATATGTCAGCAAAGTAAGTGAGGCTTTGGCTGAAGAGGAAGTTAGGGAGAAAAAGGAGGAGAAGAATTTGGTGCAGTTTCCTAAACAGGAGAGGGACCCGATGGTGGAGCAGTTGGCTGATCTTACAAAGCAGCTGCATATTTATGTTCAGGAGGCTAAGAAGGTCAATAAGGCACCTTCTCAGCCTAGAGATTTTGATAGGAGGGCCGGTTGGACTGATCCTTGGGTCTTCTCTTATTGCAGCAGGAGGGGGCACAGGTCCAATGATTTTTGGGCATTGAACAGAGATGTGTCTGAATGAAAGGTGGAATTTGATGGCAGGGTTTTCAAGTTCCCTGATGGCTCTTTTGTTAAGCCCAGTGAGGGGCAGGCTCCTGTTGATTTGGTCAGGAGAAGGGGAGGTCTCAATCAAAGGAGGCCAAGGTTTGAGGAGATTCCTGATCAAGGGAAGTCTTCTGGTAAGGAGAATGAGGATGGCAAGGGAAAGGGGAAGGAGGTCAATAAGGTCTCTTTTTCTTCTGCCTTTGGTGGTTTGGAGTTGTATTCTTGTGGTGGACAGTCAAGTGGTGAATGATTGGCTGGTGTTTATGATGTGGAAGCAGGAAAGGTGGGAAGGCCTAAGAGCAGTTCTCACGCCCAACCAAAGCCAAATGCCTCAAAGGTGGATCCTAAGCTGAGTGCAGCTAGGAAGAGGTACAGCAAAGAGGAGCTGTACAATATGCAGAAGGGTATGGCTGACATGGCCCCCCCTAGTTTTGGTGCATTGGACCTGAATGGTGAGCCAATGCCAATGGAGGTGTATTCTGACTCTGAGGAGGATGTCCCTTTGGCTTCATTGCCAAAGCCTGCTGGAGTTAGAGGTTCTGGTGAGGGATCTGGTTTGATTCCTGTTAATGGTAAATCTGTTAGTGGTGCTGGTCCTCAAGAATCTTCTAGGACCAAGGTGGTGAAGCAAAGAGCTCACTTTGAGAGGCCAGTAGTGTCTGGTCAAGTTAATGTTATGGACTCTGTCCTGGAAAGGATGAACCAGGGTCAGGTTTCCCTATCTTATGGTGAATTGTATGCTATCAGTCCAGGGTTGGCTGATAGACAGAAAAAGTTGTTGACCAGGAGAAGAGTTTCTTCTGGTGAGGTAGAATACATTTGTGATTCTGCTGAAAAGTTTGGTGAGGGGTTGGAAACTCATTTTTCTGCTCCTCTGGGATATGTCAATGTCACTCTGAATGGCAGGGAGGCAAGGGCATTGGTGGATTCAGGTTCTCAGATAAACCTGATTTCTTTGTTTGAGGCAACTCAGATGGGCCTCCCCATTGAAAATGGTATTGGTGGAAATTTGAGAGGGATCGGTGGCCATGTCACTGAATTGGTTGGAACTTCAGAGTTTGTGAAGTTAGATGTTGGCGAAGCCTCAGGGAAGGTTCATTTTTACATTGCTAAAGGTAATGTAAAAGCTGTTTTGGGTGGGCCATTCTTGATGGATTTTCAGGCAAGAATTGGTTATCAATTTGATTTGGGAATCAGTTTGGAGTTGACTGGTGAAGATGATAGGAGACTTCACATGAGGTTGTCATCCCCTGGAGAGGATGGTTGGGAGACCAGGCCTGGTTTATCTTCAATGTGCCAGTGCATGGACTGCTGCAGGAGAAGGAAGGAAGTGGGTGCTGTCTCTGGTTTTTTGGAGTGCGGCTCAGGCTCTATTGAGAGTCTGTCTTTTTTAGAGTAAAAAGGGCTGATCACCCTAGTGCTAAAACCTCTCCCCAAGATGAGGAAATCTTAGGTTGTAGTAGGTCAGCTCCCTTGGAGATATACCAAGTGGATTTTCAACTTTCCCTTTTTAATGTTTCTCTTCTCTGCAAATATTCATCAAGTTTTTTATCAAGTCTCTGTTCTCTCTCTAGATTTTCAATAATTTTTAATTCAAGTTCAAGGAAGAAGATTGGCTGTATATCTTTATTGAAAGATATGCAGAAAAGTTTTAGAGTGGTGAGATTGGAGTCTAAAAGTAAGTCCTCCCAATTGTGCACCGCTAGGGTTTCTTCTACACCTTTCAAAAACATTACCTGGGCCACACCTGTAAACATTGGGGAAACCCCTGGTTATTTTTGTAGGTCAGAAGAAAATTCAAGAAAAGAAGATAAAAATTTCAAGATAATTCATGAAAATCAAGAAAAAAATCTGAAGATAATGAAGAAAGTAGATGCAAAATATTTTTGTGAAGATCATCAAGATCTACTTTTGGGCCTCCAGCATGAGGTTAAACTGCAGAAAATTTTGAAGAAAGAAGATCATCAAGATCAATTTTCGGGCCTCCAGCATGAGGATGAACTGCACAATTTTAGAAGATGTGATTTAGAAGATGAATCAAGATTTGAAGATTTGGAAGTTGGAAGTGAGGATGAAGATGTGGAATTGCGGAAAAGTTTTGGAGTGGTGAGATTGGGGTCTAAAAGTAAGTCCTCCCAATTGTGCACCGCTAGGGTTTCTTCTACACCTTTCAAAAACATTACCTTGGCCACACATGTGAGCAATGGGGAAACCCTTGGATTTTGTTCCAGGTCTGGTGATGAAGAATTCCTGAAGATCCCTCAATTTGAAGGTGGAGCGGCAAAGTATAAGAAGGTAGCACAAAAGATTAGGCCTGTCAACGAGCCTATGCCTGTGGGTTTGAATCTGCCCTTGAAGAGACCTCCTTTGTCAAGAGATCCGTACTGTACTCCTTTGGTGAAGAATCCTCCAGAATTTGTGGAGACAGCTAGGGTGACCAAGGAAAGGTCAAAAGTTGTTAGTTTTGGTCCTGATGGGTGGTTGTCTGAAGAAGAAAAGAAGTTGTTGTTGCACATTATTGTGCTAAGGGAAAAGGCTGTGGCGTTTGTTGAGGAGGGAAAGGGTGTATTGAAGCACTCTTATGGGGAACCTTACTTGATTCCTGTGGTTTGTCATGAACCTTGGCAAATCAAACCTATTCCGATTCCAGCCGCTATTAGAGAGGATTTTGTGGAGATTGTTAGGGAAAGAGTTAGGACTGGGTTATACGAACAATCGACTTCCAGCAACTCAAGTCCGGTTTTCTGTGTAAAAAAGCCGAATGGAAAGTTGTGGGTGGTTCATGATCTTAGAGCCTTGAATAGAGTCACTATCAAGGACGCTGGTATGCCGCCAAGTGCAGAGGATTTTGTTGAAGCTTTTGCTGGAAGGGTGTGTTATGGTTTGGGTGATATTATGGGTGGTTATTATGAGAGGGAACTCCATACGGATTCAAGGCCTCTCACAACTTTTGAGACTCCTTTGGGAAGATTTCAGCTCACTAGGTTGCCTCAAGGAGCAACTAATTCAGTGGCAGTTTATCAAGCACAGATGGCTTGGATTTTGCAGGATGAGGTTCCTACTCATGCTGGTATTTTTATTGATGATGGTGGAATTAAAGGACCATCCACTGATTATGGTAATGAGGTATTAGCGGAGAACCATGGCATAAGGAGGTTTGTGTGGGAATATGCAATAACTCTAGAGAGAGTGTTGTTTAGGATTGAAGAGGCTGGTTTGACCATTTCAGGGTCGAAATTCTGCTGTTGTGTTCCTGATTTGGAAATTCTGGGTCATGTGGTATTTAAAGAGGGAAGGCTTATGGCGAAGAAGAAGATTAATAAAATTCAGTCATGGCCAAGGCCTAAAAATACCACTGAATTCAGGGGATTTTTGGGTGTATGTGTATATGTCAGGATTTTCATTAAGGATTTTTCTTTGTTGGCTTCACCTTTAAGGAAATTGACCAGAAAAGATACAGATTGGGAATGGACTAAAGAGTGTGAAGAAGCTTTTCAGAGGTTAAAAAAGGTGGTTGGTGAAGATATTGTTCTTCACAAGTTGGATTATGGTGTTGGTGCTGGAAAAATTTATCTGGAAGTGAACTCAAGTTATATTGCTGCTGGTGCTGTTTTGTCTCAGGAGGATAAGACTGGTAGGGTCAGGCCAGTAAGATATGAGTCTGTGGTGTTTAATGAGGTGGAATCTAGGTATTCTCAACCTAAGTTGGAATTGTGTGGCGTAGCCAAAATTTTAAAGAAGCTACAGATGGTTTTGTTGGGGCAGAATTTTGAGCTTCAGGTGGATGCAAAATCTTTGGTTCAGATGATCAATACACCTAGTCTTCCAAATGCTCCAATGACTAGGTGGGTGGCATTTATTCAACATTTTTCTTTTGACCTGGTACACAAACCAGGCAAAACTTTTACTATGCCTGATGGATTATCAAGGAGGCCACCTACAGATGATGATTCTGAGGCTGAAGAGTTTGATGAAGATATTCCAGTGGTTAGGGCCAGCACAACGGGTGCTGAAGATTTTTCTGACCCCCCCCAAGAGGCTAAACTGGCTGGATCTGATCTTGATTCTGGTGATCAGGATGTTTTTGTTGATGAAGATGGAGTTGTTGTTTGGGATAGCTCAAAATTGGAAAAAGGGTGTTTTTGTTAGTGAACTGAATTCTCACAAGGTTCAGTGGAAAGAGAAGGACGTGCCAATTTTAAGGATTGGTGTCCTCGTTGGGCTGCTCAATTGGCTCATGTTCATACTGGTGATTTTGATGACAGAATTGTACCCTTGGATGTGGTGATGTTGGATTTTGAAGATGAGACCTGGTGTCAGTCTGGGTTTTATTTTATTTTGGTGGAATATCTGTTGACCTTGGAGATGCCAGATAGTTGTGATGATGATACTTGGTTGGAAATCAAGAAGAAGAGTCCTAAATTTTATGTGTCAGGAAGGGGGTTGATGAGGAGGAGGCATCCAAATCCTCAAGTGGTGGTGACTCAGAAGAAGGGTCAAGAATTGGTTTTGAAGTCTTTGCATGAAGACCTTGGTCATAGAGGCTTTGGGGAGACTTATAGAAGAGTAGCAGACAGATTTTAGTGGCCAGGTATGAAGTTGGCTGTGCAGGGCTGGGTTCAATCTTGTGAAGAATTTCAAAGAAGAAGTCACTTGAAACCTAAAGAGGTAGGCCGTGCTACTGGCAAATCAACTGTTTTTTGAAGGGTCAGTCTGGATGCTGTCCATATTAAAGAGGGCAGGTATAAATACTTGATTGTTGCTAGGGATGATTTGTCTGGTTGGGTTGAGGCAGTGCCTCTGGTTAATTTGACTGCTAAGAATGTGGCAGAGTTTTTGAAGAAGGAGTGGATTTATAGGTATGGGTTGATGAAGTTGGTGACTGTTGATGGTGGGCCAGAGTTTGGTACCAAATTTAAAGAAGCTGTGGCTAGTGTTGGTTATAAATTTAGAGTGGCTACACCTTATTATCCTGAAGCTGAAGGCATGGTTGAAAGAGGCCATCAAGTTATCAAAAATGCTTTGGTGAAGATGTGTGGAGATAGTGCTGAAAAGTGGAGGCATTATTTACCCTTGGTGTTATTTGCTGATAGGGTCACTGTGAAGAGGACAACTGGCTATTCTCCCTATGAGTTAATGTTTGGTCAGAAAGCCGTTTTACCAGTGGAATTGGAAGCTGTCTCTTACCTTGGAATTGATTGGGATGAGGTGCACTCAACAGAAGATTTGCTCTGTGCCAGGATGCAACAGTTGGAATGTAGAGAGGAATGTCAGGAGAAGGCATACTCTAGAATGATGAAGATTAGGAATCAATCAGTCAGATACTGGGACAAGAAGTTGGCTCATAGACTAAGGAATTCCTTGAAACCTGGTTGTTTGGTTTTGGTGTATAATAGAAGTTTGGAGAGTCAGTGGTGGAAAATGTTTGCTGACAGATGGAATGGACCTTACAGAGTCAGATCTCAGGCGTCTTGAGGTTCTTATGTTTTGGAAGAGTTGGATGGTGCAGTCTTGAAAAAGAGGGTGGCTGCAGACCAAGTGAAGAGATTTTATCCCAGAGGCACTAGGCATGAAGAAGATTGACTCCGCAATGAGGATAAACTATGGAACGTTCTCTTTTGTTTTGGAATTTTGTGGTGTTGCAGAGCAATATTTGTGTTGGAAACTTTTTGTTAGAAGGTACCCATGGGTGGGGGCTTCTATATTTGATCTTGGCAAGTGTAGGGGTGACTGATGGGCTGGCTGCTCTATCAACAGTTACCCCAGATTGTCAGTTTCAAACCCTTTCTTTTAATTTTGGTTGAACCCTAGTGTTGGTTTCTTTTCACAGGTTTTAGTCCTCTATGAATTTAAACTGGAATTTCCTCTGGTTTTCATGTGCTGGGCTCTTCACTCTTATTGGTTTTGGTTTTTTTTGTGTTGGATGTTGTGTTTTTGTTAGGATGTACCCAGGGTGGGCTTCTAGATTTTATTTTGGCAAGTGTGGGGGTAACTGATGAGCTGGCTGCTCTGTAGAACAGTTACCCCAGAATGTCTGTCTCAAGTCTTTTGTTTTTCCTAGTTGAATTCTAGTTCTGTTGTTTACTATTCAGGTTTCAAGTCCACTATGACTTTAAACTGGTTTGGGACTGGCTTCTTTATCTTTGGTTCTTTCAGATTGATGGTGGATCACTGGTGGTCTCCCATAATTTTTACTTAGTGGAGGGAGCCCACCCAGTGATCATTTCTATGGACCTGACTTTCCCTTATTGGACCATCTATGGGGCTGGACTTTCTTTGATTTTGCAGTTATATTTTTGCTAGATAGCAGTTTTAGATTAATTTCTTTTTTCTCTTTTTTTCTTTTAATTTTTTATGGGGGTTGTTTAAAATTATAAAATCAAAAATATAGGGTGTTACCACATCAGGGTCACCTGGATGTGGGCAAGCATTGGTGGGGAAAGGCTCATCAATTGTCCGGGCAATGCTATTTTATTTTTTTTTATTATTTATTTCATGTGTTTCTGTGTTTCATTATTTTTATTATCTTCTGAATTTCTAAATTTTTTGAATTTTGTTTTCTGTTAATCATTTAAAAGATTTAATTGTGTATCCACATCAAGGTGCACTTGGATGTGGGTAAGGTATCAGGGGATCAGCTCATTAATTGGCTGGGGGGATACCATTTCTATTATTTTTTTATATTATATCTTATTTCATTTATTTTATTTCATTTTATTTATCAATTTTTAATTTCAGTATATTAGTAGAGTTTAAAAAAAAAAAAAAAATTCTGAAATTATTTTTATTAATTGTTTTATATTATTATTATGTTTCTAATAATTTTGCAGGAGCTCATTGTCTGGATGATGAAGCTTCTGGAGGCTGGTCCAGATTGTGATGACGTTTTTGTTTTTTGTTGGGATTGTGGGAAGCACTGTGTTCTTTGAAGTGCATCCTGCTGGAGAGATGATAGGGATTGTAATGGCCAGGAATTGGATTAGAGGGAAGTTCAGAGGAGGAAGAAGAAGAGGCAGGAATGGAGTGCTGGAGGGTGTGTTTAATGATCCTAGACATTTTCCAGTGGTCCTCCAACAGGCGCTTTCTCACCGATTTTTCAAAGTCATTCAAAGGTCCATGGAGGGCAAAGGCTTTTAGCATGTTGGAACACATGGTTCTTAGGTGTTTCTTCATGTCTCCATAATCCAGGGTCAAAGAAGTTTCAAGAGGTTAGCCAACTCCAATAATAGATTCAGGAGGAGGGGTGCCAACTAGACAAGAAGAATTGGATCAGTAATTATTTTTGTTGAAGAAATGGGATAAATTAAATTGGTACTTACAGATTAGAAGATCATCAAATTTTTAAGCAGCTTGAATTTGGATCCCGGACAATTTTGTAATAGTCATAGTGGGTGGATCAACTAGGGAAAGATATGGATTCTCATGGTCTTCCTCTGAAAGATTTTGAGAAGGTGAACTAGGAGGCTGATGTTCCTGGGGACTAGTTGGAGCAGTGGGATTGTTGTTGTTGTTGTGGTTTTTATTTTTGTTGGATTCAGCTGGGGGAGGTGCTGGTGATGGAGTACCAGGGTTGTTAAACGATGGAGCAGGAGAGGGGGATTTGGAAGCAGATTGATCTCTTCTGGATGGAGCTTTTGAAGAGATGGAACTGTCAGAAGAATAGTTGGCTGACAGAGGAGAGGTGTAGCTTCTTTGTCTTGGTTGGGGACAAAGTTGTTGCTTGGGTGCAGTGTGGGGTGTTCTGGTTTCTTCTTGGGGTTCTCTGGCAGGTCTCTTAGAAATCTGGGAAATTTTGGTGCTTTTGGACCTTGGAAGGGTTGATTTCATTCCTCTGGGAGAAGTAGGAGGTAGTTGGGTTGAGTTGTTGTTGTTGTCTGGATGAATTTGGCTGTTTTCTGGCAGTTTTTGGAGGTTTTGGCCCTCATTTTCACTGTTTGGTGAGACAGGCGGGCCACCTGGACACAGTCTAGAAGCCTGGGAGTTGATCATGAAGCTTTTGGAGCTAATTTGGCGGAGATAAAAGCAGTTTCTTGAGAAGCTAAGGCTGGTCTTTTGGGAAGAGTTCTGGAAGCTGAGCTTCTGGATCTTCTGGAAGGTACTGAAGATAAAGAAGAAGAGGAAGGACCAAGCTCTGGGGATCTGGTAGGGGATCTAGAGATGTATTTGTGAGAAGGTGAAGGAGGAGGAATAGGGTAGTTGGCATCTCTGTCACATCTTTTCTTTTTGGAATAGCAAGAATCACAAGCTCTGTTGTAGGATTTGGATTCAGGAGTTGGAAAAGTGAATGTGCAAGGTCTGCACAAGTGGATGCACTGTTTGCAGGCATATTCCTTGGGAGCAGTGAAGCAAGGGAGAGTAGAAAGGTTAACATCAGGAGATCCAGCCATGATCTGTGGTGAGAAAAAATGATGGAAAGGGATAGGAGGAGATTTTTGTCAGTGATGGGTAGATGATGAAGTGAAGGTGGAAGTTCAGCAGGTTGGCTGTAGGGGTGGTCTGTATGAAATTGGCTGTGTCTATTTTATGCAAAATTCCGTCAGTCCATCAAGACTTTAAACTGAAATCTGGTTTCTGTTAGTCCTCCAAGACTTTAAACTGGCTGGTTTCAAGATTCTATCAACACTAGTCCGTCAAGACTTTAAACTGAACACTGTGTTAGTCCCCCAAGACTTTAAACTGAGGTTTATAAGTCCCCCAAGACTATAAACTGAGGGAAAAGTTTTTGTTGTTGGAGTTGGTTTTGAAAGATTGGTGGAGGGTATCCACAGGGGGAGCCTCCAAATTTAGCAAAGGCAAGTTTGGGGGTAATTGATGGGCTGGCAGCTCTATTTACAATTACCCCAGAATGTTAGTTTTTTCTCTGTGTCTTAATGTGGTTGATCTCTGGTTCTGGGTTTATGATTTAGGTTTTGAGTCCCCCAAGACTTTAAACTGAGGGTTTGTGAGTCCCCCAAGACTATAAAATGAGGATGGTCCCCCAAGACTTAAAACTGAGGGTTGTTTTGTGGTTACATCCTATAGAGGGTGTGGTCAATTTTTCTTTTCTGAATCAAACTCAAGTACTAGTGGAATTACAGAGGGAATCAAGAGAGGAAATGAAGTGTTCAGAATTAGCCTTGAACTGGTGAATGAGGTGTCTTCTGATCTCAATGTCCTGTGGATCTTTAGCAGGAGTGGATTGGAAGTAGTGAAGCAGAAGTTGTTTCTGTTGAGATGTGTGTTGTTGTAACTTGGACGTGATAGTGGGCAAGTGAGTTGGTGTTGGTGGTGCAATGGATCCTACATTGTTATCATCACTATCAGAAGATGGAGGAACTGAGAAGTCATCAGTTTTAAAGTTGAAGGAAGAAATGAATGTTCTTTACCATCAGATGGACCCGGGATGGTGGATCTAGTTGTTTTATGGGTTGTGGCACTCTTCTGGGAAGGGTGAAGCTTTTTTATTAATCTGGGTATCAGGATGGATGGCCTAGACCTTTTTGTGCTGGCAGAAGATGGACCAGGTTGAGGTGGAGGTGAATCTGTTTCAGAAGAAAGTGGACCAGGTCTGTGGCAGGTCTTCTTTCTAGATTGGCAGACATTGCAGGACGTTCTGTATGGATGGACAGGTGGTGTGATGGTGCAGATTAAATTATTGTCAATGCAGTATTGGCAGGGACCCATTTCAGAGGCAGATTTGTGAAGAAGGTTAAACATGGTGGTTGGATGAAGAAGAAAGCGGAAATTCTCAATTGGAGGGAGGAAATGGTCTTCCAACATTGGAAGGGGCCTTTGTTGTGTTATTTGGCGCTGTTTGTGCATGTCTTAATTGACATATGTTAAGGAATTGGGTATTTTTCTAGTTTTATTGCGTGGATATTGGGTCTGCCGGTATGTGGGTACTATCATTGGATAGCCCTGGGTTTCTCTATATTTTATGTCTTGTAGACATTTTTCATATTCTGAGTTTTAAGGGGTAATTTCCTCATTTTTCATTTATAAAAGATTGCTGTTTAATTTTCTTTTTGTGTTTTACGGTCTAACATTAAGTCTTAGGGTTAAGTGCTTAGTACCATTGGATAGAGCTAATTATGTTGTTATAGTGAAATTCCGTGTTTTAAAGGTTTTAGTAGTTGTAGCTATTTTTTCTAAGTAGATTAGTGGTTATTATTGGTTTTCTGGCTTCAGGGAGGCCGGGCCACTTCAGGCGGCATCTCTGACGTCGGGCGGCCCGCCCGCCTCTGTTTTAGGAGGTTGGGGAGTGCTTCAGGAGGGTTTTTTTTAAGCAATTTGGCGGGTACAGGCGCCAGATTGGTGGGTGCGCATGGGCTCTTAGTTAGTGGTCTGTGTGTACATAGTGAAGAAGACAGTTTGGGGCAACCTTAATCATCATACAACCATCTGGAGGTGATATCATTGGTCCTCACTCAGTTTTCACTGTTTTCTGGCCACAATTGGCTGTGTTTGTTGCAAGTGAGTTCTTCATTTGATTTAACTTTGGCAACTGTTTTCTCTGTTATAGTCTTGCAAGCTATAGCAAGTATTATTGCTGTCTCTGGTGTGGATTTGCAGCCTACATCAAGTATCGTTGCTGTCTCTGGTGTGGACATTGTTCTACATTTCAGTTCATTGGTCTGGTAGTCTATCTGAGGACTACTTTCTTGTCTCATCAAGCAGTCAAGTGTGTTAAAAAGGAGCTTTAGCAAAACAGGAACCAACTTACTTTAGCAAGTAAATCTCACTCTATTTTTCTAAAGGGACAGGGGATTTTCTCTCTGGTTTTTTTCCAACTCCCTTGGTCAAGGCCTATAGCTAGTACTATAGGATTGTCTACAACGTGAACTAGCTTGAATGGTCAGTTGTCAAGAAGATTTTAATGGTCCTATATGATACTGTAGTATAAATCCAACAAATAGTAAAATATAATCAAAAATAACGGTCTCAGTAAGAAACTTCTCACTATCTTTATATGTAGCTTACAATATTTGTAGTTGGTAGAAAAATAGATTTTAATAATTCAGATACTATTCAAAAGTCTTATAAAAGTGCCAATTGATATGTATTGTAATTTATTTGGTTATATTGGTTAAATTGTAATGATAAAGAATGTAGAAACAAGACCCAAAAACCTCCTCCTTTTATACACACTGAGTTCCCCAATGATTCCCTTGATGTACCACCCAATACACAGTTAATTATGCCTCCAAACCACTAATAGAAATTCCCATCAACATTCCCAGTAACCCATGAGATGATTAGAAGAGTAAAAACCATCAAAATCCTGTATTAATAAGGAAAATGCATCAAAAATAAAGAACAAGATAAAAAGAGAGTATATGCGTATTAAACAATAATATAAAAGACTAAAGAAGAAATCTTTATGGTTAATATTAGCTTAATAATAAGGAAGATTCACTGTAGAAACAATGGGGCTAATCCTGACATTATACTACGTGAAATTCTCATTCAAAAATACCCAATATTGAATGAGAAACCACCCGAAAACTCAAAAAGGAGTGTGAGATGTGGAGTAACTACATGCAGTCCTTGGAAGGCGCTTTCACAGGTAAATCCTTGACTAAATTTAGGCAATTTTAAGCGTGGAGATGAAATAAGATGCCAAGAGTAAGGTTATTAATGAAATTAGTGCATATAAACAAGGTCAATGCATTATTAATTAAGCTAGGACACTAAATAAGTGCCTGTTGCCTATTTTAGTGTGTTTCCCCACAGTGGGCCTAGAATGTGGGGTAATTATAGTGTGAAAAAGCTAACTTTGCTAATAATGAAGCTATTAACACGGGAAAAAAGCAGTCAGTATCTGGCCAGTACACAGAAGCCATTTCTAACATAAAAAACACTAAATTTGAAAAGTGTTATTTTTAGGCATTTAAATAGCCAAATCTATAGTCTTAAATGAGAAAAATTGATCTGTCATAGCGCATTTTAGATATTCTCAAATTTATGGTGCATATAGTCAACTTTTAAGTGAAATAAAGCGCATTTCTTGTTTTTTGCATAAAACAGTGAAAATTAAAGCTTTAAGTCAACTTAAAAATTATGTAGCCTTATATTTAAGGTTCTTAAGATTACCCTAGCATATTCCAACTTAATATCAAGTACATAAGACTTATAAAAGGTGGATATATGCGTATATATAAGGTGTTATAATGGCATATTTTGTATATTATCATAATTTTACTTATGTATACTGTTTGTGTACTCTTAATTATTATTCCCATGTATAGTTCATGTGTTTAACATAACTTATAAGTACTTTTTACTCAGTCTTGGGGATATACAGGCTGACAAATATGGTTCCACTCAGCTCTAATGTTTAAGCGTAGTGTGGGCTGTAGAAAAGTTACATAATTACCTGGATGACCGGAAATTTGAACTTGTCACTGCCTGCAGTGCAGTTAAATCCCTTTTAAATTTGAAAACACCTAACAGACATATGTTAAGATGGCATTTAGTTGTTCAGTAATACAGAGGTAGAATGACAATTATTCACAGGGCTGGTATTGTTCACTCAAATGTGGATATGTTATCAAGGTTACCTTTACCAAATGATGACTCTAATCCTGCTTATGATCCTGAGAGTGAAATTATTCATATTCATGTGATATATGTGGTAGATATGAAGGAATAGCAATTAAAGCTTTTTCTGGATTCATATGATAAGAACACTGACTCAAAGAGTTATGCACCATATTAAATAATCCAAAGAATGCTTCAAAACAAGCATTAATTAAAACCATCCCACCAAAGTACCAAAAGGCTTTGGAAAAAGGTAAATTTTCAATTGATGAAGGATATCTATATTATAGATGAAAGTTGAGTAATGTTATTGTTATTCCTCCTTCTATGAAAGAAATTATCTTGAAAATTGGTCATGAAGACATATTAGCTGGAAATTTTGATCTTGAAAAAACAATGATAAGAATTAAAAACACTGCTTGGTGGGTCAATGTGTCTGAAGACACCAAATTATATGTTGAATCTTGTGATTCTTGCCAAAAATCAAAAAGATTGACTGGTAAGAGAGCTGGATTAATGCAACATATTGAACCTCCTGATGCACCATGGCAGATAATAAACATGGATTTTGTAACAGGATTACCCATTGCTGGAAAAGACAGTTGTAACTCTTGTTGGGTTATTGTGGACAGATTCACAAAAATGCGTAAATTTATCCCTACTCACAAGGATTTTTCCACTAAAGAATTAGCTTTCTTATGGTGGTCTCATATGTTTAATACTACTGGTTTTCCTAAAGCCATAATCTCTGACAGAGACCCTAAAATTACTTCTGAATTTTGGATGTCTCTGATGGATGTTTGTGGCTGTGATCTGAAACTTTCTACTGCCAATCACTCTCAGACTGATGGATTAGCTGAAAGAATGATTCAGACTTTAGAGGACATGATAAGAACGTCTTGTACCTTTGGCCTTGAGTATAAAGACAATGACAGATTCACTCATGATTGGATTACCTTACTTCCTGGGTTGGAATTTGCTTATAATAGCAATGTTCATTCTGTTACTCAAAGAAAGCCTTTTGAGTTCTGGCTTGGATATGTTCCAAATACTCCTGCCCAAATTCTTAATAATAAAATACCTAAATTGGATTTACATCCTGGTGTAAAATCTTTTCTTCAAATGCAACAACTTTGCAGAAGTCATGCTAAAAAATGTATTGAAAAATACTTTGAATATAAGAAGAAGAGATGGGATGAATCCCATAAAGAATAAACTTTTAAAAAGGGTGATGAAGTGTTGATTTCTAAAGTCCACTTCAATTTACAAGGTAATTAAAAATTGAAAGACCCATTTGTTGGCCCATTTTTTTTCAGAAGTATCACCACACAATATGGGGGGCGGACTTGCTAGCAAGTCCGCAACCTTGGACCCAAACTCACCATAGATTGAACACACATTGAGCTATTGATAAAGGAACCATACAATCAGGGATGAACACCACTCAGCAGAACAGTTTTAGGTGGGTGTTCAAGTAGAGTTCAGTATGGGTTCAGTCTGAGTTCAGTCTGAGTTCCATCTGAGTTCCATCTGAGTTCAGGTTGAGGACTTGCTAGCAAGTCCACCCCCTATATTGCGTAGTGTATGGTTGGTGATAATGCAGTTGAAGTTATTTTGTATTCTCCATATGACAGAAAAAATCCTGTTTTTTGAATATCTCTTTTGAAACCTTACACATCCAATAGTGATTTATTTCCCAAAAGGAGGGGAAGACCAAAAAAGACCCCTAATGAAATCACTGAGACAGAAGAAATTGAAAAGATTCTAAATGACAGAATAGTTACTGCTGAAAAAGGTACAGAATACTTTTTGAGATTGAAGAGTAAATCTTCTGAATATGATTCAGGATACCTGGGAAGGAGATATCTAATCTTCCTACTCTTCTAAAGAAATATAAAAAGATAAAAATCATAGCATTTTTTTTATTGTTTTTTTTAGAGTGAGGGAGTGTCAGCCAGGCTACTAGACTTACCCAGTGAAATAATTAATTATTTACTGGATGAAGCCGCACCTTATCATTTTAATTATTATTTAATTATAGTTTAGTTACATTAAAATTAAATATAATAAATTAACTAATTACAGAATGAAAAAATTAAAAAATTAAATAAATAATTAAAATTAAAAATATAAAATTGTCCCTTATATTTTTCTCTAACACCGTGCTCATTTGACAGGTTGGAAAAAATAAAATTTTATATTAAAATATAGATATTAAGATAAAATAAGATTTTAATATTCAAATAATATTTAATATATACAAAAAATTCAAATTTCTTATTTAGAATTGACTTCTACAGTAAATATTAAATAAATTGATGTATTTATGACATACTCTGTAAATACATCTTTTTGAAGCCTTCTTTTTAGAATAAATTTATAATTTGAAATACTCCTTCTGGAATGTTCTTTTCTCTCTCTCATACTACTGTTTTTAGAATTTGATTGCCGTGCTTTGTCTCTCCTTTGCCTATAAAAGGCCTCTATTTTTGTTGTCTTTTAATCATTCTTTTACCAACTTACTTATTACTACAACTACAATATAATACTTATTTCTTATATTTTATATCTTTAGTATTTACAAAGACATAATTCTAATCTATAAATTATATAAATATTTTAAATCTACCTCTTATTATTGAGTAAACATCATCTTTGATTGAGAAATATGTACTAAATTATTAAGAGTCCAATAAATCCTTCAAATCTTCATACAAACTCCGTACCAAAGCTTCTAGACCAAAAGTGAACCTTGACAATTGGGATCCTTTCCGAAATATTGACGGCGCAAAGTTACTTGAGGCGTAATCAAGGGGACCATCGGTGTACAAGTACCTGTACAGGACGAGAGAAGGCAAGAAAACGACGAACGTCATACGTCACGTGACAAAAGTTTTTGCTGCAAACGGGAATGGAACCACGCTCAAAAACTTAGGTTCATATACTGACTAAACATCATATATATCGTGGTAATTATTGTTATTACTATTTGTGGGTTACTCTTCACTCTTCATTTGCTACGTATTTCCTTTTACTCAGCACTCTGTAAGTGGCATTAATTTTCTCATTTTACAGGGGGAGGTGTCTGGTAATTTGGAATTTATTTTTATTATTATATTTTTTTTATTTTTCCTGGTTGACCATAATAGAGCAATAAGTGTTCTTAGTCCCAGAAGTAATAAAATAATTATATTTTAATATTAATTATTATAATTTTTCAGTTGACATTTGTCCTGATTAATTTAAATTTTAATTGTTCCAGTTGACAAATTGTCCTGAAAATAATATTTTTTTTATTAATAAAATAATTATATTTTAATATTAATTATTATAATTTTTCAGTTGACATTTGTCCTGATTAATTTAAATTTTAATTGTTCCAGTTGACAAATCGTCCTGACAATAATATTTTTTTTATTAATAAATAATTCACATTTAATTACTTCAGTTGACTTTGAGTCCTGGTAATCCAATAAATCCTTTTAATTAATAAAACTCATATTTAATTACTTCAGTTGAAATTAAGTCCTGGTAGTTAAGTGATCAGTAATAAAATTTTAAAATAAAACTTCATATTTAATTACTTCAGTTGACATTAAGTCCTGGCAGTTAAGTGATCAGTTAAAATAAAATTTTTTTAATTAATAAAGATTCATATTTGATTACTTCAGTTGACAATAAATCCTAGTAATAAATTAGTTGATTTAAATCCTGAAAATAAAAAATTATTAATAAAAATTCTAATTTATTTCTACAGTTGATTGTATTATAATCCTGGTTTTAAATTTTTTTTAATTAATAAATTAATTTTATTTAAGTTGATTTTTATCCTAAAAATATTTTTTTTATTATTTTTTATTTTGCTGTTAAATAAAAATTAAAAATAAAGACTAATTAATCTTATTGTCTCTTTCCTTCATTTCAGTAGAATGTTAAAATGACTGACCAAAGTGGTTTTGCTGCACGTGAAGAAGAACTAGACTTAATTGATTATGATGAGCCTACTTCTGTAAGTTCTCCTTTAACAAGAAGAATTTCTCAAACTAATAAATCCTTGCCCCAAACAGGATGTAGAGATGGAAGAAGTAGAAATTCTAGTGGACAATACTCAGGATCAGAAGCCCATGACAAACGCACCAGAAGAGCTTCCAAAAGGCTTCAGGATAAAAAAGATGCCATTGTATCAGCAGGTAAAGAATCTGTCTACCCACATAAAGAAGTTAAGGACAGACAGCTTGAGACTAAAGGTAAGGGTAGATGCCTTGGAAGAAAAGGTGAGAAGAATAGATACTTTTCTCCAAGAGAAGAAGAAACCTCTTCCTCCCAGGGATCAACAACAATTGGCTCCCCAGTCCCAAGAGATGGTGGAAGTGTCCAAGTGGCAGTGGGACTGGCTCAACACTCAGTGGGACTACTTGGCTCAAAACCAGAATCAGTTACCTCAGGTAGGTCCATCAAGGCCCGCCCAGGCCAACCCCACTCCTCCCCACCCTTATCAAGGAGGCAAAAGAAGAAGGAAGCCCAATATGGTGATACCCAGCAAACCCTGGTACGTCCCTCTATTGATTCTCAAGTGCCTTTTCTTGTGGCAGACTCTGTTCCTTCAGGTAAATCTGGAAGGCAGGATGAAACCTTGAGACCTATAGAGGCTGGGAATAGTAGACAGATATCTCATGTATCTAATCCATTACTTTTAACTGCTATCTCAATGATTAATCCTGATATGGCTGTGATTGATGAAACTCTTGACCCTGAGTTCTATGAGAGTCTTGAAAGTTACTCAGTTTCCTAATTGAGAAACACTTCAGATGTAGCAAGAATTAATGATGATATCATTAATTCTCAAAAACATTTGAGGACCATCTTAAACACCTGTGTAAAGTATTCCAGAAAATGGATGAAATAAATATGACACTTGCTTTGAAGAAATGTAAATTTGGTTTCCATTCTTTAAAAGTTCTTGGTCATGTTGTTTCAGGCTTACAGATATGTGTTGACCAGAACAAAGTGGCAGCCATACAACAGGTGAAAGCTCCTACAACAGTGAGAGAGCTCCAAAGTTTTTTGGGAATGTGTGGATACTATAGACAGTATTTTAAAAATTACCAAGTCATAGCTTTACCCCTTACCCAATTAACTAGAAAGGATGTTGCTTTTGTCTGGAATAGTGAAAGACAAAGAGCCTTTGACACTATGAAACACTGTTTGATGTCAGCACCAATTCTTGCTTTACCTGACTTTGATCAACCATTTGTTTTGTACACTGATGCCAGTCTCATTGGTCTTGGTGCTGCCCTCCATCAAAAACAAGTGATAAATGATAAAGTTTCAGAAGTAGTAATTTGTTATATTTCAGAACCTTGAGAAATAGTGAATTGAAATATGGTGCTACCCAATTAGAGTGTTTAGCTGTAGTATGGGCTCTAGAAAAGCTTCATTATTACCTAGATGACCAGAAATTTGAACTTGTCACTGACTTCAGTGCAGTTAAATCCCTTTTAAACTTGAAAACACCTAACAGACATATGTTTAGATGGCAGCTGGCTGTTCAAGAGTACAGAGGGAGAATGACTATTATTCACAGGGTGTGTATTGGTCACTCAAATGTGGATATGTTATCAAGGTTACCTTTACCAAATGATGACTCTAATCCTGCTTATGATCCTGAGGATGAAATTATTCATATCCATGGGATATATGTGGTTGATATGGAGGAAGAGCTATTACAGCTTATTCTGGAATCATATGATAAGGACACTGACTTGAAAAAGTTATGCACCATATTAAATGATCCAAAGAATGCTTCAATACAAGCATTAATTAAAACCCTTCCACCAAAGTACCAAAAAGCTTTGGAAAAAGGTAAATTTTCAATTGATGAAGGATATCTATATTATAGAAGAAAGTTGAGTAATGTTATTGTTATTCCTCCTTCTATGAAAGAAATCATCTTGAAAATTTGTCATGATGACATATTAGCTGGACATTTTGATCTTGACAAAACAATGATCAGAATTAAGAACACTGCTTGGTGGGCTAATATGTCTGAAGACACAAAATTATATGTTGAATCTTGTGATTCTTGCCAAAAATCAAAAAGATTAACTGGTAAAAGAGCAGGATTAATGCAACATATTGAACCTCCTGATGCTCCATGGCAAATAATAAACATGGATTTTGTAACAGGATTACCTATTTCTGGTAAAGACAGTTATAACTCTTGTTGGGTTATTGTGGACAGATTCACAAAAATGTGTAAATTTATCCCTACCCACAAGGATGTTTCCACTAAATAATTAGCTTTCTTATGGTGGTCTCATATGTTTAATACTGCTGGTTTTCCTAAAGCCATAATCTCTGACAGAGACCCAAAATTTACTTCTGAATTTTGGATGTCTCTGATGGATGTTTGTGGTTGTGATCTGAAACTTTCTACTTCCCATCACCCTCAGACTGATGGTTTAGCTGAAAGAATGATTCAGACTTTAGAGGACATGATAAGAAGATATTGTGCCTTTGGCCTTGAGTATAAAGATAATGACAGATTCACTCACGATTGGGTTACCTTACTTCCTGGTTTAGAATTTGCTTATAATAGCACTGTTCATTCTGTTACTCAAAGAAAGCCTTTTGAGCTCTGGCTTGGATATGTTCCTAATACTCCTGCCCAAATTCTCAATAACAAAATACCTAAATTGGATATACATCCTGGTGTAAAATCTTTTCTTCAAATGCAAAAACTATGTAGAAATCATGCCAAAAATGTATTGAAAAATCATTTAAATATGAGAAGAAAAGATGGGACAAATCCCATAAAGAATACACTTTTAAAAAGGGTGATGAAGTGTTGATTTCTACAGTCCACTTCAACTTACAAGGTAATAACAAATTGAAAGATCCATTTGTTGGTCCATTTGTTGTAAGAAGAATAATTGGAGATAATGCAGTTGAAGTTATTCTGTATTCCCCATATGACAGAAAACATCCTGTTTTTCCAATATCTCTTTGAAGCCTTACACATCCAATAGTGATTTATTTCCAAAAAGGAGGGGTAGACCAAAGAAAACCCCAAATGAAATCACTGAAACAGCAGAAATTGAAAAAATTCTAAATGACAGAATAGTCACTGCTGAAAAAGGTACAGAATACTTATTGAGATTCAAGAATAAATCATCTGAATATGATTCTTGGATACCTGGGAAGGAGATATCTAATCTTCCCACTCTACTAAAAAAGTATAAAAAGAAAAAATCATAGCATTTTTTTTTTATTTTATTTTTTTAAGAGTGAGGGAGTGTCAGCCAGGCTACTAGACTTACCCAGTGAAATAATTAATTATTTACTGGATGAAGCCGCACCTTATCATTTTAATTATTATTTAATTATAATTTAGTTACATTAAAATTAGTTATAATAAATTAACTAATTACAGAATGATAAAATTAAAAAATTAAATAAATAATAAAAATTAAAAATATAAAATTGTCCCTTATATTTTTCTCTAACACCGTGCTCATTTGACAGGTTGGAAAAAATAAAATTTTATATTAAAATATAGATATTAAGATAAAATAAGATTTTAATATTCAAATAATATTTAATATATAGAAAAAATTCAAATTTCTTATTTAGAATTGACTTCTACAGTAAATATTAAATAAATTGATGTATTTATGACATACTCTGTAAATACATCTTTTTGACGCCTTCTTTTTAGAATAACTTTATTATTTGAAATACTCCTTCTGGAATGTTCTTTTCTCTCTCTTATAATAATGTTTTTAGAATTTGATTGCCGTGCTTTGTCTCTCCTTTGCCTATAAAAGGCCTCTCTTTTTGTTGTCTTTTAATCATTCTTTTACCAACTTACTTATTACTACAACTACAATATAATACTTATTTCTTATATTTTATATCTTTAGTATTTACAAAGACATAATTCTAATCTATAAACTATATAAATATTTTAAATATACCTCTTATTATTGAGTAAACATCATCTTTGATTGAGAAATACGTACTAAATTATTAAGAGTCCAATAAATCCTTCAAATCTTCATACAAACTCCGTACCAAAGCTTCTAGACCAAAAGTGAACCTTGACACTGTTAGACTTACCCAGTAAAATAATTAATTATTTACTGGATGAAGTCACACCTTATTATTTTAATTTTTTTAATTATAATTTATTTACATTAATTTTACCTATAACAAATTAACTAATTACAAATGGTAAAGTTAGTGAATAATTAAAATTAATATTAAAATGTCCCTTATCTTTCTATTTTCTAACACTGTGCTCAGTTACAGGTTAAAAGAAACAGAAATTAATATTAAAATAAAATAAAAATTTAAATAAAATTAACTATCTACAAAAAATTCAAATTACTTATTTAAAATTGACATTTACAGTAAACTTTAAGTACATTAATTAATTTATGTCATATACAGTAAATGCACCTTTATGACACCATCTTTTTAGAACAACTTCATTATTTAAAAATATTCCTTTTAGAATATTCTTTTCTCTCTCTCTCATACTACTATTTTTAGAATTTTTTTGCTGTGCTTTGTCTCTCCTTTGCCTATATAAGGACTCTCTTTTGATTGTTTTTCATCATTCCATTACTTATTCATACTACAAAACTATTTACTTCACTAAAATATCTATTACCATTTATTGCTTTAGTATTTACATTCATGTAATTCTAATCCATTAATTATGATATTAATTTTATTTCTTACCTCTTTATATTGAGTAAATAATCAAAAAGATAAGGAAATATGTACCCCAAACTTGAGATCCAAAAATCCCCTTGTCACTGCCCTTGGACCACCGTTAAAAACCTTCTAGACTTGAAAGACCCCTTGAAAGGGTTACTCTATTACCAGGTCTTGAATTTTCTTATAATAGCACTGTTCATTCTGTCACAGAGAAAAAGCCTTTTGAGTTTTGGTTAGGTTATGTCACAAATACTTCTGCTCAAATTCTCAATAATTAATTACCTAAGTTGGAACTACACCCTGTTGTAAAATCTTTTATGCAAATACAACAGCTATGCAGAAAACATGCTCAAAATTGTATTGATAAAGCATTTGAATATGAAAAGAAAAGGTGGAATAAATCCCATAAAGAATACACATTTAACAAGGGTGATGAAGTGTTTATATCTACTGTCCATTTCAATTTACAAGGCAATAACAAATTAAAAGATCCTTTTGTGGAAACATTTGTTGTTAAAAGAATGGTTGGAGATAATACAGTAGAAGTTGTATTGTATTCTCCATATGATAGAAAAAATCCTGTTTTCCCCATTTCCTTGCTTCAACCTTATACTTCCAACAGTGACTTATTTCCCAAAAGAAGGGGAAGACCTAAGAAAAATGCTCAGGAAGTCAAAGAAACTAAAGAAAATGATAAAATTCTCAATGATAGAATTATCACTTCTGAAAGGGGTATTGAATATTTATTGAGATATAAGAACAAATCATCTGAACATGATGCATGCATACCTGGAAAAAAAATTTCAAATCTTCCTACTCTGTTAAAAAATTATAAAAGAAAAAATCTTAGCATTTTTTTTATTGTTTTTTTAGAGTGAGGGAGTATCAGCCAGGCTATCTCAGGAGCCCAGTAATTTATATAATAAATTACTGAAATCATGTAAGGAAATAACATTATGTATTATGTAGTTACAATAAATTATTTTATTAAATAATAAAATTATAAATATTTTATGAATAAGTAAAATAATTACTATATTTAATTTTATTTTTAAATAAGTTTTTATTACATAAACAAATATTATATTCTATAAAAACATGGCGCATTTCAATGTAATTAATATTTCTAAAAAATTAATTAAATTAATTATGATATGATAAGCTTAATTATATTTAACTTATAATGTAAATACAAATAAATTAATATAATTCAGATATTAAATCCCACTCATCATATAATATTATACATAAATATTGGGCACTTTTTTGACCCATTGCTGTGTCAGTAAAATTACTAAATATCGCAAAACACATAACTAATATATTAATATTAAATTCTCACTTTAAATAAGTTAAAATTTAATTAATTATTTGTTTCAAATAAATTAATTATTTAATTACTGAAAATAGTTAAAACAATTAATTAATTTCTCTTTATAACTGAATTAAATTGATTACATAAATTTTGGTGTGAATATAATTCGATTTATTTTAATTAAAACCTTAACATCTTATTATAATACTTGTTTAGGATATTGTTTCTCACAGTTCTCATGGTCTCATACTTCTTTGGCTACTCATTATATTTATTACTTGTTTTGGAACTTTAAGATGGGAAAGATATTTACTTATTCACGGGTTTAATTTGTTGTTTCATTTTTTCCCCTCAAATTGTATGTTTTAATTAATTTCCTTTGATATTATGTTTCACATTACTATTACTCTTGTATATACATTTGAAGTGCCTCAGAATATCCTTGCTTATAAAAAGGGCTTGGAACTCCTCTTTGTGGATCATCACTTACAATACAAACATTTAAATACTTACAGTACATTATTATTATTTTTATTAGTATTGAAAATCTAATCTAAATCTTCAATAAATAATCTAAGGTTGCTTTATGTTTATTAGTAATACAAATTTTTAGCCAAGCAGAGAAGACTTTGATAACTTATATAAATATTTACAAATAAACCAGAACCTCACTGTTGTGTCATTCCTTATAATCTGTTGTTGCATCTCTCTTATTTTGATTTAATTATTTTATTAATTTTATCAATTACATTACTCTATCTTTATTACTTCCTTCTCCTCTGTTCCATTATTCTCTTCTTCTTCACCTTCTTCTAGATGACCAACTGACAAAAAGTGACAACAAAGTAATGAAGACTAGAATAAACTTGTAGCAGTTTGACGGAAATTTTATTTATGTGTGAGTACCTTTTATTCTCTCTGATTTAACATAAAAATTACTAATATTAAAAATCTCTAAAAGCAAACTTAATTAATTAGGGGTACCAGAGTTGAGGGATCCACAATTAGGGATCAGGATTTTTTTTTTTCCTGGGATCTGACATTATGAATTGCGGAAGATTCTTTTCCACAAGCCCCGGGGATAGTGGATAAGGAATCCACAATAATGCATTAGCCTGCCTCTTATACCCCAAGTTTCCCTCCTAATTCCTGATCCCAAACTCATCACATCCATGATATATTTTTAAGAAAGTCACATGACTTATAATTGTTGATGCCATCCTTAAGTCTTTCCTCACTCTATGCTACTTGCACTACGCAATATAGGGGGTGGACTTGCTAGCAAGTCCTCAACCTGAACTCAGATGGAACTCAGATGGAACTCAGACTGAACTCAGACTGAACCCATACTGAACTCTACTTGAACACCCACCTAAAACTGTTCTGCTGAGTGGTGTTCATCCCTGATTGTATGGTTCCTTTATCAATAGCTCAATGTGTGTTCAATCTATGGTGAGTTTGGGTCCAAGGTTGCGGACTTGCTAGCAAGTCCGCCCCCCATATTGTGTGGTGTTGATTTTGGTGGCAAACAATTAAATTTTATTTCTATCTACACACCTCAACTGCACCTTTGGCAGTGATTTCCCACTTCCCTCATCCCATAAGCCTTTCACTGAAAACTATGAAACACCTCTCTACTAGGCAGCTACTTCACTCAACTATGAAATATATTGCTTTACTTTTAGTTCTTGACTATAAATCTGACTCTGATTTGGAAGATGCTTTAGCATATATGTCTTTTCTTTCCAAAAAGCGTTACATAAACCCAAGTGGGCCAAATCTTCATCATGATCCCAAAAATTATCTCTGCTCCATTCTTAACATTCCTCAACTAAACTTCACTCAACAATTTCAAACTTCTCCGAATTCTTTCTTCAAACTTTATCAACTCATTTATGAGCATCCTATGTTTCATAGAAGCTCTCAAAATAAACAGCATGATCATTCTATTCAACTTTCTATTGCACTATGTTGCTTTGGCTCAAATGGAAATGGTGCTGCTGTAAGACTTTTGGATAATCTCTTTAACATAGGATATGGTACGGTGATATTATTTTAATTTTTTGTTTTCATATTCTCCAAATGTTCACTTTATTCACTTGGGCTGGTATTTCTTTTTGTTGCATATTCATTTTTTTTGAATTTACGGTGAATATCTCTTTTTTCAATGGCTCATTGGTTTAATTACACCAGCTCAACATGAAATTGCATATTTTTCATTGTTTCTTTTTTCATTCATCATTAATATCCTTTTCCTCCTCTCCTCAAACATTCCTCAAAAGTTTTGGTTGAATTTTTTCAACTCATCTCACCAGGTAAGTCATGTTTTCATTTTTGTTGATTTTTTATTTGCTAATCATGAATTTCATTTTATTTTGTAAGTGCTTCCTTTATTTTTTTTCAAGTTTAAGCTGATTTTTTTTCTTTTTTTCTCTCCCTCCTTTTCCCCCTTCTTGACTGCCTCAATCCCCCCTTCCCCCCTTATTCTCTTCCTCACCCCTCATTCCTCACCTTTTCTGTCAGCCTGGATATTCCCAGGACTGAGTAAAAAGTACTTATAAGTTACCTTAAACACATGGACTATACATGGGAGCAATAAATTAGAGCACACAAATAGTATACATAAGTATAATTATGATAATATACAAAATATGCCATTATAACACCTTATATACATGCATATATCCACCTTTTATAAGTCTTATGTACTTAATATTAAGCTGGAATATGTCAGGGTAATATTAAAAACCTTAAGTATCAGGCTACATAATTTTTAAGTACACTTAAAGCTGTTATTTTCATTGTTTTATGTAAAAAACAAGAAATGCGCTTTAAATCACTTAAAAGTTGATTATATGCGCTATAAATTTAATAATATTGAAAATGCGCTTTGAAAGATCAATTTGTCTTAATTAGGAATATTGATTTGGATACTCAAATTCATAAAATTAACACTTTTCAAATTTGGTGTTTTTTATGCCAGAAATGGCTTCTGTGTACTGGCCACATACTGCCTGCATTTTTCCCATGTCAATAGCTTCATTTTTAGCAAAGTTAGCTTTTTCACACTATAATTACCCCACATTCTACACCCACTTTGGGGAAACACACTAAAATAGGAGACAGGCGCTTATTTAGTGTCCAAGATTAATTATAAATGCATTGGCCCTCTTTATATGCACTAATTTCATTAATAACCTCATTCTTGGTGCTTTAATTCACTACCACGCTTAAATTTGCCTAAATTAGACAAGGATTTACCCATGAAAGCGCCTGCCAAGGACTGCATGTAGTTACCCCACATCTCACACCCTTTTTTGGGTTTTTTGGTGGTTTCTCAGTCAATTTTGGTTATTTTTGAATGGGGATTTCACGTAGTATAATGTCATGATTAGCCCCAAAATTTCTACATTTAATCCCCCTTATTATTAAGTATTAATTAGTCTTAATTTTCCCTTTTTGGCTTTTTATATTAATGTATAATACTCATACTCTCTTTTTTTCTTATTCTTTATTTTTGATGGATTATCCCTATTACTACAGAATTTTGGTGGGTGATATCATTCTAACTATGTTACTAGTCATTATTTTGGGTTCTGAACATGTCTATTGGCTAGAATAAGGCATCATTAACTGTGTATTGAGCTTGTAAATCATAGGGCTCATTGGAGAAGTAATTGTGTATAAAAGGAAGAGGTTTTTGGTCTTTTTTTCTTCATTCTTTATCATTAAAATTAAACATATAACCCATAAAATTACAATACATATCAATAATACTTATAAAGTCTTTTAATAGTATCTGAACTTATTAAATCTATTTTTCTACCAACTATAAAGATTGTAAGCCATATATAATTAGTGAGATTAGAATTACTGAGACCCTTATATTGAGTTTTATTTTACTACCTATTGGATTTGTACTACCACAGGGGGGAAAAAATGAGGACTTGCAATCAAGTCGTTTTTCAGGTGTTCTGGAGTAATCTTTGGAGTAATCTTGTAGGGTTGGGTATGAGTGAAAAAATTTCAAGTAAATATTTTGAAAATTCTTTTCTACTTCCTCCCTCTTTTTGTTCCTTGAAATCATGACCTCAAGAAGGAAGAAAATAAATTAATTCTTTTTTCAATGTTGATGAATCTTGCATATCTTAAAAGAGACATACTATAATTATATAAATATCCATATAGAATAATCAAAATATATTCATACTGAACTTATTTCATGGACACATAATAAATATTTAATATAGATGTAAAGGATATACTAAACTTTGATGCACATTTCATTTTCAGTATTTATTGATCATCTTTATTGAAAATAGATTTATGATAAAAATTTATTAAATTTTATATAAAATATTTATTATCTACTTATTTTGCGCATGAGGAGCTATAAAGGAATATTATAGTTCTGCTCATGAATTTTTAATTTATAAATATATATTTAATTATCTGGTGCAATGATTCAACTGCTATGTCTTCTATTACAGAGGTAGGAAAAAAAAGAAAGATGTTATATCCCCAAAAAATATTTTTTACAAAAAAATAACTACAGCTTTTTATTCATGATTTTGTATCTATCATACATCAAATTTTGTAAAAAAAAATATTTGTGACCTGAAATGACATTTTTTTAGAAAAAAAATCATAATAGTTTTTAATTTTTGAAAAATGAGAAAAATAAACATACTTATCCCCTTGATGATTCAGAAAAGTTTTTTTTTTGCAAATTATTCTGAAAAATAAAAGTGGAAAAAACTACAATATCATACCACATTAAGTTCTTTAAATTTAATGGAATATTTTAAAAAGATTTTTATAAAGTAATAGACTCATTAGCAATTTTTCACTTTCAATTTTTCTTTGTTTTCTATGAAGTTTGAATTTTCTGTTTTTCTCATCTTGCATTTTTAATTCTTCAATAAACTTCAGTATGTGACATGCTTTTGATACCAATATCTTGTTTAAAATTAGTGTAACAAGTCATTTTGAGGATTTAATTGTAAAAAATTGATTTATTTAAATTTTTTTCCCATGGTTTGAAGTGCTAGATATGGTGTTCACTAATTTTTCGCTGTGGTCTTCCAACATTGGCAGGGGCCTTTGTTGTGTGATTTGGCGCTGTTTGTGCATGTCTTAATTGACATCTGTTAAGGAATTGGGTATTTTTCTGGTTTTATTCCGTGGATATTGGGTCTGCCAGTATGTGGGTACTATCATTGGATAGCCCTGGTTTTTCTCTATATTTTATGTCTTGGAGACATTTTTTATATTCTGAGTTTTAAGGGGTCATTTCCTCATTTTTCATTTATAAAAGATTGCTGTTTAATTTTGTTTTTCGTGTTTTACAGGCTAACCTTAAGTCTTAGGGTTAAGTGCTTAGTACCATTGGATAGAGCTAATTTTTATCTATATTTTATGTCTCAATGTTGTTATAGTGAAATTCCCTGTTTTAAAGGTTTTAGTAGTTGTAGCTAATTTTTCTAAGTAGATTAGTGGTTTTTATTGGTTTTCTGGCTTCAGGGAGGCTGTGCCGCTTCAGGCGGCATCTCCGACATCGGGCAGCCCTCCTGCCTCTGCTTTAGGAGGTTGGGGAGCGCTTCAGGAGGGTTTTTTATGCAATTTGGCAGGTAGAAGCGCCAGATTGGTGGGTGCGCAGGGGCTCTTAGTTAGTGGTCTGTGTGTACATAGTGAATAAGACAGTTTGGGGCAACCTTAATCATCATACAACCATCCAGAGGTGATATCATTGTTCCTCACTCAGTTTTCACTGTTTTCTGGCCACAATTGGCTGTGTTTGTTGCAAGTGAGTTCTTCATTTAACGTAACTTTGGCAACTGTTTTCTCTGTTATAGTCTTGCAAGCTATAGCAAGTATTAGTGCTGTCTCTGGTGTGGATTTGCAGCCTACATCAAGTATCTTTGCTGTCTCTGGTGTGGACTTTGTTCTACATTTCAGTTCTTTGGTCTGGTAGTCTATCTGGGGACTACTTTCTTGGCTCATCAAGCAGTCAAGTGTGTTAAACAGGAGCTTTAGCAAAACAGGAACCAACTTACTTTAGCAATTAAATCTCACTCTATTTTTCTAAAGGGACAGGGATTTTCTTTCTGGTTTTTCTCCAACTCCCTTGGTCAAGGCCTATAGCTAGTACTATAGGATTGTCTACATTTCTGGCGCCCAAAGTGGGGTAGAACTTGCTAGTTCTTTGGAATATCAGTTTTCTTTGGTTTTCTCTTTTTGGTGCTTTGGTCTGGAGGAATGTCTTCTGGTTCTGCTATTCCTGTGGTGACTGTCAGTGGGGGGGATGGTCCTCCTTCTGTGATGGTTAGGGAGTGTGTGAGGATTAAAACTTGGGATGGTACCAAGTTTAATGGGGAGGATGTCAAGTGGTTTCTAGAGAAGTATGAAACTGCTGCTGGAGTGGATGGTGCTTCCTACCTGGACATGGTGAAGCAGATTATCTTCTTCATTGGTGATAGGTCAGTGGAGAAGGAGATTGTGGCCATGTCTGGCTACAAGAAGAGGGATTGGAAATTGTTGTGTAGGGAGATGGTGGATAGATGGGGTGTCAGGTTCACTATGGTGGATCTGAACAAGGTTGTCAGTGAATGGCAATCTTATGGTGGTGTTGGTAACTTACATAGTTACAGGAAGTTTCTGCTACAGTTTGATCCTGTGGTGGAATATTTGATGGAATTGGAGGAGCTGCCACATGAAAATGCTGCCAAAGATTTTTTTTGGTTTGCCTTGGCTAGAGATGTCAGGATGGATGTGTTGAAGGAGTTGTCAAGAAAGGAATTGATGAAAACTCTTTCTAATGGGGATCAGAAGTTGCCTGCCTTGGATAAGTTGAAGGAGGCTGTTGAGGCCCATTTGAAGTTATTGGCTGTGGACACCTATCAGGAGGGGTGTGCCAAGTATGTCAGCAAAGTCAGTGAGTCTTTGGCTGAAGAGGAAGTTAGGGAGAAGAAGGAGGAGAAGAATTTGGTGCAGGTTCCCAAACAGGAGAGGGACCCAATGGTGGAGCAGTTGGCTGGTCTTACAAAGCAGCTTCACATTTTTGTCCAGGAGGCCAAGAAGGTTAATAAGGCACCTTCTCAGCCTAGAGATTTTGAAAGGAGAGCTGGTAGGAGTGATCCTTGGGTTTGCTCTTATTGCAGTAGGAGGGGGCACAAGTCCAATGATTGTTGGGCACTGAACAGAGATGTGTCTGAAGGAAAAGTGGAGTTTGATGGCAGGGTTTTTAAGTTCCCTGATGGTTCTTTTGTGAAGCCCAGTGAGGGGCAGGCTCCTGTGGATTTGGTCAGGGGAAGGGGTGGTCTCAATCAAAGGAGGCCAAGGTTTGAGGAGATTCCTGATCAGGGGAATTCTTCTGTTAAGGTAGATGAGGACGTCAAGGGAAAGGGGAAGGAGGACAATAAGGTCTCTTTTTCTACTTCCTTTGGTGGTTTGGAGTTGTATTCTTGTGGTGGACAGTCAAGTGGTGAATGCTTGGCTGGTGTTTATGATGTGGAAGCAGGAAAGGTGGGAAGGCCTAAGAGCAGTTCTCACGCCCAACCAAAGCCAAATGCCTCAAAGGTGGATCCTAAGCTGAGTGCAGCTAGGAAGAGGTACAGCAAAGAGGAGCTGTACAATATGCAGAAGGGTATGGCTGACATGGGCCCCCCTAGTTTTGGTGCATTGGACCTGAATGGTGAGCCAATGCCAATGGAGGTGGATTCTGACTCTAAGGAGGATGTCCCTTTGGCTTCATTTCCAAAGCCTGTTGGAGTCAGAGGTTCTGGTGAGGGATCTGGTTTGGTTCCTGTTAATGGTAAATCTGTTGGTGGTGCTGGTCCTCAAGAATCTTCTAGGACCAAGGTGGTGAAGCAAAGAGCTCACTTTGAGAGGCCAGTAGTGTCTGGTCAAGTTAATGTTATGGACTCTGTCCTGGAAAGGATGAATCAGGGTCAGGTGTCCCTATCTTATGGGGAATTGTATGCTATCAGTCCAGGGTTGGCTGATAGGCAGAATAAGTTGTTGACCAGGAGAAGGGTTTCTTCTGGTGAGGTAGAATACATTTGTGATTCTGCTGAAAAGTTTAGTGAGGGGTTGGAAACTCATTTTTCTGCTCCTCTGGGATATGTCAATGTCACTCTTAATGGCAGGGAGGCAAGGGCATTGGTGGATTCAGGTTCTCAGATAAACCTGATTTCTATGTTTGAGGCAACTCATATGGACCTCCCCATCAAAACTGGTATTGGTGTGAATTTGAGAGGGATCGGTGGCCATGTCACTGAATTGGTTGGAACTTCAGAGTTTGTGAAGTTAGATGTTGGCGGAGCCTCAGGGAAGTTTCATTTTTACATTGCTAAAGGTAATGTAAAAGCAGTTTTGGGTGGGCCATTCTTGATGGATTTTCAGGCAAAAATTGGTTATAAATTTGATTTGGAATCAGTTTGGAGTTGACTGGTGAAGATGATAGGAGAATTCACATGAGCTTGTCATCCCCTGGAGAGGATGGTTGGGAGACCAGGCCTGGTTTATCTTCAATGTGCCAGTGCATGAACTGCTGCAGGAAAAGGAAAGAAGTGGGTGCTGCCTCTGGTTTTTTGAAGTGCGGCTGAGGCTCTATTGAGAGTCTGTCTTTTTTATAGTAATGAGGGCTGATCACCCTAGTGCTACAACCTCTCCCCAAGATGAGGAATTCCCAGGTTGTAGTAGGTCAGCTCCCTTGGAGATATACCAAGTGGATTTTCAACTTTCTCTTTTTAATGTTTCTCTTCTCTGCAAGTATTCATCAAGTTTTTTATCAAGTCTCTGTTCTCTCTCAAGATTCTTAATTATTTCTAATTCAAGTTTAAAAAAGAAGATTGGTTATATATCTTTATTGAAAGATATGCGGAAAAGTTTTGAGGCGGTGAGATTGGGTTCTAAAAGTAAGTTCTCCCAATTGTGCACCGCTAGGGTTTCTTCTATACCTTTCAAAAACATTACCTGGGCCACACCTGTGAGCATTGGGGAAACCCCTGGTTATTTTTGTAGGTCAGAAGGAAACTCAAGAAAAGAAGATAAAAATTTCAAGATAATTTTAGAAAATCAAGAAAAAAATCTGAAGATAATGAAGAAAGAGGATTCAAAATATTTTTGTGAAGATTGTCAAGATCAATTTTTGGGCCTCCAGCACGAGGTTAAACTGCAGAAAATTATGAAGAAAGAAGATCATCAAGATCAATCTTTGGGCCTCCAGCATGAGGATAAACTGCATAATTTTAGAAGTGTTGATTCTGAAGATGAATCAAGATTTGAAGATTTAGAAGTTGGAAGTGAGGATGAAGATTTGGAATTGTGGAAAAAATTTGGAGTGGTGAGATTGGGGTGTAAAAGTAAGTCCTCCCAATTGTGCACTGCTAGGGTTTCTTCTACACCTTTCAAAAACATTACCTTGGCCACACATGTGAGCAATGGGGAAACCCTTGGTTTTTTTTCCAGGTCTGGTGGTAAATATTTCCTGAAGATCCCTCAATTTGAAGGTGGAGCAGCAAAGTATAAGAAGGTAGCGAAGAAGATTAGGCCTGTCAATGAGCCTATGCCTGTGGGCTTGAATCCGCCTTTGAAGAGACCTCCTTTGTCGAGAGATCCATACTGTACTCCTTTGGTGAAGAATCCTCCAGAATTTGTAGAGACGGCTAGGGTCACCATGGAAAGGTTGAAAGTTGTTTATTTTGGTCCTGCTGGGTGGTTGTCTGAAGAAGAAAAGAAGTTGTTGTTGCACGTTATTGTGCTAAGGGAAAAAGCTGTGGCGTTTGTTGAGGAGGAAAAGGGTGTATTGAAGCACTCTTATAGGGAACCTTACTTGATTCCTGTGGTTTGCCATGAACCTTGGAAAATCAAACCTACTCATATTCCAGATGCTATTAGAGAGTATTTTGTGGAGATTGTTAGGGAAAGAGTCAGGACTGTGTTATACAAACAATAAACTTCCAGCTACTCAAGTCCGGTTTTCTGTGTAAAAAAACAGAATGGAAAGTTGAGGGTGGTTCATGATCTTAGAGCCTTGAATAGAGTCACTATCAAGGACGCTGGTATGCCACCAAGTGCATAGGATTTTGTTGAAGCTTTTGCTGGAAGGGTGTGTTATGGTTTGGGTGATATTATGGGTGGTTATGATGAGAGGGAACTCCATATGGATTCAAGGCCTCTCACAACTTTTGAGACTCCTTTGGAAAGATTTCAGCTCACTAGGTTGCCTCAAGGAGCAACTAATTCAGTGGCAGTTTATCAAGCACAGATGGCTTGGATTTTGCAGGATGAGGTTCCTACTCATGCTGGTATTTTTATTGATGATGGTGGAATTAAAGGACCATCCACTGATTATGGTAATGAGGTGTTAGCGGAGAACCCTGGCATAAGAAGGTTTGTGTGGGAATATGCAATAACTCTAGAGAGAGTGTTGTTCAGGATTGAAGAGGCTGGTTTGACCATTTCAGGGTCAAAATTCTGTTGTTGTGTTCCTGCTTTGAAAATTTTGGGTCGTGTGGTATGTAAAGAAGGAAGGATTATGACGAAGATGAAGATTAATAAAATCCAGTCATGGCCAAGGCCTTAAAATACTACTGAAGTCAGGGGATTTTTGGGTGTATGTGTATATGTCAGGATTTTTATTAAGGATTTTTCTTTGTTGGCTTCACCTTTAAGAAGGTTGACCAGAAAAGATGCAGATTGGGAATGGACTGAAGAGTGTGAAGAGGCTTTTCAGAAGTTGAAAAAACTTGTTGGTGAAGACATTGTTCTTCACAAGTTGGATTATGGTGTTGGTGCTGGAAAAATTTATCTGGCAGTGGACTCAAGTTATATTGCTGCTGGTGCTGTTTTGTCTAAGGAGGATAAGACTGGGAGGGTCAGGCCAGTAAGATATGAGTCTGTGGTGTTTAATGAGGTGGAATCTAGGTATTCTCAACCTAAGTTGGAATTGTGTGGCGTAGCTAAAATTTTAAAGAAGCTACAGATGGTTTTGTGGGGGCAGCATTTTGAGCTTCAGGTGGATGCAAAATCTTTGGTTCAGATGATCAATACACCTAGTCTTCCAAATGCTCCAATGACTAGGTGGGTGGCATTTATTCAACATTTTTCTTTTGACCTGGTACACAAACCAGGCAAAACTTTTACTATGCCTGATGGATTATCAAGGAGGCCACCTACAGATGATGATTATGAGGCTGAAGTGTTTGATGAGGATGTTCCACTGGTTAGGGCCAGCACAAAGGGTGCTGAAGATTTTTCTGACCTCCCCCAGGAGGCTAAACTGGCTGGATCTGATCTTGATTCTGGTGATCAGGATGTTTTTGTTGATGAAGATGGAGTTGTTGTTTGGGACAGCTCAAAATTGGAAAAGGGTGTTTTTGTTAGTGAACTGGATTCTCAAAAGGTTCAGTGGAAAGAGAAGGACGTGCCAAAATTTAAAGATTGGTGTCCTGGTTGGGCTACTTAATTGGCTCATGTTCACACTGGTGATTTTGATGACAGAATTATACCTTTGGATGTTGTTTTGTTGGATTTTGTAGATGAGACCTGGGGTCAGTCTGGGTTTTATTTTATTTTGGTGGAATATCTGTTGACCTTGGAGAGGCCAGATAGTTGTGATGATGATACTTGGTTGGCAATCAAGAAGAAGAGTCCTGGATTTTATGTGTCAGGAAGGTGGTTGATGAGGAGGAGGCATCCAAATCCTCAAGTGGTGGTGACTCAGAAGAAGGGTCAAGAATTGGTTTTGAAGTCCTTGCATGAAGACCTTGGTCATAGAGGCTTTGGGGAGACTTATAGAAGAGTAGCAGACAGATTTTGGTGGCCAGGTATGAAGTTGGCTGTGCAGGGTTGGGTTCAATCTTGTGAAGAATGTCAAAGAAGAAGTCACTTGAAACCTAAAGAGGTGGGCCGTGCTACTGGTGAATCAACTGTTTTTGGAAGGGTCAGTCTGGATGCTGTCCATATTAAAGAGGGCAGGTATAAATACTTGATTGTTGCTAGGGATGATTTGTCTGGTTGGGTTGAGGCAGTGCCTCTGGTTAATTTGACTGCTAAGAATGTGGCAGAGTTTTTGAAGAAGGAGTGGATTTATAGGTATGGGTTGATGAAGTTGGTGACTGTTGATGGTGGGCCAGAGTTTGGTACCAAATTTAAAGAAGCTGTGGCTAGTGTTGGTTCTAAATTTAGAGTGGCTACACCTTATTATCCTGAAGCTGAAGGCATGGTTGAAAGAGGCCATCAAGTTATCAAGAATACTTTGGTGAAGATGTGTGGAGATAGTGCTGAAAAGTGGAGGCATTATTTACCCTTGGTGTTATTTGCTGATAGGGTCACTGTGAAGAGGACAACTGGCTATTCTCCCTATGAGTTAATGTTTGGTCAGAAAGCCGTTCTACCAGTGGACTTGGAAGCTGTCTCTTATCTTGGAATTGATTGGGATGAGGTGCACTCAACAGAAGATTTGCTCTGTGCCAGGATGCAACAGTTGGAATGTTGAGAGTAATTTCAGGAGAAGGCATACTCTAGAATGATGAAGATTAGGAATCAATCAGTCAGATACTGGGACAAGAAGTTGGCTCATAGACTAAGGAATCTCTTGAAACCTGGTTGTTTGGTTTTGGTGTATAATAGAAGTTTGGAGAGTCAGTGGGGGAAAATGTTTGCTGACAGATGGAATGGACCTTACAGAGTCAGATCTCAGGCATCTTGAGGTTCTTATGTTTTGGAAGAGTTGAATGGTGCAGTCTTGAAAAAGAGGGTGGCTGCAGACCAAGTGAAGAGGTTTTATCCCAGAGGCACTAGGCATGAAGAAGATTGACTCCGCAATGAGGATAAACTATGGAACGTTCTTTTTTGTTTTGGAATTTTGTGGTGTTTCAGAGCAATATTTGTGTTGGAAACTTTTTGTTAGAAGGTACCCATGGGTGGGGGCTTCTAGATTTGATCTTGGCAAGTGTAGGGGTGACTGATGGGCTGGCTGCTCTATCAACAATTACCCCAGATTGTCAGTTTCAAACCCTTTCTTTTAATTTGGTTGAACCCTAGTATTGGTTTCTTTTCACAGGTTTTAGTCCTCTATGACTTTAAACTGGAATTTCCTCTGGTTTTCATGTGCTGGGCTCTTCACTCTTATTGGTTTTGGTTTTTTTTGTGTTGGATGTTGTGTTTTTGTTAGAGGGACCCAGGGGGGCTTCTAGATTTTATTTTGGCAAGTGTGGGGGTAACTGATGAGCTGGCTGCTCTGTAGAACAGTTACCCCAGAATGTCTGTCTCAAGTCTTTTGTTTTTCCTAGTTGAATTCTAGTTCTGTTGTTTATTATTCAGGTTTAAAGTACACTATGACTTTAAACTGGTTTGGGACTGGCTTCTTTATCTTTGGTTCTTTCAGATTGATGGTGGATCACTGGTGGTCTCACATAATTTTTACTTATTGGAGGGAGCCCACCCAGTGATCATTTCTATGGACCTGAATTTTTCTTATTGGACCATCTATGGGGCTGGACTTTATTTGATTTTGCAGTTATTTTTTTGCTAGATAGCAGTTTTAGATTAATTTCTTTTTTCTCTTTTTTTTCTTTTAATTATTTTATGGGGGTTGTTTAAAATTATAAAATTAAAAATATAGGGTGTTACCACATCAGGGTCACCTGGATGTTGGCAAGCATTGGTGGGGAAAGGCTCATCAATTGGCCGGGAAATGCTATTTTATTTTTATTTATTATTTATTTCATGTGTTTCTGTGTTTCATTGTTTTTATTATCTTCTGAATTTCTAAATTTTTTGAATTTTGTTTTCTGTTAATCATTTAAAAGATTTAATTGTGTATCCACATCAAGGTGCACTTGGATGTGGGTAAAGTATCAGGGGATCAGCTCATCAATTGGCTGGGGGGATACCATTTCTATTTTTTTTTATATTATATCTTATTTCATTTATTTTATTTCATTTTATTTATCAATTTTTAATTTCAGTATATTAGTAGAGTTTAAAAAAAAAATTCTGAAATTATTTTTATTAATTGTTTTATATTATTATTATGTTTCTAATCTTTTTGCAGGAGCTCATTGTCTGGATGATGAAGCTTCTGGAGGCTGGTCCGGATTGTAATGATGTTTTTGTTTTTTGTTGGGATTGTGGGAAGCACTGTGTTCTTTGAAGTGCATCCTGCTGGAGAGATGATAGGGATTGTAATGATCAGGAATTGGATAAGAGGAAGTTCAGAGGAGGAAGAAGAAGAGACAGGAATGGAGTGCTGGAGGGTGTGCTTAATGATCCTAGACATTTTCCAGTGGTTGTCCAGTAGGCGCTTTCTCACCGATTTTTCAAAGTCATTCAAAGGTCCATGGAGGGCAAAGGCTTTTAGCATGTTGGAACACATGGTTCTTAGGTGTTTCTTCATGTCTCCATAATCCAGGGTCAAAGAAGTTTCAAGAGGTTAGCCAACTCCAATAATAGATTCAGGAGGAGGGGTGCCAACTAGACAAGAAGAATTGGATCAGTAATTATTTTTGTTGAAGAAATGGGATAAATTAAATTGGTACTTACAGATTGGAAGCTTATCAAATCTGTAAGCAGCTGGGATATGGATCTCTGACGATTTTGTAATGGTCATAGTGGGTGGATCAACCAGGGAAAGATATGGATTCTCATGGTCTTCCTCTGAAGAATCCTGAGGTGAACTGGGATGCTGAGGTTCCTGGGGCCTAGTTGGAGCAGTGAGATTGTTGTTTTTGTTGTGGTTGTTATTTCTGTTGGATTCAGCTGGAGGAGGTGCTGGTGATGGGGTACCAGGGTTGTTAAACGATGGAGCAGGAGAGGGGGATTTGGAAGCAGACTGCTCTCTTCTGGATGGAGATTTTGAAGAGATGGAACTGTCAGAAGAGTAGTTGGCTGACAGAGGAGAGGTGTAGTTTCTTTGTCTTAGTTGGGGACAAAGTTGTTGTTGTGGAGCAGTGTGTAGTGTTCTGGTTTCTTCTTGGGGTTCTCTGGAAGGTCTCTTAAAAATATGTGAAATTTTGGTGCTTTTGGACCTTGGAAGGGTTGATTTCATTGCTCTTGGAGCAGTAGAAGGTAGTTGGGTTGAGTTGTTGTTGTTGTCTGGATGAATTTGGCTGTTTTCTGGCCGTTTTTGGAGGTTTTGGCCCTGATTTTCACTGTTTGGTGAGGCGGGCGGGCCGCCCGACGTCGGCCGGGCGGCCTGGACGCAGTCTAGAAGCCTGGGAGTTGATCTTGAAGCTTTTGGAGCTAATTTGGCGGAGATAAAAGGAGTTTCTTGGGAAGCTAAGGCTGGTGTTTTTGGAAGAGTGCGGGAAGCTGAGCTTCTGGATCTTCTGGAAGAAGCAGAAGATAGAGAGGAAGAGGAAGGACCAATCTCTGGGGATCTGGTAGGGGATCTGGAGATGTATTTGTGAGAAGGAGAAGGCGGAGGTATAGGGTAGTTGGCATCTGTGTCACATCTTTTCTTTTTGGAATAGCAAGAATCACAAGCCCTGTTGTAGAATTTGACTTCAGGAGTTGGAAGAGTGAATGTGCAAGGTCTGCACATGTGGATGCACTGTTTGCAGGAATAGTCCTTGGGAGCAGTGAAGCAAGGGAGAGTAGAAGGGTTAAAATCAGGAGATCCAGCCATGATCTGTGGTGAGAAAAGATGAAGAAAGGGGATAGGAGGAGATTTTAGTCAGTGATGGGTAGATGATTAAGTGAAGGTGGAAGTTCAGAAGGTTGGCTGTAGAGGTGTTCTGCATGGAATTGGCTGCGTCTATTTTATGCAAAATTCTGTCAGTCCATCAAGACTCTAAACTGAAAAATCTATGGTATCAAGATCAGTCCATCAAGACTTTAAACTGAAATCTGATTTCTGTTAGTCCTCCATGACTTTAAACTGGCTGGTTTCAAGATTTTATCAAGACTAGTCCGTCAAGAGTTTAAACTGAACACTGTGTTAGTCCCCCAAGACTTTAAACAGAGGATTGTTGTTGGTTTAGTCCCCCAAGACTTTAAACTGAGGGTTGTAAGTTCCCCAAGACTATAAACTGAAGAAAAAGGGTTTTGTTTTTGGAGTTGGTTTTGAAATATTGGTGGAGGGTATCCACAGGGGGAGCCTCTGAATTTAGCAAAGGCAAGTTTGGGGTTAATTGATGGGCTGGTAGCTCTATTTACAATTACCCCAGAATGTTAGTTTTTTCTTTGTGTCTTAATGTGGTTGATCTCTGGTTCTGGGTTTATTATTTAGGTTTTTGAGTCCCCCAAGACTTTAAACTGAGGGTTTTTGAGTCCCCCAAGACTATAAAATGATGATGGTCCCCCAAGACTTAAAACTGAGGGTTGTTTGTGGTTACATTCTATAGAGGGTGTGGTCAATTTTTCTTTTCTGAATCAAACTCAAGTACTAGTGGAATTACAGAGGGAATCAAGAGAGGAAATGAAGTGTTCAGAATTAGCCTTGAACTGGTGAATGAGGTGTCTTCTGATCTCAATGTCCTGTGGATCTTTAGCAGGAGTGGATTGGAAGTAGTGAAGCAGAAGTTGTTTCTGTTGAGATGTGTGTTGTTGGAACTTGGCCTTGATAGTGAGCAAGTGCGTTGGTGTTGGTGGTGCAATGGATCCTACATTGTTATCATCACTATCAGAAGATGGAGGAACTGAGAAGTCATCAGTTTAAAAGTTGAAGGAAGAAAAGAATGTTCTTTACCATCAAATGGACCAGGGATGGTGGATCTAGTTGTTCTATGGGTTGTGGCACTCTTCTGTGAAGGGTGGAGTTTTTTGATTAATCTGGGTATCAGGATGGATGGCCTAGATCTTTTGGTGCTGGCAGAAGAAGGACCAGGTTGAGGTGAAGGTGAATCTGTTGCCGATGAAAGTGGACCAGGTCTGTGGCATGTCTTCTTTCTAGATTGGAAGACATTGCAGGACGTTCTGTATGGATGGACAGGTGGTGTGATGGTGCAGATTAAATTATTGTCAATGCAGTATTGGCAGGGACCCATTTCAGAGGCAGATTTGTGAAGAAGGTTAAACATGGTGGTTGGATGAAGAAGAAAGCGGAAATTCTCAATTGGAGGGAGGAAATGGTCTTCCAACATTGGAAGGGGCCTTTGTTGTGTTATTTGGCGCTGTTTGTGCATGTCTTAATTGACATCTGTTAAGGAATTGGGTATTTTTCTGGTTTTATTCCGTGGATATTGGGTCTGCCGGTATGTGGGTACTATCATTGGATAGCCCTGGGTTTCTCTATATTTTATGTCTTGAAGACATTTTTTATATTCTGAGTTTTAAGGGGTCATTTCCTCATTTTTCATTTATAAAAGATTGTTGTTTAATTTTGTTTTTCGTGTTTTACAGGCTAACCTTAAGTCTTAGGGTTAAGTTCTTAGTACCATTGGATAGAGCTAATTTTTCTCTATATTTTATGTCTCGATGTTGTTATAGTGAAATTCCGTGTTTTAAAGGTTTTAGTAGTTGTAGCTAATTTTTCTAAGTAGATTAGTGGTTTTTATTGGTTTTCTGTCTTCAGGGAGGCCGTGCCGCTTCAGGCAGCATCTCGGACATCGGGTGGCCCGCCTGCCTCTGTTTTAGGAGGTTGGGGAGCGCTTCAGGAGGGTTTTTTATGCAATTTGGCAGGTACAGGTGCCAGATTGGTGGGTGCACAGGGGCTCTTAGTTAGTGGTCTGTGTGTACATAGTGAATAAAACAGTTTGGGGCAACCTTAATCATCATACAACCATCCAGAGGTGATATCATTTTTCCTCACTCAGTTCTGGCCACAATTGGCTGTGTTTGTTGCAAGTGAGTTCTTCATTTAACTTAACTTTGGCAACTTTTTTCTCTGTTATAGTCTTGCAAGCTATAGCAAGTATTATTGCTGTCTCTGGTGTGGATTTGCAGCCTACACCAAGTATCTTTGCTGTCTCTGGTGTGGACTTTGTTCTACATTTCAGTTCTTTGGTCTGGTAGTCTATCTGGGGACTACTTTCTTGGCTCATCAAGCAGTCAAGTGTGTTAAACAGGAGCTTTAGCAAAACAGCAACCAACTTACTTTAGCAATTAAATCTCACTCTATTTTTCTAAAGGGACAGGGGATTTTCTCTCTGGTTTTTCTCCAACTCCCTTGGTCAAGGCCTATAGCTAGTACTATAGGATTTTCTACATCTCAACATTTTTTATATTATTTTTTCCTTTTTTCTCCTTTTCAAATTATTTTTACCTAACTCAGAAATTTTTGCTTATCAGAATTCACAATTTCTACTATTACTTCTGCATAAATCATAAATTAAGGCATCTTGATGTAGTTGATGCATCACATTTTGTTTGTTCCAATAAAATATTTACATTAGTTAAGTTTTTTTAACAATTTTGTGGTGATAATTCATCACCTCTATTTATTTATTTTTTTTGGTGGATGAAAAAAATGGAATATGAGGTGAATAATTATATAAGGGGAATTCAAAAATGTTTTTCAAACATTCAGTCAGCTTAGAAAAATTTTTATTAAATGATAGTCTTGCCAAAATACATATACCGGGAAAATACTTTATCTTTAAGGCAAAAATTTTTTTAAAAAAAATGAATCATTGTATTGGGTAGTCTTAAATTAAATTTTCTATATAATGTCTTTACTATTTAAATTAAATATGCGGAGGAAGAAATCACTTTTAAAATTCCTGTAACACCTCCTCTGTATCCTCCTTTTTTCCCTTTTTAATCCCCTCTTTTGCCCCTGCTGGCGCTTGAGTTACTCAATGGGGTGTTAAATCTCTTATACTTACACAAATTTTTTTACCTCATGAACCCACTCCTTCTCTATCAATTTTCCTTTTTTTTCCCTACAAGCCCTCCTTTTAAATTTATTTATAACAATACTCATTGTCTTTTTCATCCTCTGAAATTACTCATTTTCTATACTAGCCCCTTTCCCCACCCAATATTTTCCCCTTCACTCTACTGTCTTACACAGCCCCTTACATCCCCCCAGCTTCATTAAAAAAAGGTCTTTAGAAACATTAAATTATATGTGATTCAGTTTTCTAATGCACTGAGTTAAAGAGAAGAAAAAAGTCCAATGAAAATACTGAGGTTATGTGCAAGGAAGTGTCGCCACAACACTTTCCTGCACGTGACTTGTGTTTTCAAGGCCCAGAGTCAATTTTTTGAGTGAAGGGGAGGAAAAAAACTTAGATCACGTGCAGCTAAGTGATGCTGCGACACTTTGATGTACGTGACTTGAAACTTTAAATGAGTAAGTACAATCAGGCCAAATGAAAAAAAGAGTTTCTAAAGAACTTTTACCATAAAATGTGGGGGTGTGAGAGTGTAACTTGGTGACAAGCAGGATTTATGGGGGGCAAGCTGGGAAAGGCTGGTCGAGAAAAACGTAAAATGTAGAGGTGCAATAGGGATCCTGAGGGTGAAAAAAAAGATCTTTGCAGGGGTAAATGAGGGATTGTAAAGAAGTGGGGGGGAATTCAAGCAGAAAAAATAGGATTTGGGGGGTAGAACGGGGAATTCAAGACAGTGAAAAATTGGGGAAGTGTGATCTTTGCAAAAAAAAATGTATGGGATTTATGCAACTGGGAGAGGACACACTGGGGGATGATAGTTAAACATATAGAATGGAGTGTATATAAGAGTACAAAGTAGGATATAATGAATGCTTTCAAGGTTTTTTTGGTTTTATTATTAGTGGAGCCCAAAGAGTGAGTGGAGAAAAATTTTATAACTAAGGGGGGTAGATTTTCTTTGATTAATCTACCTGAGGCCAAAAAATAAAAAATGGGCCTCAAAGAATGGGAAAGAAATCATCCACTCTTGTTGAAAATTTATATTAAAAATGACATAGATTTAAAAAAAATTTTAATATGCCTATGGAATCTGGCCAATATTTTCTTTAATTATTCATGAATAATGGATATAAAATTTAGATGAAAAATAAATATTTTTTTCATTAAATTTGAGCAATAATTTTTACTTTGTACTACTTATTTTTCATTTTCTACATATTTCAATATTTCATTATGTGGAAGTGGATTGAAGTACATATAGTATGGAAATTTGAACCAGATAATATGTGTCAAAAAAAGAGTTGAACAAATATAAATATATTTTGGAACTTAAGAAGTCTATAATAATAAAAATAAAAATATTTTAAAGTGGCCAAAAATTTGATATAAATTAATAAAAAAAATTATCAGAACATATATTAAGAAATGAAATTGTAAAAATTAATAATGGTCTATTTTAAAGAAATGAGATAAACTTCTTCTACTTTTATCATGCATCAGACCTGTATATAGCAACAAAAAATTTGTAAAAAAGATGAGTTTAAGCCTACCCAGAATTATGACCAGGTTACAACAAGGTTAGTCCAAAATTCAAAAAAACGACTCACCTACCAGTCCTCCTTTTTCCCCCCCTGTGTAAAGTATTCATATAGGACCATTAAAATCTTCTAGATAACTGACCTTTCAAGCTAGTTCATGTCTTTGTATTTGTTCTCAGCCTGACATTTTCCCACCTTTACCCCCCTTTTATCCCCTTTAGGCATTACTTTCTTTCCTTTAGCACCCCTATACCCCCCTTTAGGATGCCTCACCCCTCTACCACCCCCTCATCCCCTCCCCCCTCCCCCCTCCCCGCTCATCCCCATTTTCATGATTTCCCATGAGTTGGATATCTGTTAGCAGTTTATTTGAGAGGGGAGTACAAGGAGACCTATGGGCTCTATAAATTGTAAGAGGCAGAAGGAGATGATATTACTTGTGGGTATTTTATGGTGCAAGCAACAGGGGGAACACCTCATCAGAAAAATTATATAAATATCCATTTGCTTTTTAGACCTCTTAAATTGTAACTGTCAGCCAGGCTGTCCCAGGAGCCCAGTAAATAAACATACAATTTATTGGAATTAAATAAAGACATAATAATTGCAGAGTATGCATTTAAAATTAATATTATATTACATAATAAATTTATATTAATATTTTATTTATATAAATAAAGTAAATATTATTTTAATTTTATTATAAGATAATTTAAAAGTATTTAATTATATTCCATAACAAAGGGCACATTGTTTATTTAATAATTATAAATTAATTAATTAAAAACTTATAAGATAATTATATTCAAGTGTTTATCTTATATTGTAATTACTTTAATTAATTAAATTTAATTATTAAAATATACTTTTTCATATACTATTATCCATAATTATTGCCGCTGTTTTTTGGACCCTTAATTGTCTCAATAAAAATTAAATAAATAAATTATAATACTTATTTTATAAAATAGTATTATAATTCTCAACTTAATTTAGCAATAAATTAATTACTTGTTTCATTTAAATTAATTATTTAATTACATAATTGGAACAATTTATTAATTTCTTTATACTAAATAAAAATTGATTACATATTTTGTTGCGTCAAAATATTTTTTCTTGCTTCACTTAGAAACCCTTAAAGCAGACTGTACCATCTGTTTTGAATTATTTTTCTCATAGTTCCTATGTCTCAGGCTTGTTAAGTTACTCACTATTTTTACTTACTGATTTGGGAATTAGTTGTGGGGAAATTCGGTTCTTATTTGGGGTTTTAATTATCTGTTTCATCTTTTTTCTCTAAATTTTTGTGTTTCACTTATTCTTTTATTTTCTTGTTCATCTTATTATGATTCTTGTATTTACAAATGTAGTTGCGCTTCAGAGGACCCATTGCCTATAAAAAGGCCTTGGATAATCCCCTGTAGCCTCATCACCTATTATACAAACCAAATCTGAACAAACTGTCAATATAATACGTTTTATTATTATTTTTATTAGCATTAAAATTCTAATTTAAGTTCTATATAACTATTTACAGGTTGCTTTAAGTCTGATAGTAATTATAGTGTTTGCCGCGCAGAACCCTTAATTTAAATAATATTGTCATTAAATAAAACCTCATTTTGTGTCATCCCTCAAGTAACTTGTCGTTGTCTCACTTTAAATAAATTACTAATTTATTTCTTTTACTTTCCATAAACCTTTCTGTCCTATTTTCCTTTCCTCCTCCTTTTCTTCCCCTTTTCTTACCTTCTTCTAGACAACTGGCCGACAAGTAGGAGCCTTTCCTAATGACGACAATGATCGATACTTGCAACGAACAACATAGCGCATGGACCACCCAGCAAAAAAGAAACTTTTGCCGCGACCGTGTTTTGAACTTGGGTTCAATCTATTAGGTTTATATTAAATTAATTCATCTATTATTTTGAAGTGATTTCCCGATCACTATAGTAAGTTAACCTTTGCACCTCTCACTCATATTACTATATTTTTACTGCAATAACAGTGATTGTGGCTTAATTTCTGATTCATTGAGTGTAAGTGTATATTTATTATATATATATATATATATTTCCTAGTTGACCATTATAGAGTGTTAAATTCCTCTTAGTCCTAGAAGAAATTAACATTATTATTAATAAAATTGAATTATTCAATTAATTTTTATTATTATTAATTTTTGTTTAATTTTGGTTGACTTAAATAGTACTTTGTACTTAGTCCCATATATTGCCATATTTAATTTGGTAATTTAATTGGTTGAAAATAACTTAATTGTTTATTCCCAATTTTCCTTTGCAGTCCATTTTATTAATTATTTTTTATAAATATTACTTTATATTAAAAAAAAATTTTTTTATATATAATTTAATTAATAAAATTTTTTTATATATTTGGAGCAATTTATTAACTGAATTTTATTAATTTTTTTTTAGAAATTAATTAATCTTCCCACTATTATGTCCAACAATTTGGCTGAGAAAATGGATAACATTCAAGTGGATGAAATTGAAATTGATTATGATGCTGATACTGTGAGTTCTTGTAAAGTTGAAGATAAAAAAAATTATGCTAACAAGAAAAATTCACATAATTCAGGATGTGGAAATGACAGGAGAAGTAAACAAATCAAACCCCCTTCCCCCAGCACAACAGAAGGAAGTAAAACCTCCAGTACCTCAAGAAGGTCTTCCAAAAGGATTCAAAATAAAAAAGCTTCCTCTGCCCCAGCAAATCAGCAATCTGTCCAGTCACATCAAATAACTGAAGACAGAAAACATGAAATACAAGGCAAAATTAGACACCTTGTGGGATCAAGTTCAGGAACTCAGGAACCAAAATCAGGCCCAGGCCTCTCCTCAGTTGCCTCCCAATCAGCCTCAGTTTCAGGCTCAACCTTCACAGCCCCCCAGCTCCTCCATCCAAAATCAAAGTACTATGGAAGTAGAGCAATGGAAATGGGATTATCTAATGAGTCACTACCAGCAGAATGTGCAACATCCTCCTCATCATCAGCCTGGCCCATCCAGAACACCCAATTTCCATCCTCCTCCTCATCCTTACCAACAAGGCAGGAGAAAGAAGGCCCAAGCACAATCCCAAACTCCCTCTCAGGGGAAGTTTCCTCCTCTGCCATGGTAAGTAATTTGGTTGATAGTCACCTGGGAATGTTTTCTAATATGACTTCTTCTGCAGGTAATATTATTGAGTATGATGAAAGAACAGTTAAACCTGTTGAAAGACAGCTTCCTGTAACTAGCAGCCCTATTAATGTAATTAGCAAATTGTCATTTGATGAACCTTTACATTTAACTTCTACTTCTTTAATTAATCCTTCTCTTGTAATTAAGAATGATTCTGTTTCACCTGAAGTCTATACCTTAATTGAGAAAACTTCTCAAGAAATATTAAAAGATACCCTTGATTTTAATTTTGTGAAAGATAAACATTTGAGAGATGTGTTAATCCATGAGAATGATAGATTAAATAATTTGCACTTGCAATGTAAAGTAACTTCTTCTGTACAGGATACAGCTTATTTTAAAATCAAAGAAACCTTGAATATTGTTCTTAGCCAACAAAAACAAATAAGGAGTGACCATAGAGCTATCTCAGATAAAAATATCAATCTACATAAGACCTTGAGTGAATTGAAACCCCTTATTGAAGAAAATTATTCATTAAAAATTGAAATAAAATCTCTACAAAATGAGTTTAAGAAGCTAAAAAATGATTTCCATGCACTAAGTGCCAAACACACTGTTTCTGAGGACAGGAATGTTCTATCTCTTGCAAAAGTAAATGACCAGATGTCTGAAATTCCAAGGATAAGAAACTATGTGTCTGACCTGCAGGAAAAATTCTCAACCTTCACCATCAATAATGGTATGAATGAGAATGCTGTCTATAAGCTGCATAAAAATAAAGAAAAAGAACCTGAGCAGAGTTCCTCCTTTCTTCCTCATATTTCAACCATTAAGCAAACTGACAATGAGTCTGTAAAATCTTTTGCTACTAGCAAAAAATCTTGTGATGGTCATGCACCAGCTGTTTCTGTAAATAATGAAATTTCTGAACACCTGGCTAAACTTCAGGAATTATTACTGAAGAATAATTCAAACCAAAAAATGGACCATCCCAGTAGTCAGAAAAATTGGCCTAAGTTGGACCAATATCCTACCTTTGATGGTGATTCTTCTTCTGATTGGCAACACTTTATCCAAAGAATTGATAATTTAAAGAGTTCTTATAAACTACCAAATGAAGAAATTGTTTCTAAGCTTATTTCTTTATTTTCCAATGTAGCCTTGATGTGGTATGAATCTGTCCTTTTGGATAACAATCATTATACATGGAATGATTGGAAATACTTTATTGAGAATCAGTTTGGTGGTTCAAAATTCAGATTGGCTCAGCAAAGACTGTATGAGAATACTAGATATGTATCCTCCTCTGTTGAAAAGACCATTGTTTTTCTTATGAAAGTAACAAAAATCCTAAGAGCAATTGATCCAAAGATGGATTATGATATTTGGAGAGATAAAATCTTGTATAAATTACCAAATTCTCTTAGAGATTTGATTGTGGCTAGAACTGAGCATGTAAGGGAAAATTCTTCTTTCATTAATATCTGTAATGAGGTACTACTCAACCATAGATATAAAGCAAAGAATTACCTTGGTAAATCTTATCATGATCAAAATAAACCTTCTACAAAACTCCCAGAAAAATCTGGTAAACCCTCTGCCCTAGTTGCACCTAAAAAATATGCAACAAGTACTTGTTATAAATGTAGCACACTATGGAAAAAGGGTCATGTTTGTGACAAGAAAATTCATCTTGTTGAAAAAAATGAAGACACTGATGAAGCTGAAATTGATGTCAATAATTCTTCTAGTGATTGTGAAAGTAATATCTCCTATGGCAATGACTCTGTTAAAAATGTTTTAATGTTAGAACAGGATGTCCATTATTTATATAATATATCTGAAGAATGTGTATTGTATTTATCTTCAGTGGAAAATGCTGAAATAATTAAAGATATTACTAACAATTCTATAGCCATATCCCCCTTGAAAGCACCTGTTATCATTAATGGTAAGAATGTCAATGTGGTTCTTGACTGTGGTGCTGGAGGAAGTGTAGTCTCTGAAAAGGCTTTGGCTTCAGTAGATAAGGATTATTTGAGAAAATTATTACCTATAACTTCTGAAAAATGGAGAGGGTATGGTTCTACCTTAATTCCTATTGGAAAATACAAAACCTCTGTATTCTTCAAATATAATGGTGGTTTTGTCAGAGCTATTTGTGAATTTGTTGTCATGCAAAATGATAATTTAAGCAATTGGTTTATTATGGGTAATGATATTTTAACCATGTTTGGTGTGAAATTGGACCCAGCAAATAATTGTTTCACCTTGGGATTGAATGGAAAAAGGAAATTCAAAATTTCCTCCTCTAAAAAACCTTCTGGGCATCTGTTAAAGTCTTGTAACTCACTAATCCAGTGTAATGGCAGAACAACAATTGAAATGGATGATTTATTAAATGAAATAAATACTGCTTCTTTTGGTGATCAGTTAACTAGTGAACAAAAGGATTCTATTATTGCCTCAATTACTTCTTTCACTATGGCTTTTGCTCATGGTTCTCATGTCTTAGGAATCGTTCAGGAAGAAATGAAAATTACCTTATCCTGTAACTTGAGTGATATTGTCAGCCTGTATATCTCCAGGAATGAGTAAAAAGTGATTATAAATTATGTTAAACACATGAACTATACATGGGAATAATAAATAAGAGTACACAAATAGTATACATAAGTAAAATTATGATAATACACAAAAAATGCCATTATAACACCTTATATACACACATATATCCACCTTTTATAGGTCTTATGTACTTAATATTAAGTTGGAATATGTTAGGGTAATCTTAAGAACCTTAAGTATAAGGCTACATAATTTTTAAGTACACTTAAAGCTGTTATATTCATTGTTTTATGCAAAAAACAAGAAATGCGCTTTATTTCACTTAAAAGTTGACTATATGCACTATAAAATTGAGAATATCAAAATTGCGCTTTGACAGATCAATTGGGCTAAATTAGAACTATTGATTTGGCTATTTAAATGCATAAAAATAACACTTTTCAAATTTGGTGTTTTTTATGCCAGAAATGGCTTCTGTGTACTGGCCACATACTGCCTGCTTTTTTCCCGTGTGAATAGCTTCATTTTTAGCAAAGTTAGCTTTTTCACACTATAATTACCCCACATTCTATGCCCACTGTGGGGAAACACACTAAAATAGGCGACAGGCGCTTATTTAGTGTCCTAGCTTAATTAATAATGCATTGACCTTGTTTATATGCACTAATTTCATTAATAACCTCACTCTTGGCACTTTATTTCATCAACACGCTTAAATTTGCCTAATTTTAGTCAAGGATTTACCCGTGCAAGCGCCTTCCAAGAACTGCATGTAGTTACCCCGCATCTCACGCTCTTTTTTAAGTTTTTGGGTGGTTTCTCAGTCAATTTTGGTTATTTTTGAATGGGAATTTCACGTTGTATAATGTCAGGATTAGCCCCATTATTTCTACAGTAAATACCTCTTATTATTAAGCTATTATTAACCTTAAAAAGTCCCCTTTAGTCTTTTATATCATTGTTTTATGCGCATATACTCTCTTTTTGTCTTTTTCTTTAATTTTGATGGATCTCCCTTATTATTACAGTATTTTGGAGGTTGTTACTTGTCTAATTATGTCATGGGTCACTAGGGATGTTTATGGGAAGGTCTATTAGTTGTTTTGAGGCGTCATTAGCTGTGTATTGGATGGTATATCCAGGGATTTATTGGGGAACTCAGTGTGTATAAAAGGAGGAGGTTTTTGGGTCTTGTTTCTACATTCTTTATCATTACAATTTAACCAATATAACCAAATAAATTACAATACATATCAATTAGTACTTTTATAAGACTTTTGAATAGTATCTGAATTATATAATCTATTTTTCTACCAACTACAAAGATTGTAAGCCATATATAAGAATAGTGAGAATTATATTACTGAGACCTTTATATTTTATTTTATTTTACAACCTAGTGGATTAATACTACAGTATTCATATAGGACCATTAAAATCTTGTAGACAACTGAGCATTCAAGCTAGTTCACGTCCTTGTACTTGACCTTAGCCTGACAATTGGGGGCCTTTCCTCAATAATTCTGTTATAATCCAGTAAGTGAAATTTTCAAAGAAGGTACACGTAAATAATATCCCTATAGAAATATTTGGATAATTACAACAGGTTGGGGTCACTTATATAGTGATTTCAGAAAAAGAAGCCCTGTTATATAATAAAATTGTGATATTGAATCATCAATTTTACCACTAATTTAACATATAGTTGTTCTTAGTGGGAGTCTGTCAATAGACCAATTAAATTTGTGATCTTTGCAGATGATAACCAATTAAACTGGTTAATTGTTTTCTTTTTACAGGACTCTTAATCCCTTTTTTATTGGTTTGTAAAATTCATTTAATATCTGGAAAGAATCTTACTAACAAATTTTCTTTTTTAAATATAAAAACACGGCTACATATTGTAGACCAGTTAAATCAAGTGACCACATAAAAGCATATTTGACTTTCGGCACTTAAAGATTCACTTCATACCAATAAGTAAGCAATAAAACTGTCTTAAGTGGTATTAATAAATACTGATTAAACTCCTTTTTGAAGTTTTTCATATCTAAACTTTCAATTCTCTAAACTTCCACGTAAAAATGTGTGACAACAATGACATTGTAAGTAATAAGGCAATACCTTATAACTTAAGAACTAGAGCTGAAAGACCTGTTACAGGACATCCAAATGGAGGGTCAAGAATCACCAGTAACAATAAACAATACCCCACCAATGTCCATGGAGGAAAAGGAAAAGCTCTTAAAACAAATGTCAATAAAGAAGTCCAAAAACACCTTACAAGAGCAAATTCACTCCCTCTCAACCCTACTGAATACACTAACAATAAGAGTAAACAATATGTTAGACCAGATCAACAATCTGGAGAAAAGGGCGACACAGGGCTTTATAGAAGTCAACCAGGCTCTAGTGGATATAAGGTCTCATCAACAACCAGTGGCACCAAATACCACAGCAACACCTCCAGTCCCAGAAGAGGGCCAAAAGATAACTTTAAGCAAATGGAAGTGGGATTGGTATGCCCAAAACTACAACAGTCCTCCTCAACAGGGATCCAGCAGTCACCCTTACAGGGGAAAGCCAAGGAGAGGCAGGGGAAATGGAATAAGACCGTGGTAAGTCATCCATCTTCTCAGGATCAATTATATAATCCTAACAATGAAATACTTATAGGTAATGAAATTGATAGAGAGTTATTGGATATAATTGATATGGATTTAAAAAATTATTCATTTGAAAATATAATGTTAGACTTGTCTTTAAATGAGGACAATGTACATAGTTTTATTGATCACCAGGAAAATACTATTAATATAAAAATGGAATCAAATGAATCAAAACTTGACCCTGATGATGAATCTTCTGAATTGTAAACAGACAAAATTGAATATTTTCTAAAAGAAAATCCAATGGAATAAAAAATAATTAGTAAATTATTATTAAGAATTGAAAAATTGGAAGAATTCTCTAGAGAGTCCAACAATAATACAGAAAGTGTATTATTAAACATCACACAATCATTGAGTACAACAGCCAATAAGTTAAAAGTTATTGAGAATTCAAATAATGAATTGATCAATGAAAACAAAAGATTAAATTCTGAGATTAAAAATTTAGAAATTAAATTAGAACATTCTCAGAATATTATGGCCACCATAGAGGGACGTGTAAAATTGTCTTTTTCAAATGTAAATGATACCTTAACTCATGTACCTGTGATAAAAGATAGGTTACAAAGAGTAGAAATTGAAGTAGCTAACATTTTGAAAAATACTGAAACAATAAAAGATAATACCTCTTATGTAGAAAGAGTACCAGTTTTTATGAAACACTCTGATGATAAACCAATGATTGAACATGAACATAGTGTCATGGGCTCTGAGAATATAAAATCAGTAAAAGATGAAATAAATGATCATCTTTCTAAAGTAAGTGAATTACTCAATATTCCTCAGGTTAGAGAGGCAAAAACTAGCCAAAAGAACTGGCTTAAGTTAGATCAGTACCCTTCTTTTGACGGGGATTCAAAATCTGATTTGCAACAATTCATACAAAGAATTGATAACTTAAAATTTTCATACAAATTACCTGATGAAGAAATTACTTCAAAGTTAATATCTTTATTTACAGATGTGGCCTTGTTATAGTTTGAATCTGTATTGAGTGTGGGAATTAATTACTCCTGGAATGAATGGAAGGCACTAATTGAAAGGCAATTTGGTGGCCCAAAATTTAGAATCACTCAACAAAGATTGTATGAAAAGGCCAGATATAATGCAAATGCTGGAGATAAACCCATGGTCTTCTTAATGAATTTAATAAAAATCATGAAAGCTATGGATCCAAAAATGGATTATGAAGAGTGGAAAGAAAAAATATTATACAAGTTGCCTATATCAGTTAGAGACATTATTGTAGCTAGAACTGAAACTATCAGAGACACCTCTGGATTCATTAATATATGCAATGAGATATTATTAAACCACAAGTATGAAACCAAGTATAGTAATTACAGACAAAGTGTTGACGTGTTAAAACCTACTACAAGTAAGTTACCAGTGGAAGAGAAAAAACTTCAAGCTCCCCTTGTCCCTAAGAGACAAGAAAATAACACTTGTTACAAATGTAATGAACCTTGGGTTAAGGGTCACACGTGTAAGAAGAGGATAAATGTTATTGAAACTTCACGGAATTCTGAACCTAGTAATCATGAAGATGAGAATGTGGAATCTAGTGAGGATTGCAAAAGTAACATATCTTACAGTGATGATGAAAATGAGATATTTGTATTAGAACAGGATATAATGTTCCTGAATGATGCTATACCTCATACAGACACATCTTTAACTTCCATAGAGGAAGCTGAAATAATTAAAGATGTATCTCATGATACTTACAAAATAACACCTATCAGAGCACCTATTATCATATGTGGAAAAGAAATGAATGCCATTCTTGAAACTGGGGCTGCTGTTAGTTTAGTTTTAATTAATACATTAATGAAACTTGATAGTAAGTACCAGGAAAAACTAGAACCTGTTCAGACAAAGAACTGGAGGGGTTTTGGTTCAGTATTAAATCCAATTGGCAAATACAAAACTGCTGTATTCTTTAAATATAATAATGGATATGTTAGAGCAGTTTGTGAATTTGTAGTAATGGATAATAATAATTGTAGTGATTGGTTTATTATTGGCAATGATTTATTGACAAAATTTGGCATTAAACTAGATCCTGCAAACAGTTGTTTCACCATAGGCGTGAATGGTAAAAGAAAATTCAAAATATGTTCTGAAAATTCAATATATGCCATCTCTCCTAGAAAAGAGCAACTGCAAGGTGGAAGAACCACCAATGAAGTGGTTGAATTGGAAAATGAAATCTAAAAGGCCTCTTTCAGTCCTCAACTCTCAAAAATTGAATAAGAAGATATTTTGAGATTGATTAAATCATATACTATGGCATTTGCTCATGGTTCAAATGAACTAGGATTGGTCAAAGACCATGAGATGAAAATCTCTCTAAGCTGTGATTTGGATAATATTCCTTGCAGCTTAAAAAAGAAACCTTACCCAGCATCTCCTGCAAAAAGGAAAGATATTGAAGATAATATAAAATTGTTGTTGGAAATGGGTATTGTTGAAAAAGTGGACACAACACCTAAGTATTGTGTCATTTCACCAGTATTAATCTCTTATGAAAAAGATAAGGCAAGATTATGCGGTGATTATAGAGCTCTGAATACATACACAGTAGATGATATTTACCCTCTACCAAGGATAGCTTCTATCCATGCTACCTTACAAGGAGCAAAATATATTTCCTGTCTGGATGGGAACAAGGGTAACCACCAGATTCCTGTGGAAAGAAATTCTCAAAATTACTTATTAATAACCACACATATGGGTATATATAAGTATGTGAGAATGCCATTTGGCCCAAAGAATGCGCCTTCAGTCTTCCAAAAATTGATGGATAGTGTTTTTCATCAGGAAATGGTTGAAGGATGGCTATTGGTCTATATTGATGACATCATAGTGTTTTCAAAAACATATGATGAACATTTAAATCACCTGAAAAGAGTCTTTCAAAAAATGGATGAAATTAATATGACTATTGCATTAAAGAAATGTAAGTTTGGATTTCAATCTTTGAAAGTACTTGGACATGTTGTATCTGGATTACAAATTTGTGTTGACCAGAATAAGGTGGCAGCAATTAAAAACATTGGGATACCCAAAAATGTAAAAGAGGTTCAAAGTTTTTTGGGTATGTGTGGATATTATAGACAATATATTAAAAATTACCAATCCATTGCAGCTCCTTTAACAACATTAATCAGGAAGAATGAGGCTTTAATTTGGAATAATGAAAGACAACACGCCTTTAATAAATTAAAGGAATGTTTAATGTCAGCTCCAATATTGGGACTGCCAGATTTCACCCTACCTTTTATCTTGTACACTGATGCAAGCTTCACAGGTTTAGGTGCTACTTTACAGCAGAAACAGATAATAAATGGAAAATTATCTGAAGTAGTTATCTGTTATATATCCAGAACCTTAAGAAAAACAGAATTAAGGTATAGTGCCACATAGCTAGAATGTTTAGCTGTGGTGTGGGCTTTGGAGAAACTTCATTACTATCTGGAAGACCAGAAGTTTGAACTTATAACAGGTTGCAGTGCAGTAAAATCATTACTAAACATGAAAACACCTAATAGGCACATGTTTAGATGGCAACTAGCTGTACAAGAATACAGGGGAAGAATGACAATCACTCACAGAGCAGGAACATTGCATTCAAATGTGAATTTATTATCCAGAAGTCCTTTGCCAAATGATGCTGACAACCCAGCTTATGTACCTGAAAATGAGGTTATACATATATTTGGGATTTATATAGTGTATTTAGAAGAAGAGTTTATGCAAACTATATTGGAAAATTATTCATCTGATAAAGATTTGTCTAAACTATCTACCATTCTTAATGATCCAACAAATGCCTCCATGAGTGCATTAATTAAAACCTTGCCTCCAAAGTATAAAAATGCGTTGGAAAAAGGTAAACTATCAATTGAAGATGGATATATATATTACAGGAAAAAGTTAAGCAATGTAATAGTAATACCACCTTCTATGAAAGAGTTAATGTTGAGTACCTGTCATGATGACATCTTAGCTGGTCATTATGATTCTAACAAAACATTAATCAGAGTTAAAAATACAGCCTGGTGGATAAACATGAAAGAGGATGTACAAAAATACATTGCAACATGTGACTCTTGTCAGAAATCTAAAAGATTAACTGGGAAGAGAGCTGGGTTGTAACAACAAATAGTGCAGCCAAAAGCTCCATGGGAAATTATAAACATGGATTTTGTAACTGGCTTGCCATTAGCAGGAAAAGAAAGTTTCAATTCTTGCTGGGTAATAGTGGATAGATTAACAAAAATGTGTAAGTTTATCCCTACCCATAAAGAGGTATCTGCTAAAGACTTGGCGTTACTATGGTGGACTCAGATGATGAATACTGCTGGGTTCCTCAAAGCCATAATCTCTGACAGAGATCCTAAATTTACTTCAGAGTTCTGGACATCTTTGATGGAAGTATCAGGTTGTCAATTAAAATTGTCTACAGCACACCATCCACAAACTGATGGGCTGGCTGAGAGGATGATACAAACTCTAGAAGACATGATCAGAAGATATTGTGCCTTTGGATTAGAATACAAAGACAATGAGAAATTCACACATGACTGGGTAACATTAATTCCTGGCCTTGAATTTGCTTATAACAGCACAACTCATTCTGTAACAGAGAAGAAACCATTTGAACTCTGGCTGGGATATGTACCAAATACCCCAGTAAATCATTTAAATAAACTACCAAGGTTGGATATACACCCTGGCACTAAATCCTTTATTCATATGCAACAAATGTGTAGAAAGCATGCAGAAGAATGCATCCAAAAAGCATTTGAATATGAAAAGAAAAGGTGGGACAAATCTCATAAAGAATTTGAATTTAAAAAGGGAGATGAAGTCCTCATATCAACACTACATTTTAACTTACAAGGTAATGTTAAATTAAAGGATCCCTTTGTAGGACCTTTTGTAGTAAATAAAATGGTTGGGAATAATGCAGTGGAAGTCATATTATATGCTCCATATGATAGGAAACATCCAGTTTTTCCTATCTCATTATTGAAACCTTACCATGCAAATGATCCTGACTTATTTCCAAAAAGAAGGGGAAGGCCTAAAAAGCAACCTGAAGAAATTTTGGAAAAAGCAGAGATTGAAAAAATACTCAAGAAAAGAATCCTTACTAAAGAAAAAGGAACTGAGTATTTACTAAGATTTAAAGGGAAATCAAATGAATTTAATAAATGGATACCTGAAAAAGAAATTTCTAATTTATCCACCCTTCTTAAAAAATTTAAACAGAAATAAACTTCTTTTCAACCAGCTGAGGGGTTGAAAAACCAGTACTCATAATATTTTATTATGTTTTATTTCTTTAAAGTATAATCTTTAATGCTACAGAATTAATCTGAATACCTGAAAATTACAAATAAATAAATAAAATGTATAACTTATCATTTTTTTATTGTTTTTTTTGGGTGGGCGAGTGTCAGCCTGTATATCTCCAGGACTGAGTAAAAAGTGATTATAAATTATTTTAAACACATGAACTATACATGGGAACTGTCAGCCTAAATATCCTTAGGACTGAGTATTTCTTATGCTTAAAATAAGATAACCTTAACTAGATTAAGCTTATATCTTAAAAATAAGGTTAAAATAATAATATATATTATTTTATTATATATATATATAATTATTATTCTATTATATAATTTATAATAGTTTAAATAGCTTATCCATGGCCTAATAATACTTATTAAGGTGTTAATGGAGTCATAATATACTTATCTTAAGTGATATGAAGTAATTATTGACATACATAAGCTTATATGTATACATAAATCTCATATTCAGTGAAATATGCAGTATATTATGTATATTTAGGTATATAAGTGGGTTTTAGCCCCTTAATAGCCTATAACCTTTGTTTTTCTGCTTATTTTAGGTCATATGGACGAAATCAGTGGACTCACAACGCCTACAGAAGCATAGACACCTATATCAGGCACATACACCCAGTTTGGACAACTAAAATTACTTCCTTGGATGGTTATTCACGGATTTATGGGTTGGAAATATGTTTTTGGGTTAATGTGGATGCTTGGGGATGTTATTGGGGGCTTGGAAATTTTATTTGTTTCCTTTATATGCTTTTAGTTTCATTAAATCTCTTTTTGATCTTTTATTTTACCTGTTTCTTTATGGTATCCGCTTTTATCTGGGATTTCTATTTATGGTATGACTCTGTGTTATTATTAATAGTGATGGAGGGTCCTTACTGGAGGTCTGGGTGTTGAAACTGCTTGAAGTGGACGCCATGGGGAGGTGATGGGCCCTCACAGTGCTGTAATTGCCGGGGATAGCAGTGACATCATCTGGATTGAAGGTCTGTGCACTCCAGTGGATTTGGGTATAAGTAAGGAGGGATTTTGACGGTTTATTATCATCATTCAATTACTACACTTCAAATAAACACTACACTACAATTATTAACATTCAAAAATATATTATAAAGCCCTTATAAATTGATATTATCTTTATAAAAGCTATAACTATATTTTATTCTTCTATTTTCCACCACTAGCACGCATTTAAATCCAAGTATTGTGAGTTTAATTTGAGTATAACTATTCTATTAGTCTTCCCCTGAGGTTTAATCACTAAATCATTTATTAATAAGTAGTAGGACCATAAAATAACACTATTATATCATACTTATATACTAGACTGTACTGACAATTGGGGGTCTTTCCTTATATTTTACTTATTATTTAGTATAAGCCTTGGGACGTGATTTTTACCTTAGTACAACTCAAAATTAACCAAATATTTGGGTCTGCTGCATATTAGTGGGTCATCATAACTCATTGATTGCGGAAAAGAATCCTTATAATAATTGTACTAATTTTTTATCATAAAAATTAGATATTTACAGTAGTAACTGTACCCAATATAAACCCAATTTCACTTGGTATTTGGACACCAATATAACACCCAATAAAATTGGTATTTGGCTAAAGCTTGGTAAGCTAATTATTCACCCTTATAGAGGTCTAGTTAAACTTATTATTATATTTTTAACAGATTTTTTCGAATTTTTCTTATATTTTAATTAAATAAATAAAGATATAAATTCAGGGTAAGCTCCATTGCTTTTTTATTAGTAATATAATTACTAATATCTTTTGTCTACTAATTCCACAGAGTTTTTTCCTTTTGTAGACGTAAAATATTGTTATTCTGAACAATATGAGTGCTCCTCAGGATAGTGTAAGTGAACAGCCTGCTTATAATACCAGGTCTAAAGCTAATAAAAACTTCTATTGATGTTAAATCTGTACAAAAAATAGAGGAGGATTTAAGAAATTTAGGTTTTAGAGTAGATACACCTGACTTGTCTTTTATCCATAATAACAGTACTATATACAATGATAATACAGTTAATCCTCAGTTGCAACCACCTACTAGTGAGATGAGAAGTTCACAGGAGAGTGAGAGAATTGAAAAGGAGGACATGGAATATTTTAACAATAATCCAACTGTCCATAGAATTGTTTCAGCATTGTGGAATAGAATGACTGATTGTGAGGAACAGACAGTTAAACTCACTAGTGATACAATTTCATCCTTAACATTGAACATTTCTCAATTAGCAACACGTAATAAAGAATTAGAGAAAGAACATTTGTCTCTAACTCTTAAATATGATTCATTGAGTAATAAATATAATGACCTTTCAAACAAATTTTGTGAGTTAGAAAAATTATATGAAACACACTTATTAAAGACTGAATCAAGAACAAAGTTATCTTTTGCACAGACAAATCAAAGTGTCTCTGAGTTGCTACAAAGATTAACTAAAGTTGAGATTGAAACTGCCAATCTACTAATGAACCAGGATAATCATAAGTATAATCAATATAATAATAATCCTTTCATTGGCAAAAGTGAATCTCATTCCTTCCCTGTACCACCACAATTAAAACCATCTGGTGGTAGTGTCAAATCTGAAAATGTAAGTCACAAATCCGTGCAGGAAGAAATACAAGACCATTTATCAAAAGTAAATGAGTTGTTGAATTTACCTAAGATTAGTGAGATAAAATCCAATCAGAAGAACTGGCCTAAGATAGATCAGTACCCAACTTATGATGGGGAAGCCAGCTCTGATTGGCAACATTTTATTCAAAGAATTGACAACTTGAAATTCTCATATAAGTTACCAGATGAAGAGATAACATCAAAATTAATTTCTTTATTTAAGGATGTTGCTTTATTATGGTTTGAAGCTGTCTTAAGTGAGGGTAGAGACTACTCTTGGGCTGAATGGAAACAACTTATTGAAAAACAATTTGGAGGTTCTAAATTCAGGCTTACTCAGCAGAGACTGTATGAGAAGACTAGGTATAATCCGTTGAATGGTGACAAACCTATGGTATTTTTAATGACTTTAAACAAAATCTTAAAAGCCATTGAGCCTCATATGGATTTTAACTTATGGAAAGATAAGATAATTTACAAATTACCTATATCTGTCAGAGACATTGTTGTAGCTAGAACATTAAATGTTACTGAATATTCTGACTTTATTAATATTTGCAATGAAATATTATTAAACCATAAGTATGAATCAAGGTATTCCACTTATAAACAAAATGTTGAACCTGTAAAAACTCAGAATTCAAAAACACTTCAGGAGAAGCAGAAAAAACCTACTGCACCTGTAGTACCTAAAAAGTATGAAACAAATACTTGTTATAAGTGTAACAAACCTTGGGTAAAAGGTCACAAATGTGAGAAAAACATAAATATTGTTGAAAATCAACGTGAATCTGAAACTGAAACTGAAAAAAGTAAAGAATCAAGTGATTATGACAGCAATATCTCATATAGTGATGAAAATGAAGTCTTTATGTTGGAAGATGATTTGTCCATCTTTGAAAATCCAATATTAAATATGGACTCAAATGAATCTTTAATGAATTTTGAGGATGCTGAAATCATTAAGGATATACAAGCTGATAACTTTAAAATGACACCTATCACGGTTCCAGCTATTATTTCTGGTGAAAATGTTAATATAGTATTGGACACAGGAGCTGCTGGTTCAGTTGTTTCCACTAATACATTACAGAAAATTGATAGTGAATATAAGTTTAAGCTTGAACCACTTCAGAATAAAAATTGGAGAGGTTTTGGATCAGTACTACACCCCATTGGTAAATACAAAGCTGCTGTTTTCTTTAAACACCAACATGGTTATGTAAGGATAACTTGTGACTTTGTAGTAATGGATAATACAAATTGTAGTAACTGTTTTATCATTGGAAATGATATTCTGACTAAATTTGGTGTAAAATTAGACCCTGCTAATAATAATTTTACAATTGGCATGAATGGTAAAAGGAAATTTAAAATAAATTCTTTTAACACAGTCTTACACATTGAGTCAGTAACAAATTCCCCGTCTAAAGGAAGAGAATCCAATGAGTTGGAACTTCTGGAAACAGAAATTTCAAAAGCATCATTTGGCACTCAGATAAGTGAAACTGAGAAAGATAATATTTTGGAATTAATTAAAGCTTTTCCAATGGCTTTTGCACATGGTACAAATGAACTTGGCCTTGTAAAAGATCATGAAATGAAAATTAGTTTAACCTGTGACATGGATAATATTCCTGCTAGTCTTAAAAAGAAACCATATCCTGCTTAACCAATGAAGAGGAAAGACATAGAGGATAATATTAAGATGTTATTAAAGATGAACATTCTTGAGAAGGTTGAAACTACACCAAAATATTGTGTAATATCACCAGTGCTGATTTCTTATGAACAAGATAAAGCAAGACTGTGCGGTGATTATAGAGCATTAAATACATTTACAGTAGATGATATTTATCCCTTGCCAAGGATTGCCTCTATACATGCTACCCTTAAAGGTGCTAAATATATAAGTTGCCTAGATGGAAATAAAGGGTACCATCAAATTCCTGTTGAAAAGAATTCACAGAACTTTTTGTTGATAACAACACACATGGGAATTTATAAGTATGTCAGAATGCCATTTGGACCAAAGAATGCTCCATCAGTATTTCAAAAGTTAATGGATATAACATTCCATAATGAAATGATTGAGGGATGGTTAATGGTATACATTGATGACATCATAGTGTTCTCTAAAACTTTTGATGAACACTTAATCCATTTAAGGAAAGTATTTTAGAAAATGGATGAAATAAAAATGACCCTTGCATTGAAAAAATGTAAATTTGGGTTTGAATCTTTAAAAGTGCTTGGTCATATTGTATCTGGCTTACAAATATGTGTAGACCAAAATAAAGTGGCTGCAATAAAGAATATTGGCATTCCTCAAAATGTGAAGGATGTACAATCTTTTCTTGGAATGTGTGGTTATTATAGACAATATATAAAAAACTACCAATCAATTGCTGCACCACTGACCACACTGATAAAGAAATCAGAAGCTTTCATTTGGAATAATGAAAGACAACAAGCTTTTAATAAGTTGAAAGAATGTTTAATGACAGCTCCTATCTTGGGATTACCAGATTTCCAATTACCTTTTGTATTATATACAGATGCAAGTTTTATTGGACTGGGTGCTGCTTTGCATCAAAAACAACTTATTGAAGGTAAAATGTCAGAAGTAGTAATCTGCTATATTTCACGTACTCTGAGAAGTAGTGAATTAAAATATGGTGCTACTCAACTTGAATGTTTGGCAGTAGTATGGGCTCTAGAAAAGCTACATTATTACCTTGAAGACCAAAAATTTGAGTTAATAACTGACTGTAGTGCAGTTAAGTCACTATTAAACATGAAAACTCCTAATAGACACATGTTTAGATGGCAATTAGCTGTACAAGAATACAGAGGACGGATGACTATTACACATAGAGCAGGAACCTTGCACTCTAATGTAGATCTGTTATCTAGAGTACCTCTGCCTAATAATGATGATAATCCTGCTTATGTTCCTGAGTCAGAGATTATTAACATTTATGGCATTTATATTGTAGATCTTGAGGATGAATTTATGCAATCAATTCTTGATAATTATAGTTCAGATCCTGACTTAAGTAAATTAACTACAATATTAAATGATCCATCTAATGCTTCAATGAATGTTTTAATAAAAACATTACCAGATAAGTATAAAGAGGCATTAGAGAAAGGAAAATTTTCCATTGAGGATGGTTTTATATATTACAGGAAAAAATTAAGTAATGTAATTGTAATTCCCCCTTCAATGAAGGAGTTAATGTTAAGTATATGTCATGATGATATATTAGCAGGTCATTTTGACTACCATAAAACATTAACCAGAGTAAAAAACACAGCTTGGTGGATTAACATGTCTGAGGATGTTCAGAAATATGTTGAAACATGTGATTCTTGTCAAAAATCTAAAAGATTAACAGGAAAAAGAGCTGGTTTATTACAACAAATTGAGCAACCAAAAGCTCCATGGGAAATCATTAACATGGACTTTGTAACAGGTTTGCCAATAGCAGGGCATAAGAGTTATAACTCCTGCTGGGTAATTGTAGATAGATTTACAAAGATGTGTAAATTTATTCCTACCCACAAAGAGGTTTCTGCAAAGGACTTAGCTTTTTTATGGTGGACACAAATGTTAAATACAGCAGGTTTCCACAAAGCAATAGTTTCTGACAGAGATCCTAAATTTACTTCTGAGTTCTGGACGTCACTTATGGATGTTTCAGGGTGTCAATTAAAACTTTCTACAGCACACCATCCACAAACTGATGGGCTAGCAGAAAGAATGATACAAACCTTAGAAGATATGATAAGAAGATACTGTGCTTTTGGTCTTAATTTTAAAGACAATGACAAATTCACGCATGATTGGGTAACCCTTATCCCAGGTTTAGAATTTGCATATAATAGTACAGTACATTCTGTCACTGGCAAAAAGCCATTTGAGTTATGGTTGGGTTATGTACCTAATACCCCTGCTAAAACTCTTAATAAGTTACCTAGATTGGATATTCATCCAGGTACTAAATCTTTTCTTCAGATGCAGGAATTATGCAGAAAACATGCTCAAGAATGTATAAATAAGGCTTTTGAGTATGAAAAGAAAAGATGGGATAAAGCCCATAAAGAACAAATGTTCAAAGAGGGTGATGAAGTCCTTATTTCAACGCTACATTTCAATTTAAATGGTAATGTTAAATTGAAGGATCCATTCATTGGACCATTTGTAGTTAAAAAGATGGTTGGTAATAATGCTGTTGAAGTTATTCTATATGCACCTTATGATAGAAAACATCCAGTATTTCCTATTTCTCTTATAAAACCATACCATTCTAATGATACTGCTCTATTTCCAAGAAGATCAGGAAGGCATAAACAGCAACCTGAAGAAATAGTGGAAAAAGCAGAAATTGAAAAGATACTCAAAAAGAGACACCTTACAAAAGAAAAGGGAGTTGAGTATCTACTAAGATTTAAAAATAAATCAAGTGAATATGACCAGTGGATTCCAGAAAATGAAATCTCTGATCTTAAAAATCTCTTGAAAAAATTTAAATCTAAATAATACTGTTAATTCAGTATATGTATTATAAAAATTATTTTTTATTTTATTTTTCATTCCTTAAGATTAATTAAAATGTCTTAACATTTTTTTATTGTTTTTTTTGGGGTGAGGGAGTGTCAGCCTAAATATCCTTAGGACTGAGTATTTCTTATGCTTAAAATAAGATAACCTTAACTAGATTAAGCTTATATCTTAAAAATAAGGTTAAAATAATAATATATATTATTTTATTATATATATATATAATTATTATTCTATTATATAATTTATAATAGTTTAAATAGCTTATCCATGGCCTAATAATACTTATTAAGGTGTTAATGGAGTCATAATATACTTATCTTAAGTGATATGAAGTAATTATTGACATACATAAGCTTATATGTATACATAAATCTCATATTCAGTGAAATATGCAGTATATTATGTATATTTAGGTATATAAGTGTGTTTTAGCCCCTTAATAGCCTATAACCTTTATTTTTCTGCTTATTTTAGGTCATATGGACGAAATCAGTGGACTCACAACGCCTACAGAAGCATAGACACCTATATCAGGCACATACACCCAGTTTGGACAACTAAAATTACTTCCTTGGATGGTTATTCACGGATTTATGGGTTGGAAATATGTTTTTGTGTTAATGTGGATGCTTGGGGATGTTATTGGGGGCTTGGACATTTTATTTGTTTCCTTTATATGCTTTTAGTTTCATTAAATCTCTTTTTGATCTTTTATTTTACCTGTTTCTTTATGGTATCCGCTTTTATCTGGGATTTCTATTTATGGTATGACTCTGTGTTATTATTAATAGTGATGGAGGGTCCTTACTGGAGGTCTGGGTGTTGAAACTGCTTGAAGTGGACGCCATGGGGAGGTGATGGGCCCTCACAGTGCTGTAATTTCCGGGGATAGCAGTGACATCATCTGGATTGAAGGTCTGTGCACTCCAGTGGATTTGGGTATAAGTAAGGAGGGATTTTGACGGTTTATTATCATCATTCAATTACTACACTTCAAATAAACACTACACTACAATTATTAACATTCAAAAATATATTATAAAGCCCTTATAAATTGATATTATCTTTATAAAAGCTATAACTATATTTTATTCTTCTATTTTCCACCACTAGCACGCATTTAAATCCAAGTATTGTGAGTTTAATTTGAGTATAACTATTCTATTAGTCTTCCCCTGAGGTTTAATCACTAAATCATTTATTAATAAGTAGTAGGACCATAAAATAACACTATTATATCATACTTATATACTAGACTGTACTGACAGGAACAATAAATAGGAGTACACAAATAGTATACATAAGTAAAATTATGATAATACACAAAAAATGCCATTATAACACCTTATATACACGCATATATCCACCTTTTATAGGTCTTATGTACTTAATATTAAGTTGGAAAATGTTATGGTAATCTTAAGAACCTTAAGTATAAGGCTACATAATTTTTAAGTACACTTAAAGCTGTTATATTCATTGTTTTATGCAAAAAACAAGAAATGCGCTTTATTTCACTTAAAAGTTGACTATATGCGCTATAAAATTGATAATATCAAAATTGTGCTTTGACAGATCAATTGGGCTCAATTAGAGCTATTGATTTGGCTATTTAAATTGCATAAAAATAACACTTTTCAAATTTGGTGTTTTTTATGCCAGAAATGGCTTCTGTGTACTGGCCACATACTGCCTGCTTTTTTCCTGTGTGAATAGCTTCATTTTTAGCAAAGTTAGCTTTTTCACACTATAATTACCCCACATTCTACGCTCACTGTTGGGAAACACACTAAAATAGGCGACAGGCACTTATTTAGTGTCCTAGCTTAATTAATAATGCATTGACCTTGTTTATATGCACTAATTTCATTAATAACCTCACTCTTGGCACTTTATTTCATCACCACGCTTAAATTTGCCTAATTTTAGTCAAGGATTTACCCATGCAAGCGCCTGCCAAGAACTGCATGTAGTTACCCCACATCTCACGCTCTTTTTTAAGTTTTTGGGTGGTTTCTCAGTCAATTTTGGTTATTTTTGAATGGGAATTTCACGTAGTATAATGTCAGGATTAGCTCCATTATTTCTACAGTAAATCCCCCTTATTATTAAGCTATTATTAACCTTAAAAAGTCCCCTTTAGTCTTTTATATCATTGTTTTATGCGCATATACTCTCTTTTTGTCTTTTTCTTTAATTTTGATGGATCTCCCTTATTATTACAGTATTTTGGTGGTTGTTACTTGTCTAATTATGTCATGGGTCACTAGGGATGTTGATTGGAAGGTCTATTAGTTGTTTTGAGGCGTCATTAGCTGTGTATTGGATGGTATATCCAGGGATTTATTGGGGAACTCAGTGTGTATAAAAGGAGGAGGTTTTGGGTCTTGTTTCTACATTCTTTATCATTACAATTTAACCAATATAACCAAATAAATTACAATACATATCAATTAGTACTTTTATAAGACTTTTGAATAGTATCTGAATTATATAATCTATTTTTCTACCAACTACAAAGATTGTAAGCCATATATAAGAATAGTGAGAATTATATTACTGAGACCTTTATATTTTATTTTATTTTACAACTTAGTGGATTAAGACTACAGTATTCATATAGGACCATTAAAATCTTCTAGACAAATGAGCATTCAAGCTAGTTCACATCCTTGTACTTGACCTTAGCCTGACAGATATCCCTCCTAGTCTTAAGAAAAAACCATATACTGCTTCTACAACAAAAAGAAAGGATATTTAAGATAATATTGCCACATTATTAAAAATGAATATCATTGAGAAAGTGGATGTCACCCCCAAATATTGTGTCATCTCCCCAGTCTTGATTTCTTATGAAAAAGATAAGGCTAGATTATGTGGTGATTACAGAGCATTGAACACTTATACTGTTGATGATATTTATCCTTTACCCAGGATTAATTCAATACATGCTACCTTGCAAGGTGCAAAATTTATTAGTTGTCTGGATGGTAATAAAGGATATCATCAAGTTTCAGTTGAGAAAAATTATCAAAACTTTTTGCTTATTGCTACTCATATGGGAATATATAAGTATGTTAGTATGCCATTTGGCCCTAAAAATGCTCCTTCAGTTTTTCAAAAAGTAATGGATAACACTTTCCATCAGGAAATAATTGAAGGATGTCTCATGGTTTATATTGATGACATTATAATTTTTTCTAAACCTTTTGATGAACATATGACTCCCTTAAATAGAGTTTTCCAAAAAATGGATGAAATCAATATGACCTTGTCCTTAAAAAAGTGTAAATTTGGTTTTCAATCCTTGAAAGTCCTTGGCCATGTTGTGTCAGGCTTACAAATTTGTGTAGACCAAAACAAAGTTGCTGCCATTCAAAATGTGAAAGAACCAACTTCTGTAAGAGAAATCCAAAGTTTTTTGGGTATGTGTGGCTATTATAGACAATATATTAAAAATTATCAGGTCATAGCCTTGCCTCTTACAAAACTGACCAGAAAAGATGTTGCCTTTCTCTGGAATAATGACTGTCAAAAATCTTTTGATACATTAAAAAGTTACTTAATGACAGCCCCTATATTGGCTCTTCCAGATTTCAACAAACCTTTTGTCTTATACACAGATGCTAGCTTTGTTGGTCTGGGTGCTTACCTTCACCAGAAACAAATTATAAATGATAAATCATCAGAGGTTTTAATTTGTTATATTTCAAGAAACTTGAGAAATAGTGAATTGAAATATGGTGCCACTCAATTAGAGTGCTTAGCAGTTGTTTGGGCTCTTGAGAAGCTTCATTACTATTTAGATGACCAAAAATTTGAGTTGGTAACTGACTGTAGTGCTGTGAAGTCCCTCTTAAACCTAAAAACACCTAATAGACATATGTTCAGGTGGCAACTTGCTGTTCAAGAATACAGAGGACGGATGACAATTATCCATAGGGCTGGAAATGTTCACTCCAATGTTGATATGCTGTCTAGATTGCCTCTGCCAAATAATGACTCAAATCCTGCTTATGTACCTGAAGATGATACTGTTCATATCCATGGTATATTTATAGTTGATCTGGAAGAGGAGCTATTACAATTAATACTGGATTCAAATGATAAAGATTCTGATTTAAATAAATTGGTTACTATCTTAAATGATCCTAAGAATTCTTCAATTCAAGCATTGATAAAAACTCTTCCTGAAAAGTATCAAAATGCTTTGAGTAAAGGAATGTTTTCTATTGAAGATGTTTATATATATTATTAAAGAAAGCTTACTAGTTTAATTGTAATTCCTCCTTCTATGAAAGAAACTATCCTCAAACTTTGTAATGATGACATATTAGCTGGTCATTTTGATCTTGAAAAAACATTGATTAGAATCAAAAACACTGCATGGTGGTCTAATATTTCTGAAGATGCAAAATTATATGTTGAATCTTGTGATTCATTCCAGAAATCCAAAAGAATGACCGGTAAGAGAGCAGGGCTATTACAGTAAATTGAAGCACCTGATGCTCCCTGGAAAATCATTAATATGGATTTTGTCACTAGTCTTCCTATTGCAGTTAAAGAAAATTATAATTCTTCTTGGGTAACAGTGGATAGATTTACTAAAATGTGCAAATTTGTTCCCACCCATAAAGATGTCTCCACCAAAGACTTGGATTTCTTAAGGTGGTGTAATATGTTCAATATAGTTGGATTCCCTAGAGCCATTATATCTGACAGAGATCCAAAATTTACATCTGAATTCTGGATGTCTCTAATGGATATATGTGGTTGTGAATTAAAATTATCTACTGCTCGCCATCCTCAAACTGATGGTCTAGCTGAAAGAATGATTCAAACTCTAGAGAATATGATTAGAAGGTATTGTGCCTTTGTATTGGAATATAAAGACAATGACAGATCTACTCATGACTGGGTCACCTTATTACCTGGTCTTTAATTTGCTTATAATAGCACTGTTCACTCTGTTACTCAAAAGAAACCTTTTGAGCTTTGACCAGGTTATGTCCCTCATACTCCTGCTCAAATACTCAATAGTAAATTGCCTAAATTGGAATTACACCCTGGTTTCAAATCTTTTGTTCAAATTCAACAACTGTGAAGAAAACATGCTCAATCATGTATTGATAAAGCATTTGAATATGAGAAGAATAGATGGGATAAATCCCATAAAGAACACACATTTAATTAGGGTGATGAAGTGTTGATATCTACTGTCCACTTCAGTTTACAGGGTAACAACAAATTAAAAGATCCTTTTGTGTGTCCTTTTGTTGTGAAAAAAATGATTGGAGATAATGCAGTTGAAGTTGTGTTATACTCTCCATATGATAGAAAACATCCTGTTTTCCCCATTTCCCTTTTAAAACCTTATACTTCCAACAGTGACTTATTTCCAAAAAGAAGAGGTAGACCTAAGAAAAACCCTCAGGAAGTCACAGAAACTGCAGAAATTGATAAAATTCTCAATGATAGAATTATCACTTCTGAAAGAGGTACTGAGTATTTATTGAAATTTAAAAATAAGTCATCTGAATATGATGCATGGATACCTGGTAAAGAAATTTCAAACCTTTCTACTCTATTAAAAAAGTATAAAAAGAAAAAATCATAGCATTTTTTTTATTTTTTTTTTGGAGTGAGGGAGTGTCAGCCAGGCTGTCCCAGGAGCCCAGTAAATAAACATACAATTTATTGGAATTAAATAAAGACATAATAATTGCAGAGTATGCATTTAAAATTAATATTATATTACATAATAAATTTATATTAATATTTTATTTATATAAATAAAGTAAATATTATTTTAATTTTATTATAAGATAATTTTAAAGTATTTAATTATATTCCATAACAAAGGGCACATTGTTTATTTAATAATTATAAATTAATTAATTAAAAACTTATAAGATAATTATATTCAAGCGTTTATCTTATATTGTAATTACTTTAATTAATTAAATTTAATTATTAAAATATACTTTTTCATATACTATTATCCATAATTATTTCTGCTGTTTTTGGACCCTTCATTGTTTCAATAAAAAATTAAATAAATTATAATACTTATTTTATAAAATAGTATTATAATTCTCAACTTAATTTAGTAATAAATTAATTACTTGTTTCATTTAAATTAATTATTTAATTACATAGTTGGAACAATTAATTAATTTCTTTATACTAAATAAAAATTGATTACATATTTTGTTGTGTCAAAATATTTTTTCTTGTTTCACTTAAAAACCCTTAAAGCAGACTGTACCATCTGTTTTGAATTATTTTTCTCATAGTTCCTATGTCTCAGGCTTGTTTAGTTACTCACTATTTTTACTTACTGATTTGGGAAGTAGTTGTGGGGAAATTTGGTTCTTATTTGGGGTTTTAATTATCTGTTTCATCTTTTTTCTCTAAATTTTTATGTTTCACTTATTCTTTTATTTTCTTGTTCATCTTATTATGATTCTTGTATTTACAAATTTAGTGGCGCTTCAGAGGACCCATTGCCTATAAAAAGGCCTTGGATAATCCCCTGTAGCCTCATCACCTACTATACAAACCAAATCTGAACAAACCGTCAATATAATATGTTTTATTATTATTTTTATTAGCATTAAAATTCTAATTTAAATTCTATATAACTATTTACAGGTTGCTTTAAGTCTGATAGTAATTATAGTGTTTGCCGCGCAGAACCCTTACTTTAAATAATATTGTCATTAAATAAAACCTCATTTTGTGTCATCCCTCAAGTAACTTGTTGTTGTCTCACTCTAAATAAATTACTACTTTATTTCTTTTACTTTCCATAAACCTTTCTGTCCTATTTTCCTTTCCTCCTCCTTTTCTTCCCCTTTTCTTACCTTCTTCTAGACGACTGGCGGACAGTAACCCTCACTGATGGTAGCCTCAAAATATTCAGTCACAGTAAGTCTAACTGCTGCTCTTAGAAAATTAATTCCCACTGTAGAGAACAACAGCTCTATAATAATTAGCTATAGAAACAGCCCAATATGGGTTGATTCTCCTTTTTAAACAATAATAAAAAGCAGCTTCTGCCACTCTAATATTTAAGGAGAGTGTAATAGCTTGTAACTTGTTGCAAGTGGGAGAAGAGAGTGTATAGATATTTTAGAAAACATTTAAGTAAAATATTTAATTTTTAATAAGAGTACGATAATAATTTTTGGCTAGATATATTCTCAGTAAGAACTGGTACTCTTAATCACTCCCTCTCAAAGTGCTCTCTCTAATACTATTCTTTCTGTAGTAATAAAATAACTCTACTGAGCAGCTATTTGACTATATACCTCCATTATGCATAAAAAAATAAAATATCTTTAATATTTACCAGTTCATAAGTTCTAATTTCTTTTCTTCTAATATTCTACTTATCTTCTTTGCCTCTTTCTGCCTTTTTTTTGTAAAAGAGTATGTTCTATTTTATATAAGCTATATGATCAGTTCCCTTCCCCAATTCTTCCTACCCCTACTGGCTCACTTGTACAATTTCAGTACTATTCTGAGTATCTCAAATAATAAACTAATCATCTCAGTATTCTAGGTTAAACTTCTGAATCAGCCAGTGTATAACTAATGGTGCCTAAGGCTCAATGTAAGAGTCATACTATTAGTGCCTTATACAATACTCAACCTTTCATACCCTACATTTCATGAGATCCTTAATTATATATAAAAAATACTGTACCATCTTTCATACTTACTATTAATTGTGTTCTTGTTGTGAGACTATCCATCTCTTTTAGCTCCCTCAGTGCTTTGTAAGAGCCCCTCATTTATTTAGAATCTTACTTTTACTTCTCCTCCATGAGTGAAAAATATACACTCAATTGAAATCCTCCTTATTATTATTTTTTGCAAAATTATTACCTATCCTTTGTAAAGATCTAAGCTAACAGAAAAGGAAACCTGTGGACCATCATTATGCACTGTTGCACCTATCCTAGGGTTAAACCTGTACCATCACTTTACACTGTTCATAAATCAATACTATGCTTTTATTTCTTGTTGTGATAGTCACAAATCAATTCAGTATTCCAGTTTTATATTCTTGTATGTACTTTCCTCTATTTTTTACTTTCTGCAGGCCATAAATATATATCACACAAAAAACTGAGCATGTAGAATCTACTTTCACTGAAATTTTTGAAGACCCCTTTGTTGTGCTTGATGCCAAATGAGACAACTGCTGAATTACTTCAAGATGTGTGCCATACTTCACTTGAATAGCACTAGTGTTTGTAGTAGTCTTCCCTTTGTACAATCTATAACTTGCACACTACAGGAGAGTCATAAACCCCTAAATTCAACCCAAAAAAGTGCTCCTTACTAATATGAAAGAGCAAATGAAATGCTTGAAGGAGCAGTACACCAGACTTATGAAACATCTTTCAGAGGAAAGGCCCTCATATTGTGGCCACACAGAAGCAGAGTTAGATGCTGCTGAATTCAGAGTGCAGGTACCACCTTCTACACCAGAACCACTTGTCAAAACCCCAAATATTTCTGTCCAAGAAATTTTTAATTTAAAGTGAGGCACCTGGGTAGATAAGTATGCATTGCAGATAAAACTTTATTTCCTTCTCAAATTTCATTAATTGCCGGATGAGAAATCAAAAAAATGGGTTTGAAATATAATACCTCACAGATGAAGCTTCACACTGGGTAAGGCCATAGACCAAGGTGCTTCTTAAATTTTCAGAAGAAAAAATAACTTTTGGCCAATTAATGGTGGCATTCAAGCTAGAATTTAGATATCCTGATGTTGCCACAACCTGAAAAAATGTTTTAAACTAGTGATGCTAAAATAATTCAGCTTCTGAGTATGTGTTAGAGTTATGTGGCCACACAAGTTATGTCACAACATGGGGAGAAGGAGCACTCAAGTTCCACTTCATGAATGAAATTCTGCCCAAAATCAGGAACACTCTTGTAAGAAACACATGTCCAACCTCTCCCCAATCTCTAATGGATTTGGCCATTCAATTTGATAACATGTTTAAAAATAAGTGAATGGATGTTGTGAGAAGTTCTCATCACTGATGCAACTACACCTCACCAAGTGTGTCCAGTACTCTTGACCCAAATGGAATGGAAATCAATGCAGGGAATGTGCAGGGCTCTGGTGGGAGAAGAAGGCTCTCTGACAAATAATACCAAAGGCACATGAGTTAAGGTTTGTGTCTCAGATTTGGAAGTAGTTTTCACTTGGTAAGGGAGTGTAGGGGAAAAATCAGGGTTAATGAAGTGGAAGATAGCACAGAAAAGGTGCAAGCAAAAGACAGCACTTGGGAGTGAAGGCTGTACCCTACATGAGTGGATTAGTTGGAAAGGATAAAATAGATTTAGTCAACAAATTATCAGCATGTAAGCCACTTGAAGTAAGTTATAATAATATTATACTAAACTTAACTTTAATGACCCTTGGCACCACAACAAAGGTACAAGACCTGATGGACTGTGGAACCACAGACTGTTTTATTTTTAATAGGTTTTTAGAGAGGAATAGAAAGAAAAAAGAAAAATTGGACAACCCCCGACATCTAATTATGTTCAATGGATTTCCTGGTGGAGGAGGAGAATGAAGAGAAAAGGTTTTTAGCAGATTCTGGTGCAATGGAAGAGAGTCTCAGTAAAAGGAATATGCCACAAGCTTAAAAGTAAAGTATGACATGGTACTGGGGATGACATTGCTGGACCATTACAACTTCCACATTAACTAGAAGGAAAAGAAGGTTCAAATGAGAAGGAGAGGGTAGACTGGTACTAAAGTATTGGCCCTTTGGACTCTATAGGGGTCAGGGACCCATCACAGAGAGTCTTCTGATGTTTTGTTATTATCAGTTAACTGGCCATCAGAATTGATTCTTTCTCTTGGCTCTAAGCAGCAAGCTGGGGATGGGTTACCAGTAGGGAGTTCCAAAGAGGACCATAGAAGTGATGAATAGCACCAAGAGGAGGAGAATATGCAACAAAGATGGGAGAAGGAAGAAGATGGAAAGGTGGATGGTGCAGATAAAGCATTGGCCTCCTGTTCACTTCAGAGGTCATGGGCCCCTCCCAGAAAGTCTCCTGGTGGTTTGTTATCATCAGTAGACTTTTTTCAAGAGCTGAAACTTTCTCTTGATTATAAGTTTCTGGACTTGGAGGGGGTGCTGGGGGAAGGGGGTAACTGAACTGCAATGCAGAAAAATGGAATATATCCTCCAAGATTTCAGCCAAGGTCCAGTCTTTAAAGCCAACAAAACACCTCAATGAAATCTTACCACTGTTTGAAGACATAGGATTTAAAAATCTTCTTCCTCACTGACCATACTGCTTTTCTATTGATCTGATTCCAGGAACAACTCCTCAATTTAGCCACATAATCACATTTTCAACCTTGGAATCAACAGCAATAAAAGAGATTATTGATGAAAATTTAAAAAATCATTTAATCAGAGAATCAAAATTTCTATGGGAGGCCCCTGTAATATTTTCAGGTCAAAAGGACAGGTCACTGAGAACATTCATGGACTTCAGAAGGTTAAATGAACTAATAGTGTCAGCCTAAATATCCTTAGGAATGAGTATTTCTTATGCTTAAAATAAGATAACCTTAACTAGATTAAGCTTATATCTTAAAAATAAGGTTAAAATAATAATATATATTATTTTATTATATATATATATAATTATTATTCTATTATATAATTTATAATAGTTTAAATAGCTTATACATGGCCTAATAATACTTATTAAGGTGTTAATGGATTCATAATATACTTATCTTAAGTGATATGAAGTAATTATTGACATACATAAGCTTATATGTATACATAAATCTCATATTCAGTGAAATATGCAGTATATTATGTATATTTAGGGATATAAGTGGGTTTTAGCCCCTTAATAGCCTATAACCTTTGTTTTTCTGCTTATTTTAGGTCATATGGACGAAATAAGTGGACTCACAACGCATACAGAAGCATAGACACCTATATCAGGCGCATACACCCAGTTTGGACAACTAAAATTACTTCCTTGGATGGTTATTCACGGATTTATGGGTTGGAAAGATGTTTTTGGGTTAATGTGGACGCTTGGGGATGTTATTGGGGGCTTGGACATTTTATTTGTTTCCTTTATATGCTTTTAGTTTCATTAAATCTCTTTTTGATCATTTATTTTACCTGTTTCTTTATGGTATCCGCTTTTATCTGGGTTTTCTATTTATGGTATGACTCTGTGTTATTATTAATAGTGATGGAGGGTCCTTACTGGAGGTCTGGGTGTTGAAACTGCTTGAAGTGGACGCCATGGGGAGGTGATGGGCCCTCACAGTGCTGTAATTGCTGGGGATAGCAGTGACATCATCTGGATTGAAGGTCTGTGCACTCCAGTGGATTTGGGTATAAGTAAGGAGGGATTTTGACAGTTTATTATCATCATTCAATTACTACACTTCAAAAAAACACTACAATACAATTATTAGCATTCAGAAATATATTATAAAGCCTCTATAAATTGATATTATCTTTATAAAAGCTATAACTATATTTTATTCTTCTATTTTCCACCACTAGCATGCATTTAAATCCAAGTATTGTGAGTTTTATTTGAGTATAACTATTCTATTAGTCTTCCCCTGAGGTTTAATCACTAAATCATTTATTAATAAGTAGTAGGACCATAAAATAACACTATTATATCATACTTATATACTAGACTATACTGACAATTGGGGGTCTCTCCTTATATTTTACTTATTATTTAGTATAAGCCTTGGGACGTGATTTTTACCTTAGTACAACTCAAAATTAACCAAATATTTGGGTCTGCTGCATATTAGTGGGTCATCATAGCTCATTGATTGCGGTAAAGAACCCTTATAATAATTGTACTAATTTTTTATCATAAAAATTAGATATTTACAGTAGTAACTGTACCCAATATAAACCCGATTTCACTTGGTATTTGGACACCAATATAACACCCAATTAAATTGGTATTTGGCTAAAGCTTGGTAAGCTAATTATTCACCCTTATAGAGGTCTATTTAAACTTATTATTATATTTTTAACAGATATTTTCGAATTTTTCTTATATTTTATTTAAATAAATAAAGATATAAATTCAGGGTAAGCTCCATTGCTTTTTTATTAGTAATATAATTACTAATATCTTTTGTCTACTAATTCCATAGAGTTTTTTCCTTTTGTAGACATAAAATATTGTTATTCTGAACAATATGAGTGCTCCCCAGGATAGTGTAAGTGAACAGCCTGCTTATAATACCAGGTCTAAAGCTAACAAAAACTTTCCAGGACATCACCATGGAGGGACAACAGTACCCCCAGCCAGAAAGCATGAGTATAGAGGAAAAGGACGCCCTCTTAAAAAAGATAACTATCAAAAAGACGTCTCCTTCTCTTCAGGATCAACTGTCCCACCTGGCCAAACAGGTTCTGAAGTTGGAGGAATCAAAATCTCTCATGTTCAAAGAAGTAGAGCAGTTGCAAAACAATTGCAAGGTAGGATTTCAGCAGATGAATCAGGCAATGGCAGAATTAAAGGGAGGCCAGCCCAGTCAATCAAATCAGCAACCCCCTATCCAAGGAGGGTCCACTCACTCCCAGGAGAAAATCCTGGTAGACAAATGGAAATGGGACTGGTTTCACCAACAGTGGACAAGCCACAGTTGCAACAGGGATCCACCCCCTCATCTGACTTCCTCAGCTCACCCTTACAAGGGAAAAAAGCGCCAAAAATCAGGACTGGCAACCATCCCTTGGTAAGTAACTTACCCTCACAGATTAGACATAATACTGATAATTACAATATAGGTAATTCTATTGATGTTAAATCTGTACAAAAAATAGAGGAGGATTTAAGAAATTTAGGTTTTAGAGTAGATACACCTGACTATCTTTTGTCCATAATAACAGTACTATATACAATGATAATACAGTTAATCCTCAGTTGCAACCACCTACTAGTGAGATGAGAAGTTCACAGGAGAGTGAGAGAATTGAAAAGGAGGACATGGAATATTTTAACAAAAATCCAACTGTCCATAGAATTGTTTCAGCATTGTGGAATAGAATGACTGATTGTGAGGAACAGACAGTTAATCTCACTAGTAATACAATTTCATCCTTAAAATTGAACATTTCTCAATTAGCAACACGTAATAAAGAATTAGAGAAAGAACATTTGTCTCTAACTCTTAAATATGATTCATTGAGTAATAAATATAATGACCTTTCAAACAAATTTTGTGAGTTAGAAAAATTATATGAAACACATTTATTAAAAACTGAATCAAGAACAAAGTTATCTTTTGCACAGACAAATCAAAGTGTCTCTGAGTTGCTACAAAGATTAACTAAAGTTGAGATTGAAACTGCCAATCTACTAATGAACCAGGATAATCATAAGTATAATCAATATAATAATAATCCTTTCATTGGCAAAAGTGAATCTCATTCCTTCCCTGTACCACCACAATTAAAACCATCTGGTGGTAGTATCAAATCTGAAAATGTAAGTCACAAATTGGTGCAGGAAGAAATACAAGACCATTTATCAAAAGTGAATGAGTTTTTGAATTTACCTAAGATTAGTGAGATAAAATCCAATCAGAAGAGCTGGCCTAAAATAGATCAGTACCCAACTTATGATGGGGAAGCCAGCTCTGATTGGCAACATTTTATTCAAAGAATTGACAACTTGAAATTCTCATATAAGTTACCAGATGAAGAGATAACATCAAAATTAATTTCTTTATTTAAGGATGTTGCTTTATTATGGTTTGAAGCTGTCTTAAGTGAGGGTAGAGACTACTCTTGGGCTGAATGGAAAAAACTTATTGAAAAAAAATTTTGAGGTTCTAAATTCAGGCTTACTCAGCAGAGACTTTATGAGAAGAGTAGGTATAATCCGTTGAATGGTGACAAACCTATGGTATTTTTAATGAATTTAAACAAAATATTAAAAGCCATTGAGCCTCATATGGATTTTAACTTATGGAAAGATAAGATAATATACAAATTACCTATATCTGTCAGAGACATTGTTGTAGCTAGAACATTAAATTTTAATGAATATTCTGACTTTATTAATATTTGCAATGAAATATTATTAAACCATAAGTATGAATCAAGGTATTCCACTTATAAGCAAAATGTTGAACCTGTAAAAACTCAGAATTCAAAAACACTTCAGGAGAAGCAGAAAAAACCTACTGCACCTGTAGTACCTAAAAAGTATGAAACAAATACTTGTTATAAGTGTAACAAACCTTGGGTCAAAGGTCACAAATGTGAGAAAAACATAAATATTGTTGAAAATCAACGTGAATCTGAAACTGAAACTGAAAAAAGTAAAGAATCAAGTGATTATGACAGCAATATCTCATATAGTGATGAAAATGAAGTCTGTATGTTGGAAGATGATTTGTCCATCTTTGAAAATCCAATATTAAATATGGACTCAAATGAATCTTTAATGAATTTTGAGGATGCTGAAATCATTAAGGATATACAAGCTGATAACTTTAGAATGACACCTATCACGGTTCCAGCTATCATTTCTGGTGAAAATGTTAATATAGTATTGGACACAGGAGCTGCTGGTTCAGTTGTTTCCACTAATACATTACAGAAAATTGATAGTGAATATAAGTTTAAGCTTGAACCACTTCAGAATAAAAATTGGAGAGGTTTTGGATCAGTACTACACCCCATTGGTAAATACAAAGCTGCTGTTTTCTTTAAACACCAACATGGTTATGTAAGGATAACTTGTGACTTTGTAGTAATGGATAATACAAATTGTAGTAACTGTTTTATCATTGGAAATGATATTCTGACTAAATTTGGTGTAAAATTAGACCCTGCTAATAACAATTTTACAATTGGCATGAATGGTAAAAGAAATTTAAAATAAATTCTTTTAACACTGTCTTACACATTGAGTCAGTAACAAATTCCCCGTCTAAAGGAAGAGAATCCAATGAGTTGGAACTTCTGGAAACAGAAATTTCAAAAGCATCATTTGGCACTCAGATAAGTGAAACTGAGAAAGATAATATTTTGGAATTAATTAAAGCTTTTCCAATGGCTTTTGCACATGGTACAAATGAACTTGGCCTTGTAAAAGAACATGAAATGAAAATTAGTTTAACCTGTGACATGGATAATATTCCTGCTAGTCTTAAAAAGAAACCATACCCTGCTTCACCAATGAAGAGGAAAGACATAGAGTATAATATTAAGATGTTATTAAAAATGAACATTCTTGAGAAGGTTGAAACTACACCAAAATATTGTGTAATATCACCAGTGCTGATTTCTTATGAACAAGATAAAGTAAGACTGTGCGGTGATTATAGAGCATTAAATACATTTACAGTAGATGATATTTATCCCTTGCCAAGGATTGTCTCTATACATGCTACCCTTAAAGGTGCTAAATATATAAGTTGCCTAGATGGAAATAAAGGGTACCATCAAATTCCTGTTGAAAAGAATTCACAGAACTTTTTGTTGATAACAACACACATGGGAATTTATAAGTATGTCAGAATGCCATTTGGACCAAAGAATGCTCCATCAGTATTTCAAAAGTTAATGGATATAACATTCCATAATGAAATGATTGAGGGATGGTTAATGGTATACATTGATGACATCATAGTGTTCTCTAAAACTTTTGATGAACACTTAATCCATTTAAGGAAAGTATTTTAGAAAATGGATGAAATAAAAATGACCCTTGCATTGAAAAAATGTAAATTTGGGTTTGAATCTTTAAAAGTGCTTGGTCATATTGTATCTGGCTTACAAATATGTGTAGACCAAAATAAAGTGGCTGCAATAAAGAATATTGGCATTCCTCAAAATGTGAAGGATGTACAATCTTTTCTTGGAATGTGTGGTTATTATAGACAATATATAAAAAACTACCAATCAATTGCTGCACCACTGACCACACTGATAAAGAAATCAGAAGCTTTCATTTGGAATAATGAAAGACAACAAGCTTTTAATAAGTTGAAAGAATGTTTAATGACAGCTCCTATCTTGGGATTGCCAGATTTCCAATTACCTTTTGTATTATATACAGATGCAAGTTTTATTGGACTGGGTGCTGCTTTGCATCAAAAACAACTTATTGAAGGTAAAATGTCAGAAGTAGTAATCTGCTATATTTCACGTACTCTGAGAAGTGGTGAATTGAAATATGGTGCTACTCAACTTGAATGTTTGGCAGTAGTATGGGCTCTTGAAAAGCTACATTATTACCTTGAAGACCAAAAATTTGAGTTAATAACTGACTGTAGTGCAGTTAAGTCACTCTTAAACATGAAAACTCCTAATAGACACATGTTTAGATGGCAATTAGCTGTACAAGAATACAGAGGACGGATGACTATTACACATAGAGCAGGAACCTTGCACTCTAATGTAGATCTGTTATCTAGAGTACCTCTGCCTAATAATGATGATAATCCTGCTTATGTTCCTGAGTCAGAGATTATTAACATTTATGGCATTTATATTGTAGATCTTGAGGATGAATTTATGCAATCAATTCTTGATAATTATAATTCAGATCCTGACTTAAGTAAATTAACTACAATATTAAATGATCCATCTAATGCTTCAATGAATGTTTTAATAAAAACATTACCAAATAAGTATAAAGAGGCATTAGAGAAAGGAAAATTTTCCATTGAGGATGGTTTTATATATTACAGGAAAAAATTAAGTAATGTAATTGTAATTCCCCCTTCAATGAAGGAGTTAATGTTAAGTATATGTCATGATGATATATTAGCAGGTCATTTTGACTACCATAAAACATTAACCAGAGTAAAAAACACAGCTTGGTGGATTAACATGTCTGAGGATGTTCAGAAATATGTTGAAACATGCGATTCTTGTCAAAAATCTAAAAGATTAACAGGAATAAGAGCTGGTTTATTACAACAAATTGAGCAACCAAAAGCTCCATGGGAAATAATTAACATGGACTTTGTAACAGGTTTGCCAATAGCAGGGCATAAGAGTTATAACTCCTGCTGGGTAATTGTAGATAGATTTACAAAGATGTGTAAATTTATTCCTACCCACAAAGAGGTTTCTGAAAAGGACTTAGCTTTTTTATGGTGGACACAAATGTTAAATACAGCAGGTTTCCCCAAAGCAATAGTTTCTGACAGAGATCCTAAATTTACTTCTGAGTTCTGGACGTCACTTATGGATGTTTCAGGGTGTCAATTAAAACTTTCTACAGCACACCATCCACAAACTGATGGGCTAGCAGAAAGAATGATAAAAACCTTAGAAGATATGATAAGAAGATACTGTGCTTTTGGTCTTAATTTTAAAGACAATGACAAATTCACGCATGATTGGGTAACCCTTATCCCAGGTTTAGAATTTGCATATAATAGTACAGTACATTCTGTCACTGGCAAAAAGCCATTTGAGTTATGGTTGGGTTATGTACCTAATACCCCTGCTAAAACTCTTAATAAGTTACCTAGATTGGATATTCATCCAGGTACTAAATCTTTTCTTCAGATGCAGGAACTATGCAGAAAACATGCTCAAGAATGTATAAATAAGGCTTTTGAGTATGAAAAGAAAAGATGGGATAAAGCCCATAAAGAACAAATGTTCAAAGAGGGTGATGAAGTCCTTATTTCAACGCTACATTTCAATTTAAATGGTAATGTTAAATTGAAGGATCCATTCATTGGACCATTTGTAGTTAAAAAGATGGTTGGTAATAATGCTGTTGAGGTTATTCTATATGCACCTTATGATAGAAAACATCCAGTATTTCCTATTTCTTTTATAAAACCATACCATTCTAATGATACTGCTCTCTTTCCAAGAAGATCAGGAAGGCATAAACAGCAACCTGAAGAAATAGTGGAAAAAGCAGAAATTGAAAAGATACTTAAAAAGAGACACCTTACTAAAGAAAAGGGAGTTGAGTATCTATTAAGATTTAAAAATAAATCAAGTGAATATGACCAGTGGATTCCAGAAAATGAAATCTCTGATCTTAAAAATCTCTTGCGAAAATTTAAATCTAAATAATACTGTTCATTCAGTATATGTATTATAAAAATTAATTTTTTTATTATTTCATTCCTTAAGATTAATTAAAATGTCTTAACATTTTTTTATTGTTTTTTTGGGGTGAGGGAGTGTCAGCCTAAATATCCTTAGGACTGAGTATTTCTTATGCTTAAAATAAGATAACCTTAACTAGATTAAGCTTATATCTTAAAAATAAGGTTAAAATAATAATATATATTATTTTATTATATATATATATAATTATTATTCTATTATATAATTTATAATAGTTTAAATAGCTTATCCATGGCCTAATAATACTTATTAACGTGTTAATGGAGTCATAATATACTTATCTTAAGTGATATGAAGTAATTATTGACATACATAAGCTTATATGTATACATAAATCTCATATTCAGTGAAATATGCAGTGTATTATGTATATTTAGGTATATAAGTGGGTTTTAGCCCCTTAATAGCCTATAACCTTTGTTTTTCTGCTTATTTTAGGTCATATGGACGAAATAAGTGGACTCACAACGCCTACAGAAGCATAGACACCTATATCAGGCGCATACACCCAGTTTGGACAACTAAAATTACTTCCTTGGATGGTTATTCACGGATTTATGGGTTGGAAAGATGTTTTTGGGTTAATGTGGATGCTTGGGGATGTTATTGGGGGCTTGGAAATTTTATTTGTTTCCTTTATATGCTTTTAGTTTCATTAAATCTCTTTTTGATCTTTTATTTTACCTGTTTCTTTATGGTATCCGCTTTTATCTGGGTTTTCTATTTATGGTATGACTCTGTGTTATTATTAATAGTGATGGAGGGTCCTTACTGGAGGTCTGGGTGTTGAAACTGCTTGAAGTGGACGCCATGGGGAGGTGATGGGCCCTCACAGTGCTGTAATTGCCGGGGATAGCAGTGACATCATCTGGATTGAAGGTCTGTGCACTCCAGTGGATTTGGGTATAAGTAAGGAGGGATTTTGACGGTTTATTATCATCATTAAATTACTACACTTCAAACAAACACTACAATACAATTATTAGCATTCAGAAATATATTATAAAGCCTCTATAAATTGATATTATCTTTATAAAAGCTATAACTATATTTTATTCTTCTATTTTCCACCACTAGCACGCATTTAAATCCAAGTATTGTGAGTTTTATTTGAGTATAACTATTCTATTTGTCTTCCCCTGAGGTTTAATCACTAAATCATTTATTAATAAGTAGTAGGACCATAAAATAACACTATTATATCATACTTATATACTAGACTATACTGACAAATAGTAAAAACAGATACCCTCTTCCACTGACTAGTGAGCTGATTGACAGTCTTCAGGGTGCAGAGATTTTTAAAGCCTTATATTTTAGGGAAGGTTACCACAACATACATTTGAAAGAAGAAGAAAAAAACAAACTGAAACTCTGCACTAAATTTGGTCATTTTGAATGGTTGGTAATTCCATTGAGTGCATGCTACTGACCTTCCATTTTCTAACACTTCACCAATAGCATCTTCTAAGATAGAATAGGGAAATATTTGGCAGTGTATCTAGAAAAAATCTTTATTTACTCCAAATAGATGGTGAAACATAAGATACTTTTGAAGGATTTTTTTAGCATTTTATGGAGTTTAAAGTATTGTTAAAACCAGAAAAAATTTTCTTCTCAGTAAGTGAAGTCCCCTATCTGGGAATGACCATTTCAAAGGATAGAGTGTGTATGGACCAGGAGAAATTAAAGGCAGTAAAAGAGTTTGCAACACCAGTGTCAGTATAGGAGCTCCAGTCATTCTTAGGCTTTGATAGATTTTTCATCCACATTATTATAATTACTCCCACATTTGTTGACCACTCCACAACCTCACAAAGAAGGAAGCCAAATCCATTTGGACAAGTATCTCACAAGATGAATTTGAATACATGAAAAGAAAATTTGTAACAGCCCCTATTATGGCAATCCCAGACTTACTATTTCCATTTTTCCTAGAATTTTACTTCTCAGACTTTGAACTAGGAACATTATTTTACCAACATGATGTCAAAAATGATTTAAACCCAGTAGCATATTTATCATGTACACTTTTAGGCACTGAATTGAACTACAAGATATATGATAAGGATCTATTGGAACTAGTAGAGGCTTTACACATCTGGAGCCACTATTTGGAAAGAGGACCACACTATTTATAAGCTATTATTTACATGGATGACAAAAACTTTGGAAAACTTCCTGACCACTAAAAAGTTGACTTACCATCAAGCATGATGGGCAGAACTTCTAAGAAGAATTAATTTTGTTGTTTAATTTAGACAAACAAAGAAAATTGAGAAACCTGATGTGGTATCACAATTTCCTGAGATACAACCAGCACCAAAACTTTTACATACTTTTGGCCCAAATTTATTGAAAGGGGGTCTTGAAGAGGGGGAAATCCTTGATGATGTGGAATTGGAGGGTAAGGATTTGATGGAAAGTATAAGGAGGGAGCAGGAAAAGGATGAGGGATTTCAGGATTTGGTGAAGGAGCTGTTATATAAGGATGTATTATTAAATAAGGGATTAGAAGAGTATAATTTGGAAGGGGAAGCACTGTATTGGAATGGTAGAATAGTGGTTCAAAAAAATTTAGAGATAATGAGGCAGGTGGTTAAATCAAGGCAAAATTCTTCAATGGAAGGACACCCAGGACCCCTAAAAATAGTGGAGCTGGTAAATCAAAATTTTTATTTGATTTCCATGAAGGCATATTTTCAGTTCTATGTAGAAGCATGTGACTCTTTCCAGAGGAGCAAAGCTTTCCAAACAGTTACACCACTAAGCCCATTAAGCATACCCAAGCAGCCATGGAAGGAACTCTCTTATGATCTTATAGAGGAGCTACCCAGGTCACAAGGAAAGAATTCTATACTCACAGTAGTTGAATGCTGCACGAAGATGGCACATTTTGTCCGTACCACTGCAAATTTTAAATCAGAGGGTATCACAGACTTAATGATTTTGTATTTCTTTAAGTTAAATAGTTTTACTGACAGTATAGTATTAGACTGGGGAAGTACTTTTAATAGTAAATTGCTGAAGGCAACGTATGAGCAACTAAAAATTAAGCCAATTTTTTCAAAAACACAGAGTCCACAGACTGATGGGCAATCTGAGATAGTAAATAATGCAATTGAACAATAATTGTTCCTCTTCATCAAATATCAACAAGATGATTGAGTTAAGCTGCTACTATTGGCTAAACTCATACGATAACCAGACACATGCTTGAACAGGAATTTCACCTTTCTACAGCAACTATGGATACCACCCAACACTCTTGATTGTAACCCCATCAATCTTTCAAGTTCCAGAAGCTGAAGAACAGAATCAGAGAATACTTAGTATGCATCAAGAGTTAGAAAAAGTGCTCAAATTATCACAACAGTCAATGAAGTACCATCATGATCAAGGTAAAACCCAGCAGGGGGAACTACAGGTAGGCAACAAGGTTTGGCTAAGCTCACAATTCCTTTCCACAATACACCCAAGTGCCAAATTAGATCACAGGAATTTAGTCCTGTTTAAGATCAAGCAAAAAATATCTGACTCAGCATAAAAATTGGAACTACCAATTTCAATGAGACAAGTGCACCTAGTGTTTAATATCACATTACTCACAAAGCACCAAGAAGATACAATACCAGGGCTCCCAGAAGAACCACTTATGCCAGTTTATGTAGGAAATGAGGAGGAAATTGAAGAAGAAAAGATTATTTCCAAGCAATTTTACAGGGGGAAGGTTCAGTATTTGGTGAACTGCAAAGTTTATGGAGTGGGAGATATGTCTTGGAAACTGATAGATAACTTAGATGATGCTAAGGGAAAGTTGAAGTATTTTGAGAAGGAGCACAGGGGGCAGGAGGGGTAGAAGAGGGGGTAATGTTAGGATTTGGGTTGAAAGGCAAGGAGGGGGAGAGCTATGGGTTCTATGAATTTCAATAGATGGGAGAAAGGGATATTGCATAAGGGGGTTTTATGGCGTAAGTGCGGTGGGGTGTTCCTCATTGGACAACTTATATAGTAATCCAGTTACTTCTTAGTCTAGAAAGGTTATAACACTCACTATTATAGCGCCAACATAGTCAGTCTAGCTAGTCTCACTTCTGTATCAGAATAGTCAGTCCTGTGTTAGGCTAGTGTCAGCACTAGTAGTGGTAGTCAGCCCTCTTAGGTCTTAACACTCTTCCCTTTTCTTGAAGAAAATAATTCAAATCAAAAACTCTGCCTACTTGAAGATAATGCTCCCATTCACACCTTTCATGCTTCTCAGAACTACTAAAAGCAAACCAGAATCAGTGACATTGATGACAGGCCTTCCCAGTCTCCTGAGAATAATGCCATCAAAAACTTATTTTGGATTCTTAAATATCCTGCTCATGAAGTCTCTTACTCAAAAACTCAAACCAAAATGTTGGAAATTTTGGAACCACTTTGGACTTGATTACCCAAATTAATCTTCCTTGATCTTTCAACTTAATTACAAGACAAATTGAGGCCCCTATTGAGGCTTCATGAGATTCCACTCACTAGTGACTTTATAAAAAATTTAAAACTTTCCAAAAAAATTATTATTTTATTTTTTATATTTATGATTGAAATTAAATAGGATTTATATTGGCCAGTTTATCTAGGAGAGATAGTGTGCAGGAGACAAAAGGGTAATGAAGGTCTTGGGGTTTGAGTAAGTAATCTATTTCACACTCAATTTGAACCAATACTAACTAATTCTTCAAAATTCAGGTTTAAAAAAATATCAAACAAGAAATTTATTGTACTAAAAAGTTAGGAAAAAAAGAAAACACATGTATTTATTTATTGAATTTTTAATTGTAGTCTAAAAATTAATGGAGAAAACAGTAGAGATTTCAAGGCTCTTATATATCCAAAGAATACTTATTGCAGAAAAAATGTGTAAATACAAAAAATTAATGAATAACAGGGAACAATGAAGAAAAATAATATAAGGGTCCAAAATACTCTTTTTAATTAAAAAGTAACTAGTTACAGATTTTAGGGCATCAACAAAAAAATGAAAAAATAAAAAATTTATGTAGAAACATTAAGACCCTCAATTTAAATTGAAAAAAGGATTTTTTCAATTACTCTAGGATATTATGAACCAATCAAGGGTCAAAAAAGGACCCCATTTTAATTATATTATATTTTCATTTGCATGTATAATATTTTACTCACAGGTCCTATAAATTTATAAAACAATTACTGGGCTTTTAGTACAGCCTGGCTGACAATTTAACTCTAGGAATCTTTTTATGCTACTCACAATTCTGAGAGACAACTGCTTTAGAAGTTAGTATTATGGTTTTCCTAAAAAAGTTTAAAATTTTAAAAAATAGGTTATTTTATAGGGTTTTTTTTGTGATATTTGAAATCTATGTTACAAGTTTGGCTAGTTTATTAATAACTGGAATGAAATATAAGCAGTATTGTGGTTATCAAAATCTAAATGAAAATTTTAAGGGCCCATCTCTGGCCACTGTATGTACAGTACCCAAAAACAAATCCTTGTCACTTTATATTTTATAGCAAATCATAAGCTTTTCATGGAACCACCATGAACTAAACACTTATTCTCACTATCTTTAAAATGCAAATTTCAAATATCACACACTACAGCACATTTTTGTTTTTCCACAGGGCACAACAATTATGCAACAGTTGTGCAACAGTTACAAAACAATTGTTTTTTGAACTTAAGACCCACCTAAGAACTTTAAGTTCCAAAAAAAATGTTACTTAACTGTTGCATAATTGTTGTGCCATTCTTGCGCCCCAAGACAAAACAAACATTTATTAGGGGGTATCAATGTTCAGGGATCTGCAATTAGAGATCAGTAATTATTTTTTCCGGGATCAGAAATTATTAATTGCGGAATATTCTTATCCACTAGCCCCGGGGCTAGTGGATAAGGAATGCACAATAATGCAATATCCCGCCTCTTATACCCCAGTTTCCATTCCTAATTCCTGATCCCAAACTCATCTCATCCATGATGGATTTGCAAGAAAGTCACATGACTCATAATTGCTGTTGCCATCCTTAAGTCTTTCCTCACTCTATGCTACTTAATTTTGGTGGAAAAAACATAAGTTTTGTTTCTATCTACACAACCCAACTGCACCTTTGGCGGTGAATTCTTACTTCCCTAATCACATAACCCTTCCACCAGCAACAATGAAACACCTCTCTACTAGGAAGCTACTTCACTCAACAATGAATGCTATTACTTTTCTTTTAGTTCTTTACTATAAATCTGACTCTGATTTGGAAGATGCTTTAGCTTATATGTGTTTTATTTCCAAAATATGTTATATCATCACCAGGGGGCCAAATCTTTATCATGATCCCCAATATGATCTGGCCTCCATTCTCAACATTCCTCATTTAAACTTAACCCAACTTTTTAGAACTTCTCCTGATTCTTTCTTCAAACTTTATCAACTCATCTCCAATCATCCTATCTTTCATAAAAATTCCCATAACAAACAGCTTAATCCTGGCATTTAACTTGCTATTGCACTATGTTGCTTTGGCTCAAATGGAAATGGTGCTGCTGTAAGACGCTTGGAGAATCTCTTTAACATAGGATATGGTACCATGATATTATACACCAAGCGTTGTATGATTGCTATCCTTTCCCTCAAGTCTCAAACACTTGCTTGGCCAACTCCAGAACAGCGACTTGAATCTTCTCAAGTAATGCAAGCTGAAGGTTTCCCTGGCTGTGTAAGATTTGTTGATGGCACAACTATACCTTTGAGTCAAAAGCCTGCTCATGATGGCAACCATTATTTTGACCGCAAAAAAAGGTTTCTTCAAAATCTTCTCCGATTTCTCATCCTTCATAAACTAGCTTTTTATCTTCTTTCTAGATACTCTATTGCTTTTCAAATTGTATGCAATGTCAATAAAAAATTTATTGCTTTTCATAGTGGCTGCTCTGGCTCATGTCATGACTCTTCCGTCTTCCAAAGAATGAGGATTTCTCAAACCCCTGACTCATACTTTGACAAATCTCAGTACCTCCTTGCAGACTCAGCATATGCAAGTGGGAAGTACATTATACCTGCTTTCTGTGGTGCAACCTTAGAAAATGACCCCAAAACTAAATTTAATTATCACCTTGCCCAATAAAGAGTACGAATTGAACATGCTATAGGTATTTTAAAGGGACAATTTTCTAGTCTTTGGGAGCTCAGAATCCAATTTCAAAAAAAATTGGAGATCAAAACTGCAAATCATAGGATCATGACTTGCATTATACTCCACAATATTCTGGCTGATTTAAATGATGAGTGGAATGATTTTTATGAAGAAGAGTATCCTGAAACAGCACTGGCTCTCCCCTCCCTTGAATCACAAAACAATCATTCAAGCAGCATAGGCTCTGTCATTATGCCTATTACTCTCCAACATTTCTCTTCACCACCCTTTTAAATTATTTTTTGTACTCTCCAAATGTCCTCTTTGTGTACTTTATTCACTTGGTTTGAAATTTTGGTTTGTTGCATATTCATTTTTTTTTGGAATTTACGGTGAAGATCTTTTTTTTGGATAGCTCATTGGTTTTCTTTCACCAGCTCAACATGAAATCACATTTTTTCTGAAATCACATATTTTGTCTGATTTTTTTTTTCATTCATCACTAATATCCTTTTAATCCTCTCCTCAAACATCACTCAAATAATTTGGTTACTTTTATTTACTCACTCATCTCACCAGGTAAGTTTTTTTTTCTTTTTTCTTGTTTTTTATTTGCTAATAATGAATTTTTTTATTTTGCTTTTTTTTTTGTTGTTGTTGTTGTTTTTTTTTTTTTTTTTTTTTGTAAGTCCTTTTTTTTATTTTCAAGGTTAGACTAATTTTTTTTTCCTCATTTTTCTCTTTTTTTTTCTTTTTTTTTCTCTCCTTCACCCTCTTTAGCTGCCTCATTTCACTCCTTTTCCTCTCTCTTTACCTGCCTCAATTCATTCCTTCTCCCCTCTCTTTACCTTCCTCAAGACCCCCTTATTTCACCCTCCTTGCCTGTCCCAAATCTCCCCTTTCCCCCTCTTTAGGTGCCTCATGACCCCCATTCCCCACTCTTTAGGTGCCTCATCACCCCCCATTCCCCTCTCTTTAGGCGCCTCAACTCTCCCCCCGAAGTTCATTAATTTGATGGTGTAAAAGATGAATCTTTTAATAAACTATTGGATCTTACTCTAGCTCTTTATCAAATGGCTTTGGTTTGGTTACCTATAAGGAATACAAATTTGTTGGGTGGTATCATGATTGGATTTGGTTGGAGACCTGGTTTTGTTAAAGGATATTCTCTTTGTATGTCTAATAATTTTTGTTCCATTATTAATATAATTTCACTTATTTCAATTATATAGACATATATTCATTGCTCAAGAATATCACTAAAGCTCAAAAGGATGAAGATTTTTGCTTATGGGACACTCTACCTTCCTTTAACTCTTTTCTTGCTCTTTGACTCAAAAAGCTCTGTAATAAAGCATTTGAAAAAAATCATGAACTTGCAACCAAAGTTGGAATACCAAATTGGTGTGACTCCAAATGGGAAGATATCAACCACAAATATCTTTTATTTTCTAATGTTATTATCACTCATTCTGGATTCCACAATAGGATTCATATTTATAGGAATGACACCAATTTTCTTACTTTTGGTATATTCTCATATATCAATCTGACAACTGGCCAACCAATAACATCTCAGCTAAAATCAAAGGACATGGTTTATATTTTCCAGACCACTGGTGCATCATTGATTTTGGTTTGGGAATGGTATCATCAAAACTATTTGGAATTCTTCTATGGATAATCATCAAACAACCAAAGCTCCTCCTGGGTTAGAATCCTGTAAAGATTTCACACATTTTGGTTGCTCATTTTATATCAGTCATAAGTTGATTCAAAGAATCAAAAAGGTAAAGAAAGAAGGTAAAGTTAATCGATTTAAAAAAACATAATCTAGATCCAAAAAGTATGGGGATTAGAGTTGTCTTCAAAAATTTTAATTTTTTTCATAAATTTTTAAAAAATAGTTTTTATATATATCAATTTCCTCAACTAAAGTAATGGGCCAATGACCTTGTGTTGTAAAACTGGCAATCATGATAAAATTTATTTGTTTCATGGGGTTCCTCTAGCCTATACCTGTGGAAAGTCCCAAAATTTTGTTTCTAGATTTGATCTGCATTTTGGCTTGAGTAATTGTCATTACTTTAAACTAGGGAAATTGATATATATTAGATATTTATTTAATAATTTATGTAATTATTTTAAATTTAGATGACTTCCACCCCTTACTACAATAAAATGCAGGGGGTGGGTATTTCCAAATTTTCAAATCTGACATTCAAAATTGAAGACTTGTAAAAATTTAGGTGATACCCACCCCTTGCTTCAATAAAATGTAGGGGGGGGGTATTGCCAAATTTTCAAATGTAACATGTAAAATTTTTGACTTGTAAATAATTTGGTGAAAATTTTTTGGTGATACCTATCCCTTACTTCAATAAAATCCAGGGGGGGTATTTCCAAAATTTCTTAAAAGACTTGTGAAATTCTTGACATGTAAGAATTTTGGGGATACTGGTAATATGCAGGGGGTTGTAAAGCCAAAGTTTCATATAAGACTTTCAAGATTCATTACATGAAAGAATTTTGGTGATACCCACCCCTTACTTCAAAAAAATCCAGGGGTGGGGGATTGTCAAATTTTCAAAGGAGACATGAAAATTTTATTTAAAAAAAGAATATTTGACATTAAAATACAAAAATTCAAGTAATGATTGATAGAGTAATGAAATACAGGAAATTATTGTAAATTTTATGTACAAATAAATATGAACAGTTGAAGTGTGAGAGAAATAAAACAAACTAGTCATCCAACAACTTCTTTAAAAATTCAATTTCCTCAACAGATTTATTAGCTTTAACACATTCTATCAAGAAATCTTTCTTTTTGGAATTTTCTTCATGATAAAAATTATATTTCATCTGCTCTAATAGGTTTTGATGTTTGAGTGTTTTCTCCTCTTTTTTTGATTTTTCAATACTTAGAGTTAACTCAAACTTCTTCTCCTTCAAATCTTGGGCCCAATCATTTTCCCATAAAGAGAGCTTGTACTTCCTCTCTTCCAAATCTTGTAGCCTATCATCCCTCCTTAAAGAGAGCTTGTATTTCTTCTTTTCAAAGCTTGGAGTCTCTTTAGCAATTTCCACTTGTTCTAGAGTGATAATAAAAATTAATATAAAGTAGAAGAAAAGCAGAGTAAAGTAATAAGAGGTATGGTATCACTTACCAGCATCACGTTTCTCTAAAAATTGTTCCATAGACAAAAAAGTGGTTTGTGATGAAGTATCACTTTTTTGTCTTCTTTGGGAGTGGAAATTTAGACTACTTGAAGACCTACACTTCTTCTTCAAGGTCATATTTTCCTCCTCATCATTGTCACTACCTTTAGACTCAGTTGATTGAGGATCCTGGGTTTGTTCATCAGCCTTTTAAGAAATAAGAAAAAGATAAGTAAATAAAAAAATAGAAATGATAAGATAAAAGAAAAAAGAAACAGACCTGAGTTATATTTGGTTGGGTTAAATCACCAATAGGATCTACAGAAAAGCTATCTAGATTAGTCTCATTCAAATGAGTGGAGGCTTGAGTGGAGGAAGAGGATGGGAAAAGATTTGCTTCAACATTATGTTCAGAGATAGGATCTTCTCCATCCAACATGTTTACAGGATTAACATTGGCTTGCTCTCCAAAAATTGCATCCATCTCTTTAAAGTAAGGACATAAAGATTCAAGTTTATTGTATATGGATTTGATACCCTTAGTTATATCAATGTCGGTAACCCCAAAACCAGTGGAAGATGAAAGAGCCTTTGCCTTCTTATATTTGGGCCGGTAATGCTTGAAGCGTTCAGACATCTGTTTAGGAAAAAGATCAATTCTTCCCTTGGTCTTATTCCGTAATTCATTTGCCATTAGAAGATAGCCATTAACTTTTGATGCTGGGGGCCATCCTACTTTAGTTGCATACTCAGTAACAAAACAAGAATCATAGTTAGATTTGGTTTTCATCCAGTTGATAAGAATGAGATGATCATCTTTTTTTAATTAAACAGTCTTAGATTTCTTGGCTGAGCAGGGGAAAGAGGGAGTAGTGGGATTTAAAGAACAACTGGGTGATGGCTGCCTTTGAGAAGATCTAGGACGACGAGGAATGTTAAAATATAAATGAAGATGAAAATGAGCAGAAACAAGCAGATGAGATGGTGAGGGGTTCTGAGCGGATAGGATGGACAGGATGGGATGAGAATGCGAGTGCGCAGAAAGGTAGAAGGCATATCCAGAGAGTAGTCCAAGATGTGGTTATGGCAGAATGTAGGTCAAGATGTGGTTATGACAAAAAGTTGTCCAAGATTTGTTTATGAAAAATTGAGTAAAAAAATGTCGGATAAGAGGTGAAAATTGACATATAAAGTGTCTAATAACCCAATTAATAGCAAAAATAATTGTGGATTGGTCAACGTTGATACCCCCTATTGTAGTGACATCAGTTTTTCATTTCCTTCATTCACTTTTTTATAATTTTCATTTTTTAAATGGCCTTTTAAATAACTTCTAAACCAGTCAGCTCATAAAAATAATACCTTGACCATCTGAATTCCCTCTCTTCATCATGAGGATTTAGTAAAAAAAATTGAAAAAATAAAAATTATTTTTATATTATCCATCTAGCCAACATGAATCATTAAAAGATAAAAACTTTGCAGTTAAGAGTAATAAAAAATGAATTAAGTGGAGTTTTTAAGGGTTAATAGGGGGCATCAAAGTTAGAAAGTTGTGATTATTTAAAAGATATTTCACAACACAAAAAGAAAGCCACAAACTTGACATTGATTCTGTCAGCCAGGCTACTAGACATATCTGGTAAAATAATTAATTATTTTACTGAGGTGAAGCCAGGCCTTTTTTAAAATTCTTATTAATAATTAATTATTTAATATTTACTTATGTATTACTTACAACTAACTAAGCTAATTATATTAAGTAGTGTAAATAATTAATTTAAGTAAGTGTCCCATACATTTTTACTCCCTAAAACTGTGCTCAATAATGCAGTTGATTGGGAATAAAAATTAATAATAAAATTATAATAAAAAACATTAAAAATATTATATTATTTCATTGAGAGATCTGGATTTCTGTGAAATCAATATAATTAACTCAAATGTGTTGTATTAATTGTGACAGTCCAAGGGAACTCATACTTTATTACCAATGAAAATGATGCCCTTGTTGACATACCAATTAATTTATTTTTTCTTATGTCATATATATACTCCTTCTTAGTCAGCTTTTTTATTACATCCTTGCAGTAGATGGTGTAAATTCCGTGTCTTTATTTCCCTCATGTTTGCCTATAAAAGGCCCTCACTTTTTGTACTTTTCAAAACATTCCTTACTTACTTACTTTATTATAATTACATACAAAAAAAACTATTTATTATTATCAATTATTGTTTTAGTATTTACATTAAAACTGTGACTCTAAACCTTTAAATATAATAGTAATCTACCTCTTTACCTCTTGTTATTTGAGTAAATAATCTTTAAAAGATAATAAAATACATACCAAGTTTGAATCCTCTGAAACCCATTGTTTCCATCCTTGGACCTCCCTGGAAAAACTTCTAGACTTGAAAGCCCACTTGACAGTTGTGGACCTTTCTGAATTGTCGACAGTTCATTGTTACTTGAGGCTGGAGAGGGTGGGGACCATTGCCATTCAAGGTACCTATAAGGACGAGTGAACAACAAAAAGGACAAACGTCATATATCACATGACTAAAATTTTGCTGTGAATGGGAATAGAACCACGCTTCAAAACTTAGGTTCATATATTGACTAAATGTCTTATATTTCATGGTAATTATTAAAATTACTATTTGTGGTTCACTTTGCACTCTTCATTCTGTACGTATTTCCTTTTACTCAGCACTCTGTAAGTGGCATTAATTTGCTCATTTTACAGGGGGAGGTGTCTAGTAAATTGGAATTAAATTTTTTATTATTTATTTTATTTTTCCTAGTTGACAAAGATAGAGCAATTGTGTTCTTAGTCCTAGAAGTGATAAATTATATTTTAAAAATTATTCATTATAATTTTCAGTTGACTTTTGTCCTGATAAATTAAAATTTTATTTGTTCCAGTTGACAAATTGTCCTAACAATAAAATTTTTAAATTCATATTTAATATTTCAGTAGACAATAAGTCCTGGTAATTATTTATTTTTCAGTTGATTTAAAATCCTGATAATAATTATCATAAAATTTATAATAAAAAATTTAAATTTAATTCTCCAGTTGATTATTTTATAATCCTGGTTTTGAATTTTTTTGAATTAATAAATTGATTATTATTTTTGTTGATTTTATCCTGAAGAATTTTGTTTTTATTATTATTTTTCTTTTAAATAAAAGTAAAAATATAAACTAATTCATCTTATTGTCTCCCTCCCTCATTTCAGTTAAACTTAAAAAATGACTGAACAAGGTGTTTCTGCTGCACGTGAAGAGGAATTGGATTTAATTGATTATGATGAGGCTACTTCTGTGAGTTCTCATTTAACTAGAAAATTATCTCAAATTAATCAATCATTGCCCCAATCAGGATGTAGAGATGGAGGAAGTGGGAATTATTGTCGAAACAACTCAGGAACAGAAACCTGTAATAAACCCCCCAGAGGAGCTTCCAAAAGGCTTCAAAATAAAAAAGATGCCACTACCTCAACAAGTAAAGAACCTTTCAACACACATAAAAGAATTAAGGACAGAAAACTTGAGATTGAGGTCAAGAGTAGATGCTCTAGAAGAAAAGGTAAGAAAGATAGATGCTTTTCTTCAAGAGAAGAGGAGACCTCCTCCCCCCAGGGATCTTCAAAAATTGGCTCCCCAGCAGCCAGAGAAATTGGAAGTATCCAAGTGGCAGTGGGATTGGCTGAACACTCAGTGGAATTACCTGTCTCAAAATCAACAGACTCAATTGCCCCAAGCAGGTCCATCAAGACCCAGCCAGGTCAACCCCACACCTCCTCACCCCTATCAAGGAGGAAGAAAAAGAAAAAACAATATGATCTTGCCCAGAAAACTTGGTAAGCCCCTCTATTGATTCTCAAGTACCATTTCTTGTAACTGATTCAGTTCCTTCAGGTAATTCTGGAAGAGGAGATGAGACTGTGAGACCTGTAGAGGCTGAGAACAGTAGACAAATTGCTCAAATTTCAAATGTATCTTATCCTTTAGTTCTAATTGCTACTTCAATGATAAATCCTGATATGGCTATTATTGATGAAACACTTGAGCGTGAGTTTTATGAGAATCTGGAAAGTTACTCTGTTTCCTTTTTGAGAAACACTCCAGATGTAGTTAACATTAATGATGAATATTTGAGGGATATTATTCCTAAGCAAAATCATATAATGAACAACATGCAATTGAATCAGAAATATAATAGTTTGTTAACTGAACAGGGTTATCAAGCATTGAGGAGTGAGTTACAGAGAGTTTCTGATGATTTGTTTCATTACAAGGCAACCCATGAAAAGAAAGTTACTTTATGACAAAATATCAAAAAAGATTTGTCTAAACTGCAAGATACTGTATCTTCCTGTTGCCAGGAGCTGGAGATAGATAAGATGAATCTGACAAGATTGAATGACCATTATTCATCTTTTCAAAATAAAAATCAGTTATCTTTTGCAACAATCAATGAAAGTTTATCTAGTCTTCCAAGAGTGAAAACCAGACTAACAAGCATTGAGGAGAAATTGAACTCATTGTTTAATGATCAAAAATATTCTGACATTTCTTTAAAGGAACATATAGTACAGGATGCTCCAAGGTTACCTGTGGCTAGTTTATCTAAAGAAAAATTAGTTCCAGAAATACCTGTTGATACCACTGAGTTTCCATCAAAAATTGATGATGCACCAGGATCTTCAACAAAGGGATTAAACAATGAGATTACTGCACAATTAGAGAAGTTACAGCTGCTCCTTACTCAGAAAAAAGCTGATATTAAGGAGACTCATTCAAATCAAAAGAATTGGCCAAAACTTGACCAATACCCAACATTTGATGGTGATTCTTCTTCTGATTGGCAACAATTCATTTGCAGAATTGATAACTTGAAAAACTCTTACAAACTTCCAAATGAGGAAATTGTGTCTCAGTTAATTTATTTATTTACCAATGTAGCCCTAATGTGGTATGAATCTGTCCTCTTAGATGAGAATGATTACTCATGGGAAGATTAGAAAAAATTAATTAAAGCACAACTTGGGGGCTCCAAGTTTAGGATGGCTCAACAAAGGCAGTATGAGGAAACTAAATATAGTTCTTCTACTGATAAAACTATTTATTTCTTAATGAAACTTGTAAAATTCTTAAGAGCTATGGACCCACAAATGGAGTTTGAATTATGGAAGGACAGGACCCTTTATAAATTACCAATGTCTTTGAGAGACTTGTTTGTGGCTAGGACTGAGTTCACCAGAGAACCTTCTTCTTTCATAAATACTTGCAATGAGATTCCTCTAAACAACAATTATGATTCCAGAAAATTCATTCCTAGAACCACTTGGGAGAAACCCTCCAATTACCAACAGAAACCTCTGGAAAAGGTTAGTAAGCCTTCTGCCCCTGTTGCACCTAAAAAGTATGCAACAAACACTTGTTTCAAGTGCAACAAGCCTTGGCAGAAGGGCCATGTTTGTGAAAAGAAGATAAATCTTGTGGAACAAACAGATGAGCATGCTGATGACACAGTAGCACTGGATGATACTTCAAGTGATTGTGCCAGCAATATTTCATATGAATCTCAACAAGAAATCTTGATTTTGGAAGAAGATATTCATTATTTAAATAATATTGATATTGATAATAATGATTTAGCTACAGTTGAGGATGCTGAGATCATAAAAAACATTGAGGATAGCTCAATTGTTATTTCCCCTCTCAAGGCACCAGTCTTGATTAATGGAATCAGCATTGAAGCTAATCTGGATTCTGGAGCTGGAGGAAGTGTAGTATCTGAAAGAGCACTTGCTTCAGTAGATCAAGACTATAAATCAAAACTTATGCCTAACATTTCTAAAAACTGGAGAGGTTATGGCTCTGTTTTGTCCCCCATTGGTAAATACAAAGCCACAGTTTTTTTTAAATATAACCATGGTTTTTTAAGAGCTATTTGTGATTTTATTGTCATGAAAAATGATAACTTAAGCAATTGGTTTATTGTGGGGAATGATATTTTAACCAAGTATGGCATAAAATTGGATCCCTTAAACCAATGTTTCACAATGGGGATAAATGGGAAGAGAAAATTTAAGATTTCCTCCCCTAAAACATTAGTAAAACCAGAATTGAACACATGTAATTCTGTGGTTCAATATAAAAGAAGATCTACAAGAGAAATGCATTCCCTTGTGTCTGAAATTGACAATGCCTCTTTTGGAGAACAAATTTCTGGTGAGGATAAAGATTCCATCATTAACTTGTTAAAGTCTTTTCCTATGGCCTTTGCTCATGGGTCACATTAACTGGGATTAGTTAAAGAAGAAATAAACTTTCATTGTCTTGTCCATTAACTGATATAACACCAAGTTTAAAGAAGAAGACTTATCCTGCTTCTCCAACAAAGAGAAAATATATTGAAGACAATATCTCTACCCTTTCAAAAATGAATATTATTGAAAAGGTAGTTGAAACACCTAAATATTGTGTTATCTCACCTGTCCTAATTTCTTATGAGAAAGATCAAGCCAGGTTATGTGGTGATTATAGAGCACTAAATACTTATACTGTTGATGATATCTATCCTTTACCTAGAATTAGCTCTATACATGCTACCTTACAGGGTGCTAAATATATCAGCTGTTTGGATGGTAATAAGGGATATCACCAGGTACCTGTTGGGAAGAATTCTCAGAATTTTCTGATGATTGCTACTCATATGGGTATTTATAAGTATATTAGGATGCCATTTGACCCCAAAAATTCCCCTTCAGTTTTTCAAAAAGTCATGGATAGCACATTTCATCAGGAGATAATTGAAGGATGGCTGATGGTTTATATTGATGATATCATTATATTCTCAATAACATTTGAGGACCATCTTAACCACCTGTGTAAAGTATTCCAGAAAATGGATGAAATAAATATGACACTTGCTTTGAAGAAATGCAAATTTGGTTTCCATTCTTTAAAAGTTCTTGGTCATTTTGTTTCAGGCTTACAGATATGTGTTGACCAAAACATAGTGGCAGCCATACAACAGGTGAAGGCTCCTACTACAGTTAGAGAGCTCCAAAGTTTTTTGGGAATGTGTGGATACTATAGACAGTATATTAAAAATTACCAAGTCATAGCTTTACCCCTTACCCAATTAACTAGAAAGGATGTTGCTTTTGTCTGGAATAGTGAAAGACAAAGAGCCTTTGACACTATGAAACACTGTTTGATGTCAGCACCAATTCTTGCTTTACCTGACTTTAATCAACCATTAGTTTTGTACACTGATTCCAGTTTCATTAGTCTTGGTGCTGCCCTCCATCAAAAAAAAGTGATAAATGATAAAGTTTCAGAAGTAGTAATTTGTTATATTTCAAGAACCTTGAGAAATAGTGAATGGAAATATGGTGCTACTCAATTGGAATGTTTAGCTGTAATGTGGGCTCTAGAAAAGCTACATTATTACCTAGATGACCAGAAATTTGAACTTGTCACTGACTTAAGTGCAGTTACATCCCTTTTAAACTTGAAAACACCTAACTGACATATGCTCAGATGGCAGTTAGCTGTTCAAGAATACAGAGGGAGAATGACAATTATTCATAGGGCTGGTATTGTTCACTCAAATGTGGATATGTTATCAAGGTTACCATTACCAAATGATGACTCTAATCCTGCTTATGATCCTGAGGATGAAATTATTCATATTCATGGGATATATGTGGTTTATATGGAGGAAGAGCTATTACAGCTTATTCTGGATTCATATGATAAGGAAACTGACTTAAAAAAGTTATGCACCATATAAAATGATCCAAAGAATGCTTCAATACAAGCAATAATTAAAACCCTTCCAGCAAAGTACCAAAAAGCTTTGGAAAAAGGCAAATTTTCTATAGATGAAGGTTATCTATATTATAGAAGAAAGTTGAGTAATGTTATTGTTATTCCTCCTTCTTTGAAAGAAATCATCTTGAAAATTTGTCATGATGACATACTAGCTGGTCATTTTGATCTTGAAAAAATAATGATCACAATTAATAACACTGCTTGGTGGGTTACTATGTCTGAAGACATAAAATTATATGTTGAATCTTGTGATTCTTGCCAGAAATCAAAATAATTGACTGGTAAAAGAGCTGTATTAATGCAACATATTGAACCTCCTTATGCACCATGACAGATAATAAACATGGATTTTGTAACAGGATTACCTATTGCTGGAAAAGACAGTTATAAATATTTCTGGGTTATTGTGAACAGATTCACTAAAATGTGAAAATTTATCCCTACTCACAAGGATGTTTCCACTAAAGAATTAGCTTTCTTATGGTGGTCTCATATGTTTAATACTGGTGGTTTTTCTAAAGCCATAATCTCTGACAGAGACCCTAAATTTATTTCTGAATTTTGGATGTCTCTGATGGATGTTTGTGGTTGTGATCTGAAACTATCTACTGCCCATCACCCTCAGACTGATGGATTAGCTGAAAGAATGATTCAGACTCTAGAGGACAAGATAAGAAGGTACTGTGCCTTTGGCCTTGAGTATAAAGATAATGACAGATTCACTCATGATTGGGTTACCTTACTTCCTGGGTTAGAATTTGCCTATAATAGCACTGTTCATTCTGTTACTCAAAGAAAGCCATTTGGGCTCTGGCTTGGATATGTTCCAAATACTCCTACCCAAATTCTCAATAACAAAATACCTAAATTGGTTATACATCCTGGCTTAAAATTGTCAGTCAGTCGTCTAGAAGAAGGTAAGGAAAAGAGGAGAAAAGGAGGAGGACAAGGGAAAAATAAAAGAAATAAATTATAATAGAATATTTAATTTATTTAAAAGGAAAACAACGGCGAGCAACTTTGAGAGATGACAAAAACTTAGGATTTATTAATAATAATACTATTTAATGTAAGGGTTCTGCGCGGCAAACAATTTTAATTACTATCAGACTTAAAGAAACCTTTAAATTGTTATATAGAATTTTAATTAGAATTGTATTACTAATAAAAAAATATAAATGTAGTAAAATAGTATTTAATTTGTGGAGTGTATAATAAGTGATGATGCTACAGGGGATTATCCAAGGCCCTTTTGTAGGCAATGGGTCCTCTGAAGCGCCACTATGTTTGTAAATACAATAGTTAGAATAGAGTAAAACAAATATATCAAAGAGTAAATGAAACATAACAATGTAGAGAAAAACATGAAACAAATAATTAAAAACCCCAATTAAGAATCCAATTTTCCCACCATTAATTCCTAAATCAGTAAGTAAAAATAGTGAATAACTAAACAAGATTGGAAAATAGGAACTATGAGAAAAATAATTCCAAACAGATGTTACAGTCTGATTTAAGGATATTTTAAGTGAAACAAAAAATACTTTGACGCAACAAAACATGTAATTAATCTCAATTTAGTATAAATTAATTAATTGGTTTTTCCTGACACAATTAAGGGTCAAAAGAAGCGTCATTAATTATTTTTTAGTAATATATGAAAGGTGTTATTTAATATATAAATTTAAATAATTAATTTAAATATATTATAAGTCAATTTTACACTTATAATTATAATATATGTTTTTCAATTAATTAAATATAAATTTATAATTATTAAATACATAATAATGCACCATTATTTGTAGAATATATTATATTATGTTCAATTTAAATGTATATAAAAATTTATATAACCAATAAATTAATATAACACTTGTATATAATAAAATACTTATATAATTTTATTATGCAATAAAATATTAATTTATATTCATTAAATACAATTCTTACCCACTCTTTCAGGTTTTATAAGTTAAATATCATTTACTGGACTCCTGGAATAGCCTGGCTGACACTCCCTCACTCTAAAAAAAACAATAAAAAAAATGCTAAGATTTTTTCTTTTTGTATTTTTTCAACAGAGTAGGCAGATTTGAAATTTCCTTGCCAGGTATCCATGCATCATGTTCAGATGATTTGTTCTTATATCTCAATAAATATTCAGTACCTCTCTCAGAAGTGATAATTCTATCATTGAGAATTTTATCAATTTCTGCTGTTTCGGTGACTTCCTGAGGGTTTTTCTTAGGTCTTCCTCTTCTTTTTGGAAATAAGTCACTGTTGGAAGTATAAGGCTTAAGCAAAGAAATGGGAAAGACAGGATGTTTCCTATCATATGGAGAATACAATACAACTTCTACTGCATTATCACCAACCATTCTTTTAACAACAAATGGTCCTACAAAAGGATCTTTTAATTTGTGGTTACCTTGTAAATTGAAATGGACAGTAGAGATCAACACTTCATCACCCTTGTTAAATGTGTATTCTTTATGGGATTTATCCCATCTTTTCTTTTCATATTCAAATGCTTTATCAATACAACTCTGAGCATGTTTTCTGCATAGCTGTTGCATTTGCATAAAAGATTTTACACCAGGGTGTAGTTCCAACTTAGGTAATTTATTATTGAGAATCTGAGCAGGATTGTTTGGGACATAACCTAACCAAAGCTCAAAAGGCTTTTTCTCAGTGACAGAATGAACAGTGCTATTATATGCAAATTCAAGACCAGGCAAAAGAGTGACCCAATCATGAGTAAATCTGTCATTGTCTTTATATTCTAAACCAAAGGCACAATACCTTCTAATCATATCTTCCAGAGTTTGAATCATTCTTTCAGATAGACCATCAGTCTGAGGATGGTGAGCTGTAGACAATTTCAACTCACAGCCACAAATATCCATCAAAGAGGTCCAAAACTCAGAAGTGAATTTTGGATCCCTATCAGAGATAATGGCTTTTGGAAAACCAATAATATTAAACATGTAAGACCACCATAAGAAGGCTAATTCTTTGGTGGATACATCTTTGTGGGTTGGAATAAATTTGCACATTTTTGTGAATCTATCAACTATTACCCAACAAGAGCTACAGCTGTCTTTACCTGCAACAGGAAGACCAGTGACAAAATCCATATTAATGATTTTCCAGGGAGCACTAGGTGCTTCAATATGTTGTAATAACCCTGCTCTCTTACCTGTTAACCTTTTAGATTTTTGGCAGGAATCACAAGATTCAACATATAATTTTGTGTCTTCAGACATATTAGCCCACCATTCAGTGTTTTTGATTCTAATCAATGTTTTTTCAAGATCAAAATGACCAGCTAATATGTCATCATGACAAAGTTTGAGGATAGTTTCTTTCATTGAAGGAGGAATTACAATTACATTGGTAAGCTTCCTTCTATAATATATATAACCATCTTCAATAGAGAACTTTCCTTTATTTAAAGCATTTTGGTACTTTGCAGGAAGAGTTTTTATTAATGCTTGAATTGAAGCATTCTTAGGATCATTTAAGATAGTAACCAATTTATTTAAATCAGAATCTTTATCATATGAATCCAGTATTAATTGTAATAACTCCTCTTCCATATCAACTATAAATATACCATGGATATGAACAGTATCATCTTCAGGTACATAAGCAGGATTTGAGTCATTATTTGGCAGAGGCAATCTGGAGAGCATATCAACATTAGAGTGAACATTTCCAGCTCTATGGATAATTGTCATCCTTCCTCTGTATTCTTGAACAGCAAGTTGCCACCTGAACATATGTCTGTTAGGTGTCTTTAGGTTTAAGAGGGACTTCACAGCACTACAGTCAGTTACCAACTCAAACTTTTGGTCATCCAAATAGTAATGAAGTTTCTCAAGAGCCCAAACAACTGCTAAGCACTCCAATTGAGTGGCACCATATTTCAATTCACTATTTCTTAAGGTTCTTGAAATATAACAAATTACAACCTCTGAGGATTTATCATTAATAATTTGCTTTTGGTGAAGGGCAGCACCCAGACCAATAAAGCTAGCATCTGTATAAAGGACAAATGGCTTGTTAAAATCTGGAAGAGCCAATATAGGGGCTGTCATTAAGCAACTTTTTAATGTATCAAAAGATTTTTGACAGTCATTATTCCAGAGAAAAGCAACATCTTTTCTGGTCAGTTTTGTAAGAGGCAAGGCTATGACCTGATAATTTTTAATATATTGTCTATAATAGCCACACATACCCAAAAAACTTTGGATTTCTCTTACAGAAGTTGGTGCTTTCACATTTTGAATGGCAGCAACTTAATTATGGTCTACACAAATTTGTAAGCCTGACACAACATGGCCAAGGACTTTCAAAGATTGAAAACCAAATTTACACTTTTTTAAAGATAAAGTCATATTGATTTCATCCATTTTTTGGAAAACTCTATTCAAGTGAATCATATGTTCATCAAAAGTTTTAGAAAAAACAATAATATCATCAATATAAACCATGAGCCAACCTTCAATAATTTCTTGATGGAAAGTGTTATCCATGACTTTCTGGAAAACTGAAGGGGCATTTTTAGGGCCAAATGGCATCCTAACATACTTATATATTCCCATATGAGTAGCAATAAGCAAAAAATTTTGAGAATTTTTCTCAACTGGAACTTGATGATAACCTTTATTACCATCCAGACAACTAATAAATTTTGCACCTTGCAAGGTAGCATGTATTGAATTAATTCTGGGTAAAGGATAAATATCATCAACAGTATAAGTATTTAAAGCTCTGTAATCTCCACATAATCTAGCTTTATCTTTTTCATAAGAAATCAAGACTGGGGAGATGACACAATATTTGGGGGTGAAATCCACTTTCTCAATGATATTCATTTTCAATAATGTTTCAATATTATCTTCAATATCTTTTCTTTTTGATGGAGAAGCAGGATATGGTTTTTTCTTAAGGGAAGGAGGAATATCACTCAAATTACAGGATAAGGTAATTTTCATCTCTTCCTGAACAATTCCCAAGACATGAGAACCATGAGCAAAAGCCATAGGGAAAGAGGTAATAGAGGCAACAATAGAATCCTTTTGTTCACTAGTCAACTGATCACCAAAAGAGGCGGTATTTATTTCATGTAATAAATCATCCATTTCAGTTGTTGTTCTACCTTTACATTGGATCAGTGAGTTACAAGATTTCAACAAATGCCCAGAAGTTCTAGGAGAAGAAATTATGAATTTTCTTTTCCCATTCATTCCTAAGGTAAAGCAATTATTTGCTGGGTCCAGTTTCACACCAAACATGGTTAAAATATCATTTCCCATAATAATCCAATTTCTCAAATTATCATTTTTCATGACAACAAACTCACAAATAGCTCTGACAAAACCACCATTATATTTAAAGAATACAGAGGTTTTGTATTTGCCAATAGGAAATAAGGTAGAACCATACCCTCTCCATTTTTCAGAAGTTATAGGTAATAATTTACTCAAATATTCCTTATCCATTGAAGCCAAAGCTTTTTCAGATACTACACTTCCTCCAGCACCAGAATCAAGAACTACATCAACATTTTTACCATTAATGATAACAGGTGCCTTTAAAGGGGATATAGGAATAGAATTGTGAGTAATATCTTTAATTATCTCAGCATTTTCTACTGAAGATAAATTCAATACACAATCTTCAGATATATTATTTAAATAATGGACATCATGTTCCAACATTAAAACATCTTTAACAGATTCATTGTCATAGGAGATATTACTTTCACAGTCACTGGAAGAATTATTGACATCAAGTTCAACTTCGTCAGTGTCTTCATTTTGTTCAACAAGATGAATTTTCTTGTCACAAACATGACCCTTCTGCCACGGTTTGTTACATTTATAACAAGTATTTGTTGCATATTTTTTAGGTACAACTGGGGCAGAGAGTTTACCAGATTTTTCTGGGAGCTTTATAGAAGGTTTATTCTGATCATTATAAGATTTACTAAGGTAATTCTTTGGTTCATATCTATGGTTGAGCAGTACTTCATTACAGATATTAATGAAAGAAGAATTTTCCCTTACATGCTCAGTTCTAGCAACAATCAAATCCCTAAGAGAATTTGGTAATTTATACAAGATTTTATCTCTCCAAATATCATAATCCATCTTTGGATCAATTGCTCTAAGGATTTTAGTTATTTTTATCAGAAAAACAATGGGCTTTTCAACAGAGGAGGATACATATCTAGTATTCTCATACAGTCTCTGCTGAGCTAACCTGAATTTTGAACCACCAAACTGATTCTCAATCAAGGATTTCCAATAATTCCATGTATAATGATTGTTATCTAAAAGTACAGATTCATACCACATCAAGGCTACATTGGAAAATAACAAAATTAGCTTAGAAAAAATTTCCTCATCAGGTAGTTTATAAGATTACTTTAAATTATCAATTCTTTGGATAAAGTGTTGCCAATCAGAGGAAGAATCACCATCAAAGGTAGGATATTGGTCTAACTTAGGCCAATTTTTCTGACTACTGGGATGGTCCACTTTTTGGTTTGAATTATTTATTATTAATAATTCCTGAAGTTTAGCCAGGTGTTCAGAAATTTCATTATTTACAGAAACAGCTGGTGCATGACCATCACAAGATTTTTTGCTAGTAGCAAAAGATTTTACAGACTCATTGTCAGTTTGTTTAATGGTTGAAATATGAGGAAGAAAGGATGAACTTTGATCAGGTTTTTTTCCTTTATTTTTATGCAGCTTATTTACAGAAATCTCATTTAATTCATTATTGATGGTTAAGGTTGAGAAATTTTCCTGCAGGTCAGACACATAGTTTCTTATTCTTGGAATTTCAGACATCTGGTCATTTACTTTTGCAAGAGATAGAACATTTCTGTCCTCAGAAACTGAGTGTTTGGTACTTAGTGCATGGAAATCATTTTTTAGCTTCTTAAACTCATTTTGCAGAGATTTTATTTCATTCTTGAATGAATAATTTTCCTCAATAAGGGGTTTCAATTCACTCAAGGTCTTATGTAGACTGATATTTCTATCTGAGATAGCTCTATGGTCACTTCTTATTTGTTTTTGTTGACTAAGAACAATATTCAAGGTTTCTTTGATTTTTAAATAAGCTGTATCTTGTACAGAAGAAATCACTTTACATTGCAAGTGTAAATTATTTAATCTATCATTTTCATGGATTAACACATCTCTCACATGTTTGTCTTTCACAATATTAAAATCAAGGGTATCTTTCAATATTTCCTCAGAAGTTTTTTCAATTAAGGTATAGATTTCAGGGGGAACAGAATCATTTTTAATTGCAAGAGAAGGATTAATTAAAGATGTAGAAGTTAAATGTAAAGGTTCATCAAATGACAATTTGCTAATTACATCAATAGGGCTACTAGTTACAGGAAGCTGTCTTTTAACAGGTTTAACTGTTCTTTCACCATGTTCAATAATATTACCTGCAGAAGAAGATTTATTAGAAAACATACCCAAGTGACTATCAACCAAATTACTTACCATGGCAGAGGAGGAAACTTCCCCTGGGACTGGGTTTGGGATTGTGCTTGGGCCTTCTTTCTCCTGCCTTGTTGGTAGGGAAGAGGAGGGGGATGGAAATTGGGTGTTCTGGATGCGCCTGGCTGATGATGAGGAGGGTGTTGCACATTCTGTTGGTAGTGACTCATTAGATAATCCCATTTCCATTGCTCTACTTCCATAGTATTTGGATTTTGGATGGTTGAGCTGGGTGGCTGTGAAGGTTGAGCCTGAAACTGAGGCTGATTGGGAGGCGACTGAGTAGGGGCCTGGGCCTGAATCTGGTTCCTGAGTTCTTGGACCTGATCCCACAAGGTGTCTACCTTTGCTTTTTACGTCATATTTTCTGTCTTCAACTCTTTTATATGACTGGATAGGTTGCTGATTTGTTGTGGCAGAGGAAGCTTTTTTATTTTGAAGCCTTTTGGAAGACCTTCTTGAGGCACTAGAGGCTTTACTTCCTTCTGTGGTACTGGGGGAAGGGGGTTTGGTTTGTTTGCATTTCCTGTCATTTCCACATCCTGAAGTATGTGAATTCTTTGTGTTAGCATAATATTTTTTATGACCAACTTTAGAAGAACTTACAGTGTCAGCATCATAGTCAATTTCTATTTCATCCACTTGCATGTTATCCATTTTTTCTGCCAAATTGTTGGACATACTAGTGGGAAGATTTTAATTTACTTCTTATTTTTTTAAAAAAAAATAATAAAAGTTAGTCAATAATTGCTCCAAATAATAATAAAAAATTTATTAATTAAATTATAGAAAAAAAATTTTCAATATAAAGTAATAATTATAAAAAATTAATTTTAAAAAAAATGGATTGCAAGGTTAAATTGGGAATAACAATCAAGTTAATTCAACCAATTAATTACCAATATTAAATATGGCAATATATTTGGGACTAAGCACAATGTACTTTTAAGTCAACCAAAATTAACAATAATTAATAATAATAAAAAAAATTAAATTAATAATTCAATTTGTATTAATAAAAAATGTTAATTCTTCTAGGACTAAGAGGATTTAACACTCTATAATGGTCAACTAGGAAAAAAAAATATTTAATAATTGAACACTTACACTCAGTGAATCAGCAATTAAGCCACAATCACTGTTATTGCAGTAAAAATATAGTAATATGAGTGAGAGGTGCAAAGGTGAACTTACTATAGTGATTAAAAAATCACTTCAAAATAATATAAAAATTAATATAATATAAACCTAAGAAATCAAACCCAAGTTCGAAACACAGTCGCGGAAAAAGTTATGTTTTTGCTAGGTGGTCTGTGCGTTTTGTCGTTTGTTGCCAGGCTCAATCGTTGTCGTCGTTTGGAAAGGTCCCCAGTTGTCGGTCAGCCGTCTAGAAGAAGGTAAGGAAAAGAGGAGAAAAGGAGGAGAAAAGGAGGAGAAAAGGAGGAGGACAAGGGAAAAATAAAAGAAATAAATTATAATAGAATATTTTATTTATTTAAAAGGAAAACAACGGCGAGCAACTTTGAGAGATGACAAAAACTTAGGATTTATTAATAATAATACTATTTAATGTAAGGGTTCTGCATGGCAAACACTTTTAATTACTATCAGACTTAAAGCAACCTTTAAATTGTTATATAGAATTTTAATTAGAATTGTATTACTAATAAAAAAATATAAACGTAGTAAAATAGTATTTAATTTGTGGAGTGTATAATAAGTGATGATGCTACAGGGGATTATCCAAGGCCCTTTTATAGGCAATGGGTCCTCTGAAGCGCCACTATGTTTGTAAATACAATAGTTAGAATAGAATAAAACAAATATATCAAAGAGTAAATGAAACATAACAATGTAGAGAAAAACATGAAACAAATAATTAAAACCCCAATTAAGAATCCAATTTTCCCGCCATTAATTCCTAAATCAGTAAGTAAAAATAGTGAATAACTAAAAAAGATTGGAACATAGGAACTATGAGAAAAATAATTCCAAACAGATGGTACAGTCTGATTTAAGGATATTTTAAGTGAAACAAAAAATACTTTGACGCAACAAAACATGTAATTAATCTCAATTTAGTATAAATTAATTAATTGGTTTTTCCTGACACAATTAAGGGTCAAAAGAAGCGTCATTAATTATTGTTTAGTATTATATGAAAGGTGTTATTTAATATATAAATTTAAATAATTAATTTAAATATATTATAAGTCAATTTTACACTTATAATTATAATATATGTTTTTCAATTAATTAAATATAAATTTATAATTATTAAATACATAATAATGCACCATTATTTGTAGAATATATTATATTATGTTCAATTTAACTGTATATAAAAATTTATATAACCAATAAATTAATATAACACTTGTATATAATAAAATACTTATATAATTTTATTATGCAATAAAATATTAATTTATATTCATTAAATACAATTCTTACCCACTCTTTCAGGTTTTATAAGTTACATATCATTTTTACTGGACTCCTGGAATAGCCTGGCTGACAAAAATCTTTTCTTCAAATGAAACAACTTTGCAGAAATCATGCTTAAAAATGTATTGAAAAATCATTTGAATATGAGAAGAAGAGATGGGACAAATCCCATAAAGAATACACTTTTAAAAAGGGTGATGAAGTGTTGATTTCTACAGTCCACTTCAATTTACAAGGAATTAACAAATTAAAAGACCCATTTTTTTGTCCATTTGTTGTCAGAAGAATAATTGGAGATAATTCAGTTGAGGTTATTTTGTATTCTCCATATGACAGAAAATATCCTGTTTTTCCAATATCTCTTCTGAAACCTTACACATCCAATAGTGATTTATTTCCAAAAAGGAGTGGAATACCAAAGAAAACCCCAAATGAAATCACTGAAACAGCAGAAATTGAAAAATACTGAATGACAGAATAGTCACTGCTGAAAAAGGTACAGAATACTTATTGAGATTCAAGAATAAATCATCTGAATATGATTCTTGGATACCTGGGAAGGAGATATCTAATCTTCCTACTCTACTAAAAAAGTATAAAAAGAAAAAATCATAGCATTTTTTTTATTGTTTTTTTTTAGAGTGAGGGAGTGTCAGCCATGCTACTAGACTTACCTGGTAAAATAATTAATTATTTTACTGAGGTGAAGCCACACCTTTTTTAAAATTCTTATTAATAATTAATTATTTAATATTTACTTAAGTATTTGTCGGTCAGTCGTCTAGAAGAGAGAAGAAAAGAGGGAAGAAAGAGAGGAGGACAAGAAGGTAATGGTGATTTGAGAAATAAAAGAAATAAAGTCTAATGAAGTTATTTAATTTAATGAAGAGAAAGCAACAACGAGTGATTTGAGAGGTGACACAGAATTGGGTTTTATTAATATTAATATTATTTCAAGTAAGGGTTCTGCGCGGCAAACACTTTAATTACTATAAGACTCAAGGCAACCTTTTAATTGTTATATAGAATTTTTAATTAGATTGTTGTGCTAATAAAAATAATAATAAACGTGATAAAATTATCTTTAAGTTGTTGAGTGTATAGTAAGTGATGAGGCTACAGGGGATTATCCAAGGCCCTTTTATAGGCAATGGGTCCTCTGAAGCGCCACTATATTTGTAAATACAAGAATTATAATAGGATAAAACAAGTATATCAAAGAGTAAGTGAAACATAACAATGTAGAGAAAAATATGAAACAAATAATTAAAAACCCCAATTAAGAATCCAATTTTCCCACCATTAATTCCCAAATCAGTAAGTAAAAATAGTGAATAACTAAACAAGCCTGTGACATAGGGACTATGAGAAAAATAATTCAAAACAGATTGTACAGTCTGATTTAAGGATTTTTAAGTGAAACAAAGAATATTTTTACGCAACAAAATATGTAATTAATCTCAATTTAGTATAAATTAATTAATTGTTTTTCCTGACACAATTAAGGGTCAAAAGAAGCGTCATTAATTATTTTTTAATATTATATGAAAGGTGTTATTTAATATATAAATTTAAATAATTAATTTAAATATATTATAAGTCAATTTTACACTTATAATTATAATATATGTTTTTAATTAATTAAATATAAATTTATAATTATTGAATACATAAAAATGCGCCATTATTTGTAGAATATAAAATATATCATGTTTAATTTAAATGTATAAAAATTTATATAAACAATAAAATTAATATAACACCTATATGTAATAAGATACTTATATAATTTTATTATGCAATAAAATATTAATTTATATACATTAAATACAATTCTTACGCCCTCTTTCAGGTTTTATATGTTAACATATCATTTACTGGACTCCTGGAATAGCCTGGCTGACAGTATTACTTACAACTAACTAAGCTAATTATATTAAGTAGTGTAAATAATTAATTTAAGTAAGTGTCCCATACATTTTTACTCCCTAACACTGTGCTCAATAATGCAGTTGATTGGGAATAAAAATTTATAATAAAATTATAATAAAAAACCTTAAAAATATTAGGGGGTGTCAGTTCTGGCAAATCCGCACTTACAAATCCGCACTTAAATTTGACCAAATCCGCACTTAAATAAGTGCGGATTTCCAAAACACACTAGCCCCAATACTGGTGGATTTCAAAATGAAATAAGTCACTTATTTCACTCAAATCCGCACTTTCTCAACCAAAAGTGCTGATTTCACCATCAAGTCCCATTTCACTGATTTGTCAGCATCATCCCATTCATACGCAGCACTCCACAGCATAACACTTCATAACCCAAAACATCATACATCATTTACATCTTCATATCATATCATATAAGAGTCATGCCTTCCTCACTTTCAAATCGTGATAAATTACATAAAGCAATGACTTTCATGGCGCTTGAACTGCTCTTGGACTCTGATTCCGATTCTGATCTAGAAGAAGATTTTGTCGTTTTATCAAAAATGGCCAGGAAACGTTACCTTCTTCCCAGAAAGCCTCAAGTACTTCATACCCCCAAGTACACCATCCAAACACTTCTTAAACTATCTACACCCAGTTTTAGATGGCTGTTCAGGACTTCTCAGGAATGTTTCCTTAAATTGCTTGAGCTTATTCAGGATCATCCCATATTTCACAATAATTCTCAAAAAGAACAACAACATCCTTCAATTCAATTGGCCATCACACTATGTTGTTTGGGTTCAAATGGTAATGGAGCCGCTTTGAAACGTTTAGAAAATGTCTTTGATTTAGGGTATGGTTCAGTTAACACTTATACCAAACGATGTATCACTGCCATCAACTCCTTGGAATCTCAACTTCTCACCTGGCCAACAAAAGAAGAGCGACTTGAATCATCTCAGGTTATGCAAGCAGAGGGCTTTCCAGGATGTATTGGTTTTGTTGATGGTACTACTATTCCTTTGAGCCAGAAACCTGCTCAAGGTGGAAACAATTACTTTGACCGTAAAAAGAGGTAGATTATTTTTAACTCCTTTCATCCTCCTTGAAACTAACACAAACAAATATATCTTCTTTATAGATATTCAATTAACGTTCAGCTTATATGTGACGTAAACAAAAAATTTATATCATTCTTTGCTGGCTATCCTGGCTCATGTCATGACTCCTACGTCTTCCAAAGAATGCATATTTCAAATGAACCTGAAAAATTCTTTGATGAAAATCAGTATCTTCTTGCAGATTCTGCTTATGAGAATGGAAAGTATGTACTTCCTGCTTTTCGGGGAGCAGCTTCAGAAGACAGTCAAAATGCCAAATTCAACAATCATTTGGCAAAGTCAAGAGTCCGTATTGAACATTCTATTGGAATCTTGAAAGGCCGTTTTTCTAGTTTAAGGGAATTAAGAAGTCCTCTTAGAAATAAATCTGAAATGGAGGCGGTGATCAACTGGATTCTGTGTTGCACTATACTTCATAACCTACTTGCTGACCTCAAAGATCAATGGTTAGAGCTGTATGAAGATGAACAAGTTGATTCACCTCCGACTATATCCAACACTTCTATTTCTCAATCAACTAGTATAAGGGCGAAAATCCTTCCAATAACACTCCAACATTTTTCAACGCAATTTTAATTTTTTTCTCTTTCTCTTCAAATTATCAATTTGCATGTATTATTCACTGAGAATGGTAAATTTTTTTGCATATTTTTTTGGTTTTTGAATTTGCTGTTAAAGTCTTATTTTTTTTTCTCTCTGTGTTTTCTTTCATCAACTCAACATGAAATCGCATATTTTCAGCAAACGCATATTTTTTCAGTCACTCAAAGGTTGGGAAAGAGTTGGAAGGGAAGATTAAGGGTTCCGAGGCATTTTAAATGAAGAAAAGGGTCTGGGAGAGGTTGAGAGGGGTGAAATGGGGATCAAAAGAGGATGGCATACAATGGGGCTGGGAGGATAGCGAAAGGCATGGGGAGGGAAGACAAGCATGTGTTGATAGAATTGAAAGGGATGGAGATTGGTGCAAACAGAGTGTGAAAATAGGAGGATGAACTCTGTTCTTCGGGCGAAGAACAGAGTTCACTTCCATAAAATATTAGCTGAAACATAGTTTTCAATTCTGTAAAAACAGTTGTAAGTAATAGAAAAAGTCACTGATTTTTTTTCTATGTAATCCTTGCTTTACGAGGAGACTTTTGTGACGAAGCAGATTTTTGAGTTACCTTTTGAGATTTGGAATGTCTGGGAGGCATTATGAAACTGGCACATAACAAGAAAAAAGATTAAAAAGTAGAAGAAATAAGTAAAAAAGAATGTAAACATGCCTGGTCAAAATATTGAAAATGTCAGGAAGGGGTGTGTGCCGAGGATTGATGGGTAGGTAGCAAGGAAGGTCAGTGTGTCACATGTGACAGGGATGGGGTAAGAAATGAAGGGATGTTTTGTGGCCAAAATGTGGTTGTGAAAAAAAACGGGAAAAAAGTGCTGATTTGAGGTCATAACTGACACCCTTTTTTGAAATAAGTGACTTTTTTGCAAAATTTAAGTGCTGATTTGTAAGTGCTGATTTGGTTTGAAATCCGCACTTAATTTAAGTGCGGATTTGCCAGAACTGACACCCCCTATTATATTACTTCATTGAGAGATGTGGATTTCTGTGAAATCAATATGATTAACTCAAATGTGTTGTATTAATTGTGACATTCCAAGGGAACTCATACTTTATTACCAATGAAAATGATGCCCTTGTTGACGTACCAATTAATTTATTTTTTCTTATGTCATATATATACTCCTTCTTAGTCAGCTTTTTTCTCACATCCTTGCAGTAGATGGTGTAAATTCTGTGTCTTTATTTCCCTCATGTTTGCCTATAAAAGGCCCTCACTTTTTGTACTTTTCAAAACATTCCTTACTTGCTTACTTTATTATAATTACATACAAAAAAAACTATTTATTATTATCAATTATTGTTTTAGTATTTACATTAAAACCGTGATTCTAAACCTTTAAATATAATAGTAATCTACCTCTTTACCTCTTGTTATTTGAGTAAATAATCTTTAAAAGATAATAAAATATGTACCAAGTTTGAATCCTCTGAAACCCATTGTTGCCATCCTTGGACCTCCCTGGAAAACCTTCTAGACTTGAAAGCCCACTTGACAAATTCTCAGCAAAAAGGTGTTTTGAGGACATAACATGGCATATTTTAAAAAATGATCATAGTTGATTTGGTGGAAAAAAGAGGTATTATGAAATGGAAGATTTCTAACTTTGATACCCCCTAATGATTTAAGAAAGTAAGTTGGAAAGTTTTTCAAAGCCAGAGAGATAAAAACCTGGAAGAAAAAAATCATCAGAAGGTCAGTTTTCAGGTCAGAGATGATGATGATGAAATCAATAAAAAAATACCTTTGAACAAATAAACCATGTGGAGGTATAAATAAAATAGTATTAAAGTAACATGAAGAAAGAAAAAATGGATATCAAGTCCAGTAAGATGGATTAGTCAAGGGTGGCATTTTGCTTCATTTGGCTGGAGATACCTCCAAGAGAGGTGTAATTTTAATGGCTTTGATCCCACATCTTTTCAACAAGGTTAAATAATGATTTGAAACGGCTTCAGATAGTTCTCTAATTGTTACTCTTTTGATCTATCCCTTCAACTGTGATACGTGATGCCATTTGCTCTGTATGGAAATTTTCATACATGGTCAAAACTGGGAAAAAGATGATTTTTTTTTGTCAGTAACAAGTTTTCTAAAAAAAACAGATAAATGAGGGAGAGAAAGTTGCCAGATTCTAAAGTAAACGCAAAAGTACTATTTGACTGCCCAGAATTTCTTATCTTATCTTTACTTCACCCTGTATTCAATGCAGTTAATTTTAGTTAAATTAGCACTTAATTATTTTTTTATTTCAAACCACAATGGCACCAACACCAATGTGTTTCAAAACTGAAATGACATGATGTATTTATTCAACCCACTCTTACTTCACAAGAAAGTTTGGATTTACTTCAAAATACTAGAGATTGGTATAAAATGCCTGATTTGGATTGAAACCAACACTTAATTTAAGTGCTGATTGGCTAACTTCCACCCCCTGATGTGTGAATTTTGCACAATCATTACAGGTAACACCACATGCAATTTGACAATGTCTTACATTACACCTCACCCGAACGTTTCATGTGTTGGTTGCGATGTCCTTCACTTTTCTCCAAAAAAGGTGAAAAAGAACCAAAATTCCAACCGACAGATGAAACGCTCGGGTCAGACGTAAAGCATAAAACGTCGTCAAATTTCTTCTGGTGTGAGTCAAAACTGAGTTACAACTAATCCTGGAAAGCTTGCGGCTGTCGTGTCTCTCAACTCCCACGAAAAGAACGAGGGATAGGATGCAAGACATCGTGAAGCTTTCAGAGATTAGCTATAAATAAAAGTTAAGGATAGGTCGTCTGCAGTCAAATGCTAACATTTTTTTTCAGGTGAAGTATTTAAGAAAATCAAAATCACATACTAAGGATTTTATAAACCTGTTTGGCTAAACTACATTCAATTATGATACTTGAGGAAATAGAAAAAATAAATTGTAACTATTAAAAAAATGAATTTCATGATCCTTCAAAGGACATCAATCACAAATAACAACAATGAATTTCATTACAGTGCAATCGTTCTTGGTCTACTCAACATTGCACCGATCAACCAAATGATAAGACAAGTTGCATCGTAATATTGCAAGAGCGTCCATTCACTCCCAGATCAAACGACCTGCGCGGAACATGATTGTGATAAAAAAGTCAACCTACAAGTGTTATTTTTAACGAATTGAAAAGTTATAAATGAGTCTCCAACATACCATCATCACCAATTGTGGCTGACATTCCCCCGCTGACCTCTTTTCCCTTCCCTTTACTGTTGCCGGATGACTTTATTTTATTTTTTTTGGTGTTATCATCACCGGTACTGTTAATGCGAGCGTGCTCCAATTGTCGTTTGTGACTGGCTAAGCGGGCGAGCCGCACCGCTTCATCGGTTTCTTTGGCGGCCTTAGCAGCTTCCTTACGTCTAGCATTTTGGCGCTGACGCTTTGTAGTGGAATTGGAAGCGGAAGCTCGTGTTGGAGGGTTTGAAGATGTGAGGGAATGGGTGTTTTGTGCATTGAGTCTGCTGAGGGTAATCACACCTCCACTAGGACGCTCTGCAAAAACAGATATGGTGAGAAGCGGAGTAGTGAGCTATGGGAGAACTGAGTAGGTGAGTAAGAAAACGCACTTTTGGTGTCACAAACCTTTTCCCAGCCATCATCATCGGACTTGTTACTGGCGCTGGCCTCCTTGGACAAAGAAAAAGACGTTGATGAACCATCAAACAAGGAGGGAGGATGAGGAGTGCTTTGAGGCCATGGTTGGGCAACTTCCACGTCTGCGGAAACAGGCTGAGGAGAGTAGTCGTTTGTTTTGATTTCGCTGCTCTGATTACTGCTATTATGAGGCTTGGTATCCTTGCTATGGCTGATTTTATCATTCGTAGAGGGCAATTTTTTATCGTCTTTTTTGTTGTCTTGTTTGTTCTCTTTCTTGTTCTCATGTTTGTTCTCTTTCTTGTGGTCTTGTTTGTTCTCTTTTTTATTGTCCTGTTTGTTCTCTGTTTTGTTGTCCTGCTTATTCTCTTTCTTATTGTCCTGCTTATTCTCTTTCTTATTCTCTTGCTTATTTGCGTTCTTGATGTCTTGCTTGTTCTCTTTCTTGTTGTCCTGCTTATTCTCCTTCTTGTTGTCCTGCTTATTCTCCTTCTTGTAGCCTTTTTGGTTGTCTTTTTTTTCGTCCTTGATGGTTGATGTTTCTTTGTTCAAAGCTTTCTTGTTCTTGTTTTTTTTGTCGGCTGACTTACGCGAAGGTCTTTCATGAATTTTAGTCGCTCCTCCCTTTGCTGTAGCGAATGAAGATGTTGGGGCAGACGAGGACTGTCGAAAGCGTGTGGCGAAATATGTTGTGGCGAATGATAATGCAGCAGCAGCGAGAATGAGTTCAGTCCATGAAATTGAGATCGTCGGCATTCCTCCCACTCACTGGTTGCGAGGAGTCAAATTATTCCTTTTATTCTTATACATCTTTATATTCACTTAACCCTGAAGCCTGCTGACGTTTCAAGCTTAGAATTAAATAGAAGGTAGGTTAAGGATTGAGTGCGAAGTTACCTTTTTTACGTCTCCTAACATAGTTTGTTTGCACTTTACTTTCATACATTAATTAATTTATTCTGGAAATCCAGCCTGTTCATCATCTAGAATCATCTAATCTTCTTCTGAATTTTTACAATAGTCTAGTTAAGAGCTGAAGATTGGACTTGAATTAAAATGGGTAATCAAACATCTAAAATACAAACAATAAGAGAATATAGAAATATTTTCTAAGAGGATTCATAGTTTTATAATTTTAATTTCTTTATTCTGATTCAAGAAAAAGGTTTTATCCTAGAGTGTGTTTCTAATTACTTTTATTCAATTGAGTTGCGTTAGAAATTTTAAAAGTGAAAAACACAAAAAAGAGAAATGCAGGATTTATGAAAGCTTCACTACAAACATTCTCTTGTAGCATGAGACATGGTTCGACAAAACAATGTTTGTAGTGCTTGATTATCTTGTTGTGCATTCAAGAAGTATAGAGTTCATTGCGAACAAGATCTTATATTCATACTCCAGATACAACTCTCTAGTAGAGTACAATTTATTATCACAATCGTCTATTGAAATACCCCATTTGCACAAATTTTGGCATAATGTTGCCCTACTTGCTCCAATCATCCTTCATGGTAATGTTCATCAGATAATTACTGTCGGTGGTTCTCTTGGTCTAGAAGATAAAACTCGAGGTCCTACGAGGGTTTGGATGGTTTTGATGGGCTCTCAACAAATTGGTACGTATTTCTTATAATTGTTAGTATATACATAATATTCTAATTCATACTTATTATTATAATCTTTTTTGCATTACTTGTCCCGAAGTGGACTGATACTAACTGTATGTAGAAGAGAGAGAAGTGTATTGTGCTAGCGTGAGAAGTTGTAGTTATGGTATATATAGCTATCAAGTGTTCATCTATTACCATATCTTTTGTCTTCTTTTGCTCATCATCTCATCTCATCTCTCTACACGTACTCACTTGAATATACAGGTGTGTACCATTACTATCATAAGTTGATTTTTACATTTAATTGTTATTGTTATAGGTTAGCGCATTACTATCAGCGATTTCAGCTTCATCCACAGTGTTACTAGAGGAGAAGACTTACGCTAGATTAAAGGTGTGCTCTAACTGTAGTTTCCTATTGTTACTATTATATTCATACTCCACTATGTTTGTAGGTTAGCACAACACTGTTCTCTTGTGATCCATATTATTTACGAGTAGATCTCATATCATACAGGTGTGCTTATCTTTGCAATTAAATATCTTTTGTCTTCTTTTGCTCATCATCTCATCTCATCTCTCTACACGTACTCACTTGAATATACAGGTTAGCGCATTACTATCAGCGATTTCAGCTTCATCCACAGTGTTACTAGAGGAGAAGACTTACGCTAGATTAAAGGTTAGCACAACACTGTTCTCTTGTGATCCATATTATTTACGAGTAGATCTCATATCATACAGGTTAGCGCATTACTATCAGCGATTTCAGCTTCATCCACAGTGTTACTAGAGGAGAAGACTTACGCTAGATTAAAGGTTAGCGCATTACTATCAGCGATTTCAGCTTCATCCACAGTGTTACTAGAGGAGAAGACTTACGCTAGATTAAAGGCTTTTATTATTCTTTCAATAATCTTTGATTGTTTTTACTCAATTAATAAGAGGTGTTTAAGATATTAGGGGGTATCAATGTTCAGGGATCCACAATTAGGGATCAGGAATTTTTTTTTCCGGGATCAGACAATATTAATTGCAGAAGATTCTTATCCACTAGCCCTGGGGCTAGTGGATAAGAAATCCACGATAATGCATTATCCCGCCTCTTATACCCCAATTTCCATTCCTAATTCCTGATCCCAAACTCATCTCATCCATGATAGATTTTTAAGAAAGTCACATGACTTATAATTGCTAATGCCATCCTTAAGTCTTTCCTCACTCTATGCTACTTAATTTTGGTGGCAAACACTTAAGTTTTTTTTCTATCTACGCACCCCAACTGCACATTTGGTGGTGGATTCCCACTTCCCTAATCACATAACCCTTCCACCGGCAACAATGAAACACCTCTCTACTAGGAAGCTACTTCACTCAACAATGAATGCTATTACTTTTCTTTTAGTTCTTTACTATAAATCTGACTCTGATTTGGAAGATGCTTTAGCTTATATGTGTTTTCTTTCCAAAAAGCGTTATATCATCACCAGGGGGCCAAATCTTTATCATGATCCCCAATATGATCTGGCCTCTATTCTCAACATTCCTCATTTAAACTTCACCCAACTTTTTAGAACTTCTCCCAATTCTTTCTTCAAACTTTATCAACTCATCTCCAATCATCCTATCTTTCATAACAATTCCCATAACAAACAGCGTAATCCTGCCATCCAACTTGCTGTTGCACTATGTTGCTTTGGCTCAAATGGAAACGGTGCTGCTGTAAGACGTTTGGATAATCTCTTTAACATAGGATATGGTACCATGATATTATACACCAAGCATTGTATGATTGCTATCCTTTCCCTCAAGTCTCAAACACTTGCTTTGCCAACTCCAGAACAGCGACTTGAATCCTCTCAAGTAATGCAAGCTGAAGGTTTCTCTGGCTGTGTAGGATTTGTTGATGCCACAACTATACCATTGAGTCAAAAGCCTGCTCATGATGGCAACCATTATTTTGACCGCAAAAAAAGGTTTCTTCAAAATCTTCTCCAATTTCTCATCCTTCATAAACTAATGTTTTATCTTCTTTCTAGATACTCTATTGCCGTTCAACTTGTATGCAATTTCAATAAAAAATTTATTGCTTTTCATAGTGGCTGCCCTGGCTCATGTCATGACTCTTCTGTCTTCCAAAGAATGAGGATTTCTCAAACCCCTGACTCATACTTTGACAAATCTCAGTACCTCCTTTCAGACTCAGCATATGCAAGTGGGAAGTACATTATACCTGTTTTCCGTGGTGCAACCTTAGAAAATGACCCCAAAACTAAATTTAATTATCACCTTGCCCAATCAAGAGTACGAATTGAACATGCTATAGGTATTTTAAAGGGACGATTTTCTAGTCTTTGGGAGCTCAGAATCCAATTTCAAAAAAAATTGGAGATCAAAACTGCAAATCATTGGATCATGACTTGCATTATACTGCACAATATCCTAGCTGATTTAAAGGATGAGTGGAATGATCTTTATGAAGAAGAGGATCGTGAACCAGCACCGGCTCTCCCCTCCCTTGAATCACAAAACATTCATTCAACCAGCATAGGCTCTGTCATTATGCCTATTACTCTCCAACATTTCTCTTCACCTATCTTTTAAATTATTTTTTTACTCTGCAAATGTCGTCTTTGTGTACTTCATTCACTTGGTTTGGTATTTTGGTTTGTTGCATATTCATTTTTTTTTTTTGGAATTTACAGTGAAGATCTTTTTTTTGGATGGCTCATTGGTTTTCTTTCACCAGCTCAACATGAAATTGCATATTTTCTGAAATCACATATTTTGTCAGTGATTTTTTTTTTTTCATTCATCACTCATATCCTTTTCATCCTCTCCTCAAACATCACTCAAATATTTTCATTACTTCTATTTTCTCAACTCATCTCACCAGGTAAGTCTTTTTTTTTCTTTTTTCTTGTTTTTTATTTGCTAATCATGAATTTTTTTATTTTGCTTTTTTTTTGTTTTTTGTTTTTGTTTTTTGTTTTTTGTTTTGTTTTTTGTTTTTTTTTTTTTTTTTTGTAAGTCCTTTTTTTTTATTTTCAAGGTTAGACTAACTTTTTTTTTACTCATTTTTCTCTTTTTTTTTCTTTTATTTTTCTCTCCTTCACCCTCTTTAGCTGCCTCATTTCACTCCTTTTCCTCTCTCTTTACCTGCCTCAAGTCATTCCTTCTCCCCTCTCTTTACCTTCCTCAAGACCCCCTTATTTCACCCTCATTGCCTGTCCCAAATCCCCCCTTTCCCCCCTCTTTAGGTGCCTCATAACCCCCCTCCCTCTCTTTAGTAGCCTCATCACCCTACATTCCCCTCTCTTTAGGCTCCTTAACTCTCCCCCCTTCTCCTCTCTTTACCCGTCTCAAAACCCCCCCTCCCCCCCTTCCACTCCCCTTTAGCCACCTCTACCCCCCCTCCTTCTTAACAAATTGCTACCAATGGAGTGTCACCCGTGTACAGATTTGGGAAGTTGAAGATTAACAATGGACTAAACTCGTCTCCTTGGATCAGAAGAATTGTTCTGCATTACTCCAGGAAATCTTAAAGCTATGTGAAAAACTCAGAGCTCTTGATATTGAGGTGGGGAATTTGTTTTCAAGCTCATCTCCATTTATACCTGCCACTCCAACTCCATCAGATTGTTTCATTGATCCACTTACTCATCTTACTCATCTTGAGGATCTTTCTCTCACACCCTCAAAAGGAAACACTTTCACAGAACAGTTTGTGGTAGAATTGATAAAAGACATGAGGTCTCTTAAAGCTTTTTGCTGCACCTCTCTAGGCGCTTCCCGTCTTGCGATTTGTCAAAACTTTGGACCTTCAAACTTGTGTGCTTCTCCTCTTGCACTACATTTATCCAATCTCAAGAAACTTGAGATTTTGTGCTTGAGTTGGTCTTGGTGTCTTGATGAATCTTGGATCAAATTGCATGGAATAATCATCTCACACTGTAGACAATCCTATAGTACTAGCTATAGGCCTTGACCAAGCAAGTTGGAGAAAAACCAGAGAGAAAATCCCCTGTCCCTTTAGAAAAATCGAGTGAGATTTACTTGCTAAAGTAAGTTGTTTCCTGTTTTCTAAAGCCCCTTTTTCAACACACTTGACTGCTTGATGAGGCAAGAAAGTTGTCCCCAGACAGACTACCAGACCAAAGAACTGAAATGTAGACCAATGTCCACACCAGAGAAAGCAAAGATACTTGATGTAGGCTGCAAATACACACCAGAGACAGCAATGATACTTGATGCAGGTTGCAAAGCTACACCAGAGAAACCAGTTGCCAAAGTTGAGTTAAATGCAGAACTAACCTTGCAACAACCACAGCCAATTGTGGCCCAAAAAACATTGAAAACTGAGTTAGAAACAATGATATCACCTCTGGATGGTTGTATGATAATTAAAGTTTCCCCAAACTGTCTTATTCAGTTTGCACACACAGACCACCATCTAAAAAGTACATGCACAGCAACAAATTTGGTGCTTTTGACAGCCAAATTGAATGAAAACCCTCTAGTAACGCTCCCCAGCCTTCTATAACCGAGGTGGGTGGACCTCCCAGAAGCCAGAAAACCACCAAAAACCTCTAATAAAGTCCAAAATACTTAGAAAAATTCACCAAAACTACTAAAACCCTTAAAACACAAAATTAAGCTATGACAACATTGTGACAAAAAATATAGAGCCAAATTAGCTGTAATTAATTTTACTAAGCACTTAAACCTAAGACTTAAGTTTAGCCTGTAAGACACAAAAAACAAAATTAAACAGCCATCTTTTAGAAATGAAAAATAAGGAAATTACCCCTTAAAACTTAGAAAATGAAAAATGTCATCAAGACGTAAAATATAGAGAAAAAATGGGGCTATCCAATGGTAGTACTCACATACCCATATTCCCTATATTCACTGAATAAAACCAAAAGAAGATATAATTATTCAATCAATGTCAATTAAGACATACAAAAACAGCGTCAAACAGACCAACAAAGTCCTCTGCCAATTTTGGAAGACCACACCAGCTTGGGAAAGTAGGGCACATGACATACTATGCATATAAATTCTGTACACTTCAAATTGGAGCATCATCAGACATCATATATCTTAACCATAAACAACAACAACACATAATATTAACAACTACCATCATTATTTTACATAAAATTTAATAATATTGTAATACTCTTATAAATATAACACCTTTTCATAACATTCTAATACATTTATATAACAACTCATAAATAAATACTTATAGGGTACCATTGTAAAGGTCTCAACTCAGGGACTCCAATTTAAAATTTGTTCACATAAATAAAAAGCTTTCTAAAAACATATATTATTTAATCATTTTTATAAATTTTCTGATTAAAACTTCACTGTTATATTTCTTTTCCTCATTGCAAAGAAAATTGATTCTTCATCTCAAAACTGTCTAAATTAATTGTTAAAAAAGTCAATTTATTATCAATTAGACAATTTATTTTAGTTAATTGAGAACTCTTATTTTAATTAAAGGGGAAGGGTTTTCTACTGTTTATTCAACTCCCCTGGATTCTACTTAAAGCAAGTTGACTGTAAGAGTCTTTCTACAGCATGAGACATTGGATTGAGGAATGGTGAAAATTTGATGCTAAGTAGATCATTGAAAAGGGAAATGCATGACATGTGTTTAGCAATTTCAAATTTTGATGATAATACACTATACGCATTAGATAGGTGGTACCAATGTCAATAAAACCTTTTAACTTTTCTTCAATAGCAAAATATATTATATGCCAACATATTATGTCTTCAAAGGCATGTATTGCTGTTACAATAGCATTTGGTGATGTCATATATTTCAGGGACTGTACTCTTTGTTGCATGAAGAGCAAGATGCTCTGATACCAGGTAAGCCAGTTTGAACCATCCAACTTTATTTTGGCTGTGTATTTAACCTGACTCAGGATATCATCAATTACAGCCCCACATTAGGGGGTGTAGGTTCTGGAAAATATGCACTTAACTTAACTGTGGATTTCAACCCAAATTAGCAATTAAAAACCAGCACTTATATATTGCAAATAAGTCATTAATTTCACAAATGGGTGTCAGTTCTGACCTCAAATAAGCACTTTTTTGTTTTTTTTCACAACCAAATGTTGGCCACATCATCCCTTCCTTGCCCATACCATCCCTGTCACATGTGACACACTGATCTACATCCCCTCCTCCATCCTTACTGAAAGTTGAAACATTTTATTGCAACATTTTAACTAGGCATGTTTTTTCCTTTGTTTTTTTCAACCTCTTTTTTAATCTCTTTTCTTGTAACATACCAGTTTCATAAGGCCTCCCCAAAAATACAACACTCAAAAGGCATCTCAAAAAATTATTCATCACAAAAGTCTCCTTGTAATTCTATCCCCCCACCTGATAAACCAAAGTCTGGACAGCTAAAAAAGGAAGATTATCTTGTCATCATCAACTTCCTCAAAATAAAATCAAAGTATGATGCATTTTTTGGATGTGAGAAGTCCACCCACATCGGATGTCCACCTTCATCCAAGGTAAATGGCTTCTTGTTGATGGAAAATGAAGTAAAGAAAAAAATGAAAGGGAGAATCAACATCACTCCTAAGAAAATGAAGGAGAGGTTGAAAAGTTATCAATCAAAATATAAAAAGGCTCATTTTGCTTCCACTTCCACTGGCTTTGGTGTCAATGATGAGGATTTAGAGATTGGAATTACTACTGTTTCCAAAAATCTCAATGCCATTTGTACTTACTATGAGGAACTGTATATTCTTTTGGTTCCTAAGTTGATGTAAACCCTTTGTTTCTACATGATACTACTAAGGATATACCCTCTGGATCCAAACCTTCCTATAATCCTCCTGAAACACCTTCAATTGAATGAGATCAATCCCCTGAAGCCTCACCATCGTTCAGCCAAAGATGATCCTGACTATCAAGCAGAAAAATTAGTTTGGAGCAGATCTGAGTCCTCAGAGCCTGATGTATGTTTAATTTTTCTTTTTTCTTAAATTCTTCTCTAAATTTCTCTTTCTTTCTTTCTTTCTTTCTTTTCTAGTCTCCTTCTACTCCTACTCAAACTCAAATTCATAAAGAGATTATCAATTCCACAAACAAGAATCATGCTTGGGAAGCTGCTTTAGATGAACTTCCTGAACCTTCTAGCTCAAATTCAAAACTAAAGCATCAAGGCTCAACATCAATGAACTTGAATTATCTTTTAAAGTATGGTAATACTTCATCCAGCTCTTTGGCTTCCTTTGATGATTATTTTGAGAAAAAAATATATAAGTAAGAATAAGTCACTATATATCTTATTCAATAACTTATTTTCTCATTTCTCTTTTTTTAGAAAAATCCTGTATTGCAAAAAATACCCTTTATTTTGAGAAGATGAAGTTTGATCATATGCTAATGAAAGATCAAAGGTCCTTAGATTTGGAGGAAATTTTTTTGCTTCAATATAATTTTTTAAAGGCCTCATTTGAGGCAGAGGAGATGGAAAGAGTTCATCTTTGCTCAGAGAAATCAAATGACCATGAATTTCAAAGAGAAATTGCAAGTTGTGAATTGGAAAAAACAAGAAAATTAAAAAAAAGAATTTATTACTGAATGTATAAAAAATTGAAAAAACTTATGAAGACATTAAAAAATTACTTGAATTTTTTAATTGATTAATTTTTATTTCAGTTAATGTGACATTTTTTCACATTTATAGTCTTTTACAAATTTATTTTGTTCATTTTTTGATTATTTTTATGCCTGAATTGTGATTGAGTCATGTGCTGAAAAGATGCATCATCTTTTCAATCATGTGACTATATTTCAACTTCTGTAGTTCAAGTTGTCAGCTAGACCTCATTGATTTCTTTCAAACTTACTGATGCAATGCAAAAATTTCAAGTGAGCAGAGATGATGCTGCATCTTTTCAGCATGTGACCTGTCTTTTCTCAACACTACATTCTTTTTTTCTTCTTTTTTATTGACCATGAAAGATGCTAAATGAAGGTTTATCTGCCTATTCTACCTCTTTAATTTCTTTCAAATTTACTGATGCAATGGAAAACTTTCAAGTGAGTAAAAAGGATGCTGTGTCTTTTCAGCACGTGAACTGTTGTTTCTTAACACTACATTATTTTTTTCTCCTTTTTGATTGAACATACAAGACGCTAACTCAAGGTTTATCTGTCTATTCTATCTCTTTAATTTCTTTCAATTATACTGATGCAATGGAAAACTTTCAAGTGAGCAGAAAAGATGCTGTGTCTTTTCAGAACATGGCCTGTTGTTTCTTAACACTACTTTCTTTTTTTCTCCTTTTTGATTGACCATACAAGATGCTAACTCAAGTTTTATCTGACTATTCTTTATTATTGAACAAGATTTTGGTTAAATCATTGAACATGGTGCAGTGTGATGTTAGTGTTACATTTCTTTTACTTAGTTTCACCACAATTTTACTTTCCTGTAGTACATCTGACATTTTGAACCATAGAAATGGAAATAAAGTCATGCAACAGAAAAGAAGCTGCGTCTTTTCAGCACATGACTTTAATCAAATTTTAAGCATGAAAATAATTTAAAAAAATAAAGAAATAGAAAAAAATTGTAAATTAAAAAAAATACCAAAAAAACTACATTCTTCACCACTGTGGCTCTTGAAGAATCTTGAGGGCAGTATCTAGCCCATCACTAGTAACTTTTTCTCCCTCTACTGAAGCCATACCACTACCAGGCCTAGATAAAACCTAATGAATAAAAATAAAGTCATGTCAAGAGAGAGCTCACAGCATAATTTTTTTCTTTGAGACATAAATTTTTCAAGCAAGAATTTTTTTCACAAGTTTCTTGCAAATGCAAGCAACTTGTGCCAGGTAGTTGCATCAGAAGAAGCAAGTCTTCTGGGGAAACCATGTAATTTTTTTGCCCTAGAAGAAGCAAGTCTTCTGGGTCAACCATGTAATTTTTTCCCCCAGCAGAAGCAAGTCTTCTGGGGTAACCATGTAATTTTTTTGCCCCAGAAGAAGAAAGTCTGCTGGGGAAACCATGTAATTTTTTTGCCCCAGAAGAAGCAAGTTTGCTGGGGCCAAAAAAAAAAATATAAAAAAAATGAAGCCCTAGCAGAAGCAAGTCTTCTGGGAAAAAAAAACAAAAAAAAATTATTGACTAAAAAAAACTGCTGGGGCAACAAAAAATTTTAAAAATAAGGCTTTAACAAAATCTGAAGGCATAAAAGGTGGGCCTTTTTGAGGCACTCTTAAGAATCTTTCCTAAAACCCAACTAGGACCAAATTGCTTTGAATATCGTATCAAAATTTTCTTAAGATACTTTGCATGTTAGTTTAATTAGTTTTAGACCTTATGCTATCATAAAAATTTGCTGAAAATTCATTTGTTTTTTTCTTTTCTTTTCTTTTATTTCTTTTTTCTTTTTTTTATTTAGTTTTTTTATTTCAGAATAATTTTAAACTCAACCAGGACAAATTTTTATTGATTTTAAATACAAAATTATGTTGAGATACTGAGCATTTTGGTTTAATTAGTTGTAGACCTTATGCCATCATAAAAATTTGCTGATTTTTTTTTTGGTTTTTCCTTTCTTTTCTATATGATTGATTTTTTTAAAATTTCAAAACTAGATTATCTAAATTGATGGAAAATGGCACAGTAGTTGACCAAAAAAAGCTTCTCAAATGTAAATGGCTGGTGAAAGTTGGAAGGATGATGTTGGTTCTGACTTTGAAAATGATTGGTATAAGGAGTATCCACTTCTGGAGTTATATGAAACAAATGAGCAGAGACTCTCACCATCTCCTGGATCACACAAGAAAGGCACCTACTGAATTGAACATGTCTCAGAAAGGCCTTCAGTTATTCAACCTAAAAATCAAAATATTCATCCTGTTATAGTGAACTCATTTGAACTAAAGGAATTGACTGAACTTGGTAAACTGGAGGATTCTAAAAAATGCTGCAGGTACATGAAATTATTAAGACACCAGATAAAGACCAATGATGCTCATCTGGAAGCATGGGGAGAGGGGAATATGTTTTCTGCTGGAGAATGGTTAGGGATTCAACATGTATTTGATATAAGTAAGTTAAAAATTTTAAATTTCAAAATTCAAAAAGCGGAATGATGCTTCAGGTCTCTACTAAAATTTGAAAATAGATGATGGGGAAGTGAGGGAGTCACTTAGATTTTTATTTTCATTTAATTCTTATCTATTTAACCTATTAGAAAAGAGGTACTATGAGGAATCTTTGAAGCTTGGAGTTGAAATAGACCTTCCTTGATATGATGGGGTGGAGGCTTTTGGGGGAAATATAACATGGACTTCAGATGGGTTTTCAAACTCTCCCCATAAGGATTTCAAAAACAGTGAGCTTATTTTAGGTGTCTGGTTTCCAACAACTTTAGATGGAATTTTTGATGAATGCTCATGGGACAGCAATAGGCCAAGGCAGAATGGATGCCATTTTGTATTTCCTGAATTGAAATACATGGTTGAGTTCAAAAAGTGTGATGGAATATGGGTTGTTATATGGCCAGCTAATATGCTATACCATCAAACAAAACCTGTCAAAGAGTTTGGAAATTTTTCAAGGCTTGGGTCATCCATCCAGATAAGCAAAAAATTAGACAATTCTGTTAAAAATCTAGAAATGTTAATTCCAAATATAGCTATGTTGGGCTATATTTCTATGAAAGAAAAACAAAAGTTGGAACTTTTGCATGATAACTTTCTTTTATCAATTAAAGATGATAATACTAAAAACATGGAACAAGTGTATTATTATTACCAAAAAGCATGTAAATCATTAGAAAAGTATATTTAGTAAATAATTTTTAGAAATTATAATGTGATTGAAAAGTCTAAAGAGAAGAAAAAAGTTCAAGAATCAATCATAGCTAATACTCTCAATGTGCTTGTGTGATTGGAAGAATTTTTAACCTTATGCTAGTTTTTTGAGAAGTTGTAGTGTTAGATATAGTTGGAGGTGTTTCATCTTCTTCATCTACATACAACTCTAACCATTGATCTTTGAGGTCATCAAGAAGGTTATGAAGTATGGTGCAACACAGATTCCAATTGATGACAGCCTTCATTTTGAAACTATTTCTAAGAGGACTTCTTAATTCCCTTAAACTGGAAAAACAACCTTTCCAGATTCCAATAGAATGTTCAATACGGACTCTTGACTTTGCCAAATGATTGTTGAATTTGGCATTTTTACTGTCTTCTGAAGCCGCTCCACAAAATGCAGGAAGTACATATTTTCCTCTCACATAAGCTGAATCAGCCAGAAGATACTGATCTTAATCAAAAAAAATTCAGGCCTTTTTGAGATTTGAATTATTTGAAATATGTAGGAATAATGACATGATCCAGATAGAAAGCAAAGAAAGATATAAATTTTTTGTTGGAATCACAAATAAGCTGAACAGAAATTAAATATCTATAGAGAATATATATTTGCTTGTGTTAGTATGAAAAAGAATTTAAAGAATTAAAAATAAGCTACCTCTTTTTATGGTCAAAGTAATTGTTTTTACCATGAGCAGGTTTATGACTCAAAGGAATAGTAGTGCCATCAACATAACCAATACATCCTGGGAATCTCTCTGCTTGCATAACCTGAGATGATTCAAGTTGCTCTTTGTTTTTTGGCCAGGAGAGAAGTTGAGACTCTAACAAGTTGATAGCAGTGATTCAATGTTTTGTATAAGTGTTAACAGAACCATAGCCTAAATAAAAGACATTTTCCAAACTTTTCAAAGCAGCTCCGTTACCATTGGAACCCAAAATACATAGTGTGATGGCTAATTGAATTGAGGATCACATTGTGGCTTTTATGAATTATAGTGAAACACAGGGTGATCCTCAATAAGATGAAGCAATTTAAGTGAACATTCCTGAGAAGTCTTGAACAGCTGTCTAAAACTGGGTACAGATAGGTTCAGAAGTGTTTGGATTGTGTACTTGGGGGTATGAAGTACTTGAGGCTTTCTAAGAAGAAGGTAGCATTTCTTGGTCATTTTAGATAAAAAAAGAAAATTTTCCTCAAGGTCAGAATCAGATTCACAATCAGAGTCCAAGAGCAGATCAAGAGCTATGAAATTCATTGCTTTATGTAGCTTATCATGATTTGAGAGTGAGGAGGCATGACTCTTATATGGTAGAAAAATGAAGATGATGCAGGATGTTAAGATATATGAATTTTTATGCTGCAGAGTGCTGTGTGTGAATGAGAACTGTTATTCTGCGGAGTTCTGCGTATGAATGAGATGATGATGACAAATCAGTGAGATGTGCGGAATGGTGAAACCAGCACTTTTTGTTGAGAAAGTGCAGATTTGATTAAAATAATTGACTTATTCCACTTTTGAAATCCACCAGTGTTGGGGCTAGTGTGTTTCATAAATGCTCACTTAGATAAGTGTGGATTTGGTCAAATTTAAGTGCAGGTTTTCCAGAACCAACACCCCTATTCTTTTCCCTTATATTCAGATATAGGAATTTCTTGTTCTTGTTGCATAGCCATTATGGAGTGGTTCAAGGGAGAAAGGGAGGAGGTAGAGGGATTTGTGGTTGTATGAGAAAGCCTAGGCAGTGCAGAAGGCTGTTGTTGAATAGGGGGATTGTTGATGTCTGAATATTCAAAGAATAGACAAGCAGTGCTACTTTTTGATGATTGGGTTGGAGAAGTAGAGACAAGAGAAACAGTATGGGAGAAAGAATGGGAGTGTCATATATCACATTTTGTTATTTTAGAGGTATGAGGCAGAAGGTCAAGATTTCAAGGTTCTCTTTGAAGTTTTGGTCTAGATTTGAAGGGATTGAAGATGTTTTGGTCTACAGGCATGAATTAAATTCCGGTAGAGTGTGTTTGCCAAGGATGAACTGGACATCCACTTAAGGCACATTTAACAAGGGACAGGCCTAGGGCACACAATTGTTCTGGGAATATACAAGATTCAATCACTCCTAGTAGTAAATCAGGGACCACCCATAACCTATGGTATCAGTGTCAGTGCTTCTCCCAGAGTGAACCCATAATATTGATTACTTACCTATGGTAGCAGTGTCAGAACTTTTTCCGGAGTTAACCGGAGTTAGATGCTTCAGCTGCACAATAGATTTTATACTAGAATTCTATGTACATATTGAATAATCACTAAGCATAACCTTAACTACACATAACACACACAAAATCAAAGTGTGACATGCCTTTGCCCGTCGTGTAAAAATATTCTTTAGTCAATACAAATTTACAAAAGCCTAGGTATACTATTTTTACTATTAATTTTTTTATCTTGGCACTAATATTATCTCTTCTCACTAAATCACTTGTCTATTGAAAGGAACTCTTATTTTCTTCTTGTTAAGTCACTAGAAATATGTACTTAGTTATGTGTGTGAATGTATTTAGTCTGTAGTTGTGGCATCCCCTGCTCTCCAGTTCTTTCGGGAGTTCTACAGGCTGACACCGTGCTACAGGTAAAGGAATGATAATTTTGGGTTCTTTCTGGAGTTCTACAGGATGAAAAAATGCTAAAGGTTATGGGCTGTACCCTTGGGCATTGAAACGGTAGCCAAAAAGGAACTCCACTTGTTTTAGCAACACTAGGAGCACTAGTAGCCGAAAATACCCCCAGCGCATTTCTGACAACTCACCTATCTCATCTCATGTTGGTAAAGAGCTTACCCAATCAATCTCCAACCTAGAGCTATGGAGCCTCAGCATAGAACCTAACCTCAACCCCATCTCACGTGCCAAACGCACTTCTAACAAAAGTCAAACTCCCTCACCTTCCCCTATGCTCACCCCAATTCCTGGCACTCTGTCCCTTAAGCAAACAAAATTGTTTACTTCATCTCCCTCATGTCTTGCTAGCCTAGCCACAACTAGCAAGGCACTCCTTCCACTTCAATCCCCTTCTCTGAAGTGGCCTTGCACCTCACAACCCTCCCCTCTCACCTCAATACCCCCTAACCTTTTCCCCCCTATTCTCCCACCTAACACCCTTGATCCTCCTATTCCCCATTTTACCCCTAAGACTACCCCAATTGACGATATCACTTGTGCAATTGGGGAGTTATTTTTATTGAATAGTGCAATGGAAAACCAAAGTACACCACCTTCAACACAGCCACTATGCTCGGCTTCTCCTTTCTGAAGGAGTGTACCACCCCACCTTGCACCAACCATTGGCATGATAGAGAGACAAAAAACTCTGAGAAACGTTATTGAGTTCACCAAATCCAACCCTACCCTTGAGGCGTCTAGTGCCAACTTCTCTGACTGGAACAGCAATGTATTGGCACTGATCAAATATTTTGTTGGAACACAAGCATATGCGTTGAATAATGGCACTGGCCCTGATGAATTTGAAGACAGAGTCACTCACCCAATCCTTCTGCACTCCATCTCACCTAGCTTGAGCCATGAGATCTCCACTGACTGGAAAGCACGCCAGACTTATCTCCACATAATTAATAAATTCACCAGGACAAATCAAACTTCCACAATGACTGCTATTTGAAACTTTATCAATTTGAAACAGTTACAAATCATGTCACATAGCAAATATCTGGAAGCATTCAACAAATTGTTAGACAAAATAGAGAGAAAGGGAATTGTGTTTAACTCCAAGGTTTTCAAAGCACTAATGGTACATGCTATGCTTACGGCCTATACTGGTATGGGAACTGATTTACTGTTATCTATGCCTGCAGGTAAGATTTATTGTGAAGATTGTTTGATTTCAAAGAGCACTAGGAAACCATCAGCAACCCGTGAATCAAAACCAGAATCTTTAATGAGCTTAATTATTGGAGATCTTGTTGGTCCCATGGATCCAACTATTCATGGTGCTAGGTGGGCAGCAATGTTCAGGGAAAGCTCAACTTCCTATGGTGAGGTGTTTTTACTCAATGCCAAATCTGAGGCAACTTCTTGTTTTGTTTCTTTCTATAAAAAATTGGAAAATATAACTGAAAGGAAGCATCAAATTTTACGCACTGATGAAGGTGAGATGCACAGCAATAAAATGGCTCAGATCTTGGCCAATATTGGAGCTACTCATGAAGTCACATGCCCCCACCATCACAAGCAAAATGGAAAAGCTGAAAAGTTCAACTGAACAATTGGTGACATTGCAAGAACCATACTCCTTGCAAGTGAACTACCTGAATTATTCTGGGGTTTAGCATAAAAATGGGCAGCTCATGTTCACAACCGGACTCCCAATGTTAAGACAGGTGAAAAAACTCCTATTCAACTGATGCACAATGCAACTCCAAAATATTCCAATTTTTGAATTTTTGGGGAAACAGCATTTGTTCACATCCACATGAAAACATGCCAAAAACTAGATCAAATTCCCTTTGTTTTGTAAGTGTGTAGGGTATTCCTTAAACAATGCTGGTTGGCTTTTTTGCCATGAAGAATCAAACACCTTTTTTGATTCTTCCATGGCTATTTTCCCTGGTGACCAACTTCCTGCTCATACAGCTGCTTTTCAACCTCCACCTTCCAAGGGTTCTCTTTATCATATCCTCAACAATATTAAGCTAGGGGACTTTAAGGATGAATAAACACTTCTGTCCCAGGAGAACACTGTACATGAGACGGTGAATAAAGGTCTGTCCCAATCATTTGTTATTCCCAGAGCCCATTTGCAAGCTATGCTCTCACCTGACAGCCATAAGTTGGACCAAGCATGCAAGAGGGAACTGTTGAATATGAAAGATATGGATGTGTGGCATGAAAAACTTCCTCCTTGTGCCAAACTTACCAATGCAAAATGGGTCTTCACTATCAAGAACCCTTCATCCAAATCACCAACCTACAAAGCAAGATATGAGGCCAAAGGTTTTTTACAACAGTATGGTATTGATTTCACCTACACTTTTGCTTCCACTGCTACCTTTGCTTCTCAAAGTATTCTTCTTACCCTTGCGGCTTATCACAAATGGCCTGCAAGTCTTTTAATGTCACTTCTGCTTACCTTCACAGTCCAATTGATGAAGCAATTTGGGTTTGTCCTCCTGAAGGTTACCAGCTACATGACATTGGCAATGCTCTACATTTAAAAAAGGCCCTCTATGCCACTAAGCAAGCAGCAAGATGTTGGTGGCTTCACATTGCCAGCAAATTTGATGCTCTAGGGTATAAGGCAAGTCAATATGATAAGAGTTTCTATGTTCTCAGAAAAAAGGGATGTGTTGGTGTGATTTGGATACATGTTGATGATGGTATAGTTACTGGAAGTAGTGAAGAGTTGTTGAAGGAGTTGGAGAATGGTTTGGATGGTAGTTTGAAGATAAAGTGGAATGATTGTGTTGATGGTATTGTAGGTGTTGCTATCAAAGAAGTTCCAGAAGGTTTTGATCTGCACAATTTTCAGCTCATTGACAAGATTCTGCGGACTCATAACCCCTCTGGATTGACCACAAGATCACCCCTTCCAAATAATCTTGAAATCACCACAGCCAAGGATGAAGAGGTAGCTATTGATACAACTAAATATATCTCTATTCTAGGTGCTCCCAGTTATGTGGCGGTAGCAACTAGGCCAGATCTGTCTTTCCCTGTCAACTTTTTAGCACACTTCTCCTCCAAACCTTCTGCCACACACTGGATTGCTCTCAATCACCTTCTCAGATATGTCCAACACACCGCCACCCTTTGTCTTCACATTCATCCTGACCAAAACTCACCACTTGAACTCATATCTTTTTCTGACTCCACTTGGAATAACAAAGAATTCTCAAGAGCTCAAAGTGGACACCTGCTACTCCTTAACTCTTGTCCAATTGTCTGGACATCAAGGCACCAGTTGACAGTAAGTGATTCATCATGCAATGCTGAATATGTGGCACTTAGTGGTGGAATGAAAGACACAATTTCAATCTCAAACCTGCTCAAAGATATCTTTCCTGATATTCCCCCAATCAAGATCTTCTGTGACAACAAAGGAGCAATTGCAAAAAGCAAAAGATAACCCTGGCAACAAGAGGACATGGCATGTGGATAGGTGTTTTTATATTGTGAATGAACAACTCTTTCTGAAAAAAGCAACATTGGAATGGGTTCCCACTGCTCAAATGTGGGCAGATATACTCACAAAATCACTGGGCCCATCTCTAACAATGCTTAGAAGGAAAGATGTATGTGCTTGGTGATGGGGTTATATTTCTTCTATTATTTTTTCTTTTCTTTTATTTCTCTTGTTTTTCTCATTTAATTTTATTTCTTGTTTAATAATGGATTTGGTTATGCTTGCATGAGGAGGATATCAGTAATATGTTTAATAACTAAGGGGGGGATTTTAAGTCACTAGGACTATGTACTTAGTTATGTGTGTGAATGTGTATAGTTTGTAGTCGCGGCGTCCCCTGTTCTCCAGTTCTTTCCGGAGTTCTACAGGCTGACACCGTGCTACAGGTAAAGGAATGCTAATTTTGGGTTCTTTCCGGAACTCTACTGGATGACACCGTGCTACACTTCTGAGTGAAATTTTTTAAAGTTATCATTGCATGCCACTCAAGGATGAAAAATAAATAAATTAAATGCTCAGTAACTGCCTCGAATCCTTGAATGTTCTCTAACCCATCTCAACTTGCTCTCAGCAGCACAAGAAAATGATTGGCACGTGCTTTTAAACTGTCCTGTACCCTTCAAAACTATTAGTGTTCCTAGCGTCAGCTTTTTTTCTCTTACAGTCTCGCCCGGCCAGGAACATGAAGGAAATATATCGGAGATTAAAACTAAGTAAATAAATGCGAGGAGAGGAGGAGCAATAGACTAGAAGAGAACATGACAATTAGAAGGGAAAAAAACGGAGCGATTCTGTGATGGAGAGGTTATAAAGGAATCTACGATTGGAAAAGGGTCAATTTGACAATTGGCTCTTTGTTTTATACAAGGCTAATAAAGGCTAAATGTCAAACAGATAGTAGGAAGGGGGACGGCAAATCAGCACCCGCCCATCAACTCTCTCCGTTTCTCTCTTTTTTCTCCTTCATCCGCTCACCTTATCTGCCCCCCTGTACTTAGTATTGGCTTCTCTATTTTTATGTCTTTGGCCGCGGAAAAGTATTTAGTAATAATGATAACAACGGAGTATCTAGTGTGTTGTGCATGTGATCCTGTATTACTGATAGCTAGATGAACATATTTCTGTTCCATAATCTAGATAAAAATCAAGGAGGTTAGATATGATAAGTTCAGTATTTGAACCCTGTTCAACCGTCGTAATTATAGCAGGAAGGGAAAATTGATCCAGTTCCACAAAATGAATTGCAACTGTCACAAAATTTGGGGTGTTTTTTTGGCTTTGACTTTGTCTCAACCGCTAAAGTTCTCCCTGTAACAAGATCAAGTAGTCACCAAAATTGAGTGGTCGGTTGGTCTGTGACAAATCATCATGATCTCTATCACAATCTACAATCACCTACTTACTCAAATGACTAATCTTATCTTTTCACAGGCCTTAAATTTATTTTTGGCTCAAAACAAACACATATTGGATGCCTCATAAAATGATGTATTCAGAGCTCGATCTGCGGGCTTCACAAAAGCATTCACCAGACAAAAAAAGCTGGCACCTGCTAGCAGGTGCCAAGGTTTTTCTACCGATTACGCTTGAGAAAAAATGAGTGAAATGAAAGATAAAGATTAAAACCTCCTATTAGTTTATAATTTTTTTTGTCGTTGTTGTTTAGTAGCGTGAGGCTTTGAGTAGTCGATAAGCTTCTGGAATATAACCGGAAATAAAGTTGGAAGTGCAATAATGATAACTTGCTAAATCAGTGAAAGATCTCCGGCGGAATTATATATTGCTTTATCTACATAATGATAGAAATATTTCCATGTGCATAGTATAGTAATCTTATAAGGAGTAAAAGTTGCGATATATATGTGAAGCCGTTATCTCGCCTGTTAGCAGCCAAAGATTTCTTCGTGACAATTGCAAGTCAGTAAACTTGGTCTTACTTTTGAAGAAACTCTCATCATTCTTCTCTAAAATTCTTAGGGTATTGGTTTGTTCATCGTTTTCTATTAATTTTCCAACGACTGCGAAAATCCAATTTTTAAAATCTTTCCCTATATTGATCTATGCAATTTTGACATTCAAAATTCATAAAAACTTAGTTGACGCTCTTTCGGATTTTTAGAAATTTCACTCACCTAAAACTTCGAGAAAGAATTAAAGGCAGAAATAAAAGCAAAGCGGCCAAAATCTCAATATGGGAAAACAAATTTCGCCTCTCAACCTTCCAACAAATAAACTCATTATAACTTTGATGTTAATTTTCTATATACTAATTAATCAAGCGTTCTCAATGGATACTCATGATTTACATATAAGAGTCGCAAAGGAAATACAAATTGTGAAAAAAGGAAATAAATCTTCTGCCTCAAAGATAAAAAAAGAAACAGATGAACCAGATTTGAAGAAAAAAGGAATTAATCCCAGTAAGCAATACCTTACTAAGCAAGTATCTTACACGCAAGACTTAAATTTTTGAAACTAACTTAAAATTTTTTAAGTTTCAGAAACAAGATTTTTAGACGATACATATAAAAAGACAACCCATTTTGATCCATAATCTGAGCCTCATACGAAACTTGAGGACAAGCATCTTTTCATAAAGGCTGATCTCTGCATATTACTTTTGTAGTTAATTTTCATTTAAAATGTCATAGCTTCATTCTTATAGAACTCCAAGTTAAAAAAAGGATGAAAATTTAAAACATACACGTAGTTTCAATCCTTTTTTTCTAACTAAACAAGTGATTAAATATATTAAAAATTTATTTGGGTGCTTAAAATATTTTTATAATTTATTTAATTAATATTAGGAAAAAATGAAAAAAAGATAGAAAAACATGGTTTTGAATAAATATTTATTCCTGAAGGTATAGTGAAATACTTACATTTCTGGTTGAATATATGGAAAACTGTTGAGGGCTACATCACATCTGTAAACAGTATTTAAGTGTCAATGTATGCTAGTACTTAAGCAGGATTTAATAGTAAATATTAATGTTCCTACTACTTAATAATAAATTATTTATGGATTAAACCTAAAGGAAAGACTAATAAAACTCTTATACTCAATTGTTAACTCACAATATTTGGATTGGTGCAGACTAGTGGTGGAAAATAGGCTAATAAAATATAGTTATGGCTAATATAAAGATAATATCAATTTATAAGGGCTTTGAAATATGTTTTCATATGATAAAAATTGTTTAATAATGCTTATTTGATGTGTAGTAAGTAAGTGATGTCCAATAACTATCAGAATTCTGCTTTACTTATACCAAAATCCACTGGAGTGCACAAACCTTCAATCCAGATGATGTCACTGCTATCCCCAGCAATTACAGCACTGTGAGGGTTCATCACCTCTCCATGGTGTCCACTTAAAGAAGATTAAACACCCAGACCTTCAGAAAGGGCCCTCCATCACAATTAATGATATCATACACCCATACCATAAATAGAAAAAACAGATAAAAGAGGATACCATAAGAAAAAAGGTAAAATAACTCACCCAAAGAGAATAAAATGAAACTCAAATCATATAAAAGAACCCAATCAGCTGTCCAATCCCCTGATAACATTCCCAAGCATCCACATTAGCCTAGTAATCATATCCCTATTGATGAATCCATGAAAATACATTAAAAGAAGCAGATTAAGTTGTCCAAATTGGATATATGCACCTGAAAAAGGGGTATATGCTTGTGTAGGCATGGTGAGTCCATTGAATACGTCCATATGATTTAAAATAAGTAGAAAAATAAATCTTATAGGCTATTTAGAGGGTAAAACCCACATATAGACCTATATATACATTGTCAGCCTGTATATCCCCAGGACTGAGTAAAAAGTACTTATAAGTTATGTTAAACACATGGACTATACATGGGAATAATAATTAAGAGTACACAAACAGTATACATAAGTAAAATTATGATAATATACAAAATATGCCATTATAACACCTTATATACATGCATATATCCACCTTCTATAAGTCTTATGTACTTAATATTAAGTTGGAATATGTTAGGGTAATCTTAAGAACCTTAAGTATAAGGCTACATAATTTTTAAGTACACTTAAAGCTGTTATTTTCACTGTTTTATGCAAAAAACAAGAAATGCACTTTATTTCACTTAAAAGTTGACTATATGCGCCATAAATTTAAGAATATTAAAAATTCTCTTTGAAAGTTCAATTTGTCTCATTTAGGACTATTTATTTGGCTACTAAAGTGCATAAAAATAACACTTTTCAAATTTGGAGTTTTTTATGCCAGAAATGGCTTCTGTGTACTGGCCACATACTGCCTGCATTTTTCCCATGTGAATAGCTTCATTTTTAGCAAAGTTAGATTTTTCCCACTATAATTACCCCACATTCTACGCCCACTGTGGGGAAACACACTAAAATTGGCAACAGGTGCTTATTTAGTGTCCTAGCTTAATTAATAATGCATTGACCCTCTTTATATGCACTAATTTCATTAATAACCTCACTCTTGGCGCCTTATTCCACTACAACACTTAAATTTGACTAAAATTAGTCAAGGATATACCCGCGCAAGCGCCTGCCAAGGACTGCATGTAGTTACCCCACATCTCATGCTCTTTTTTGAGTTTTTGGGTGGTTTCTCAGTCAATATTGGGTATTTTTGAATGGGAATTTCACGTAGTATAATGTCAGGATTAGCCCCATTGTTTCTACAGTGAATCTCCCTTAATATTAAGCTATTATTAACCTTAAAAATTTCCTCTTTAGTCTTTTATATTATTGTTTAATAGGCATATACTCTCTTTTTATCTTATTCTTTAATTTTGATGGATTTTCCTTATTAATACAGGATTTTGACGGTTGTTACTCTTCTAATCATGTCATGGGTTACTGGGAATGTTGATGGGCATGTCTATTAGTTGTTTGGAGGCGTCATTAACTGTGTATTGGGTGGTACATCAAAGGAATCATTGGGGAACTCAGTGTGTATTATAGGAGGAGGTTTTTGGGTCTTGTTTCTACATTCTTTATCATTACAATTTAACCAATTTCACCAATTAAATTACAATACATATCAATTAGTACTTTTATAAGACTTTTGAATAGTATCTGAATTATAAAATCTATTTTTCTACCAACTAAAAAGATTGTAAGCCATATATAAAAATAGTGAGAATTATATTACTGAGACCTTTAATTTTGATTATATTTTACTACTTGTTGGATTTAAACTACAGTATTCATATAGGACCATTAAAATCTTCTAGACAACTGACCATTCAAGCTAGTTCACTTCTTTGTACTTGACCTCAGCCTGACAAACATATTATAACTACATATTTAACTTAATATGAGGTTTATGTATACATATAAGTTTTTGTTTGTTTATAATTACTTAATATCACTTAAGATAAGTATAATATAAATACATTAGCACCTTAATTATTATTATGGTTCTATGTATAATCTATTTAAATTCCTATAAGTCATAAAATAGTGTAAAAAATACATATATATAACTATTATAACTTTCAGCCAGGCTGCTAGACTTATCCAGTAAAATAAATAATTATTTACTGGGATGATGCCACACCTTTTTATTTATTATTATTATTATTATTAATTATAATATATTTACTTTAAATTTACCTGTATTAATTTAACTAATTACAAAAAAGTAAAATTAGTAAATAATTAAAATTAATATAAATTGTCCCTTAAATTTTTATTTCTTAACACCATGCTCAATGTCAGGTTAAGAGAAATAAAAATTAATATTAAAATAAAAATTTTATATTGAAATAAAATTTAATATTAAACATAAAAATAAATCTGTAAAAGAAATTCAAATTACTTATTTGAAAAGGACACTTACAGTAATCTTTAAATAAATCAAGTTATTTCTGAAATATATAGTAAATACACATTTTAAACACCTTCTTTCTAGAAAAATATTATTATTTGAAAATAGTCTTCTGGAATATTCTTTTTCTTCTCCCATACTCCTGTATATAGAATTTTTTACATCGGGGCTTTGTCTCTCTTTTATCTATATGAGGCCTCCATTTTCTGGTTGTTTTGGACATCTATTCACTTACATATTTTGTATTACAATCATTACTACAGTAAAATATTTATTACTATTACTTATTGTTTTTAGTAGTTACTAGAAAGTAATTCTAAATCATTAAATATAATAATATTTCTAAATTTTTTACCTCTTTAAATTGAGTAACCTAAAAGAAAGATAAATTATATGTACAATTGACTTTAAAGCCTTCAAAACCCACCTATCACCACTGTTAGACCTCTGTTATATCTTCTAGACCATCAGGACCCTTTGTCACTTGAGGCCCTTTTCAAATTGTCAACAGCACATGGATATCTTGAAGCCAGAAACTGAGGGACTATCAATGACTAGGTACCAGTAGGACAAGTAGACAATGAACACAACAAATGTAATCAACCATGTGACTTATTTTTTTGCTGCGACTGGGAATCAAACAGCGCTCCGAAAGTTAGGTTCATATATTGGAAATAGTCATATGTATTTGTGGTAATTATATTGATTACTATTTGTGGGTCATTTTGCACATTTCATAGTCCACATCTATCTTTTTTACTCAGCACTCTGTAATTGTCATTAACTTGCTCATTTTACAGGGGGAGATGCCTGGTAAATAAAATACTTTTTTCTCATAGTTGACCAAGATAGAACCATATTGTTCTTAGTCCTAGAAGTGATATAAAAAATTGAATTAATTTTATTAAAATTTTTTTAATTATTTCAGTTGACTTCCGTCCTGATAAATAAAATTTTACATAATTGTTTCAGTTGAAAAATTGTACTGGAAGTAAATAAATAAGATTTAAAAATTAATTATATTAAAATTATTTCAGTTGACCACAAGTCCTGGTAATTAAATTATTTTAGTTGACATTATGTCCTGATAATTAAAATTATTTTCTGTTGAAATTAAGTCCTGGTAATTAAATTCTTCAGTTGACTTCTAGCTCTAATAATTATCAACATATTCATTAATAATTATTAAATTATTTTATTATTTCAGTTGATTCATTTTTTATTCCTGGTTATAAAATTATTTTAATTAATAAAAATTGTGATTATTATTTCAGTTTATTTTTTGTCCTGAAAAAACATTATACTTTAATTAATCCAGTTGATAACAAAATCCTGATAATTACTTATATAAAAAAATTTTTTTTTCCCTTATTTTTCTTTAAATAAAGTAAAAATAATAACTGATTAAACTTGAATATTTATTTCTCGCAGTTAAGGTTAATTACAACTATGACTGATCAGGGTGCTTCTTCTGGCCATGATGAGGAACTGGATTTAATTGATTATGATGTATATTCTTCTGTAAGTTCTCCTTTGAATACAAAACTTGCTCAAATTAATCAATTACTGGACCAATAAGGATGTGGAAATACAGGAGATGGAGATATTAGTGGAGACAACTGCTCAAGTTCAAAAGCCTTCTATAAACCCCCTAGAAGAGCTTCCAAAAGGCTTCAAAATAAAAAAGATACCCTTGAATCAGCAAGTCAAAAATTTCTCCACTCACATCAAGGAGTTGAGGTAAGAAAACCTCAAGCTGAGGTCAAAAACAGACTCTCTAGAAGACAAGCTAGGAAAATAGAGTCCTTCCTTCAATAGAAGAGGAAACCTCCTCCTCCAAAAGCCCTTCCACAACTGGCCCCCCAGGAACAAGAAAAGGTGGAAGTCACAAAGTGGAAGTGGGATTGGCTGAACACCCAGTGTGATTATCTTTCCCAAAAACAACAGAAACAAGTACCTCAGGCAGGTCCTTCAAGAACCAATAAGTTAAACCCCACACCTCCTCACCACTATCAAGGAGGAAGAAAGAAAAAAAACAATCACATTCAATTCTTTCCCAAGCAATGGTGAGCCCATCTATTGAATCTCAAGTACCATTTCTTGTTGCTGATTCAGTTCCTTCAGGTAATTCTGGAAGAGGAGATGAGACTGTGAGACCAGTAGAAGCTGAGAATAGTAGAAAAATTGCTCAATATTCTAATGTATCTAATCCTTTGGTTTTGATTGCTACTCCAATAATAAATCCTGATATGGCTATTATTGATGAGAAACTTGATCCTGAGTTTTATGAGAATCTGGAAAGTTATTCTGTTTCACTATTGAGAAATACTCCAGATGTAGCTAACATTAATGATGAATATTTGAGGAATATTATTTCTAAACAAATCATATAATGAACAACATGCAATTTACGCATAAATATAATAGTTTTTTAACTAAACAGGGTTATCAATCATTGAGTAGTGAATTACACAGAGTTTCTCATGATTTGTTTCATTACAAAGTTACTCATGAAAATAAAGTTGTTTATGGCAAAATATCAAGAATGATTTGTCCAAATAAAAAGTTACTGTGTCCATCTGTTTCCAGGAGCTAGAGGGACATAAGATGAGCTTAGAAAGATTGAGTGAAAATTATTCATCTTTCCAAAATAAGAACCAGTTATCCTTTGTGACCATTAATGAGAGTTTATCTAGTATTCCAAGAGTGAAAACAAGGTTAACAACCATTGAAGAGAAATTTAATTCATTGTTACATTATCAAAAATTTTCTGACATTTCTTTCAAAGAACTATTTGTGCAGGATGCCCCAATCGTACCTGCTCCTAGTTCATCCAAAGTAAAATTAGTGCCAGAAATGCCTGTTGATTCCACTGAGTTTCCATCAAAACTTGATGATGTACCTGGATCATCCACAGAAAGATTAAAAAATGAGATTACTGCCCAATTGGAGAAGTTACAGCTCTTTCTCACTCAGAAACAAGCTTGTAATAAGAAGAATACTTCAAATTAAAAGAATTGGCCAAAACTTGACCAGTATCCAATATTTGATGGCAACTCTTCCTCTGATTGGCAGCAGTTCATCTGCAGGATTAATAATTTAAAAATTCTTACACACTCCCAGATGAGGAAATTGTGTCAAAATTAATTTCTTTATTTACCAATGTAGCCCTAATGTGGTATGAATCTGCTCTCTTGGGTAAAAATGACTACTCATGGGGAGATTGGAAAAAATTAATTAAAGCACAATTTGGTGGTTCCAAGTTTAGATTAGCTCAACAAAGGCAATATGAAGAAACCAGATATAGCTCTTCAACTGAAAAACCTATTGAGTTCCTGATGAAATTTGTGAAAATCTTGAGGGCAATGGACTCAGATATGGAGTTTAAGTTATAGAAGGACAGGATCCTGTATAAATTACCTATCTCTCTGAGAGACTTAATAGTTGCTAGGACTGAGTTCTCAAGGGAACCTTCTTCTTTCATTAATAATTGTAATGAGATCCTTCTAAACAACAAGCATGATGCTAGAAGATTCATTTTTAGAACTTCATTGGAGAAAACCTCCAATTACCACTAAGAACATGTAGAAGAGATTAGTAAACCTTCTGCCCCTGTTGCACCCAAAAAGTATGCAAAAAACACTTGCTTCAAATGCAGCAAGCCTTCAAAGAAAGGAAATGCTTGTGACAAGAATATAAATCTTGTTGAACAGACAGAGGAACATGATGATGACAAAATAGCCCTGGATGATACTTCAAGTGATTGTGCCAGCAATATTTCATATGAGTCCCACCAAGAGATTTAAGTGCTGGAAGAGGATATTCATTATTTAAACAATATTGCTATTGAGAATAATGATTTATCTACAATGGAAGATGCTGGGATAATAAAAAATCATGAGGTTAGCTCAATTATTATTTCCCCTCTCAAGGCAACAGTCTTGATAAATGCAAACAACATTGAGGTTGTCTTAGATTCTGGAGCTGGAGGAAGTGTAGTATCTGAAAAATCACTTGCTTCAGTGGACCAAGATTATAAATCAAAACTTATGACTATCATTTCTGATAGTTGGAGAGGTTATGACTCTGTTTTGTCACCCATTGGTAAATACAAAGCCATAGTATTTTTCAAATATAACCATGGTTTTGTAAGAGCTATATGTGATTTTGTTGTCATGAAAAATGATAACTTGAGTAGTTGGCTCATTTTGGGAAATGACATTTTAACCAAATATGGCATAAAATTAGATCCTTCAAACTAATGCTTCACAATGGGGATGAATGGGAAGAGAAAGTTTAAAATTCCCCCCCCAACAATTTATTAACACCAGGATTGAACACATGTAATTCTGTAGTTCAATATAAAGGAAGATCTAAAAAAGAAATGCCTGCCCTTGTTTCTGAAATTGAAAATGCTTCTTTTGGAGAAAAGCTTTCTTATGAGGATAAAGATTCCATCATTAAATTGAAAAAATCTTTTCCCATTGCCTTTGCTCATGGGTCACATGAATTAGGATTTTTAAAGGAAGAAATGAAGCTTTCATTATCTTTCCATTGACAGAAATACCACCTAGTTTAAAGAAGAAGCCTTATTCAGTTTCTCCCACAAAGAGAAAAGATATTGAAGACAATATCTCTACCCTTTCAAAAATGAATATTATTGAAAAGGTAGTTGAAACACTTAAACATTTTGTTATCTCACCTGTCCTAATTTCTTATGAGAAAGATAAAGCAAGGTTATGTGGTGATTATAGAGCATTAAATACTTATATTGTTGATGATATCTATCCTTTACCTAGAATTAGCTCTATACATGCTACCTTAGAAGGTGCTAAATATATCAGATGTCTGGATGGTAACAAGGGATATCACCAGGTACCTATTGAGAAGAATTCCCAGAATTTTCTGATGATTGCTACTCATATGGGTATTTATAACTATGTTAGGATGCCATTTGGCCCTAAAAATTCCCCTTCAGTTTTTCAAAAAGTTATGGATAACACATTCAATCAAGAGATAATTGAAGGATGGTTGATGGTTTATATTAATGATATCAATATATTCTCTAAAACATTTGAGAGCCACCTTAACCACCTTTGTAAAGTTTTCCATAACATGTATAAGATAAATATGACACTTGCTTTGAAGAAATGCAAATTTGGTTTCCATTCCTTAAACGTTCATGTTCATGTTGTCTCAGGTTAACAGATATGTGTTTACCAAAACAAAGTGGCAGCCATAAAACAGGTGAAGGTTCCTACCACAGTTAGAGAGCTCCAGAATTTTTTGGGAATGTGTGTATACTATAGACACTATATTAAAACTTACCAAGTCATAGCATTACCCCTTACCCAATTGACTAGGAAAGATGTTGCTTTTGTCTGGAATAGTGAAAGACAAAGAGCTTTTGACACTATGAAACATTGTTTAATGTCAGCACCAATTATTTCTTTACCTGACTTTAATCAACCATTTGTTTTATACACTGATGCCAGTTTTATTGTTCATGGTTCTGCCCTCCATCAGAAACAAGTGATGAATGATAAAGTATCAGAAGTAGTAATTTTTTATATTTCAAGAGCCTTGTAAATAGTAAATTGAAATATTGTGCCACTCAAATTGAGTGTTTGGAAGTGGTGTTTGCTCTAGAGAAGCTACATTATTACCTGGATGACCAGAAATTTGAACTTGTCACTGACTGCAGTGCAGTTAAATCCCTCTTAAACTTAAAAATACCTATCAGACATATGTTCAGAAGGCAGCCAGCTGTTCAAGAATACAGAGGGAGAATGAAAATAATTCATAGGGCTGGTATCTTTCACTCAAATGTAGATATGTTATCAAGGTTACATTTCCCAAATGATGACTCAAATCCTGCATTTGATCCTGAAGATGAAATTGATCATATTCATGGGATATATGTGGTTGATATGGAGGAAGAGCTATCACAGCCTATTCTAGATTCATATTATAAGGACACTGACTTAAAAAATGTATGTACCATATCAAATGATCCAAAGAATGCTTCAATACAAGCATTAATTATAACCCTTCCACAAAAGTACCAGCAGGCTTTGAAAAAAAGGTGAATTTTTAATTGATGAAGGATATATATATTAATGAAGAAAGTTGAGTAATTATATTGTTATTCCTCCTTCTACGAAAGAGATCATCTTGAAAATTTGTCATGATGACATATTGGCTGGACATTTTGATCTTGAAAAAATAATGATCAGAATTAAAAACACTGCTTGGTGTGTTTATATGTCTGAAGACACCAAACAAAATGTTGAATCCTGTGATTCTTGCCGAAATTCAAAAGGATTGACTGGTAAAAGAGCTGGATTAATGCAACATATTTAACCTCCTGATGCACCATGGCAGATAATAAACATGGACTTTGTAAAATGATTTCCCATTTCTGCAAAAGACAGTTATAACTCTTGCTGGGTTATTGTGAACAGATTCACAAAAATGTGTAAATTTATCCCCACTCACAAGGATATTTCCACTTAAGAATTACCTTTCTTGTGGTGGTCTCATATTTTTAATACTTCTGGTTTTCCTAAGGCCATAATCTCTGACAGGGACCCTCAATTTACTTCTGAATTTTGGATGTCTCTGATGGATGATTGTGGTTGTGATCTGAAACTTTCTACTGCACATCACCCCCAAACTGATGGTTTAGATGAAAGGATGATTAACAACTTAGAGAATATGATAAGAAGGTATTGTGCCTTTGGCCTTGAGTACAAAAACAATGACAAATTAACTCATGATTGGGATACCTTACTTCCTGGATTGGAATATGCTTATAATAGCACTGTTCATTCTGTTACTCAAAGTAAGGCTTTTAAGCTCTGTATTGGATATTTTATAAATACTCCAGCCTAAATTCTCAATAACAAAATACCTAAATTGGATTTACATCCTGGTGTAAAATATTTTCTTCAAATGCAACAACTGTTCAGAAGTCATGCTCAAAATAGTATTGAAAGATACCTTGAATATTAGAAGAAAAGATGGGACAAATCCAATAAAGAATACACTTTTAAAAATGGTGATGAAGTACTGTTTTCTACATTCCACTTCAATTTATAAGCTAATAACAAATTAAAAGACCCATTTGTAGCTCCATTTGTTGTCTGAAGAATGGTTGGTGATAATTCAGTTGAATTTATTTTGTATTATCCATATGACAGAAAACATTCTGTTCTCCAATATCTCTTTTAAAACCTTACACATCACATAGTGATTTATTTCTAAAAAGAGGGGTAGACCAAAAAAGACCCCTAATGAAATCACTGAGACAGCAGAAATTCATAAGATTCTAAATTACAGAATAGTTAATTCTGAAAGTGGTACAGAATACTTATTGATATTCAAGAATAAATCATCTGAATATGATTTTTGGATACCTGGCAAGGAGATATCTAATCTTCCTTATCTGATAAAGAAGTATAAAAAGAAAAAATCATAGCATTATTTTATTTTTTATTTTTTAGAGTGAGGGAGTGTCAGCCAGGCTGCTAGACTTACCCAGTAAAATAATTAATTATTTACTTGCATGAAGCGACAAATTTTTATTTTTTATTACTATTATTATTAATTAAAAAATTTATTTTTCAAATTTACCTGTAATAAATTAACTAATTACAAAAAAGTAAAATTTGTAAATAATTAAAATTAATATTATTTGTCCCTTATATTTTTATTTCAGAACACCGTGCTCAATGACAGGTTAAGAGAAATAAAAATTAATATTTAAATAAAAATTTAATATTGATATAAAATTTAACATTAAACATAAAAATAAATCTATACAAGAAATTCAAAATACTTATTTAAAAATTACACTTACAGTAATTTTTAAATAAATCAATTTTTTTCTGACAAATACAGTAAATACACATTTTAAACACCTTCTTTCTAGAAAAATATTATTATTTGAATATATTCTTCTGGAATATTCTTTTTCTTCTCCCATACTCCTGTATATAGGATTTTTTACCTCCGGGCTTTGTCTCTCTTTTGCCTATATAAGGCATCCTTTTTCTGGTTGTTTTGGACATCTATTTACTTAAATATTATTTTATTACAATCATTACTACAATAAAATATTTATTACTATTACTTATTGTTTAAGTAGTTACTAATATGTAATTATAAATCATGAAATATAATGATATTTATAAATTTTTACCTCTTTAAATTGAGTAACCTAAAAGAAAGATAAATTATACATACCATTGACTTTGAAGCCTTTTAAACCCACCTATCACCTCCATTGGACCTCTATTATATCTTCAACACCATCAGGATCCTTCAAAAATAACCATATATATTATTATTATAACCATAATTTCAACTTATAAGCTTAATTCAAATACTTTTATCTTATTTTAAACATAAGAAATATTAAGTCCTAAGGATACTTAGGCTGACATTAAGCCTGGCTCAAGAGAAGCCCAAGAAGCTACCAGTTGTTTAAAGGAATATAGAGTGGGAGAGAAAGTATGTTTATATATCATATCCTATATATTATAAAGTATGATATGACTCTAATAGGGGGTGTCAGTTCTTAAAATTCGCACTTCCCAATCTAAACTTATCTAAGTGAAGACTTACAAAATACAACAGCCCCAAAACTGGTGTATTACAAAAATGAAAAAAGTCTCTTATTTCACTGAAATTTGCACTTATTCAACCAAAAGTGCTTCTCTCACAATAGGGGGTTTCAGTTCTGGAGAATATGCACTAAAGTTTGAACAAATCAAAACTTATCCAAGTTCAGATTTCCCAAACACACTAGTCCCAACACTCATGAATTTAAAAAGTGAAATAAGTCACTTATTTCACTCAAATATGCACTTTCTCAACCAAAATTGCTGATATCACCATAAAGTCCCAATTCACTGATTTTTAAGAATCATCCTATTTATAAAAAGAACTCCACAGCATAAAACTTCAAAATTCAAAGTATTGTACATAATTAAATTTTTTATACCATATAAGAGTCATACCTTCCTTTCCCTCAAATCATGATAAACTACATCAAAAGATAAGTTTCATATCTCTTAGTCTCCTCTGTGATTCTGATACTGCTTCTGATTGTGATCTTGAAGATTTTTTTTATAAAACATATCCAGGAAGTGTTACCTTCTTCCTAGAAACCTTCAAGTACACATTCTAGATGCTTCTTAACCTACCTTTGCCTAGTTTTTCAAAGATATCACCGGGGAAAATTTGGGGGTGAATTGATAGCTGTTCTCACTCTTTGAACTCCATTGTGGCCCTAATTTATGCCATGTATCAGACTCACAAAGAATACCTCATTGGAAAAAAATTAGAGTCAAGTTTAGTCTGAGATTTGTCCTTGATTAAAGCCTGGTGTGTCCAAAATTGAGCACAAGTTGATCTAAAAAAATCTTATTTGATACCTGATTGAGCACACATTCAGCACAGATTGATCAAGCATAAGATATTTTTCATGTCCAGTATTATTATAAATTTTAAACATGAAATTTCATTCTTAACTTTCCTAACCATCACCTTCATTCAAAAATATCCAACGTTAAATTTTTAAAATTAAATTCTTTTTATTGGAAGAATCCTTAAAAAATATAATCTTAATGACAACAAAAAAAATAATCGTCCACATAAATGATAACTTTAAATTTTGGAAAAAACTCCCTTATTACAATTTTTAAATTTTAAGAGAGATATATTCTCTTCTGACTTTAAATTTATTTCATCTTTGCATCATTAAAATTTGTATAATCCCTTTTTTTTATAACTGAAATATTAAACTTTAGTCAACAAATAGTATAGCTTATTACACTCCATGAATAATAATATATATTTATATATATAAGAATGAAAAACTGTTCAATTAGATAACTCCAGTGGTTTTTATTGCAAAAAATATGCATTTTTTCCCATTAATTCATCAATTCACATATTAATAACTTTTCTATTGAGTTTTGTGCATATGCTTCATGTCAAAACTATTAGAAAAAGTTTAGATCAGTCTTCCAACAAAAAAATGAAATAAGATAATCTCATTTTTAAATTTATTTATTGAAAAGTCAAAAAATCTTAATTCTGAAGATGACCCAACATTAATATTTATTTCTACAGATCACTATTATATATTTCTATCTCCATAAAATGCTTAATTAAGCTGTGAAGAGTTCTAAAAAATAATTATAGAATTAACTTAATTGAAAATGAATTCATCCAAAAATTAATGCTGAATAATTTTATTTTTGATATGATGTAAGTTAAATTGAAGATAGGATATGAAAATATTTACCAGTTAATTCTCCTTAAAAATATTAAGCTTTTTATTTGTGTTACTCAAATTATCAAATGAATTATAAATTAATATGACGATAAAAATATTATTGATTTTACAAGCATATGTGACCCATGGGCAGCATGGGTTTTTAGTGGAACCAGAGTTTCAGGGACTTGTGTCTGGAATGAAAATTTCATGGATTTTTATCAGGATTCAGAATTTTGTGTTCCTTTGTGTAGAATCAGAATTTGTGGGAGTATTTTGAAAAATCAGAGTCTTGGGAGCTTTGTGTTGATTCAGAAATAAGTTTGTGTCTATGGGAAATAATAATTTTTCAAGTAATAGATGTGTAATCCAATTTTCTTGGGGTTTATATGTGGTGCCCATATATTCTTCCAACTTTCAGATGAATCAATAATTTCTAGGTGATTCATGTGGGATCTGAATAAAATGGAATTTAATCAGGAATTCTCAATTTTCTGAATGTCTTATATGGAGTGAGAGTTGTGCATAAATTGAATATGGTGTTTCAATTTTCCTTTAATTTCATGTTGATTATAGATTTTTTCAATATTTTCAATATGGGAATATATAGGGGGAGAGGATGGATTTCAGGGCATACATTTTTTTTTTGAAATCTGAATTTAAAGGATTTGTATCTGGAATCTGAATTGTGTGTTCATTTGTGTGTAATCAAATTTCTGGAAGTATTTTGTAAAATTCAAATTTTGTGAGGATTTGAGTGAAATCAGAAATATTTTTAATTGAATATGCTATCCTTTGAATATTTATATCATGTTTGATTATCAATCATTTCAGTTCATCCTTTAAAATATATAATAGATTTATCAGCATGCCAAAAATGTTGGAATTTGATGTCTATTAAGTCAGTTTTCTAGCACTCAAGATTCTTTAAAACTAATAAATCTTGTCTATTAGCCTGAATTTATTGCATTTATTGTCCAACATTCTCTCCACATAGGCTTATGAGTATAAAGAAGAGGCTTCAAATTTTGTGCTTGACAGAAGCATCCACCTTTATATATTAATTTCTATGGAACTTTTTGCCATCCATAATCCCCTTTGAGATAAATGGGAAACATTGGTTTTTTTTACTGGGACACATACTTCAATTCCCTCATTCTCAAACCATATTTACTTGGTTTGGGTGCATAGCTGAATGGTGAAGCTCAGTTAGACCCTATTATCAACATGAAAAAACACTCTAAAATCATTATTGTAAATCTTGTCTTACTATTTAATCAACTTGAGTTGCAGTGCTACCATTCTTAGGTTTCTCATGGTAACTCATACTTTTATTTCTTTTCAAAATTCATTTCTTTTGATCTAGAACAATATTCACCATTATTTATTGCTTGAGGACTTTGCCTTTGAAAAATCATCTCAAAATTGTTGGTCACTCATCACCAAAGCAGTCATTTTGTAGCTCTTATAAATGCTTCAAGTGAAAATGAGCAGGTAATTTAGTGAATTCAAAAGAAAGGAATAATTTTTCACTTTAAATAACACTTACAATTCCCAACAATTCTGACCATGATTTCTCCACTATTTCAAATTAAGAATTAGTTTTGTGGGAGTAGTGGAGGTGGGTAAAGTTGGAGTTAGTGGGGTAGTGGTGGGTGATAGTGAGGTGATGGTGGAGTGGTGGAGGTGGAGGTGGGCAAAGGTGGGTGGTGAAGAGGTGGAGTTGGAGTTGGGGGGGTGTGAGGTTGGTGGGTGGGGGTGGAGGAGAGTGAGGTGGATGGGTGAGGGTGGACGGGTGCAAGGTGGATTGGTGGGGTGGATGAAGTTGGGTGGGAAGGAGAGGTTGGTGGTGAGAGTCAATGGGTGGGTTGGGTGAAAATGGATGGGATACATGGGCAAAGGTGGGTGGTGGGGAGTGGAGTTGGAGTCAGATGAGGCAAGGTGGGTGGGTGGCGGTTGAGGAGCACAAGGTGGAAAGGTGAGCGTGGAAGGGTGTGAGGCTGGTGAGTGCAGTGGTGCATGATGGGTTAGGAGGTGAGCAAGGTGGAAACGTTAGAGCGGAGGGGAGTGAGGTTAGTGGGTAGGGGTTGAGGAAAGCAAGGAAGTGAGTGGAGGTTGAGGAGAGTGAGGTGGACATGAGTTGAGTGGAGGTAGTCAATGTGGGAGGTGGGAAATGTGGGAAATGTGGGAAAGGTGAGTGGGTAAACAAGTCGGGGGAAGTGGGTGCAAAGTGAAGAGGTGGAGAGGAGCGAGGTGAGTGAGATGAAAAAAAAAGTAAAATAAAAAAAAAGAGAAAAATACTTACCATTGTGGTCTTACAACATTGGAAGGGGCCTTTGTTGTGTTGTTTGGCACGGTATGGTAAGGTAAACTCTTACAGTCGCCTTGCTGTAAGCAGAATCCGGAGGAGATGTGTGGATTTAGCTGAAAACCCCGTCCTTCCAATAAAATAACAAAATGGGAATTCTAAATCACTAAGCTAACCAATCTACTTGGATCTGATTGATAAAAATAATGAAACTCTAAACTAATTAAAGCTTATTGAGATTTAAAGAAAGTGGCTGTTGAGAAAGAAATACTGATAACAACAATTAAGGTGTACCAGTGAAAGATCTGAAAAGATTGACTTTTATGTTTTTATTATAATTTGAATTTTTATGAGACAGCAATAATCAAGTCCCAGCGATGAAGACCTTTCTAAAGATACCCTGTATGAAGTGTGATTTAAATTGTTGAGTAGTATTTCTAAAATGTTATATATAAAATATAAAGTTATAAGGGTATTACAATTTATTTAATTTGTTGAGTAATAAAAAAATGAGACCGTGGTGGTTAATGATTAAGCTGTATGATGTATCCCCCCCCCCAATTTCGAGTTTGAGAGGCGCTTAAGTATTCCTAGTCACGTGCCTAAGTTTTCCCCTCCAGAGCTCTCCCAGAGTCAATCCGGAGCCCGTACGGAGCCGAAGCGGAGTCTGAACCAAGTCCGTACGGAGTCGAAGCGGAGTCCGAACGGAGTCCGTACGGAGTTGAAACGGAGTCCAAACAGAGTCAAGCGGACTCCATTAGAACCTTTAAAACTATAATAAAAAATCTAGAAAGATTACACATGATAGACCCACTTCCCCTTTACATTCCAACCTAATTTTCGTAGTCTGCGCAGCTCTAATCACCCCGTGAAAATTCATGAAAGTTAAGTAATTTCTAAAAACATAAATATTTCTATAAAACTTTAAAATTCATTTAAAAATATAATAAAAATAGTAAAAATTCTGGGAAAATTTCCCAAGGTTCTTGAGTGACTCGACTTAATACTTATAAACTCTTCAGACCGTAAAAATAAGTTTTCTATGTAAAATAAATTGTTTTTTGCATAGGCATTTGCTTTTAACCAATTTCTTCATATTTAGAACTCAAATAAATTAAATAAAACCCTTTTATAAAAAATAATAGTGCCAATCTTGCACACCTTAATAACTCCATTTACGTATTTTGGTGCCGTACTAAACTTTAGGCTACCACATCCTCCCTCCAATTGAGAATGTCCCCATTCTTATAACTTTGCATAAGTGGTTGAGCAATTCCAAAAGAATTATCTTTTCTAATAAAATAATTTGATAAATTTGTTTAAGCTGGTCTTCTTTTAATTCTTTATAATAAAAACGTTGTTTCTTCTTCTCTGGCTTGATATAACATAAAATAATATAATATAAATCTTGTGATGATTCCACTACGAGAGCAAGGTTTGAATCCCTTCAGACTCCCATTAACCAGTCTTCCTTCTTGTCACAGCATTGAGAGAGTGGATCTTCCTATGAGCCGAATACTCCTGATTCCAACCTCATAGGGCCCCCCACTGAGCCGAATTCTATGATTCCAATCTCGCCATAAGGTCCTCCAAGCTTCACACCAAAAAAAATGGCCTAACTATGAGGCACTAAAAAAATCATTCCCTAAAATCCAACTACCATCCTAACTTCTGATTCCTTCATCACAATTTTCAAACTTTGCTATACAGCAAACCCATAAAATACTTTTGCCAGGCTTCCAATAATAATATTAACTTTAGACCATGTTAAAGCGCCACAAATTTTACCTAATTAACCATTATGCTTTCCTTAGCATCATCACCACCTAAAATTTTAGCCTCCTAAAGCTTATCAACACCCAATTCCAGAAATAATTGAATAACCAGTTTAGAGTCTTAGTGGACAGTGATAAATTAAAAGATTGAATTGAGTTATCCAAACAAGATTGACATTCCAGTTTAAAGTCTTGGTGGACCAAACATATAATCGATTGCCAGTTTATGGTCTTGGTGGACCAAAGATCATTTAAATGCATAAATAACTTGAAATATTCCTAAGTAAGGCCTAGGCTTGACCAAAGATTGAATAAGCTTGATAATCCAGTTTAATGTCATAATGGACCAAACATTTGATGGACAAGAAATCCAGTTTAAGGTCATGGTGGACCCAACAGCTTGATAACAGTCCAGTTTAAGGTCTTGGTGGACCTAACATTTGATAACACTCCAGTTTAAGGTCTTGGTGGACCTAACATTTGATTGATAAAATTAAAAATAAAAAAAATCTGTCTCCCAAAAATATCCATAAAATCTTGAATATTCTTGAAATTCAGTTTAAATTCTTGAAGGACTAATAGCTCCAATAAAAAATCTTTAATTAAAGTCTTGAAAATTAGCCAGTTTAAAGTCTTGGAGGACTAATAGCTCCAAAATTCTTATAAAACCTTAAAGAACGTCTTGAACAGTAGCCAGTTTAAAGTCTTGGAGGACTAAAAGATCCAAAATACGTATAAAAAAACCTTAAAGAACGTCTTGAACAGTAGCCAGTTTAAAGTCTTGGAGGACTAACAGCTGTCTTGAAGTAAAATCCCATAGGTATTGAGTTCCCCTAGACCCTGTTTCCTGTCTAAAATATATGAATAAACTAAAAAGAATAGTGACTGAAAAATAAAACTAAGAAATATAATAATAATTTTGATTTAATTAAATATTATTATTATTATTATTTTTTTATTTATTTTTTTTTTATTTATATTTTTTATTATTATTATTATTTTTTTTTTTTTAATTTTTTAATTTTTTATTTTTATTTTAATTTTTTTTTTTTTTATTATTATTATTATTATTTTTTTTTTTATTTTTTTTTAATAAAAGATTTTAGAAAAAGATAGTTTTGTAATAAAAGTTAAAATTTAATTTTTAAAGAAAGATAAATGAATCGTGAAAAGAAAGATAAAAAAGGTAAAAAGAATTATCAAAATTAAAATTTTAAAAGATGCCCCCGGCCTTTTGATGAGCCGTACCCTCGACATCATACCCACATCCAAGTGCAACTTGATGTGGTTACACAATTTTGAGAAATTGAAAAGAAAAGAAAATAAATGAAAGTTTTTTGAAGATAATTTTTATAATGATGATCACTAGGTGGGATCCCTCCAATTTATAAAAATGATTAGAGACCACCAGTGAGCATCACCTTTACAATAATTCATAATATATATTAAAGAAAAGAAATCACAATCTAACATAAAAAAATTAAAAACAAAATAAAATAAAAAGAATCTTGAATCTGGCATTGAGAGCGGTGTCTCTTGATTCGTTCCAGTTTATAGTCTTAGTGGACTTCCTATAATTAAAAGACAAAGCCAGGATTCAACTAGAAACAGGGAAAATTTTGGAAACCAACATTATGGGGTAATTGTGTATAGAGCAGCCAGCCCATCAATTACCCCCACACTTGCCAATATTAAATTAAGAATGTTCCCCTGTGAACACTTCTTCCAATAAATTTTAAAAATTTTCCAACACTATCTTCACCCATATTATACAAATTTTAAATTTTGAAAATTTCAAAGAAGGTTTTCTTGAATTTTGTAAAGTTTCATCACAGTTTCGTTGCCCATATGCAGTGTAACGATAGTAAAGTATTTTGATAAAGAGAAGATAGTTTATCCTCATTGCGGAGGTCATCATAAAATTTTGTTGATATCATAGTTTATCCTCGTTGCAGAGGTTAATAAATTTAATAAAAGTCATTAAAATTGTAGTTTATCCTCATTTCGGAGTTAGACTTCGGCACTCCTGGTGCCTCTAGGATAGAACCGTTTCACTTGATCGGCCGCTACCCTCTTCTTCAATACTACTCCATCCAACTCTTCTAGCACATATGAACCGCCGGAAACTTGCTCCTTGATTTTATATGGTCCATTCCACCTATCTGCAAACATCTTTCCCCACTGACTTTCCAAACTCCTATTATACACCAAGACCATATCTCCTGGATTCAAAGGTTTCCTTAATCGATGTGCCAACCGCTCATCCCAATATCTGACTGATTGATTTCGGATCTTCATCATCCGCGAATATGCCTTTTCTAAATATTCTTCTTTCTTTTCTAGCTGCATCATTCTTGCACACAATTATTCTTCAGTAGTTTTGACCGTGTCCCAGTCAACTCCAAGATATGATTCAGCTTCTAAATCAACCGGTAAAACTGCTTTCTGTCCAAAAACAAGTTCATAAGGTGAAAATCCGGTCGTCCTTTTGGCAGTGATTCGATCAGCAAATAAAACTAAAGGTAAATAGTGCCTCCACTTTTTGGCACTTGTCACACACATTTTAACTAAAGCATCCTTAATAACTTGATGCCCTCTTTCAACCATGCCTTCAGCTTCAGGATAATATGGGGTTGCTACCCTAACCTTTGATCCAACTTTCAATATGGCCTCTTTAAACTCTGTCCCAAATTCAGGACCTCCATCTACTGTTACCAACTTCATCACCCCATACCTATATACCCAATTATTCAAAAAAAATTCTGCCACATTTTTGGCAGTTAAATAAATAAGAGGCGCTGCCTCTACCCAACCAGATAAATCATCTCTGGCCACAATTAAATATTTATACCGTCCCTCTTTTATATGAACGGCATCTAAACTAACTCTCCCAAAGAGCGTATATTCACCGGTCGCGCGTCCAGGTTCTTTTGGCCTTAAATAACTTCGTCTTTGACATTCTTCGCATGACTGAACCCACTGTTTAACAGCCATCTTCATGCCAGGCCACCAAAATCGATCAGAAATTCTTCTAAAAGTTTCTCCAACGCCTCTATGCCCAAGATCTTCATGCAGTGATTTCAAAACTAATTCTTGCCCCTTCTCTTGAGTTATAACTACTTGTGGATTTGGATAACTTCTCCTCATTAAACGTAGACCAGATAGGTAAAACGTAGATGACTTCCTCTTGATAGCCACCCATTCATCGTCTTCACAATCTTCTGGCCTCTCTAAAGTCAACAAATATTTTACTAACAAAAAATAAAAACCAGTCTGACCCCAGACTTCATCTTGAAAATCGATTAATATAACATCAATAGGGACTTCTCTATCACCAATATCACCTGCACATGAATGAGCCAATAATCGTTGACCCCTAAATAAATCTTTAATCGAGCTATGTTGACATTTTTATTCTGAACCTTTGGATCCTTCGTAAACCGTATTTGAAAATACCTCTTTCTCTTTATCCACCCTTTTATTTAAATTCTCTAATTCTCCAACATACACTACGCAATATAGGGGGTGGACTTGCTAGCAAGTCCTCAACCTGAACTCAGATGGAACTCAGATGGAACTCAGATGGAACTCAGACTGAACTCAGACTGAACCCATACTGAACTCTACTTGAACACCCACCTAAAACTGTTCTGCTGAGTGGTGTTCATCCCTGATTGTATGGTTCCTTTATCAATAGCTCAATGTGTGTTCAATCTATGGTGAGTTTGGGTCCAAGGTTGTGGACTTGCTAGCAAGTCCGCCCCCCATATTGTGTGGTGATATACACCATTCCTTAATTTACTACTATCCCACACTACCAATCCATCTTCTTCTACATACACCACATCTTCTTCTACCTCCTTTCTACCGAATTTATCTACACCTTTTCTAACACCTTTATTAACATAAAAACTATTTTCCAGTTTATCCTCTTGGTGGAGGCCATCATCATCATAATCTAAACACAATAGTCCTGCCAGTTTAGCCTCATGGGGGAGGTATGGAAAGTCTTCAGCTCCTTTAGTGCTGGCTTTGATAATAGGTATATCTTCATCGAACTCTTCTGAGTCTGAATCTTCTTCAGTGGGTGGTCTCCTTGATAAACCATCTGGCATAGTAAAAGTTTTGCCAGGCTTATGAACCAAATCGAACGAAAAATGTTGAATAAAAGGTACCCATCTTGTCATGGGTGCGTTCGGTAAACTTGGAGAATTAATCATCTGGATTAACGATTTCGCATCCACTTGCAACTCAAAATGTTGCCCCCACAAAATATGCTGAAGTTTCTTCAGTATTTTTGCCACACCACATAATTCCAATTTTGGTTGAGAATATCTTGATTCTACCTCAGTAAATACTACAGATTCATACCTAACTGGCCTGATGTAACCAGCTTTATCCATCTGAGACAAAACCGCCCCAGCTGCAACCTGACTTGAATCAACTGCTAAATAAATTCTACCAGCATCTTTTCCATAATCCAACTTGTGCAGGACTAAATCCTTCCCTACAACCTCCTTCAACTTCAAAAACGCCTTCTCACACTCTTCATCCCACTCTCAGTCTGCATCCTTTCTTGTTAACCGTCTCAATGGAGCTGCAAATGAAGAAAAGTCCTTAATAAACATTCTAACATATACGCAAACGCCTAAAAACCCTCTAACTTTGGTTGTATTCTTGGGTCTTGGCCAGGACTGAATTTTGTTAACTTTCTTCTTGGACATAATCCTACCCTCTCTACATACCACATGGCCTAATATTTCTAAGGCTGGCACACAACATGAAAATTTTGAACCTGAAATAGTTAAACCAGCCTCTTCAATTCGAAACAAGATTCTTTCTAATGTAATTGCAAACTCCCAAATGAATTTGCGTATCCCGGGATTCTCTTCCAACACCTGGTTATCATAGTCGGTTGTTGGTCCCTTAATTCCTCCATCATCTATAAAGATTCCAGCATATTGTGGAATTTCATCTTGAAGGATCCAAGCCATCTGAGCTTGATAAACTGCAACCGAATTTGTTGCTCCTTGAGGTAATCTTGTTAACTGTAAACGTCCTAGTGGCGTATCGAATGTAGTGAGAGGCCTTGAGTCCGGATGTAACTCTCTCTCATCATATCCACCCATAATATCTCCCAATCCATAACACACTCTCCCTGCAAACGCTTCAACAAACTCCTCAGCACTAGGCGGTATCCCAGCATCCTTTATTGTAACCCTATTTAATTCCCTAAGATCATGAACAACTCTAAGCTTGCCATTCGGTTTCTTGATACAAAATAGCAGACTAGAATAACTTGATGTTGATTGCTCATACAGTCCAGTGCGTATCCGTTCTCTGACAACTTCAATATAGGCTTCTTTTAATGCAGCCGGAATAGGAATCGGTTTCTGCTGCCACGGTTCATGACATACCACAGGAATCTTGTAAGGCTCCCCATAGGAATGCTTCAACACACCCCTCTCCTCTTCTACAAAAGCAATGGCCTTCTCTCGCTTGACCATCACATCCAACAACAACTTCTTCTCTTCACCAGACAACCAACCATCAGGTCCAAAATTAACAACACCCAGTCTCTCAAAAGTGATTCTTGACGTCTCAGAAAATTCAGGCGGATTCTTTACCAAGGGACTTTCATAAGGATTTCTTGATAACCTTGGTCTTCTCAAAGGTGGATTTAATTCAGCAGGTAGCGGTTCATTAATAGGTCGAACTTTATTTGCTAACTTCTTATATTTAGCTGCGTCCACATCTAAATAAACTTGAGGTAAAACATTTTCTTTTGTATCGCCATTAAAACTTTCATCAAATGAATCTTCTTGATCGCCAGAATCGGAATAAGAAAAATTAGAAAAATATTTTATTTCATTTTTAAATTTTACCCTTTTCTCCTTTCCCTCGTCTAATTTATAAACAGATTTTCCAACACCTTTGCTTCCCTTTTCCAACAGTAAATCACCCATAAAGAAAGTTGGCAGTTTAACCTCTTGCTGGAGAACCGGAATTGAATTTTCACAAAAATTATTTTTTTGTGTTTTAATTATACTGAGATTTTTTATTGGATTTTGATAAGATTTTCGCAGTTTACCCTCTTGCTGGAGGTCCAGAATAGAAGGAGATAATTGCTGTTTAACCTCTTGCTGGAGGTCATCAAACATACCCTTCCAATTTTTATCCAACCTAATTTGGACCATTTTGCCTTTTTCACCGATTTTAAATTTAATAGAAAAACCTGGTAAATCCAATAAACATATAGAAAAGTCCATAACGTATTTGCACTCCAAAGTAATATTAACAGAAAATAATTGAGAATCCACTTGAATTATCTCCAAGTGAGCTGACCTATTGCAATCCGGGATCTCATCCTGAGGAGAGATTACAACATTAGAGTGATCAGCCCCTGCTACCCCAAAAAATGAGGGCTTCCATCCTTTTTCAACAAACATAATTCACCAGAAGCCGTCTGTTTTATATGCCGCTTCTTGGTGCATACACAACACTGGCACAGAGTAGTAATCCCTGGCCGTGTTTCCCAACCTTCATCTCCAGGAGGCGCTAACCGCATATGTAACCTCCGCATATCTTCACCAGTGATCTCCAAACTAATCCCCATGCCAGCTTGATACCCTATCCTGGCCTCAAAATCCATCAAAAAAGGACCACCCAGAACAGTTTTGACTGCTCCTCTGGCCACATAAAAGTGAACCTTACCAACAGATCCACCAATGCCTAACCTGACATGCTCAGCTGTACCCATCAGCTCTGTTGCATGCCCTCCAATGCCTCTGAGGTTTCCCCCAGTTCCACTTTTAATTGGCAAGCCTATACTCGTTGCTTGCTCCAATGAAATTAAATTAATTTGAGACCCTGAATCGACCAAGGCCTTTACTTCTTTACCATTAAGAGTTACCACCAAGTAACCCAGGGGAGCGGAAAAATGTGTATCTACATCTTCCCCAAACCTTTCAGCATTTTCACAAATATATTCCACCTCTCCAGTGGAAACCCGACGCCTCGTCAAATGCTTCTTTTGCTTTTCAGCAAGCGCTGTACTAATCGTAAATAACTCCCCCAAAGATAAGGGAATCTGCAGTAGATTCACCCTATTCAAAACTGCGTCCATCGCATTAGCTTGACCAGAAACTACTGGCCGCTCATACTGGACCTTTGATTTAACAACCTTGGCCCTGGGTACCTCTTGAGGTCCAACTGAGCCATCTTCACCCCCCATTATAACATCTTCACTTTCTATAACCCTAACTCCGTCACCAGCTTCTTGCACTAATCCTGATCCATTGCTAGTCCTTCTTACTCCCTCCATTGGGATGGGACCACTAAAACTTGGTCTGGGTAGAGACGCCAACGGTACGTCCTCCTCAGAATCCGAATCATCCTCTGGCATAGGCTCACCATTTAAATCAAACTTGCCATAACTAGGGGGCCCCATATCAGCAATCCCCTTCTGCATTTTATATAATTCGTCCTTAGAGTAAGGGTTCAATTTGTTGGCGGCAGTTTGAGAACTAGAATTCTTGTCCTTAGAGTAAGGGTTCACTTTGTTATTGGCCTTGCCAGGATTAGCCCTCAATTGGCTCTGAATGCTACTTTTTTCCTTAGTAGCGGCTGCTCTTCTAGCAGCATTAACATTGTATTCGCCAGCCATACAGCTACCCTCCACCTGGGCAACCGTCGCCAGCTCTAAACCTCCAAAGAAGTAGAAAATGTGGCTTTACTGACCTCTTTCTCCTTGCCCTTGTCAGCTTTACCACCATTACCATTACCATTTTTGCCACTCTTGGCATTAACATCTTCATCCATCACCTCTTCAAATCTGGCTCACCTTTCAGCCGTTAAACTTCTTCTGACCAAATCAGAAGGAGACTGTCCATCACTGGGCTTGATGAACGAACCATCAGGAAATTTATAAACTTTACCATCAAATAAAACTCGCCCAGCATCCATATCCTTATCAAGAGCAAAACAAACTGTTGCTCTGTGACCCCTCCTATTACAATAGGAGCACACCTTTGGCTCATCGTAGTCACCTCTATAACTATTACCACCATTACCACCATTTCTCCCATTGCCTGGGAAGCGGTTACCATTATTATTGCCATTATAATTTCGACGTTCATAACCTCTGGACTGATAAGAAGTCGACTTCGACGAAGAAGCGATTGGGGCCTTGTTAGCCTTCTGGGTTTCTTGAACAAATATTTTTAATTGTTTTGTTAAATCGGCCAAATGATCGACCATCTTGTTATCTACACTACCCTCAACTTTTACAGCAGGTAGTCCAATTTGAGCCTTCTTGGCCTCCTGGGCTTTGACCATAATATCGTTGTTTTCGGCCAAAACTTCGCTAACCTTGCTAACATATTGAGTGCATGACTCTTGATATTTGTCCAACGCCAATAACTTTAGATGGGCTTGAATGTTGTCCTTGATAACCTCCAGAGCTGGCAGTTTCTGCTCACCATTAGGCAGTTCCTTCATCAAATCTTTTCTTGAAAGATCCTTCAAGACGTCCATACGAATATCCCTGCTGCATGCTGTCCAAAACAAATCTTTTGCTTGATTCTCATGCACTAACTCATCCACCAATATGAGATAATCCACCACTTCATCAAACTGAACACAGAGCTTTTTGAAGTCAGCCATAGAAGAAACACCACCTTTTGCTTGCCAGTCTCCAACAATTTTATTGAGGTCCATCATAGTAAACCTAACACCCCATCTATCAACCATAGCTTTAGAAAGCTTAACCCAATCCTTGTCCTTGAATGCCTGCATAGCAATAACCTCTTTTTCCACCTCCCTATCAGCAATAAAAAACCTAACTTGCTTCACCATATCCACATGAGAAGCACCATCAACAGCAGCAGCAGCTTCATACCTGCTAGTGAACCATTTAACCTCCTCCCCATCAAACTTTGGGCCATCCCAAGAAACAATTCTAACTGAGGGAGTAAGAGGGTTAGAAGATCCAGAAGCAACAGCAGAAGAAGACATCCCAATAAGTAATGAAAAGCGTTAACAATCGATAAAATAACAAGCCTCTTGCAGGCCAATAACAAAAATCCAATTAGAGTTCCAGAAAATAAGCCTCTTGCAGGCTAATAACGTTCTTGATCCAAGTAAGTCTTTTAAAGAAAGCTAGAGAAATTGAACCCCACGTTGGGCGCCAACTATTGTAAGGTAAACTCTTACAGTTGCCTTGCTGTAAGCAGAATCCGGAGGAGATGTGTGGATTTAGCTGAAAACCCCGTCCTTCCAATAAAATAACAAAATGGGAATTCTAAATCACTAAGCTAACCAATCTACTTGGATCTGATTGATAAAAATAATGAAACTCTAAAATAATTAACGCTTATTGAGATTTAAAGAAAGTGGCTGTTGAGAAAGAAATACTGATAACAACAATTAAGGTGTACCAGTGAAATATCTGAAAAGATTGACTTTTATGTTTTTATTATAATTTGAATTTTTATGAGACAGCAATAATCAAGTCCCAGTGATGAAGACCTTTCTAAAGATACCCTGTATGAAGTGTGATTTAAATTGTTGAGTAGTATTTCTAAAATGTTATATATAAAATATAAAGTTATAAGGGTATTACAATTTATTTAATTTGTTGAGTAATAAAAAAATGAGACTGTGGTGGTTAATGATTAAGCTGTATGATGTATCCCCCCCCTCAATTTCGAGTTTGAGAGGCGCTTAAGTATTCCTAGTCACGTGCCTAAGTTTTCCCCTCCAGAGCTCTCCCAGAGTCCATCCAGAGCCCGTACGGAGCCGAAGCAGAGTCCGTACGGAGTCGAAACGGAGTCCGTACGGAGTCGAAGCGGAGTCCAAACGGAGTCCGTACGGAGTCAAAACGGAGTCCAAACGGAGTCCAAGCGGACTCAATTACAACCTTTAAAACTATAATAAAAAATCTAGAAAAATTACACATGATAGAGCCACTTCCCCCTTACATTCCAAACTTATTTTCGTAGTCTGCGCAGCTCTAATCACCGCGTGAAAATTCATCAAAGTTAAGTAATTTCTAAAAACATAAATATTTCTATAAAACTTTAAAATTCATTTAAAAATATAATAAAAATAGCAAAAATTCTGGGAAAATTTCCCAAGGTTCTTGAGTGACTCGACTTTATACTTATAAACTCTTCAGACCGTAAAAATAAGTTTTCTTTGTAAAATAAATTGTTTTTTGCGTAGGCATTTGCTTTTAACCAATTTCTTCATATTTAGAACTCAAATAAATTAAATAAAACCCTTTTATAAAAATAATAGCGCCAATCTTGCACACTGTAATAACTCCATTTACGTATTTTGGTGCCGTACTAAACTTTAGGCTACCACAACGGTTTGTGCATGTCTTAATTGACATCTGTTGAAGAATTGGGTGTTTTTCTGGATTTATTCCATGAATATTGGGACTGTGGGTATGTGGTTACAATCATTGGATAGCCCCGGTATTTCTCTATATTTCATGTCTTGTTGATATTTTTTATATTCTAAGTTTTAAGCAGTCATTTCCTCATTTTTCAGTTACAAAAGATAGCTGTTTAATTTTGGTTTTCACGTTTTACGGGCTAACCTTAAGTCTTAGGGTTAAGTGCTTAGTACGATTAAATAGGGCTGATTTAGCTCTATATTTCATGTCTCAATGTTGTTATAGCGTAATTTTGTGTTTTAAGGGTTTTAGTAGTTGTAGTGAATTTTTCTAAGTAGATTAGATGTTTTTATTGGTTTTCTGGCTTCAGGGAGGCCAGGCCGCTTCAGGCGGCACCTCTGACGTTGGGTGGCCTGCCTGCCTCTGTTTTAGAAGGTTGGGGAGCGCTTCTGGAGGGTTTTTACTCAATTTGGCTGGTACAGGTGCCAAATTTGTTGCTGTGCATGGATCTTAGATGGGGGGTCTGTGTGTACATACTGAACAAGACAGTTTGGGGCAACATTAATTATCATACAACCATTTGGTGATTAGATATTATTTCTCACTCAGTTTTCACTTTTTTTGGGTCACAATTGGCTGTGTTGGTTGCAAGGTTAGTTCTTCATTTAACTCAACTTTAGCATCAGGTTCTCTGGTATAGTCTTGCAAGCTATATCAAGTATTATTTCTGTCTCTGGTGTGTATTTTCAGCCTACATCAAGTATCTTTGCTTTCTCTGGTGTGGACATTGGTCTACATTTCAGTTCATTGGTCTGGTAGTCTGTCTGGGGACTACTTTCTTTCCTTATCAAGCTTTCAAGTGTGTTGAAAAAGGGGATTTAGAAAACAGGAACCAACTTACTTTAGCAAGTAAATCTAACTCTATTTTTCTAAAGGGACAGGGGATTTTCTCTCTGGTTTTTCTCCAAGTCCCTTGGCCAAGGCCTATAGCTATTACTATAGGATTGTCTACATTTCTGGCACCCAACATGGGGTGAACTTGCTAGTTCTTTGGAATCTCTGTTTTCTTTGGGTGGCTCTTTTTGGTGTTTTGTTCTGGAGGAATGGCTTGTGATTCCTCTATTCCTGTGGTGACTGTCAGTGGGGGAGATGGTCCTCATGGTCAGGGAGTGTGTTAGGATTAAAACTTGGGATGGTACCAAGTTTAATGGAAAGGATGTCAAGTGGTTTCTGAAGAAGTATGAGACTGCTGCTGCAGTGGATGGTGCTTTTTACCTGGACATGGTGTAGTAGATTATCTTCTTCATTGGTAATAGGGTAGTGGAGAAGGAGGTTGTGGCCATGCCTGGCTACAAGAAGAGGGATTGGAAGTTATGGTGTAGGGAGATGGTAGATAGATTGGGGGTCAGGTTCACTATGGTGGATCTGAACAAGGTTTTCAGCGAATGGAAATCTTATGGTGGTGTTGGTAACTTGCATAGTTACAGAAAGTTTCTGCTACAGTTTGATCCTGTGGAGGAATACTTGGTGGAAGTGGAGGAGCTGGCACATGAAAATGCTGCCAAGGATGTTTTTTGGTCTGCCCTGGCTAGAGATGTCAGGATGGATGTGTTGAAGGATCTGTCAAGGAAGGACTTGATGAAGACTCTTTCTAATGGGGACCAGAAGTTTCTTGCCTTGGATAAGGTGAGGGAGGCTGTTGAGGCCCATTTGAAGTTATTGTCTGTGGACACCTATCAGGAGGGGTGTGCCAAATATGTCAGAAAAGTCAGTGAGGCTTTGGCTGAAGAGGAAGTTAGGGTGAAGGAGGAGAAGAATATGGTGCAGGTTCCCAAACAGGAGAGGGACCCAGTGGTGAAGCAGTTGGCTGATCTCACTAAGCAGCTGCATATTTTTATTCAGGAGGCTAAGAAGGTCAATAAGGAACCTTCTCAGCCTAGAGATTTTGATAGGAGGGCTTTTAGGAGTGATCCTTGGGTCTGCTCATATTGCAGCAGGAGGGGGCACAGGTCCAATGATTGTTGTACATTGAACAGGGATGTGTCTGAAGGAAAGGTGGAATTTGATGGCAGGGTTTTCAAGTTCCCTGATGTTTCATTTGTGAAGCCCAGTGAGGGGCAGGCTCCTGTTGATTTAGTCAGGAGAAGGGGTGGTCTCAATCAAAGGAGGCTAAGGTTTGAGGAGATTCCTGATCAGGGGAAGTCTTCTGGTAAGGAAGATGATGATGTCAAGAAAAAGGGGAAGGAGGTCAATAAGGTCTCTTTTTCTACTTCCTTTGGTGGTTTGGAGTTGTATTCCTGTGATGGACAGTCAAGTGGAGAATGCTTGGCTGGTGTTTATGATGTGGAAGCAGGGAAGGTGGGAAGGACTAAGAGCAGTTCTCAGGCCCAACGAAAGCCAAAGGCTTCAAAGGTGGATCCTAAGCTGAGTGCAGCTCTGAAGAGGTACAGCAAAGAGGAGCTATACAAGATGAAGAGGGGTATGGCTGACATGGGCCCCCCTAGTTTTGATGCATTTGACATGAATGGAGAGCCCATTCCAATGGAGGTTGATTCTGACTCTGAGGAGGATGTCCCTTTGGCTTCATTTCCAAAGCCTGCTGGAGTTAAAGGTTCTGGTGAGGGATCTGGTTTGGTTCCTCTTGATGGTAAATCTGTTAGTGGTGCTGGTCCTCAAGAAGCTTCTAGGACCAAGGTAGTGAAGCCAAGGGCTCACTTTGAGAGGCCAGTGGTTTCTGGTCAATCTAATGTTATGGACTCTGTTCTTGAAAGGATGAATCAGGGTCAGGTTTCCCTTTCTTATGGGGAGTTGTATGCTATCAGTCCAGGGTTGGCTGATAGACAGAAAAAGTTGTTGACCAGGAGAAGAGTTTCTTCTGGGTAGGTGGAATACATTTGTGATTCTGCTGAAAAGTTTGGTGAGGGGGTGGAAACTCATTTTTCTGCTCCTCTTGGTTATGTAAATGTCACTCTGATTGGCAGGGAGGCAAGGGAATTGGTGGATTAAGGTTCTCAGATAAACCTGATTTCTTTGTTAGAGGCTACTCCTTTGGGCCTCCCCATCAAAACTGGTATTGGTGGGAATTTGAGAGGGATTGGTGGCCATGTCACTGAATTGGTTGGAACTTCTGAGTTTGTGAAGTTAGATGTTGGTGGAGCCTCAGGGAGGGTTCCTTTTTATATTGCTAAGGGAACAGTTAAAGCTGTTTTGGGTGGGCCATTCTTGATGGATTTTCAGGAAATAATTGGTTATCAATTTGATTTGGGAATCAGTTTGGAGTTGGCTGGTGAAGATGAAAGGAGACTTCACAAGAGGTTATCATCCCCTGGAGAGGATGGTTGGGAGACCAGGCCTGTTTTATCTTCAATGTGCTAGTGCATGGATTGTTGTAGGAGAAGAAGAGAAGTGGGTTCTGCCTCTGGTTTTTTGGAGTGTGGCTCAGGCTCTAGTGAGGGTCTGTCTTTTTTAGAATGAGGAGGGCTGATAACCCTAGTGCTACAACCTCTCCCCAAGATGAGGAAATCCAAGGTTGTAGTAGGTCAGCTCCCTTGGAGATATACCAAGTGGATTTTCAACTTTCTCTTTTTAATCTTTCTCTTCTCTGCAAGTATTCATCAAGTTTTTTATCAAGTCTCTGTTCTCTCTCAAGATTCTCAATTATTTTTAATTCAAGCTCAAGAAAGAAGATTGGTTATATATCTGTATTTAAAGATATGCGGAAAAGTTTTGGAGTGGTGAGCTTGGGGTCTAAAAGTAAGTCCTCCCAATTGTGCACTGCTAGGGTTTCTTCTACAACTTTCAAAAACATTACCTGGGCAAAACCTGTGAGCATTGGGGAAACCCCTGGTTATTTTTGTAGGTCAGAAGAAAACTCAAGAAAAGAAGATAAAAATTTCAAGATAATTCAAGAAAATCAAAAAAAAAATCTGTAGATAATGAAGAAAGAATATAATCAAGATCAATTTTTGGGCCTCCAGCATGAGGTTAAAATGCAGAAAATTATGAAGAAAGAAGATCATCAAGATCAATCTTTGGGCCTCCAGCATGAGAATAAACTGCACAATTTTAAAAGAGTTGATTCTGAAGATGAATCAAGATTTGAATATTTGGAAGGCAAAAGTGAAGATGAAGATTTGGAATTGCGGAAAAGTTTTGGAGTGGTGAGATTGGAGTCTAAAAGTAAGTTCTCCCAATTGTGCACCGCTAGGGTTTCTTTTACACCTTTCAAAAACATTACCTTAGCCACACATGTGAGCAATGGGGAAACCCTTAGTTTTTGTTCCAGGTCTGGTGGTAATGATTTCCTGAAGATCCCTGAAGTTGAATGTGGAGCAGCAAAGTATAAGAAGGTAGCACAGAAGATTAGGCCTGTCAATGAGCCTATGCCTGTGGGTTTGAATCCGCCCTTGAAGAGACCTCCTTTGTCAAGAGATCCGTACCGTTATTCTTTGGTGAAGAATCCTCCAGAATTTGTAGAGACGGCTAGGGTGACTGTGGAAAGGTTAAAAGTTGTTAATTTTGGTCCTGATGGGTGGTTGTCTGAAGAAGAAAAGAAGTTGTTGTTGCACGTTATTGTGCTAATTGAAAAAGCTGTGGCTTTTGTTGAGGAGGAAAGGGGTGTGTTGAAGCACTCTTATGGGGAACCTTACTTGATTCCTGTGGTTTGTCATGAACCTTGGCATATCAAACCTATTCCGATTCCAGCTGCTATCAGAGAGGATTTTGTGGAGAATGTTAGGGAAAGAGTCAGGACTGGGTTATACGAACAATTAACATCCAGTTACTCAAGTCCAGTTTTCTGTGTAAAGAAGCAGAATGGAAAGTTGAGGGTGGTTCATGATCTTAGAGCCCAGAATAGAGTCACTATCAAGGACGCTGGTATGCCACCAAGTGCAGAGGATTTTGTTGAAGCTTTTGCTGGAAGGGTGTGTTATGGTTTGGGTTATATTATGGGTGGTTATAATGAGATGGAACTTCATACATATTCAAGGCCTCTCACAACTTTTGAGACTCCTTTGGGAAGATTTCAGCTCACTAGGTTGCCTCAAGGAGCAACTAATTCAGTGGCAGTATATCAAGCACAGATGGCTTGGATTTTTCAGGATGAGGTTCCTACTCATGCTGGTGTTTTTATTTATGATGGGGGAATTAAAGGACCATCCACTAATTATGGTAATGATGTGTAGACAGAGAACCCTGGCATAAGGAGGTTTATTTGGGAATATGCAATAAATCTAGAGAGAGTGTTGTTTAGGATTGAAGAGGCTGGTTTGACCATTTCAGGGTCAAAATTCTATTGTTGTGTTCCTGCTTTGGAAGTTCTGGGTCATGTGGTATGTAAAGAGGGAAGGATTATGGAAAAGAAAAAGATTAATAAAATTCAGTCATGGCCAAGGCCTAAAAATACTACTGAAGTCAGGGGATTTTTGGGTGTGTGTGTATATGTCAGGATTTTTATTAAGGATTTTTCTTTGTTGACTTCACCTTTAAGGAGGTTGACCAGGAAAGATGCAGATTGGGAATGGACTGAAGAGTGTGAAGAGGCTTTTCAGAAGATGAAAAAGGTTGTTGAGGAAGATATTTTTCTTCACAAGTTGGATTAAAATGTTGGTGCTGGAAAAATTTATCTGGAAGTGGACTCAAGCTATATTTCTTCTGGTGCTGTTTTGTCTCAGGAAGATAAAGCTGGGAGGGTCAGGCCAGTAAGATATGAGTCTGTGGTGTTTAATGAGGTGGAATCTATGTATTCTCAACCTAAGTTGGAATTGTGTGGTGTAGCACAATTCTTAAAGAAGCTACAGACTGTTTTGTGGGGACAGCATTTTGAGCTGCAGGTGGATGCAAAATCATTAGTTCAGATGATCAATACACCTAGTCTTCCAAATGCTCCAATGACTAGGTGGGTGGCATTTATTCAACATTTTTCTTTTGACATGGTACACAAACCAGGCAAAACTTTTACAATGCCTGATAGATTATCAAGGAGGCCACCTACAGATGAAGATTCTGAGGCTGAAGAGTTTGATGAAGATGTTCCAGTGGTGAGGGCCAGCACAAAGGGTGCTGAAGATTTTTCTGACCTCCCCCAAGAGGCTAAAATGGCTGTATCTTTTCTTGATTCTGGTGATCAGGATGTTTTTGTTGATGAAGATGGAGTTTTTTTTTGGGACAGCTCAAATATGAAGAATGGTGTTTTTGTTAGTGAACTGGATTCTCACAAGATTCAGTGGAAAGTGAAGGATGTGCCAAATTTAAGGATTGGTACCCTGGTTGGGCTGGTCAATTGGCTCATGTTCACACTGGTGATTTTGATGACAGAGTTGTACCCTTGGATGTTGTTTTGTTAGATTTTGAAGATGAGACCTGGGGTCAGTCTGGGTTTTATTTTATTATGATGGAATATCTGTTGACCTTTAAGAAGCCAGATAGTTGTGATGATGATACTTGGTTGGCAATTAAGAAGAAGAGTCCTGGATTTTATGTGTCAGGAAGAAGGTTGTTGAAGAGGAGACATCCTAATCCTCAATTTGTGGTGACTCAGAAGAAGGGTCAAGAAGTTGTGTTGAAGTCTTTGCATGAAGACCTTGGTCATAGAGGCTTTGGGGAGACTTATAGAAGAGTAGCTGACAGATTTTGGTGGTCAGGTATGAAGTTGGCTGTGCAGGGTTGGGTTCAATCTTGTGAAGAATGTCAAAGAAGAAGTCACTTGAAACCTAAAGAGGTTGGCCGTGCTACTGGTGAATCAACTGTTTTTGGAAGAGTCAGTCTGGATGCTGTCCATATTAAAGAGTGCAGGTATAAATACTTAATTCTTGCCAGGGATGATTTGTCTGGTTGGGTTGAGGCAGTGCCTCTGGTTAATTTGACTGCCAAGAATGTGGCAGAGTTTTTGAAGAAGGAGTTGATTTATAGGTATGGGTTGATGAAGTTGGTGACTGTTGATGGCAGGCCAGAGTTTGGTTCTGAATTTAAAGAAGCTGTGGCTAGTTTTGGTTCTAAAGTTAGAGTGGCTAAACCTTATTATCCTGAAGCTGAAGGCATGGTTGAAAGAGGCCATCAAGTTATCAAGAATGATTTGGTAAAGATGTGTGGGAATAGTGCTGAAATGTGGAGGCATTATTTACCCTTGGTGTTATTTGCTGACAGGGCCACTGTGAAGAGGAAAACTTTCTATTCTCCTTATGAGTTAATTTTTGGTCAGAAAGCTGTTCTACCAGTGGACTTGGAAGCTTTCTCTTATCTTGGAATTGATTGGGATGATGTGCACTCAACGGAAGAATTTTTCTGTGCCAGGATGCAACAGTTGGAATGAAGAGAGGAATGTCAAGAGAAGGCATACTCTAGAATGATGATGATTAGGAATCAATCAGTCAGATACTGGGACAAGAAGTTAACTCATAGACTCAGGAATACCTTGAAACCTGGTTGTTTGGTTTTGGTTTATAATAAAAGTTTGGAGAGTCAGTGGTGAAAAATGTTTGGTGACAGATGGAATGGACCTTAAAGAGTCAGATCTCAGGTGTCTGGAGGCTCTTATTTTTTGGAAGAGTTGGATGGTGCAGTTTAAAGAAGAGAGTGGCTGCAGATCAGGTGAAGAGATTTTATCCCAGAGGCACTAGACATGAAGAAGATTGACTCCACAATGAGGATAAACTATGGAACGTTCTTTGAATTTTGGAATTTTTGGTGTTGCAGAGCAACTTTTGTGTTGGAAACTTTTTTTTAGAAGGTACCCATGGGTGGGGCTTCTAGATTTGATCTTGGCAAGTGTAGGGGTAACTGATGGGCTGGCTGCTCTGTAGAACAGTTACACCAGATTGTCTGTTTCCAACCCTTTCTCTTAATTTGGTTGAACCCTAGTATTGGTTTCTTTTCACAGGTTTTAGTCCTCTATGACTTTAAACTGGAATTTCCTTTGGTTTTCAAGTGCTGGACTCTTCACTCTTATTGGTTTTGGTTTATTGTGTTGGATGTTGTGTATTTAGTAGAAGGTACCCAGGGGGGGGCTTCTAGATTTTATTTGGCAAGTGTGGGGGTAACTGATGAGCTGGCTGCTCTGGAGAACAGTTATTCCAGAATGTCTTTCTCAAGTCTTTTGTTTTTCCTAGTTAAATTCTAGATCTGTTGTTTATTATTCAGGTTTCAAGTCCACTATGACTTTAAACTGTTTTGGGACTGGCTTCTTTATCTTTGGTTTTTTTTGGGTTGGTGGTGGATCACTGTTGGTCTCCAATAATTTTTACTTATTAGAGGTAGCCCACCAAGTGATCATCTCTACAGACTGGACTTTCTCTTACTGGACCTTCTCTTAATCTGGACCATCCATGGAGCTGGACTTTCTTTGATTTTTTAGTTATGATTTTGCTAGATAGTAGTTTCAGATTATTTTCTTTTTTCTCTTTTTTTCTTTTAATTTTTTTATGGGGGTTGTTTAAATTATAAAATCAAAAATATAGGGTGTTACCACATCAGGGTCACCTGGATGTGGGCAAGCATTGGTAGGGAAAGGCTCATCAATTCGCCAGGCAATGCTATTTTATCATTTTATTTTACTTTATTTTTATTTTCATTAATGTCATTTTTTATTTTTTATTCTCATTATTACGCTTAATTTATGTTTCTTATTTCAAATCATTTTAATTATTTAAGGTGTATCCACATCAAGGTGCACTTGGATGTGGGCAAGGTATCAGGGGATCAGCTCATCAATTGGCTGGGGGATACCATTTGTATTATTTTTTATCTTTTATTTTATTTCTTTTATTTTTATTTTATTTATCAATTTTTAATTTTAGTATGTTAGTAGACTGTTAAAAAAATAAAAAAAAAGTTTAGAATTTATAGTTATTAATTCTTTTTTATTTATTTATTATTATGTTTTTAATATTTTTTCAGGAGCTCAATGTCTGGATGATGAAGTTTCTGGAAGCTGGTCCAGATTATGATGCCATTTTTGTTTTTTGTTGGGGTTGTGAAAAGCACTGTGTTCTTTGAAGTGAATCCTACTGGAGAGATTATGGATTATAATGGGCAGGAATGGGTTTGGATGGAAGTTCAGAAGAGGAAGAAGAAGAGGCAGGAATGGATTTTTGGAAGGTGTGCATAATGATCCTAGACATCTTACAGTGGTCTTCCAATAGTTGTTTCCTCAAGGTTTTCTCAAAGTCATTTAAAGGTCCATGGAGGGAAAAGGCTTTCAGCATGTTTGAACACATGGTGCTGAGGTGTTGTTTCATGTCTCCATAATCCAGGGTCAAAGAAGTTTCTAGAGGTTAGCCAACTCCAATAGTAGATTCAGGAGGAGGGGTGCCAACTAGACAAGAAGAATTGGATCAGTAATTATTTTTGTCAAAGAAATTGGATGAATTAATGTGGTACTTACAGATTGGAAGCTCATCAAATTTTTAAGCGGCCAGAATTTGGACTTCTGAAGATTTTGGAATGGTGATAGTAGGTGGATCAATCAGGGAAAGATATGGATTCTCTTGGTCTTCCTCTGAAAGTTTTTGAGAAGGTGAAGTAGGAGGCTGATGTTCCTGGGGCCAAGTTGGAGCAGCAGGCCTGTTGTTGCTGTTGTTAATATTTCTGCTTGATTCAGTTGGATGATGTGCTGGTGATGGAGTACCAGGGTTGTTATAAAATGTGGAAGGAGAGGGTGATCTGGAAGCGGATTGATCTCTTCTGGATGGAGCTCTTGAAGGAATGGAACTGTCAGAAGAATAGTTGGCTGTCAGAGGAGAGGTGTAGTTTTTTTGCATTAACTGGGGGCAAAGTTGTTGTTTTGGTGCAGTGTTGGGTGCTCTGGTGTCTTTCTGGGGTCCTCTGGCAGGTCTCCTAGAATTTTGGGAAATTTTGGAGTTTTTGGACCTTAGAAATGTTGGCTGCATTACTCTGGGAGAAGTGGGAGGTGGCTGCATGGAGTTGTTTTTGTTTATTGGAGGAATTTGGCTGTTTTCTGGTTGTTTTTGGAAGTTTTAAGCCTGATTTTCACTGTCTAGTGAGGCGGGCGGGCTGCCTGAAGTTGGCCGGGCTGCCTGGACACGTTCTAGGAGCCTAGGAGCTGATTTTAAAGCTTTTGGAGCTAAATTAGCAGAGATAAAAGCTGTTTCTTGAAGATTTAAATCAGGCCTTTTGGGGAGAGTTCTGGAAACTAAGTTCCGGGATCTTCTGGATGGTGCTGACGATAAAAATGAAGAGGCTGGACCAAGCTCTGGGGATCTGGTAGAGGATCTGGAGAGGTATTTATGAGAAGGTGAAGGAGAAGGAATAGGGTAGTTGGCATCTCTGTCACATTTCTTCTTCTTGGAGTAGCGAGAATCACAGGCCCTGTTGTAGAATTTGGCTTCAGGAGTTGGAAGAGTGAATGTGCAAGGTCTGCACATGTGGATGCACTGTTTGCAGGCATAGTCCTTGGGAGAAGTGAAGCAAGGAAGATTGGAGGGGTCAAAATCAGGGGATCCAGCCATGATCTGTGGTGAGAAAAGATGATGGAAAGAGATAAGAAGGAGATTTTTGTCAGTGATGGGTAGATGATGAAGTGAAGGTGGAAGTTCAGCAGGTTGGCTGTAGGTGTACTCTGCATGAAATTGGCTGGGTATATTTTATGCATAATTCTGGCAGTCCATCAAGACTTTAAACTTAAATCTGGCTTCTGGTAGTCCTCCAAGACTTTAAACTGGCTGGTTTTCAAGAATTTGTCTTAGGTTTTTTGGATGTACATTCCATCAAACTTTAAACTGAAATCTGGTTTCTGGTAGTCCTCCAAGACTTTAAACTGGCTGGTTTTCAAAAATTTTTCTTAGGTTTTTTGGATGTTTAGTCCATCAAGACTCTAAACTGAAAAATCTATTGTTTCAAGAATTTATTTTTACTACTGTGGATCTGGTAGTCCTCCAAGACTTTAAACTGGCTGGTTTCAAGGAGTTTCAAGAATAGTACATCAAGACTTTAAACTGAACACTGTGTTATTCCCCCAAGACTTTAAACTGATGATTGTTTGATGGTGTAGTCCCCCAAGACTATAAACTGAGGAATGGGTTTTTGTTTTTGGAATGGGTTTGAAAGATTGGCAGAGGGTATCCACAAGGGGAGCCTCTGAATTTAGAAAAGGCAAGTTTGGGGGTAATTGATGGGCTGGCAGCTCTATTCAGAATTACCCCAGAATGTTAGTTTTTTCTCTGTGTCTTAATGTGGTTGATCTCTGGTTCTGGGTTAATGATTTAGGTTTTTGAGTCCCCCAAGACTTTAAACTGAGGGTTTTTGAGTCCCCCAAGACTATAAAATGAGGATGGTCCCCCAAGACTTAAAACTGAGGGTTTTTTGTGGTTACATCCTATAGAGGGTGTGGTCAATTTTTCTTTTCTGAATCAAGCTCAAGTACTAGTGGAATTACAGAGGTAATCAAGAGATGAAATGAAGTGTTCAGAATTAGCTTTGAACTGGTGAATGAGGTGTCTTATTTTCTCAATGTCCTGTGGATCTCTAGCAGGAGTGGATTGGTAGTAGTTTAGCAGAAGGTGTTTCTGTTGAGATGTGTGTTGTTGGAACTTGGCCTTAATTGTGGGCAAGTAGTTTGGTGTTGGTGGTTCAATGGATCCTACATTGTTATCATCACTGTCAGAAGATGGAGGAGCTGAGAAGTCATCAGTTTTATAAAGTGGAAGGAAGAAATGGAAGTTTTTACCATCATATGGACCAGGGGTGGTGGAACTTGTTGTTTTAGTGGTTTTGGAACTATTATGGGAAGGGTGTAGCTTTTTGATTAATCTGGGAATCAAGATGGATGGCCTAGATATTTTGGTGCTGGTAGAAGATGGACCAGGTTGAGGTGGAGGTGAAGCTGTTGCAGAAGATAATGGACCAGGTCTGTATCAGGTCTTCTTTCTGGAGTGGCAGACATCACAGGACGTTCTTTATGGATGGACAGGAGGTGTGATGGTGCAGATTAGATTATTGTCAATGCAGTATTGGCAAGGACCCCTTTTAGAGGCAGATTTGGGAAGAAGGTTGAACATGGTGGCTTGATGAAAAAAGAATGTGAACATTCTTAATTGGAGGGAGGATGTGGTCTTTCAACATTGGCAGGGGCCTTTGTTGTGTTTTTTGGCGCTGTTTGTGCATGTCTTAATTGACATCTGTTGAAGAATTGGGTGTTTTTCTGGATTTATTTGGTGAATATTGGGACTGCGGGCATGTGGGTACTACCATTGGATAGCCCCGGGTTCTCTCTATATTACATGTCTTGTTGATATATTTCATATTCTAATTTTTAAGGGGTCATTTCCTCATTTTTCAGTTACAAAAGTTAGCTGTTTAATTTTGTTATTTGCGTTTTACAGGCTAACCTAAAGTCTTAGGTTTAAGTGCTTAGTACCATTAGATAGGGCTAATTTAGCTCTATATTTCATGTCTCAATGTTGTTATAGCATAATTTTGTGTTTTAAGGGTTTTAGTAGTTGTAGTGAATTTTTCTAAGTAGATTAGATGTTTTTATTGGTCTTCTGGCTTCAGGGAGGCCAGGCCGCTTCAGTCGGCACCTCAGACATTGGGCGGCCCGCCCGCCTCTCTTATAGAAGGTTGGGGAGTGCTTCTGGAGGGTTTTTATTCAATTTGTCTGGTACAGGTTCCAAATTTGTTGCTGTGCATGGATCTTAGATGGGGGGTCTGTGTGTACATACTGAATAAGACAGTCTGGGGCAACTTTAATTATCATACAAACATCTGGTGATTAGATATTGTTTCTCACTCAGTTTTCACTTTTTTTGGGCCACAATTGGCTGTGTTGGTTGCAAGGTTAGTTCTTCATTTAACTCAACTATAGTAACAGGTTCTCTGGTATAGTCTTGCAAGCTATATCAAGTATTATTTCTGTCTCTGGTGTGTATTTTCAGCCTACATCAAGTATCTTTGCTTTCTCTGGTGTGGACATTCGTCTACGTTTCAGTTCATTGGTCTGGTAGTCTGTCTGGGGACAACTTTCTTGCCTCATCAAGCAGTCAAGTGTGTTAAAAAAGGGGCTTTAGCAAACAGGAAACAACTTACTTTAGCAAGTAAATCACACTCTATTTTTCTAAAGGGACAGGGGATTTTCTCTCTGGTTTTTCTCCAACTCCCTTGGTCAAGGCCTATAGCTAGTACTATAGGTTTGTCTACACCATGGAGGTGGATCTACTGGGAGGTGGAAAAGTGGGTTAGTGAGTGAGGTGAAGGGTGTGGCTGTGGGAGTGGTCAAGTGGTTGGAGGACGTTGTTGTGGGGTGGGTGATACAGTTGGAGGTGGGCAAAGTGGCTGGGGAGGTGTGGGAGGTGAGGGTGGGCACAAGGTGTGTGGGTGGAGGTGGAAGAGCACGTGGTGAGCGAGGTGAAAAAAAAGTAAAAAATAACTTACCATGGATGTGGGAGGTGTGTGGATCATGGAGGTGGTGGAGGTGGTCAGGTGGAGGCAGTGGAGGCAGTGGACATGGAGGGGGTGGAGGTGGAGGTGTTGGAGGTGGAGGGGGTTAGTGGATGGGGTTGAGGTGGAGGTGCAGGAGGTCTGGTGAAGGGGGTTGTTGGAAGGGGTTGAGGTGCAAGTGGTTGAGGTGGTCAGGTGGAGGGGATTTTTGGAGGGGGTGGAGGTCAAGGTGGTTGGGTGGAGGGGGTTAAGGTGGTTGAGGTGGTGGTGGTGTAGGTCAGGTGGAGGAAATGTGGTAGGTAGTGAAGGTTGAGGGGTGGAGGGAAACAAGGTGAGCATGGGGTGGTGGGAGGGGGAGATTAATAAAAAAACAAAACACAAGACTTACCAATGATGAGATAATTGAGGGGTGTGGGTTGGTGGGGTGAAGCCATGTGTCTGGAGTGTGGAGGTCTGTAAAAGAGAGTTGTAACAAAAATAACTAAAATAAGTAAGAGAAAAATACCTTGGTTAGCCTGTGTAGAGTATGGAAATGACTCAGATTGCTTCTGGGTTGAAGGTGGGGTGTTTGGTCAGTCAAATGGTGAGAGAAAAGCGAAAGTTGACATGAGTGAGTGTGTGGGTGCACAAGGTGAGGCAGGGGTGATGGTGGGTGTTGAGAGTTAAGTGTGGAGGTGAGAGACATGAAAAAAAACTAAGCTTACCATAAAAGAGGGTAAATTTGAAGGTGTGGGGGTGGATGATTTAACATTGCGGGTGGAGGTAGTGATTGAGGTTGAGAAAAAAATGAATTAAAAAAAAGGGGAACTTATCAAGGAGGGGTGTGGAGACATGAAAAGTGGGATGATGGAGGTGAGGGTTTTGAGTTAGGTGAGAGGCTGATGATGTTGAGTTGTAGAAGTTTGGAGGTGAATGCAAGGAAGAACATATAAAAAAATAATTAGTTTAGACAAAAATATACAAAAATGTGGGAGGGTGAAAGTTGGAGGTGTATGAGGTGGAACTGCAAGGGGTGGGTGAGGGGAAGTATAGGAAGATAAAAAAATTTAATAAAAATGAAAAAGTATATAAAAAAATAAAATAAAAATAGAAAAAAAATACATACTAATTGTGTGCCAAAAGAGGGGCGGAAGTGAGGATATGTGTATGCAAGGCAAGGGATGAGTGGAGTAAGTTAAAAAAACAGTAATAATTACCAAAAATATAAATTTAGACTATTGGATTTTATTCATTGTATAGAAGATAGATATTATTTTAAATTTTGTATAAATTTATTAAATACTTAATAAAAAGTACAAATATATTCTTCACCTCCAATGAGTTGGTGTGTAAATACCTATATATATGCAATATAAAATGTTCTAAAACATTCAAAATTAAGCAAAAATAGTGGAAAGAAGTCATTTTGGTTGCCAAATCAATTTTAAAAATACAAGCCAGCTCAAACTGGCTGTGAGTGTAATTTTTTTAATTGCAGAAACTAAAGTTACTCCAAGAAAAATTTTATACTTTATTTTTTTTCTATCAGTCAGGAAAACCTGATTTGTTGCACTTTTATTTTATTTTTAAATTTAACCAAGTCACTGAAAGTGTCTTGGGTCACATATTTTATATTTCTAAATTTTGGAAGCCAGTTCGTTACTGGCTGCAAGATCTTTGATATTTAGATGATCAATCAAAAACACTGATAGTTACTTTGATTGCTCATCAATTAAATACCTGCAGCCAGTTTAAAACTGGCTGCACCTCACATACTCTCTGAATGCAAATAAAAGTTTTTTAACGCAACTTTGGTTGCATACAAACTGGCTGCTATTGTTTACTTATATGAGGGCTACCAAAGTTGCTTTTGCCACTTTGGTGGCCAAAAAAAAATTATTACCCCAGACACTTAAGCTGGCTGGGAGGGTGCAGCTGAGACAAATATAAGAGCTACATGAGTCACTTTCAGCAACTTTGGTGGCTATATTGTTTATTTTTCCAGCCAGGTTTTCCTGGCTGGTTGGAATGTAAATTACACAAAAAAGTGACCCAAGAAAATTCAAGTGGCTCAGGTCACTAAGCTACACTTAAAGCTGGCAGCCAGCACTTAACTGGATGCCAACCTCATATTTTAATAAAGCGCCTAATACTACTGATAGTGGCTTTGATTGCTTACAAATAAAAAAACATGCAGCCAGTTTTAAACTGGCTTCCCCTTACATGCTCTCTGAATGCAACCAAAGTTGTTCAATGCAACTTTGGTTGCATGGGACTTAAATTTACACAGCCAGTTTTAAACTGGCTGCTGTTGTTTACTTATATGAGGGCTACCAAAGTCACTTTTGTGACTTTGGTGGCCAAAAAAAATACATTACCCCAGCCAGTTAAGCTGGATGGGAGGGTGCACCTGAGAGAAAAGTAAGAGCTACCAAAGTTGCTTTCAGCAACTTTGGTGGCTATATTGTTTATTTTACCAGCCATGAAAACCTGGCTGGTTGGCATGTAAATTACACAAAAAAGTGACCCAAGCCACTTCAAGTGGCTTGGTTCACTAAGCTACACTTAAAGCTGGCAGCCAGTACTTAACTGGCTTCCAAATGACTATTATTCAAAGTTCAGTGATCAGAGCCACAGATAGGGCTTTTCTCCTTCTTAGAAACAGCATCTTGTCAGTACTTTTTAAATTTTTACAATTTAATTATTTAATAGCCTATAAATTATTTTACACTATTTCAATGATAATTTTTGGAAGTTCCCTATATAATTTTATCTGCCTGTGTGCACTAAAAAATAAGATGATAATGAGGCAAATTTTTATTGCAGATACATTCATCATACTGTGTATATATTTTTCTGAAAAATAAAAACTAAAATTGAAAAAAGAATCTAGATAAATATAAAAGGTAACCAAATTTCTTTGCATGTGGCTTTTATTGCCACACATATTGAACTTAAAATCACATAAAGCAAGGTTGAATTGAAAAATTTAATAAGGTGTAATTAAAGCCACGTGATCACCATTTCATTGAATATTTTTCACAATGTGCAGAAGTATAAAAACTGCTGCATGTAATTTATGAAGAAAAAAGTTAATGAACCAGCTTGAAAAAATTTGCATTACCCTATCAGTAAACCTGTATGCAAGGTTTCATGAAAAAGCAGAAATCTAAATACAAGAGCTTTCAGAAAATAAACTCATCACAAAAAGAAATCCCCGTCTGTTTCTCTTTAAATTTTTGGCTTTGGCTTTCTCCATCATACTTGTTTCTTCAAATAACATAAAAATTTCTTACCATAACACACCACAGAAAAAATGGGGGGGTATTGCTAGCAATACCCCTTGCTTGAACTCCGTTGAGCCACAAATCTATGCTTGAATTATGCACACATCATCACCATGTAGGAAATTGTTTGGCCTTACATTTAGTCAGAGATTTGTCACAAATTGAGCTCAAGATGAACCTACATTGATCACCGTTTGATCTTGTAAAATCCTAATTTGATCATCAGTTGAACTCCCTTTGATCTCACTTTGATCTAACATAAGCTTTTGCATATCCAATATGTCAACTATTCACTTTCAAAAAGATTCGTAATGAATTTCACATGGAATATTAGAAACGAAACCAGTAATTTTGAGTAAATGTCTCATCAAAATGATTAATCTACAACAAAATACCATCAAAATTCAATCTGATTACTGAAAACTTTTGGTAAAATGACTAATAGATATTTAAATTGGAAAATAATATTCCATTTCTCAATTTCAAATTCAAAATATAAATCCTCGTTTGAAATGTGAATTTTGTAGATTCCTTGCCTTCCTATATTATGAGTAATATTTGAGGTATTTTACACCTTTGTAAATATGGTGTTGTGCTGCTAGAAATTATCTCTGTTTCAATTCAACTTTATTGAAGCTTGATTCCAGAATGATACATATTTTATAACTATTTTGAGAAAAAAGTCACTAGTAATGAATTTAGCCTTTTATCTGTCCTTTATTAAACCTCACTTAATCCTACTTAAATGCAAATTGACCCACAAAAACCTTATTTGGGATATTTTTAGCCCAGGATGATTCAAGATTGGAGCAAAATATTATTTTAAATATCCAATATGCCTATTGATTAAATTTCTTCAAGCTTACTTTAAATTCACATTAACATTAACTTTCACAGGAAATATTAAACACAAATCTTGAAAATATAGTATTTAAAATCATAATAAATATAATATAATATGCTTACAACAAAATTTTCTTTCTGGATTAATTGAAACAAAAAATTTTTCATTTGTGAAAATAGAAAAAATACTATCCATCCTGAATTTAGAATTCATTTTTAAAAATTTAATGCCCCCTCACTTTCAATTTTATCATGTATTTCGAAAATTATATTTTTAATAATTTTGTGAATAGTACACCTGAGATATAAACTTGGGGATATCAAAAACTAAAACATCAGCAAATTGAAATGTTTTTTATTGTTATGAATGGAAATAATGATTGAAAAACACCATTAGAGCAAGTTTGATTTTGAATAATAGGCATACTTTCTCATGTAAATTTCAATAAAAATAATTTTTATTCTTACATAAGTTGAGGTGGATACATTTGAGCTCAAAAAGAATTAAAATTGGCAAAATAAGACTTCTATAATTCATATTCAAAAATGAAATCACCCTTCATTATCTACCTGTAAACTATTTTAAATTGAATAATTTCAAAGTCAGTATATACTGATGTTATTTTTTCTTCTAAAAAATTTATTATATAGATTAATAGTCATAAACAGTTGACATAGATGTTAAATTTATATAAGCAATCTTTAATTCATAAAATGATAAAACTATCTTTTATGTAAAAAGTGATGAAGGAAAAAAATATTATTAAATTTTTGATGCACTATCAATAAAATTGAAGATAGAGTATATCAAAAGTTTAAACTTAATTTCAATTTTGATATCATCATTTTATTTTATTTTACTTGAGTAGAAAACAGATTTTAAATCTCAATATAATTTTAAATCCCATTAGTTTGTAGATTTCAACATTTGAAACTATGAAATAAATATTTATGAGAGAATTTTACAATATTTGCCCTTCTAAAAACTCATAAATCCAACTTCAAATCTTCTAACCTTCACAAGTAACCACAATGCATTCTGAAAATACTCTATATTTAAATAATTAAAGGTAAATAAAATTATGTTTTTATTCTTTATTTCAATTTTTGATAAATAATATATATATATACATATATATATATATATAATTTCTTAAAAAGTCTAAGAGGGAACTTAATAGTGGTTTTGGCATTAGATATATAGATTCAACTTTCAAAAAATTTTTTTGGAATAAATTACAAAGACAAAAAGGATATATTTTGATGAAAGAATACTGATTTAGGTTCTCTTAAAATATTATTAACCATTTTTATGGAATATTAATCCATGGTTATCATTCTTTATGATATTATCATGGAATTTTTTCCTTTTTTAATATAATGATTTTCTATTGTGTGGTATGTAGGCTAAGATAAGTTTAAAAGATTTATTGAAGATATATATACCAGAAACAGTATAATCTGTAGATTTATAAATATAACTTACTTTTCTGATGTTTTACATCATTGATAAGTAGCTCATGCATTACACAAGTAAATAATTATAGTCTCTGGAAATAATTCCTTGTGAATTTCAAATTTTTTGTTATTCTTAAAATCATTACTCAAATAAACTAAAAATTTCTTCAAATATTGATTGAAAGAAGGAGTTACAAAATCTTATTTTGTAGTTATAAAAGTTTGAGTTATTTTTCATATTATCAAGTATAATGAACATTTGTAAATTTTAACTTGAAAACTAGTGATCATAGCAAAGTAATACTGGAAGAATCAGATAAAAAGGGTGGAATAAAGTCATAGCACAACAGGAAATGATACAAAATTGTTGATTTTTATCTCATAAAATTCAACTTATTTTTAACATATTTTACCACCTTTAGATAATGTTTAGTGGATTTTAACATTATTATAACAAGCAAACTTAACAATGTTTTGATTTTTTTAACAAAAATAAATATTGTTAGATCATTTTTTTAAAAAATATGACTTATTTTTATGCTTTATCTACAATAGTTAGTAGTTTTTTTTGCAGAAATTACTTGTTTTGATATTCTATTTTTGAATTTTTTAAGAGACTTCATTGCATTAAAGTTTTGTAATAATTTTTCATTAAAGCATCATATTTTAAATCTAGAGAATTGGTTTTGAAATAATATATATTTTCATGTTAATTGACTCATTATTTTTGGATTGATAAATTATGTTAAAATTGGGATTGCTTATTTCTAGTGAGTGTACATCATAGTTTGTTTTCAAATCAAAGATTAATAAATGGTGAAATTTGGTAAAATTCTAAATATCTTTTAAACCTTTTTGATTTAAATAATGTTTAATGTTATGTAATCATTCTATAAGTAGAACACAGTAAAAATCTGATAATGGTACATTGCTTTCAATTTCTAATACTAAAATTCTATTCTACTTGAAACAATGTAAACTAAAGCTTGGTATCTCATAAGAAACTCACAATTTTCAAAAATCATATTTCCAACTTTTTAAACATGATACACATTAAAATATATTTTTAGAATAATTTCCTAATTAGTTTCAAATACTAGAAAATAATGACCTCAATTTATTTTAATACTTAAACCATTCTGATGAGTGAATTTCGCAATCCTCTAAGTAACATATGGTTACCATTTATACACATATGCATGATTTCTTCTTTTGTTTAATTTTAGCTGAATCTAAAAAGTAAAATCACATGTTGAATATCATCTATAGATAAACTTCTTATATTAGAAGCTAATATTTCCTATGAGAAATTTGTTATTGAGTTTGGGAAACATTAATAAGTGTTGGGTATTATAATTGAGCCATTTATTCAAGTAAATAAAAAAGGATGACCTTCTAAATATTTCATATATATATATATATATATATATATATATATATATATATATAATAAAAATTAATTATATTGTAGCATTTAAACATGTTTTAAAACTAATGTCATATAAAAAAAGGGATTGAACTAAAACTTTCAGTAAAGAAAATAAAAATAAGATAAGTTAATATTCTAGTTTATATTCTCATATTTTTGAAATGGCTTACTTAAGGGAGAAAATTATTTGGTTTTAGAGTACAAGAATTTCTAGATAAAAATCTTCACAATATAGTTTGACCCTCTCAAAAAGAAAATTCCTCAAATTTTACTATCACATTTTATATATTTGTTAAGTAATAGAAAATGGAGTTGTGTCTTTGACAATGAAGCTTTAGAAAATGAAATAAATGATTAAAATTTATAATATAATTTTTGAAACAATAAATCATGTATTCAAAAAAATATATATCTTACAATCAAGATAACAGTATTAATTAAGCAACTCTAAAAACTTTGGAAAGAAAACAAGAAAAAAATAATTAGTAAAATGCATAAGTTATTTTTAGAATTTAAGGAAACTTAATAGCTCTACCTGAAAACTAGCCTTAAAGCAGGTTTGGATTTAACATGTGGAAATTCATACATAGTACCCTTCCATCATTAGAGCAGAATAAAATTTATGTAGTTTTATTTTTTTAATTTATAATAGTATTTTTATTTTTGGCTTTTTCATTAGTATAACTATATATTTTTTAACTTTTTTGTTTTTCATAACATAAGTTCAAAGCTGCACATCACTACTTCAAGATGAAACTCCATATAATGTAATCAATGAATGATATATTATAATGAATTTTACTAGAGACTTTTCAAAAATGGTGATTAAGAATACTTATTATAATTTTTTAAATTTTTATTATTATTCTATCTCTTGAAAGAGATGGCCATATCTCAATTTAATTAGTTTTTCCTCAGAAAAATTTATTCTTTATCTAAATAAAATTGCATCACTATTAACTAGATGTTATTATACAATTTTAACAATTTTTTTATCTGAACATAGTTGAAAGTATGTATAAATTAAAGTGTTTCCACATAGTCTTACTATTATCCCACCATTATTTTCACATTTAGATTTCATTATAACTGTAAAATAAGTTTTTCAATAATTTTAATAATACCTTAATATTTAATAATTTAGTTACATAGTAGATTTTTTATACTTTTTTTATATGAGGCTTATTATATAAACACTACTTTTAGATTTTATCCATTTTGATGTCTGATAATTTAAATTTTCATTTAACTACCCAAATTATATCAAAAAAAATTCAAAAGTATATTTTTTTAATGTACTCTTTTTGATAAACTTATCATTTCTTATAGGTTATTCTTCAACTATTTATTGTAATTAATTACCCACTCATTTATGGTCTGTTATTGTTATTCATTACATACAGACAAAATAAGGATACTCTCATATTATATTGGAGTTTTAAATTAAAAAGTAAATACTAGTGGCTGGTATTAAATATGAAGTTGTTATAACTAAGTTGAACATTAATTAATTATTAAATGGCATTTTATATTACAAATTTTATTGAATGTATATAAAAATAACACTCAAGAAATATATATAAGATATATATATAACCATTGTATATCAAAAATGAAGTACTTATCAACATGGTCTTTTTAAATGATTTTCAAATTTACTTAAAGAGACATTAATATTACCAATTCAAATTTTATATCAAATACAACAATATTATTATTTCATTTTTAATTATTTTACAAAAAATTTGAGTTTCAAAGTAATTTAATTCAGTATTTAATGAATGTTTTTGAAAAATATTTTTAAAAATAGAAATAACCCCTCACAAAAAAAATATAATTTTTTTTACTTACAATTTGCACCATATTTCTACCCTTAAAATATTTGTATTCTTCTAACAAAAATATTTTTTAAATAAATTTAAAAAATTTTTCATTATTCAATTACAAAATGTCAAATTTATAATTTATTTTACCTTACTAAAAAATTTAGTTGAAAATTTAATTTTGTATTTCCAAAAAATAAACTTAAATGTCAAAAATTAAAAAAACAAAATTATAAATATAATTATGAGAAAGAGGTAGATTAAATTTATAATATTCATATAAAAAAATTCATATATTTTATGGTGTTTGAATTTTAAATTTAATGTATTAAAAAATAATTATTAAATAACCAAGCCAAATGAAATTGGCTTGGATTTTTGGTTTCACTAGCACTTATTTTTTTTCTTATACTCACATTTTAATTTTTAATTTTTTTTTTCTACATTTCTCATTTTTTTTTATGATTTTTAATGTTTTTAAGACCGAAGTTGCTTTCAAACAACTTCGGTCTAACGTTTCTCTCACTTTCCCACCAGATTGCACCTGGTAGGGAAAGTCGCTTCCATTTTAGAGACCAAAGTCCCTTGCAGGGACTTTGGTTTCTCTGTGTGCATTGCACAGCCAGAAAAAAACTGGCTGTGCAATGCACTGCATGCAGCACATGCAACACGCATCGCTGCTGCAAGTAATGCGCATTGCATGCAGCACATGCAGCCTGCATTGCTGCTGCATGCAACGCGCGTTTCTGCTGCATGCAGCGCGCATTGCACATGCTGCGCATATCTCATGCAGCTGACTTGATATCAGCTGCATGAAATATGGTAGCGATTGTGCAACGCGCGTTGCACACTGCTTTGGCCACCTCCCAGCCTAGTAAATTAGCTGGGAGGGTGGCAAACATTACAGCAAGCAATCGAAGTCGCTTTTAGCGACTTCGATTGCTTGAAAGAGACACTTCCAGCCAGGGGAAACCTGGCTGGAAGTACTAAATTGCAATGTAAGGGACCCAAGCCAATTTCAAAGGCTTGGGTCATAAATTAAGGTTTCTAAAAAGCAGCCAGTATAAATCTGGCTGCAATAAAAAGTAAATTTTTTAAATAAAATACATAAAAAAATAAATATTTGTTCAAATAAAATATACAACACTCTTCAGCCAGTAAGAAACAGCCTTCCATTGTTACACATAGAAACAAAATCAAATGTTTCTTTCATCAACATTGGCCATGTTTCAATATTTTGAACCAAGTAAGATCAGGAAAAAGGTCACGGCAAAAAAATTGCATAATTAAAAGTCTCCCAATTTAATATGGTGCGGAGGTTCATAGTTTAGAAATAGGTGGTGCACATTATAGTTTCCTTTAAAAAAATTCAAAAATGAATTAATTTTGGCCCAATGTAAATTTAAATGTGATGAGTGTATTTTTTTTAGCTACGTGAAACATGGTAGCTAGAATTATGTGGCGTCAATTTTTTTTAGATGTGAAATTCAGTGTTCCACAAATGTGCATCTGTACAACATGAAGCCAAGTAAATTCTAGCTGGAATTAGTATATGCATAGGAAAAAATGATCATGCTGTGTACAGTGCCTTGGCAACATCATTCTTGGAATTTAGATGAAGTTTATCATATGACTTGGAGAGCTGCATTTTTTTGAAAATGTGATCAGTGAAAATTCATGATATATACATCTTTTTGCCACCCAATTTATTTTTCCTTTCTCTTTCTCACTTACCTTTTTCAAAAATTATCAATCATATTTTTGCTTTATCATTTTGAATTATTGGTACTATTTTCTTGACCTTATCTGATTACCAGTAAGCAAATTTTTCTTGCTATTGCATTTCATATCATTTTGGTTTGTTACACTTTTTTACACTTTTGACAAGTTAATCTAATGATTCTAATTCTGAATTTATTTTTATGGTATCTTTTACTGTACCCTTTCGATTCATTATAAAATAATTCTTTTTCAGTTAACTTAAAGTTTTTTTATTTGTTTGTAAATTTACTTTTCTTTATTCCTTATCAAAAATGTTCAATTTATTTATCTAACCATTTATTTTTTAAAACAGTGATTATAAAATAAACTTTATAATTAATTTTGATCAATCAGCTACAAATGGAAGAAGATTTTATAGACATGTAAGTTCATGTTTTGTTTATCATTTTTCTATATTTCTTTAATACTTTCTCAACCATTATATTATTTATATGAAAAGTAAAACATCATCTCGTACTTGCTGAAAGCATACAGGATAATGTTTTGCTTTTCATAATAATAATTAGATTGTTTGTACTATACCTTTAATTTATCGATTTTTAAGTTGTTTCAAAGTCTCGTACTTGCTGAAAGCATACAGGACAATGCTACAATTTAAAAATTAATAATTTATTGAAGTATAAATTTCTAAGTCAATATATTGATCAGAGCAAGATTTTTCATTTTATATATGTGGATATCATAATTCCGTAAATTTTTTAATATTACTAGTGTATTGGAGTTATACTTTCATTATATTATTAATATTAAGTGTAGAGCCAAATCTCGTACTTGCTGAATGCATACAGGATAAAGCTATACTCTTTATATGTATAATTTAATAAAGTATACCTTTGAAACGCTTTCTTAATATATGAAATAAAGAAAAAGTATATAAATTTACTAATATGTAGATATTCTAACTTTTGTATTTCTAATATTGAAGATATGATAAAGTTAAAGGTATCATTGACTGATAATTGAAATAATGTTACTATTTTCTAATTTTTGATTTTTTTCTATTTTAAATCAAAATTGAATTCTCTTAGGATTGAACCATCAATGAGTAACGATTTGAAAAAAAAAACAGGCAGGGAAGAACTCTAACAATAGGTGGGCGAAAGACATTGCTACTGTAATGAAACTTGTAAAAGCTCTTGGAATGGATACAAACGGGAAGAAGCCACATTTCTATGCACGATCTTATGCAAATAATATGACAGATTGCAATAATTATTACAATTTTTTTCCTGGATGTAGTATTTATAAACCAAAAGGTGTCTTAATACCTAATGTTCTTGTGCATACTTTTGAAATTCATGAGCTCAAAGAACTAGATATGTTAGAAGCTACGGTGCAATGCATTAAGGATCTTTCTTACTGCAAACATGAAATTAAAAATAATGGTTATCATCAAAGAGCTGGTGGTTTTGGAAAAATGTTTGGTGGTGGCTTTATTTTAGATAGAAAGAAATCTTTACATATTTGTAAGTATCACTTTTTTTAATTTAAATACTGAATTTTTGAATGCTTTTCCTTGCAGATGAATACACTGATGATATTGTAAAAACGGATGAATATAAAAAACAAATGAAGAGGATTGCAATGTACTTTGAATATTTTTTTAAAAAAATATCATATGTAAAGTACAATGAGGCAACTAATCTTTGCGCAAAACTTGGTATTCCTGGATTTTCAAAAGTTTCTAGTGAAGAAGAGGGTGTACCGTTTGCTAGTAATTTAACTTGGACATCTGGAGGGAATGGTAATGGGTTCTCTAATGAGGTTCATCTCGATAACGATGCAAGTGAGTATACTTTAGGAATATTTTTTCCTAAAGATACAGAAAAAAACACCATTCATATGAAGTATGATAAGACCCAACCACGACAAATAGGTGGAGAACTTATGCTTCCCAAAATTCAAAGTAAAATCAACTTTGAAGCAACTAATGGAATAACAGTGACATTATGGCCTGCCAATCAACTAAGGCATTTTACCTCAAGATGTCATGAAATTCCTGGCTTCACTAGGATAGGTTCTTCTATTCAAATCAGCACTAGACTTTTTCATGCTATAGAAAAGCTTAATGTTTTTGATATTGATATTTCAGAATACTTAGAAATTAAAAAAGAAAAATTTACGTTAGAATATTTGATTAGTGCTTTGAGAGTCCTTTTGAAAAGAGATGACTTAATAGAGGAAGAAATAGAATCAGCAAAGTATTATTTATCTAATGTTAAGACAAATCTAAAAAATCTAGATATATAAATATTAAAAATTTATATTATATATACACAACTTGATGCAAATTTAAACATGATAAATACTGGGAGTAGCTGTAACATTTTCAGTTTTGATAATTATAGTATTATCTATTTTTTTTATTTGTGAAATAAAATAATTTTTTTTCATAATATTATAAGAAAATTTGATTTACTTTTGAGGAAATATATAAGTTGTGAAATGTTTAAATTTCATTTTTATTAAATTGGTAGCAAAGGTTCTAAAATAAAAAAAACTATAATAAAGAATTTGAAATATATTAGCTATAAAAATGTGCTTTTAATGCTACCAAATTAACTGTATAGTATTTTAGGTCAAACAGGCTTATTAATAAAAAAGTTAATAATAAAGAGTTGAAGAAAGAATTTTGAATCAAAAATAGATTAAATTGTATTTTTTTAAGAATGTACTCATTTAATTATTTAAATTGTTCTACTTCTGATTAAAAATGTTACAATCAACGAAAATATTTGTAATAATTAATAGATTATATAATATTAAAGGTAAAGTAACAAAACTAGAGCAGTTATCATATTTTGATATAAACAATAAAATATTTAAGAATTTAATACAAGTATTTGAAATCATATAAGTAGATTTAAAAATCTTTGTTATTGCTGGACTTACAATAATTTTTTTTAATAATTAATTTAGAAAATCATGTCAAAGGTTACTTAATAAATTTCAAAGATGGTCACATTTTTGACGTATTTGAAGGAAAATAACTTGAATTATACAAGATATATCATATAGACAGAACTTTATCTATTTACATGTTGGAATATTAATTTATTGAAAGGCTATGTTTAGCAAAAAAAGGTGATACTGGCTGAATGGAGCTCCAGTGATTAAGAAAATCTGCAGAAATAGCCCTAGCAATTCCCGGAGGACTTGGGGTATCAAATTTTAAAGGAAATGGATCACACTTGCCTATAAAAGGTTTTATTAATGTTAAAATATAGTTATTTAAATTTTTCCAAATTATTTCTTCCATCAAATGATTTTTTTTTTCATGTAAATTAAGAAACTTAACTTCTGATATTACCTCCAAGCAATCAGCTGCTGAAGCCAATCTATGATCTTGAGAGCTCAGAAATTAACCACGGACACCATCAATTATATAGAATGTGAAAGATTGATATCGGTGGTGGGAGTATTCAGAATTTATTTTGTTTAGTGCAGCCTTTTGTTTCTCTCTCATTATAGTAAGTTCAGTATTTTCCTTTTTCTCACTTGATTGTTGAGCTTCACTAGTCTTGCCACTTGATATTGTTGCAGCAAAATATTTTGATTTAAGAATGATAATTGACATAATTATATCAATGATAATATTGCTGATTTGAAGAAGAGTTGATATTGATATATCACGGGTTTGAAGTGAAGTGGGACCAACTTCTAAGCCATCAGAAATCGGACTCTTCAGATTTGAAAGGTGAGCTAGAAGCTGAAGACCACGTTCAATTGGACAATCTGAGTTAATGTTTTGATGTGATGGAAGCTGGCTGAATTCATGTGCGGTCAGATAAAGTGAAGATGATATAAGAGATACCCATGAAGAACGGCAGTGGTCACTTGGGATCATTAATCTCATGAGCATTCGGATAAGATTGGATTCAGGGTGATCCATTTTCTTTGTTGAGGAAAGAATTTCAGTATTTAAACCATCAGGATCACATAAATCTTCCATTTTTTTGAAATCAATATTATCGAGTACCCATAGCTGTGAGCTATCAATCTCTAAAAAAATATTTGCTACAAAAGGAAAAAAAAATAAGTAAAAGAACAAAAGTCAAGACTAAAAATTATGGTAACTTACATAACTCAGTAAGTTTTGAAAGCCAATCTTCTCCACAAGATTTTTCCCAATGAAAAGTAAACATTGGAATATTTGACATGGGTTCTTGGGAAGAAGTAGAAGAGCGTAATTCGAGGAGAGTAACAATTTCCAACCACGACCTGAGGGCCTTTGCCGTGCTGATTCTACCTTTATAAAAATTATGAATTTTACAGAATTCCTCCTGCAAATAAGATTCTTTTAGAACTGAGGGTGAATAAGTTAGAGGTTTTTTCGATATCTTGATTGGAGTTGATTTCATTGGTAGAGAAGCTTTCAAAGAGGTCAAAGTAGGTAATTTAGGAGGTGATGGGTATTGCTTCTTAGAAATGAAGGAATTTGGTGATGAGCTGTTTGAATCATCATCTTTATCAAACATATCAACATGTCTTGAAGAAGATTTTAAACTTTGCTTTTTTTGATGAACAAGCATAGCTTCATATTCTGACAGTTGATCATCGCTATTTTCCTTGCTCTTTTCATCATCTTCATCAGGGAGAGGGCGTTTATGGATGGAACAATCTACAGCAGGTGAGTTTCTGGTACAAAATATCAAAAGAAAGATAAAAAGTACAATATGTAAGCAATAAAAGAGATATATGATTGAATTTTAAAGATAAAAGAATAACAATAAAAAAAAAGGAAACAAGAATATACTCATTATCAAAACCTTTGCTTTTTTTTTGAGATTTATTATTTGATACATCAGAAAATTTATTAGCAGAAGCCGGTTTAATACGTCAAACAAAAGAGGAGCCTTGGGATAATCTCTTTTTCTTGGAGCGGATAAAAGGTGTTTCAAGATTTTCCTTAGAAGTTGAAGCATGAGTTGAAGCTGATGGTTCATCTGTCTCATCATCATCCCTAATGACAATGACTTCATCAGGAGGAATCATACCCTCCTCATAAGCTATAAATATATATGAAAAAAAAAAAATATTAAAAATCTTATCTACTAATTTAAAAGGAGACAAAAAAGGTGATGAACATACATTTTTCAAGGCTTTTCACATATTGGAGTAAGTCATTACAAGGGTTAGATAAATATGAAGGAGAAGGATTATTGTTAAGGATCTTGACAAGCTCTTCTGTTTTATCTCTAGCCAATTCAAGTAAATTGCAATACTGAACTCTTGTTATTTCCTGCCTCTCATTGCTAAGTACAGGAGGGTTAGGTACCATGCCATGTGGCAGACATGGTGCAAGCTCAAAAGCTTCAAAGCGAGTATCAATCAGAGAGTGGGATGAAACACATTTGGGTGCTGGAAAATCAAATTTTTGAAAAAAAAGATATAGAACATAAGTGAAATATATAAATTAAGAGAGAGGAACATGATATACATACAAAGTGGAGGTGTAGGATTTTGTATACTAGACATATTGATTAATGAATATTAAAAAAAAGTATTTGATATCAAAAAATTATGATGTAATATGATGAATAATTATAAGAAACTCTATTCTAGAAAATTGAAGTTGATAATTTAATAGGATAAAAAATTGAATAAGATTAAAATTAAAGTGAGGATGAAAGAAACAGAAAACATAAAGAGGGGGATTTTATATTATTTGAGCTTTTTTTAACATGTATTATTCATAGTGGGGTAAACTGAGTAACATGCTAAATCACAATCTGTTTATATTGAAGCGAAATTTGATGTAGCTAACAGAAAATACTAGTAATTCTTTGGGGACTTTTAGTGTGAAAAACAAATAATAACAAATTTATATCCCATATGCAAATTGCCACGGGTAAATACAAAATTTTTTAAATTAGAATTTACTCCTAAACAATGGAGATACACTTAATAAGTATATTATATGAAAAAAAGGATAATCCTTTATGAATATTTGTTAAATTTACTTTCAGATGACAATGCGAGATTCACATATATACTGATATGCCTCATCAAACAAGAAATGAATTATAAATATTAAATTGGTAACATTAGAATTTAAGATAAGAATTTGTTTTTTAAGTGACAGGAGGAGTGTCAGGCTAGGGTGTGGGCACCGTTGTGGTAGCCTAAAGTTTAGTACGGCACCTAAATATGTAAATGGAGTTATTACGGCGTGCAAGATTGGCGTTATTATTTTTTTTTATATATAAAAGGGTTTTATTTAATTTATTGGAGTTTAAAATATGAAGAAATTGGTCACGAGCGAATGCCTACACAAATACAATTTATTTTACGGAGAAAACTTATTTTTACGGTCTGAAAAATTTATAAGTATCAAGTCAAGTCACTCAAGAACCTTGGGAAATTTTCCCAGAATTTTTACTATTTTTCTTATATTTTTAAATGAATTTTAAAGTTTTATAGAAATATTTAAGTTTTCAAAAATTACTTAACTTTGATGAATTTTCACAGGGTAATTAGAGCTGCGCAGACTACGAAAATTAGTTTGGTATGTAAAGGGGAAGTAGCTCTATTATGTGTAACTTTTCTAGATTTTTTATTATGGTTTTAAGGTTCTAAATTGAGTCCGGAAGTCCGGAGGGACTCCGTACGGACTCCGTACGGACTCCGTACGGGCTCCGGATTGACTCTGGAAGAGCTCTGGAGGGGAAAACTTAGGCACGTGACTAGGAATACTTAAGCGCTTCTCAAACTCGAAATTGAGGGGGGGGACACATCATACAGCTTAATCATTAACCACCACGGTCTCATTTTTTATTACTCAACAAATTAAATAAGTTATAATACCCTTATAACATTTATTATCTATACATAACATTTTAGAAATACAATTCAACAATTTAAATCACACTTCATAAAGGGTATCTTTAGAAAGGTCTTCATCGCTGGGACTTGATTATTGCTGTCTCATATAAATTTAAATTATTATAAAAACATAAAAGTCAATCTTTTCAGATCTTTCACTGGTACACCTTAATTGTTGTTATCAGTATTTCTTTTCTCAACAGCTACAATCATTAAATCTCAATAAGCGTTAAATATTTTAGAGTTTCATTATTTTTATCAATCAGATTCAAGTAGATTGGTTAGCTTAGTGATTTAGAATTCCCATTTTGTTATTTTTATTAGAAGGACGGGGTTTTCAGCTAAATCCACACATCTCCTCCGGATTCTGCTTACAGCAAGGCGACTGTAAGAGTTTACCTTACCATAGTTGGCGCCCAACGTGGGGTTTCGATTTCTCTAGCTTTCTTTAAAGACTTACTTGGATCAAGAACGTTCTTAGCCTGCAAGAGGCTTATTCTCTGGAACTCTAATTGGATTTTGTTATTGGCCTGCAAGAGGCTTGTTATTTTAACGGCTGTTAACGCTTTTCTTATGTTTTGGGATGTCTTCTACTAGTGGAACTGCTGTGTTGGCTGCTGGTGTACCTGTTAGGCCATCAGTAAGGATTGTATCTTGGGTTGGGCCCAAGTTTTCTGGAGATGATTTAGAAGGATTTTTACATAGGTATGAAACTGCAGCTGCTATTGATGGTGCTTTACCTTTGGATATGGTGAAGCAGATTAGGTTCTTTATTTTGGACAGAGAGGTGGAAAAGGAGGTTATTTCTATGGATGGTTATAAAGATCAAGATTGGAAAAAGCTCAAGATGGAAATGGGAAAAAGGTGGCCAAAAGTTTATTCATTGGAGGATCTAAAGGATATAGCTAGGAAATGGGAATCAAAAGGTGGTGTAACATCTCTGCATCAGTATCATCAGTTTATGGTTGAATTTCAGGTGGTTCTGGATTATTTGTTGGAGTATGAAATTTTATTTCATGATAATGCATCAAAGTATATTTTTTGGGATGCTATGGGGGAAAAGGTTAAGAAAGATGTTTTGATGGTGCTTATTAATGCGAATTTAATGAAGGATTGCCCAGATGGAGAAACTAGGATTCCTGGTATGGAGGTGCTAAAGAAGGCTATTTTAGAACATCTGGATACTCATAATTCTTTTGATTTGGACTCTGGAAAAGAGGTTTTTCTTGCTCAAGAGATAGAAGAGGGCGGTTTAGAAGAATAAGCTTCTGTTGAATTTTTGGAATCAGCCATTCCTGAAGATTTTGTCCAGCCTGAAGATATTATTTTTGTTGACTCTTCTGTTTGGAAAGAAGAGATTTTTGAAGATGAAGATATTGTTGTCATTAATGACAAAATTTTGGATGATGGGGATAATTTTGTGTTGAATGATTTGGAATCGGATTTAGAGGATTTTTCGCCTCAGTTTTTGTCTTCAGAAGCAGAGACTGTCTGCAATGAAGATATGGATATGGTGGATTTGTTACAATCTCAGGGAGAGATTGTTAAGGAGGATATGGTTTTCCCTGCACTAATAAAGAGTGTAGTGGAATTTGATAATAGAGTGCATAAATTGGATGCACTCATGTTTTGGAAAAGGGCTGATTATTTTTTATGTCCTTTTATAGGACAAATTCTGGGAGTTTATTTTTGGGTTTTATGGAATCGGTGGATAAGCCCTTGGGGCAAAATAATGGATTATCTCCAGGGGATATCAAGAATTTAATTCCTCCGAAATGAGGATAAACTACCTAAACTCGGCTGAAATTTTTTTTTATCGTTATGTCTTCAATTTATTCAGGATTCAAATTATTATGGATGCCCTCATTTTTTGGGGTAGCGGGGGCTGATCACTCTAATGTTGTAATCTCTCCTCAGGATGAGATCCCGGATTGCAATAGGTCAGCTCACTTGGAGATAATTCAAGTGGATTCTCAATTAATTTCTGTTAATATTACTTTGGAGTGCAAATATGTTTTGGACTTTTCTATATGTTTATTGGATTTACCCGGTTTTTCTATTAAATTTAAAAACGGTGAAAAAGGCAAAATGGGCCAAATTAGGTTGGATAAAAATTGGAAGGGTATGTTTTATGACCTCCAGCAAGAGGGTAAACTGCAAAAATCTTATCAAAATCCAATAAAAAATCTCGGTATAATAAAAACACAAAAAAATAATTTTTGTGAAAATTCTAATATGGACCTTCAGCAAGAGGTTAAACTGCAAGTATCTCCTTCTATTATGGACCTCCAGCAAGAGGGTAAACTGCAAAAATTACATCAAAACTCGATTAAAAATCTCAGTATAAGTAAAACACAAAAAAATAACTTATGTGAAAATGTTATTCGGGACCTCCAGCAAGAGGTTAAACTGCAATTATCACCTTCTATTCAGAGCCTCCAGCAAGAGGTTAAACTGCAATTATCTCCTTCTATTTTGGACCTCCAGCAAGAGGTTAAACTGCAAAAATCTTATCAAAATACGATTAAAAATCTTGGTATAATTAAAACACAAAAAAAATAATTTATGTGAAAATGTTATTCCGGACCTCCAGCAAGAGGGTAAACTGCAATTATCTCATCAAAATCAAATAAAAAATCTCGGTATAATTAAAACACAAAAAAATAATTTTTGTGAAAATTCAATTCCGGTCCTCCAGCAAGAGGTTAAACTGCCAACTTTCTTTACGGGTGATTTACTGTTGGATAAGGGAAGAAAAGGTGTTGGAAAATCTGTTTATAAATTAGACGAGGGAAAGGAGAAAAGGGTAAAATTTAAAAATGAAATAAAATATTTTTCTAATTTTTCTTATTCTGATTCTGGCGATGAAGAAGATTCATTTGATGAAAGTTTTAATGGCGATACAAAAGAAAATGTTTTACCTCAAGTTAATTTAGATGTGGACGCAGCCAAATATAAGAAAGTAGCAAATAAAGTTTGACCTATTAATGAACCGCTACCTGCTGAATTAAATCCACCTTTGAGAAGACCAAGGTTATCAAGAGATCCTTATGAAAGTCCCTTGGTAAAGAATCCGCCTGAATTTTCTGAGACGTCAAGAATCACTTTTGAGAGACTGGGTGTTGTTAATTTTGGACCTGATGGTTGGTTGTCTGGAGAAGAGAAGAAGTTGTTGTTGGATGTGATGGTCAAGCGAGAGAAGGCCATTGCTTTTGTAGAAGAGGAGAGGGGTGTGTTGAAGCATTCCTATGGGGAGCCTTACAAGATTCCTGTGGTATGTCATGAACCGTGGCAGCAGAAACCGATTCCTATTCCGGCTGCATTAAAAGAAGCCTATATTGAAGTTGTCAGAGAACAGATACGTACTGGACTGTATGAGCAATCAACGTCAAGTTATTCTAGTCCTGTATTTTGTATCAAGAAACCGAATGGCAAGCTTAGAGTTGTTCATGATCTTAGGGAATTAAATAGGGTTACAATAAAGGATGCTGGGATACCACCTAGTGCTGAGGAGTTTGTTGAAGCGTTTGCAGGGAGAGTGTGTTATGGATTGGGAGATATTATGGGTGGATATGATGAGAGAGAGTTACATCCGGACTCAAGGCCACTCACTACATTCGATACACCACTTGGACGTTTACAGTTAACAAGATTACCTCAAGGAGCAACAAATTCGGTTGCAGTTTATCAAGCTCAGATGGCTTGGATCCTTCAAGATGAAATTCCACAATATGCTGGAGTCTTTATAGATGATGGAGGAATTAAGGGACCAACAACCGACTATGATAACCAGGTGTTGGAAGAGAATCCTGGGATACGCAAATTCATTTGGGAGTTTGCAATTACTTTAGAAAGAATCTTGTTTCGAATTGAAGAGGCTGGTTTAACTATTTCAGGTTCAAAATTTTCATGTTGTGTGCCAGCTTTAGAAATATTAGGCCATGTGGTAAGTAGAGAGGGTAGGATTATGTCCAAGAAGAAAGTTAACAAAATTCAGTCCTGGCCAAGACCCAAGAATACGACCAAAGTTAGAGGGTTTTTAGGCGTTTGTGTATATGTTAGAATGTTTATTAAGGACTTTTCTTCATTGGCAGCTCCATTGAGACGGTTAACGAGAAAGGATGCAGACTGGGAGTGGGATGAAGAGTGTGAGAAGGCGTTTGTGAAGTTGAAGGAGGTTGTGGGGAAGGATTTAGTCCTGCACAAGTTGGATTATGGAAAAGATTCTGGCAGAATTTATTTATCAGTTGATTCAAGTCAGGTTGCAGCTGGGGCGGTTTTGTCTCAGATGGATAAAGCTGGTTACATCAGGCCAGTTAGGTATGAATCTGTAGTATTTACTGAGGTCAAATCAAGATATTCTCAACCGAAATTGGAATTATGTGGTGTGGCGAAAATACTGAAGAAACTTCAGCATATTTTGTGGGGGCAACATTTTGAGTTGCAAGTGGATGTGAAATCGTTAATCCAGATGATTAATTCCCCAAGTTTACCGAACGCACCCATGACAAGATGGGTAGCTTTTATTCAACATTTTTCGTTTGATTTAGTTCATAAGCCTGGCAAAACTTTTACTATGCCAGATGGTTTATCAAGGAGACCACCCACTGAAGAAGATTCAGACTCAGAAGAGTTCGATGAAGATATACCTATTATCAAAGCCAGCACTAAAGGAGCTGAAGACTTTCCATACCTCCCCCATGAGGCTAAACTGGCAGGACTATTGTGTTTAGAATATGATGATGATGACCTCCACCAAGAGGATAAACTGGAAAATAGTTTTTATGTTAATAAAGGTGTTGGAAAAGGTGTAGATAAATTTGGCAGAGAGGAGGTAGAAGAAGATGTGGTTTATGTAGAGGAAAATGGATTGGTAGTGTGGGATAGTAGTAAATTAAGGAATGGTGTATATGTTGGAGAATTAGAGAATTTAAATAAAAAGGTGGATAAAGAGAAAGAGGTATTTTCAAATACGGTTTTCGAAGGATCCAAAGGTTCAGAAGAAAAACGTCGACATAGCTCGATTAAAGATTTATTTAGGGGTCAACGATTATTGGCTCATTCATGTGCAGGTGATATTGGTGATAGAGAAGTCCCTATTGATGTTATATTAATCGATTTTCATGATGAAGTCTGGGGTCAGACTGGTTTTTATTTTTTGTTAGTCAAATATTTGTTGACTTTAGAGAGGCCAGAAGATTGTGAAGACGATGAATGGGTGGCTATCAAGAGGAAGTCATCTACGTTTTACCTATCTGGTCGACGTTTAATGAGGAGGAGGTATCCAAATCCTCAAGTAGTTATAACTCAACAGAAGGGGCAAGAATTAGTTTTGAAATCACTGCATGAAGATCTCGGGCATAGAGGCGTTGGAGAAACGTTTAGAAGAATTTCTGATCGATTTTGGTGGCCTGGCATGAAGATGGCTGTTAAACAGTGGGTTCAGTCATGCGAAGAATGTCAAAGACGAAGTTATTTAAGGCCAAAAGAACCTGGACGCGCGACCGGTGAATATACGCTCTTTGGGAGAGTTAGTTTAGATGCCGTTCATATAAAAGAGGGACGGTATAAATATTTAATTGTGGCCAGAGATGATTTATCTGGTTGGGTAGAGGCAGCGCCTCTTATTAATTTAACTGCCAAAAATGTGGCAGAATTTTTTTTGAATAATTGGGTATATAGGTATGGGGTGATGAAGTTGGTGACGGTAGATGGAGGTCCTGAATTTGGGACAGAGTTTAAAGAGGCCGTATTGAAAGTTGGATCAAAGGTTAGGGTAGCAACCCCATATTATCCCGAAGCTGAAGGCATGGTTGAAAGAGGGCATCAAGTTATTAAGGATGCTTTAGTTAAAATGTGTGGGACAAGTGCCGAAAAGTGAAGGCACTATTTACCTTTAGTTTTATTTGCGGATCGAATCACTGCCAAAAAGACGACCGGATTTTCACCTTATGAACTTGTTTTTGGACAGAAAGCAGTTTTACCGGTTGATTTAGAAGATGAATCATATCTTGGAGTTGACTGGGACACGGTCAAAACTACTGAAGAATTATTGTGTGCAAGAATGATGCAGCTAGAAAAGAAAGAAGAATATTTAGAAAAGGCATATTCGCAGATGATGAAGATCAGAAATCAATCAGTTAGATATTGGGATGAGCGGTTGGCACATTGATTAAGGAAACCTTTGAACCCAGGTGATATGGTCCTGGTGTATAATAGGAGTTTGGAAAGTCAGTGGGGAAAGATGTTTGCAGATAGGTGGAATAGACCATATAAAATTAAGGAGCAAGTTTCCAGCGGTTCATATGTGCTAGAAGAGTTGGATGGAGTAGTATTGAAGAAGAGGGTAGCGGCCAATCAAGTGAAACGGTTCTATCCTAGAGGCACCAGGAGTGCCGAAGTCTAACTCCGAAATGAGGATAAACTACAATTTTAATGACTTTTATTAAATTTATTCCTCCGCAATGAGGATAAACTATGATATTGATGAAATTTTATGGATTCCTCCGCAATGAGGATAAACTATGATATCAACGAAATTTTATGATGACCTCCGCAACGAGGATAAACTATCTTCTTTTTTATCAAAATACTTTACTATCATTACATTGTATATGGTCAACGAAACTATGATGAAACTTAACGAAATTCAAGAAGACCTTCTTTGAAATTTTCAAAAAAACTTAAAATTCTTTGAATATGGGTGAAGATAGTGTTGGAAATTTTTTTAAAATTTATTGGAAGAAGTGTTCACAGGGGAACCTTCTTAATTAAATATTGGCAAGTGTGGGGGTAATTGATGGGCTGGCTGCTCTATACACAATTACCCCATAATGTTCGTTTCCAAAATTTTCCCTGTTTCTAGTTGAATCCTGGCTTTGTCTTTTAATTTTAGGAAGTCCACTAAGACTATAAACTGGAACGAATCAAGAGACACCGTTCTCAACACCGGATTCAAGATTTTTTTATTTAATTTTGTTTTTGATTTTTTTTATGATAGATTGTGATTTCTTTTCTTTAATATATATTATGAATTATTGTAAAGGTGATGCTCACTGGTGGTCTCTAATCATTTTTATAAATTGGAGGGAGCCCACCCAGTGATCATCATTATAAAAATTATCTTCTAAAAACTTTCATTTATTTTCTTTTCTTTTCAATTTCTCAAAATTGTGTAACCACATCAAGTTGCACTTGTATGTGGGTATGATGTCGAGGGTACGGCTCATCAAATGGCCGGGGGGCATTTTTTAAAATTTTATTTTAAAAAAAATTTTTATTGCTTTTTTTATTTTTCTTTTCACATTCGTTTATCTTTCTTTAAAAATTAAATTTTAACTTTTATTTCAAAACTATCTTTTTTTAAAATTTAAAAAAATAATAAAAAAAAAAATCTTTTATTTTAAATGGGAAAAAATAAATAAATGAATAAATAAATAATAATAATAATAAAAGGTATTTTAGTTTTAGGTAGTTTAGATGTTTATATATTTTATTTATCAAACATTATTCAAGAAAGCTACATACCAGGAAGAACACCATCAAGGGTTGTTATCTTTTGAAGAATCGAAATTAGAAAATTTAGAAGGACCTTGATTGATTTCCTGGGATTCGAATCTTATTTCACGGTCACGATAGTGTTGAAGCCAGTTGGCTATTTTGAAAAGGTCTCTTAACAGTTTCTCTCTCATCCAAGATTCTGATCTATCAGAGGGCGGGTATCGTTGGAAATAAGCGATAAGGTTATTAAGATTAGCAAAAAGCTTTTCAGACACTAGGTGAATTGGAACTCTAGGGAAGCTTGGATTAGGTTCTGGTAGTTCATAAGCAGAATATGAAATTGGAGAACCGGTGGACGCTTATCAAATTAAAATATCAGCAAATTAAAACCTGAAGATTAAGAAAATAAAAAGAGACAACTAACCTGTGTCAACACTATCATGATCATAGATAAATGGCTTACTTGGTAATGGAGTGGGATTTTTTATGTTTAAAAAAGGATTTTTTATTTTTGATAGATGAGGAGGACTGGTGTTGGATTTGGTGTTTGAAGTAGATGTTCTGGGCCTTTTGGATGAAACAAGAGAAGATGAAGACTGCTGGCTATTATAGGACCTTTTGTGCTTCAAGATGGTGGAAGAAGGAGAAGAATTGTTAGAAGGTTGAAGCATGGCCCTGGGAGCAGCAAGAGTTCTTGGGGGACTAGCAGCAAGTCTAGATTGGAGAGAAGGACCCAGAGGATTAGGTGATGGAGAAAGATTTAAATAGGCTGATGGAGAAAAAGGTATGGGATCTTTAGAGGATGATGGAATAGGGGGTGGAGTAGAAGGTGAAGAAGAACGAAGAGGTTTGCAGAAGGCGGCGAAGCTAGTAGCAGTGATGGGGAAAGAACCACAGTTCAAGCCAGAACATTTTCTTTTCTTCTCATAGCAGGCTAAACAGGCCCTGTTATAAGTGTGCTTTTGCCAGTTAAAAGAGAAGATACATTCCCTATGGGTGAAGGCACAGTATTTGCAAGATTGATCAGCTGAAGCAATGAAGTCAGAAGGTTTCATCTTGTTAGGAGATATTTTTTTGAAGAAGAAAACTTGAAACTAGGATGAAGAAAGCTGGTGGCAGAATCTGGGTTCAAGGATAGAGAAGTTGTTAGGTCCACCAAGACCTTAAACTGGACTATTATCAAGTTTTGGGTCCACCATGACCTTAAACTGGATTTCTTATCGATTAAATGTTTGGTCCACCATGACTTTAAACTGGTAGTTCATTCATTGTTTAGTCCACTATGACTTTAAACTGGAAAATTAATATCTGCAGGATAATTCAACATTCATTGGACCACTATGGCCTTATACTGGATTACTTGTCGATCAAATGTTTGGTCCACTATGACATTAAACTGGATTATCAAATTTATTCAATCTTTGGTCAAGCCTAGGCCTTACTTAGGAATATATCAAGATATTTATGCACTTAAACGATCTTTGGTCCACCAAGACCATAAACTGGCAATCGATTATATGTTTGGTCCACCAAGACTTTAAACTGGAATGTCAATCTTTTTTGGATAACTCAATTCAATCTTTTAATTTATCACTGTCCACTAAGACTCTAAACTGGTTATTCAATTATTTCTGGAATTGGGTGCTGATAGCTTTAGGAGGTTAAAATTTTAGGTGGTGATGATGCTAAGGAAAGCATAATGGTTAATTAGGTGAAATTTGTGGCGCTTTAACATGGTCTAAAGTTAATATTATTATTGGAAGCCTGGCAAAAGTATTTTATGGGTTTGCTGTATAGCAAAGTTTGAAAATTGTGATGAAGGAATCAGAAGTTAGGATGGTAGTTGGATTTTAGGGAATGATTTTTTTTAGTGCCTCATAGTTAGGCCATTTTTTTTGGTGTGAAGCTTGGAGGACCTTATGGCGAGATTGGAATCATAGAATTCGGCTCAGTGGGGGGCCCTATGAGGTTGGAATCAGGAGTATTCGGCTCATAGGAAGATCCACTCTCTCAATGCTGTGACAAGAAGGAAGACTGGTATATGGGAGTCTGAAGGGATTCAAACCTTGCTCTCAGTAGTGGAATCATCACAAGATTTATTTTATTTTATTTTATGTTATATCAAGCCAGAGAAGAAAGAAAACATCATTTATGTTGAAAGTTTAAGAAGACCAAGCAAAAACAAAATTTTATCAAGTTATACTGTTAGAAAAGATAATTTCTTTGAAATTGTTCAACATCATTATCAAAGCTTTGCATTAAAATTCTTCTTTTCATGAGGTCTTCATGGTTATTAGCTGGAGTTTCTTGAAAATAGGCCAGCATTTTTCGTTTCAACTCATTAGTAAAGTCAAGAAAAAGATAGCGATGAAAATTTGGGTAATGATTAATATAGTCCGTCTTCACTCTACCAACATCATCAGTGTTGGTTATTTCGACAGCTAGAAGTTCAAATATGTTATTAAGTCATAGGTTTAGTCAATTTTGATTAAAAGTTTTTTTTAGTAAGATAAATAGGGTCTTACATTTAGAGCCAGGAAACATAGTCTCAGCAAAGTTAGTTGGGGGTACTGGCGTTATAGGATTAGGATCTTGTGAAGGCAAAATTAGGCCGGGATCCGTTGATGAAGATTGAACTTTTGAAGCTGTTTTTGTTCTTATTCGTTTTAAGAAGACAAGAATTTTGGATCGCTTTTTAGAAGTTTAGGGATCAGGGAGAGCTGCTGGTCCTAAATATACGTTTGTTTTAGAAGGAACTATTGGCCGGTTGCATTTGACTTTTTTCACACGGCATAAGTCGCAAGCTGTTCTGCCAGGAAGATTAGGGTTGGACATTAAACAAGGTACCTGGTATCGAGCGCAGAGTTCACATGGAGCGACAAGTTCTTTGGAAGACATATTGATGAAGATGAATTTTATAGTTGATTAAAGAAGATGGTGGTTGAAGGTTAAAGATGAATATTGTGTTCAACCACTTATGCAAAGTTTTAAGAATGGGGACATTCTCGATTGGAGGGAGGATGTGGTAGCCTAAAGTTTAGTACAGCACCTAAATATGTAAATGGAGTTATTACGGCGTGCAAGATTGGCGTTATTATTTTTTTTTTATATAAAAGGGTTTTATTTAATTTATTGGAGTTTAAAATATGAAGAAATTGGTCACGAGCGAATGCCTACACAAATACAATTTATTTTACGGAGAAAACTTATTTTTACGGTCTGAAAAATTTATAAGTATCAAGTCAAGTCACTCAAGAACCTTGGGAAATTTTCCCAGAATTTTTACTATTTTTCTTATATTTTTAAATGAATTTTAAAGTTTTATAGAAATATTTACGTTTTCAAAAATTACTTAACTTTGATGAATTTTCACAGGGTAATTAGAGCTGCGCAGACTACGAAAATTAGTTTGGTATGTAAAGGGGAAGTAGCTCTATTATGTGTAGCTTTTCTAGATTTTTTATTATGGTTTTAAGGTTCTAAATTGAGTCCGGAAGTCCGGAGGGACTCCGTACGGACTCCGTTTCGACTCCGTACGGACTCCGCTTTGACTCCGTACGGGCTCCGGATTGACTCTGGAAGAGCTCTGGAGGGGAAAACTTAGGCACGTGACTAGGAATACTTAAGCGCTTCTCAAACTCGAAATTGAGGGGGGGGACACATCATACAGCTTAATCATTAACCACCACGGTCTCATTTTTTATTACTCAACAAATTAAATAAGTTATAATACCCTTATAACATTTATTATTTATACATAACATTTTAGAAATACAATTCAACAATTTAAATCACACTTCATATAGGGTATCTTTAGAAAGGTCTTCATCGCTGGGACTTGATTATTGCTGTCTCATATAAATTTAAATTATTATAAAAACATAAAAGTCAATCTTTTCAGATCTTTCACTGGTACACCTTAATTGTTGTTATCAGTATTTCTTTTCTCAACAGCTACAATCATTAAATCTCAATAAGCGTTAAATATTTTAGAGTTTCATTATTTTTATCAATCAGATTCAAGTAGATTGGTTAGCTTAGTGATTTAGAATTCCCATTTTGTTATTTTTATTGGAAGGACGGGGTTTTCAGCTAAATCCACACATCTCCTCCGGATTCTGCTTACAGCAAGGCGACTGTAAGAGTTTACCTTACCATACCGTGACCAAACCTTTGATAAACTTGGATACAACTAAGGGAAAAAAAATTGAATAGTTTTATTTTGCAATATATCTTAGTCTGCACAAGATATTGCATTGTTGTCCCTAACTATACCAATATTGTTACTTTTCAAAAGTTATAGGACTACTAAGTTGATAAAATATTATTATGAATCACCCAATGAAATACCTTAAGCAACATTCAAAATTATTAAAATATTAATATTCAATTTGAGATTTGGATTAGCTAATTTTTCACAACTTACCACAGTTTTGATTAATATAATAAAACTTGAAAAAAATTGTTGAGATAACCTAGAAATGGGTGCAAGAAAATGATGAAACATATGACTTGAAACTTAACTCATACACTATTGATAAACTTCATGGATCCTGATAAATTTCTATCGAAATTAATTTTGAGACTAGCATATTGAAATTTAGCTATGACCAAGTACTGTAAGTGCCATGGTTTGTATTCAATATATTGGTGTTGAAATTAATTTTGATAGGAATCAACAAGTATCATATGGCACCATGCATGAAACACTGACAGAAACCATCAAATTTATGAGGCAATGAACCTCATAATTTCAATCGAAATTAATATAGACCCCTGCATATTGAATACAAGCCATTTCACATGGACTACACAGACATAGATAAAATTCAACATGCATGGCTTAAAATTAATTTTGATCGAAATTAACCAAGGCATTAAAACATCAATTTTTATATGGTGTACTTGATCAAACCAGTTTATCTAACTGCTTAGCTTACCTATACTTATAGGAATTTTATGCATAGTCCATGTCCATATTAATTTCAATCGAAATCAATGTTGACTAATACATAATGAATACATGCTATGCCACTTAAACTTGCCAGGCATAGCTACCATTAAATATGCCAGTATCAAAAATTAATTTCGATCGAAATTAATGAGCATGATAATCATGAATTTCTGGAGTCAACTGCTTATTTTTATGCATGGTGCCTTGCCAACATTAATTTCGATCGAAATTACTTTTGATACTGGCATATTGCATGTATATATGCCTGGAAAGTGTAAGTGGCATAGTGTGTATTCATTATGTATTGGTCAACATTAATTTCGATCGAATTTAATGTTGACATTTGCATATTGAACCCAAGCCAGAAAACAACCCAGAAGATTCTTCATAAAACTTCCCATTAATTTTGATCGAAATTAAGGCTGACCATATACATATTGAATGGTAGTTATATCTGGTCTGAGTAAGCAGAGATTACTTATATTCAATATGTATTGGTCAAAATTAATTTTGATCAAAATTAATGAGCATTTTGATCATGAACTTTTTCAGTCAGTTAGTTGTTTCAATGCATAATGGCATGCCAACATTAATTTTGCTCAAAATTAATGTTGAAATGATATAATGCTTTTTTGCATGACATGTAAAGGACGGCAAGTATTTTTAAGTATTGAAATTTACTATACATGTTGAGGGTAAATATAAAATTTACATATCCATATTAATTTCTATAAAAATTAATGTTGACCAATACATAATAAATAGTAGATATGCCTGGCTAGTGTAAGTGGCATAGCTTTTTTTCAATCTGCACTTGGAAACATTAATTTTGATCAAAATTAAGGTTCATGATTATCATCAATTTATTCAGTCATTTGCTTACTGTTATGCATGGTAACATGTCAACATTAATTTTAATAAAAATTGAATTTGACATGCCACGAAGCATTTTTATGTAAGATGAAAAGTAGGGCACTCTATTCTTAAGTAAACACATTACAATGCATATTGAGCATGTAAATATCATTTACACATTAATATTAATTTCAATCAAAATTAATGTTGACCAATAAACATTGAACACAAGCTTTACAACTTACACACACCAGATATAACTACCATTCAATATGTATATGGTGCTCACTAATTTCGATGGAAATTAATGAGCAGTTTTATGAAGAATTTTTTGGGTCGTTTGCTTGTTTGGGTTCAATATGAAAATGTCAATATTAAATTCTATTGAAATTAATGTTGACCAATACGTAATGAATACACACTATGCCACTTACACTTTCCAGGAATAGACACCATGCAATATGCCAGTATCAAAAGTAATTTCGATTGAAATTAATGTTGGCAAGGCACCATGCATAAAAATAAGCAGTTGACTCCAGAAATTCATGATTATCATGCTCATTAATTTCGATCGAAATTAATTTTTGATACTGGAATATTTAATGGTAGCAATGCCTGGAAAGTATAAGTGGCATAGTGTGTATTCACTATGTATTGGTCAACATTAAATTCGATTGAAATTAATATGGATACATAAATGTGACATAAAGAGGTATGGACCATCAATTTGTTGAAAATACATTTTTATATCTCATACATTATTTGTTTTTCTTAAATAAAATGTTACTCTCTCTCAATATCACTTTATAACATTTACCAAGCTGCTTTGAAAAAAACAGAATACATAAAATTCAATATAAGATAGCTATATTACACAGAAGATCACCGTTATACCTAAGTTATGATAATGTTGATGCTCTATTAATTGATTCCCGAATCTTTACCAGATCATTATCAGCTCCAACCCCAAGTGACTCACGTTCATTCACAGATAATCCTTGCAAAAATGTTGCTGAATAGCAATTCTTGGGGAGGTATTTGGGAACATTGAATATACCATTTTGTGCAACTGTCCTTTCTGATGACCGTGAATATGTTTTTAATGCTGATTTTTTTTGAGCTGGTGTATGGGCTAAGTCCTTTGTCATCTTATCCATTTTTTTAAACAAATCATTGAGTTCAGGATTTCGCCATCCAGGAATAGCTCGGATAGGTGCAGTTGGGGCTGGTGCTGGGCCTTCCTCGATATCAGAGATGCACCTAGTATCATGAAAAAGCACAACAAAACCTGGCACATCACTGCAGAGATCTCTTTCTAACTTGTAGCGTGCACTAGCAATCTGAATTCTAACTAAATCAGCTTCATAATAACAAAAAGCAAAGTAAAATAAAAAACTTACCTTGGTCCGATAACGTTTTACTTGTGCCCTTGCCCTCTTTTCAATCTTTTCTCTTGCTACCCTTTCCTCTTCTTACCCAAACAACCTTATCATCTCCTTCCCCTTATTAACTACCCATTTCTCAATAACACATTGAGTGAACTGAAGCTTTGACTGATTGATTGTATTCAAGGTGGTGAGCCATCTGGTACAGTGGTCACATACTATGCTTCCCATGACTTGATTCCAAGTTGATTCTGAAAAATCACGGCAAGTCCAATCAAACGTGAATTTCCAAAAACCTTTTTCTTGCAATTCACGCTCTAAGTTTCTTTTGACAGAAAGTGGGATCGGTGCTCCTCCTTTTAGTCCTCGAGGCTCAGGTGCTGGAAAAAATTTGGGTAGTCGAATTTTGGATCGCAAGAAGGCTATAGAATTGGTTATCAGAAATTGTCGATCAGCTGCAGAATTGGCACGGTTAGAAGATTGGACTTGGGTTAGGACAGTTTGAATGGTTTTTAGTTTGAATTGGCTCCAATCTTTCCGATTTTCAATCTCCAAAGGTGTTGGGCTCGCAGGATATTTTGATATTTGTGTTGGTCCCCCAAGACAATACTTCAGAAAGTGGTAAATATTTCTATTTAGACTGTCCGAGCTCCTGGGAACATCATTCCTTCTAACTAAGCCTCTTACAGCCCTTAACCCCTGTTCTCGCTCATGAGACTCTGCTGAATTGAGTCTGTGGTAATCACTGATACCCATAATGATTGAGGGATTCACTAACAATTCAAATAAGTTAATTAAATTGGTTATTTTTCAATAAAAGAATACACTACAAATTTGATTTACCTGCTCCACTTGTGCTTGCTCCTTGGTTAGGCTGAGAAGATGATGATTGGTCTCCGAAAAATTCCCTCAATACTTCACTAGCCCAATCTCTTCCTAGCTGATCAGCTTGCTGATCAGCACTTTCAGAAGCAGAAGGATGATTGGGATTAAAATTTCTCGGTTCTGAATGAGACTCTTGGCCTGGATTGGGATTAGGTGGTGGGTTAGGATCAGGTGGTACAGATTGAGATGCATCTGGAGGCGGATCAGCAGAGGGTGGTGGAGGAGTATTTCCAGTATTAGTATGTTGAGGCGGAAAACAATCAGAATCGGTTGGGTCAACAGACATCCTTTCAAAATTATCATCCATAATGAACTGTAATAAAATAAAATAAAATAAAAATAATCAGTTGTTAAAATTTATACCTATCAAAGCTAAAGTAAAAAAAGATACTATGTATATAGTCTTGTAAATGTGTATGTTCTCTTGTCAAAAAATAAAGTGAATAATATATGGCTATCAGCTAAAGTTGGAAGGTCAAACTATTTATAGTAGATGAATGAGCAAGAAGATCATTCATTAAGTAAAAATTTTATCATATTTCTCATTATCATGATTTTATTTCTTTCACTCTTACATTTAAGATAAAAATGACTCATTGAAAGCATGGGTTCTCTCGCAATAAAAGCAACCAAAGTAATTGTTCACTGATTTATGATAAGGTAAGTTGGATGCATTGCATTTTTTAATCAAGCATTGAATTATTTCTTTCACCATTTACAAATATCACCAATCCTACAAATTTCCCCAATCACAAATTAACACAAAGATGTTAGTCAACAGAAAATAAATTTGATTAATTTTTTCACTCACTACTGTTTGCAGTCCAATGGCAGTGACAACCTTGTCTTTGATTCCAAACATTCCTTTTTTGTGCTTGACAGTAGCTGCATGTCCAATTATTGCATCTTTCTTAATCACAATTTGAGTTGCTTTGGCTACTCTTACTAACCAACAATGCACTTGTGGGAAAAGCTCATAGGGATCCTTTGATGTTTCTTCTGGACGGAGCTCTTTGAAAGGACTTACTATTAAATATATTTGATCATTCTCTTCCTTTGATCTGAAAAGATCATCAATTTGCCCAAACTGGCTATCTTTTCCATAGTAGAATTCAATTGTTGAATTAGCAATGTGTCGATGGTAACTAGTAAACCTCTTTCCATGTATCAATATGCTTTCTACATTTTCAACTACCCAATCCCCATTTTTCTCCAATGGTGTCAAAGCCTGTCTTGAAGTTTCTTTTCCCATTCGTGCCCTTACCCATTTAGTAAATAATGCCATACTTAGATGGATCCATTTGTTTTGTTTATCGAGATCAATATGGATTTTTTTAGTCTCACATTGATTATTATCTTCAGCTTCACCAAGATCTAATACCCTAGACTTCCGATACCAATGTTTGAGCATTGTTAGCGGTATCTCTCCTGTGGTAAATATTAATAAATTAGCACAGCTGAGTTTTTAAATAATTGCTTACAAACATTACATACGTGGATGGTGATTGTTTGGAATTTCAGATAATATATGATTCACCCGCTCTCCAGACCAAGTAGCTGTACCTGATGGTAGACCAAGACGCTTTATCATTTCAGGATAATGTTGAGTGATATGCAGATTTGGCTTTGCATTAATATTCTTCCAACCCTCTTCAAGGAACTCACAATACTCTAACAGAAATTGATCTAGATCTTTAAGCTCATTAGTCTGCATATTTTTTAATGTCAAAAAATTGGTGATCGAGCATAATATTACAAGTGACTTGAGAAGATAATATTCTCTTGGTTTATCAGCTGAGGAAGCTGAAGATTCAGATTCTTTAAATTTTTAAAACCAAAGGGGTATAAGTGACAAAGGGAAGTAGAGAGTATACAGCATGTGCCATTCTGCTGCCTTGAGGGATCCTGCCTTTTTAGATCCTACTGATTTTGGAACTCGTGTTAGCCAGGAAGGTCTTCTTACTTGATCAATCATCTTCCATACAACCTGTAGCTCTGATGCTGTGATTCATGGATTACTACTACCTTCATTTTCTGTCTCCTTACCTTTCCTTTTATTTTCTTCATCTCTAGCTGTCTCATTTGATGAGTGAGATCCTTCACTCTGTGATATGCTAATGCTTCTTTGCCTTAAGTTATAAAATGAATTCCTACTGTCACTGCTGTGAGACTGTATTGAGGCCACATCGCTATATGGAGGAATAAATTTGGAGCTGGATGACCTACTCTGGCTTCTTGATCAATTTGTTCCCAATCCTTCATTATCTAGTCCATGATGACTTGATGAATGTCTTGAACTCGTACGTCTTTGCCGCTTGTGCTGTCTCGTGTGTCCTGTATCATCATCATCATTATTCGTGGTGCTTAAGCTACTTCTACCTTTTTTCGAATGTTTGTGCAGTGAAGTATCAGAAAAGAAACCATCATCTTCTTCTCTTACATGCCAATTTTTATCCTTTTCCAGCTTTCTTTCTAGATCTTTTGCTGCATTTTGTATTTGAAAATAGCTTAGACTGTGATCTTTTAGGTTGCCAAGCATATGTGAATGCATAACATCAATTGAGCAATATTCAGTTGGACGCCAATATTCAAGGTTATTCAGCTCACTCTATTGTACCCCATGATTTTGAACAATTGATACACGCTCCCAATGTGACTTAGAATTTTTCCACTATGTTTCCCAGCACATATGATCCTCATGATTCCGTAATGAAAAATTTCCCACATTCTTTTCACTAATTTCATCTTTAGAGATATTACAGAAAGAGCAGAACATTTTTGCAGAGTGACTCGAAAAGCCAGCCAATTTTCGTATTGCAGGAATGTCACCTATCAAAGAGAACAATGCAACTCTTAATTTCCGGCCTCGTGGATAAAGATGTGTCTTTTCAATCAATATACCATCCCATAGAGTTTGTAGATCATTAACCAGTGGTTTTAGAAGGTGATTAAGCTGTTCACTTGTGGGTTCTGTTGGTCCGGGTATAATAGAATACAAAAAAAGATTTTCCATTTTGTATCTATCTTCTTGAGGTAGGTTCATACACACCATCATAATATTGCCTACAGACTTCGGATGACCTCCAATCCTATTGCCACTAGGCCTAAACCAGTCGACATATAAAGTAAACATTAAGTTGCCTGAAGTTATCGTATATTCATCATCATTGCTATCCAGAGCTAAAGTGGTTATGGGAAAGTTTTTCCAAATTGAACCATCACAAACATCCTTCATCAAATCACACTCTACACGTTCTGCCACAGGGGTTTTCTTCTCAATCAGAAGCTCAAATTTGAACAGTTTGATCTTTTCCTTAAGCCAGTCGATAAAAGAATGGTGATGAAATGTTTTAAGAGATAAGTATTTTACATGTTCTTGATGTTCCTCCATCAAATACAGCCTTTCATCACATTTAACTGCAATTTGTCCTGCTCCAAACATTTTTAAATAGCGCTTTGATGATGAAAGAAACGGTTGATTGCAACATAGTATAGATGGTTGAGATTCAGAGTTATACTCATAAAGAGCAAAGCATTTAGGACAGCATGTTTTAGTGAAAAATGATTGATTGAGCTTTAATCGACTAAAAACTGTATCTATCGAGCGTGGGACCAGGCGGACAATGCTATCAGAATCCAGTATTCCACTATCACCTAGAAGTTTGACCTTCTTAATTTCTTCATCCAAAAATTGAGTACAACCTTCTTTGCTCAAATGATGAATCAGAGAAAGCTTTTCTGCCTGCCACATAATTATTTGGCTATACCGTTCCCCAAGATTTGAGTTTCTAGAGACTGTTGAAGATACTTCTGCCCCCAATAGCAACTTCCCCTATGTAATAAATCATTGAAACATCATAAAGACTTTAATTCTAACATTGAACTATAGATATACAGCTTACTGTTTCTGTGGAGCGGGAACTTCCAATGTTAAGTGGATTGTTGGAAGAAATAACCATCTGGGCCTTCCTATTTCTTTCCTCTTGATGTTTTGCATAAGAATTAGAGCTTTTGAAAGCCATACCAACTTTAAAGGACCCAGAAGAAGTTTGATACTTTCTATTGACACATCCAAGATCTTGACATTGACATACATGAAAAAATGGAGGCATTGTAATTGTGATAATTGTAGGAATAAGTGAGCTATTCGAAGTTACCGATTGAAGGTATTCCTTTTTTTGAAAGGCACTAGCTAATATAAGCTACATTTTTTTATCAAAATAATATGATGGAATATGTGTTGAAATTATTTAAGTTTAAATGTTTAATTTTTAATCGGAAAAATTATATATTAATTTAAAGTTATGCAGTCTACTTTATTTGTATTCTGTATACTCTCTGCATTTGTACAACAATGCATGCATGTTTATCAGAATATTTTCTATCATAGAAAAAATTCTGTTGTACGCACAAGCATCTTAATTATTTTTCTATCAAATGCCTTCTGAGTTATATCTAACTACCCTTTAATTATTTGATTTTGATAAAAATTCTTAGTTATGGACTATAAGAAAAGTAATCCATATTTTTAACATAATTTTTAAAAAATTACCCCAAAAATCAAAGTTAAACCCAAAAATAAGTTTAATATTTTCTAAAAAACAATCACAAACATATTTCTTTCAATTTGAAAATTGGTCTGTACTAGGTAGAATTTTCTATAAAGAAAAAATCAAAAATACTCAAATAATAGATGCTACAAAAGTGTAAACCTTAAAGAATTACATAAAAGCTGAAACCTTGTATAACTTTTCATACATAAATGTGATGAAGTGACACTCTAGTCTATTTATTCAGGTTGAAAAAATTACTCAATAGAATATGTATTACTATCATATTGGACCAAAAATAATTCTTTGGTAATCAAAAAATGAACATAGCCTCACATTTAACAAATTATTTTTGTGGAAGAATTTTTTGAAAAGAAAAAAAATCCGTTTCTTAAATGAGTCTGCTTTTATCACATAATCATTCTCTTTATTTTATACCATTCCTTTTGAGTTCAAGTTGCATATAAAAATATAATTTATGCATATTATAATTCCATAAAGTCGAAATATTTCTTATTCTTAATTTTTGTGATATTTCTCCTTAAATCAACTTTGATCATAAAGTTTTGGAGCTCAACAATTTATCCTTCCTCTTTGTTTAATTTAATTGAACACTTTCTTAATCTAATTATTTATGAACCCTAGTAGCTCTTACTTTCCTCATGGAAACCTGCCCACAAACACAAGAACACTTAATAGAATTTTTAATGAGACTTTGCCTCCATTCAATTCTCACTTTTGTAGATCTATACACAATTTTTGTCGTTCACTTTTGGATATGTCAGCAGAATCAAATGGATGGAAACAAAACCCTACTGAAGAGCAATTAGACAGATTTTCATCATTCGACATGAATTCTTGCAACATTGCCTTTGAACTACCTCATCCAGAATCAAATTCAGCGGTTTCGGAAAAGTTTCCACCAATTTTCCGTGAATCTTTTATTGAGCACCTTCGCATGTGTGGTTTCCCAGGATCAACTTTTGCTTGGAACCTAGATTAGTTTGACAAATGGAACCAGGTCTTGGCAAATATTCTCATTAAACACTGGACAATGCCTTAAAAACTAATAATTTGATTGCATATCCAATTGAATCAACTCAAATTAGCTTCTCAAATCAAATAGGAGTTCTTCACTGTTGGTTTTTAGGTCATGCTGATAGATTAAGACTTGGGAAGGATTCTCATAGCTCTCAAGAAATAATCAAAGTGAGAAAGCATAAATATAGAATAAAAAAAAAGTATGAAAATCCCTTTTTTTTCAACCGTTTTTATTTATGACCTTTATTTCAAATAACAAAGATTCTTAGAATTCAGTTAACCGAACTAAACTTCTTAAACAACTTCCACATTGTGAAACTTATCACAACCTTTTCACAAACATCAAGTGTTGTTCAGACACCGAAATTGATAATGATTGATCGTTAAGACATATCTTAATGCAATGGAGGTCTGAAGATTTTTCTAAAGTTGCACAATATCTTGACCAACAACACTTTGATATTTGAGATAATTCAACCTACTCTGGAAGTGTGCTAAAGGACTTGGCCTTGTACAAAAGAATCAGTTTGGTCTCAACATTATCCCCTAACCTTAATCCTTCTCATGTCCCCCGGGGTTTGCCGAATGACTGTTATTCTCCCTTATATCTTGCATCTCTAAATCCTCAACAACTCAGACTTTTAAATCCTCAAAATCCCATAAATTTACCTGCTCTCCTTGAAATTCTTTCTTCCTCTAATGTGAGTGATTGACAAACTCCCTTAATAATAGGTTTGCACACTCATACTCCTCATTTCCACTGTTTGGGACACTTAGCCTTGAAAACAAAAACATAATTTTAATGATTACTATTATCATTAAAATTTATAGAAATGAAATTTGGCTTACATTGTTAGCTCCATTTTTTTCCTTTGAATCTTATAGATGCTGAATTCTATACTTCCTTGTACAAAATAATTCAAAACATTTACTTCATTTTGCTGCCCCATTCTATACAGCCAATCAACAGCCTGTTGCTCAACTGCTGGATTACAATTTGGCTCCTATTTCAACATTGAACATATAAAAAATTTAATATTTTTGTTCTTAATATGAAATAAAAGACATTGAGCTCACCATTATATATACATTTTGAGCACACCTGAGATCTATACCCACTCCTGCAGCCTGAATCGTTCCAACCAAAACTTGGCAATTTTTATTAAAATGGAATTCATGCATATTTTTGTCTCGCTTTGTCCTGCTGAGTTCACCCGTAAGCTGGGTATACCTAATATTGTGGTCATCTAAAGCCATTTTTATTCTATTTTGAAATATTAGAAAATTGTTTTTAATAAGCCAACACAATTTTGTAAAACAATTCATTATAGAATCACTTACATCTGCAAAAAGTCTGCAAAGTTGGAGAATATAACAGCTTTTGAAAATTTATACCCCTTTCACCAGACAAAAAGTTTTTTAAGTGGCCTATAAGATGACAAATCTTTGCGGAATGCTTCCAGGTGAAATCAAAAGTTGGAGTTTCATCCAGATTTTTGTAGATTGGATGGTTGCAGAATTTTCTTAAAATCATCAGCTCTCTTAGAAACTCAGATGAGTCCCAAGGGAAGTCAGTGCTTCTGGAGGGCCCATATCGCTCAGTGAATCCTTCTTGAAGCACATCAAGTTTAGACCTCCATGGATCTGCTAATTGAACCAATATCCTCCTTTGAATCTTTTTTGGAAGAGACAAAATTGCATCCTTTGTTCTACGTAGGCTTATGACTTTCATTAAGTGATTGATTGATTTAATAGAATTAGCCTTTCCTTTTTGCAAACCTGGAAAAAGGAAATTCTTCCATAACCAGTCTTCTTGCCACTTTTCGATTCTAAGAAAAAATATGAGACTTTGAAGGTCAGTGGGCCTGTTCTGAAGTGGAGTTCCAGTCAAGCATAGTCGGTGTTGGGATTCCAAGTCAAATATTGTTTGAGCCCTCTGCGAGTAAGGATTTTTAATGTAACTAAAAGAATATTTATAAAAATTGATTATAAAAATTAAGTTTTAAGTTTTAGATATAGAAATGGGCACTAACTGAGCTTCATCTTAAACAACTCTATACCAAAAGAGCATTTGAGTCACCGGTATCTTTTTTTGGCTTTGATTTTTTGACATCTTTGGGCTAGCTGTTTCATAGGTCATTAAAACAATAGCAGTGTCCTGTAGCTCATTGACGTTAGTATTTTGACAATGCTTCCCATAAAGAACCTTGAAAGGAAGCACATTATCTTCAAAGTGCACACTTATTTCATTGATCCAATTCGATAGTGTTGCCAGGGGGCATATAATCAGTGTGGCTGAACTCCGATTAATACCTTCTTGATTTTCTGATACCTGGAATTTTCTTGCTTCACCTTGAGTTGCACTTATAAGAGAAAGAGTTGAAAGTGTCTTTCCCAAACCCATATCATCAGCAAGTATTGACCCGTTTCCTTCAGGCGTTAATTGATTGTTAGGAAACTGATCTTTATAGTCATCGAATCCAGTTCTAAGCCAATGGTTGTCCTGGTGCCTCCACATGATATCCAACTTTTCCTTTAACATTTGTTCATTGTCAATCATAAAATTTATTGCTTGAAGTTGATGTGCTTTGAGAACTGTTTTGATTCCTTGGATAAGTTGATCAGCTTTCCAATCTTGAGTACTTTGAGATATTTGGAAAGAGCCTTCAAAAATTACATGCGGGATATTAAAAAAGATAGTGGAGTCGTAGTTCAGGATTGGACATAAATCGATTTGTGCAGAAGAAAATGCTTCTTTAGCAAGACTGATTAGTGTACTTGAAGAAAAGAGGCATCCCCAAAGTTGATACTGATTACCAAAAACTGGAACCAAGTAAGAATGAAAATAGAAAGGCTTCATAGGATTCAAGGCACTTCTTTGGTTTAAATGGTGAGATCCAGAGCTAATGTCACCCAATAGTGGTCCAATGTGCTGACTCTGCACTTGAGAAAGATTACCGACAAGGGTTGGTTTTCTTTCTTCAAATAGTCCAAAAATATGAACATTCGAATGGCCTCGCTGTAAAATTGTGGGGGTCGGTGAGTTTTGAAATCTTGAAATTACATTCATATAAATTTGATCAATTGTTATTGAGAACTGTCCAACACATCTGAGACTTGACATATTAAGTAAGAATAGTATCTGAAGATAGTGGTTGTTAAAAGATGAATTGAAGCAAAAAATGAATAATCAGTTTTGAATAAAACGACAAAATAAATTTTTAGCATATGCTATGCTAAGCTCATAATTCTTTCACATGTATTATTATTATCTTTTTAATAAATATTGGAAGTAAATCAATGATAATTGAAATGAATAATATGGCTTAAAAATAAATCTTGAGCCTATAGAGTAAATTTTGGTTTGTGGAGGAAGAAAAATTTTCTCAATAAAAATGTGCTTTATTGTTACATTATAATCACAAAATAGAATAATTTCACTCTTATTACACTTATTTATGTTTCTGTCTAATAGTAAAATGCTTTAGATGTCAGTTCAAAATCCAAATTGAAACTACTACCTAGAACGATGTCTTGATACTAACATACTTTTTGTAAGTCTTTGGACAGACACTTATGGTGATCTCAATAATATTAAAATTGATTTGAATTGTATGTTTTATCAAATATCTATGTAGTCTAGTGTAATAATTGAGATACTACAGTTTAACCTTCTGTTACCAACTTGGCAAGAAAATATATGTAGATATTCTTAGAATGAATATCAAATTTTGCTTTCCACAAGATGGGAAAGTGAATATTATGATATGTTAAGTGATATGTTCAAGCTTTGCTCAATCTGTGCTCAGCTCAAAATCAAAGTAATCACCAAGCTCCAAGAAACCTGTGATTGAGTTTGGTTGAACCTAGGTCTAACTGATTACCAAATCTTTTTCCAATTAATTTAAATCTGGTTTCACAATGAACTCCCAACAGCCTTCCAACAGCTTTCCAACCACTTCCCAACATTTTTAAATGAGGGGTATTGCTAGCAATACCCCCCCAAATTTTCTGTGGTGACAGTTTCTAGAAAACATTTTTCTATATCTTACCTGGTTGTCTTCCAAAAAAAAAAAAACCTTTTTAAACTTTTTTTTCTTTCTTATTTTTTATTTATCTCTTGTAAATTTTAATTTTTTTAAAAAAACAAAAAAATACTAATAATTTATTTGATTTTTCAGGATCTTTTTCTCTACCTTATCATATCATAAATATTTTTTTTTCTTTGGTAAGAAATTCTTAACAAGTATGTCACTTTCTTTTTTTTCATTAATTGAAATAGTGAATTTTTTTTTTGTAAAAATTTATTGCAGAAAACTTCAAATTTCAAATTTTTTTTCTATTCTTTAGTCAACTCATCACCTAAAAAAAGAATTTTTAAAATAAAAGTAAGCCTATCTTATAGTTATTATTTGTCTACAAAGCCTTTTCTTGTTCTTTATTTTTATATATATATTAATATGTAAAGATAAAATAAGTATCATAGTTTTCAAATGTTTAAGGGATAATTTTTTTTTCATAATGAGAATTTAATGGATTTTTCCTTACCATTATAGTATTACTGATATTATGTTATAGCTTAATCTCGTGTACCAAATGCATCTGGAAGGATGCTATACTTTATATCATAATAATTAATGGATAATTGGAGGTTCAAAAAATTTTCATTATGCTTAGATAATTTTATTCTGGCATTTGCTATATACTTATGATTATTGCAATATTTTTAATAATAATTGTTTTTTGGTGTTCTTCTTTACATTACATTATTTATGATTGAGATAAAGCTCAATCTTGTATGCCAAACACATACAGAAGGATGAAATATTTTTAATCATAAAATAATTTAATGAATTTTGGCATCAAAAACATGATATATATTATCAATAGAGAATAATCTCATATATGCTACATGAACATTGGGTGAAACTTTCTCTTTAATATAAAGATTATGTGATATGTATCTTCTGTGTATGGGATAATTTTTTTCTTTTAATAATGAAAATTTAATTGATTCTTCCTTACCATTATAGTATTACTGATATTATGGTATAGCTTAATCTTGTGTGAAAAACACATCCAGCTGGATGCTATACTTTATATAAAAATAATTAATGGATATTTTGAGGTTCAATAAATTTTCATTATGCTTAGATAATTTATTCTGGCATTTGATATATGCTCATGGGTTATTGAAATGCTTTTAATTATCATTATGTATTGGTGTTCTTCTCTGCATTAAACTATTTATGATTGAGATAAAATTCAATCTTGTATTTAAAACCCATACATAAGGATGAAATATTTTTAATCATAATAATTTAATGAATATTTGCATCAAAAACATGATTAATATTATCAATAGAGAATAATCTCATATACTCTACATGCACATTGGGTGACACTTTCTCTTTAATAATAAAGATTATGTGATATTTATCTTACGTGTAAGTGATAATTTTTTTCTTTTCATAATGAAAATTTAATGGATTTTTCCTTACCATTATAGTATTACTGACATTATGGTATAGCCTATTCTCATTTGCTGAACACATCCAGAGGGATGCTATAGTTTATATCATAATAATAAATGGATATTTTAAGGTTCAATAAACTTTCATTATGCTTAGATAATTTTATTCAGGAATTTGCCATATCCATATGAGTTACTGCAATGTTTTTAATAAAAATTTTGTATTGGTGTTTTTCTTTGCATTAAATTATTTATGATTAAGATAAAACTGAATCCTGTATTTCAAGCATATACAGAAGGATGCAATATTTTTAATCATATTAATCTAATGATTTTTTGAATCACAAATATGATTAGTATTTTCAACATTTACTTATTTTATATTTCTCCCAATTTATATTGTAGAATACCTGTTCTTTAATATTAGAAATTTCAAGATGTCTGCAGAACTCCTAAGTTAGTAATTATTTGACCTTCTCTCTTAATTTTGATGTACAAATTTTTTTTTGTCTGATAAGGAACAATGCAACAATCTACAAGTGAAATTGAAAAAATCTAAACTAATAGGGAAGAATTTTGAATATAAGCATGGACAAAATATTAAAAGTGATTTATGGGTTGCTAGAAAATATGGTATTGAAACAAATGGAAAGCAACTACACTTTTTTCCTAGAGATTTTGTAGAAAATCAAGTTAACCCTGACCAATACTATACTTTAGAGCCTGGATGCAATATCTTTTATTATAAAAACTCATCCATTTCAATTGCTATAGCACAAACATTTACCATTGAAAATCTTAAGAAATTAGGAATTCTTGAAGCTACAATTCAATGTATGAAAGATTTGTCTTACTGTGAACATCCTGTTTTGAATAATAGAACTCATGGTAGAGGAAGTCAATTTGGGAAGATGTTTTGTGGGGGGTGGCTTTTGGATCCAAAAAAAACTTTATTTCTCTGTAAGTACTTTTTCAAGTTAAATAAATATTTTTTTCATTTATTTAAGATATTTTGTTACAGGAGAATATTCTGCTAAACCAATTGATTCTGTGGAGTATAAACGTTGTATGGAGAAAATTCAATTATTTTTTATTTTTTTATAAAAGAATTTCTTCTTTAAAGTATCAAGATTCTGTTCAACTCTGTCAAAGCTAGGGATTAGTGGGTTTGGAGATGTCACTGATTGTGAAGAAATTGAACCATTAAGTAGTAATCTGATATGGACAAATGGATCTGGTTGTAATAGTTTTTTGAATGATATTCATGTTGATTCTGATTTTAGTGAGTACACCTTAGAAATTTTTATTCCTAAGGACACTCTGAACAACACTCTTCACCTTAACCATGATTCAAAAAAGCCACGTCAAATAGGTGGAGAACATACTTTCCCACATAGCTTGTTAAATAAATTTTGAGGCAACTTATGGAATCACTTCTTCTTTATGGCCAGCCAACTGTCTGAAGAGTTTTAATTCAAGATACCATGAAGCTCCTGGATTCACTTGTATTGGTACTTCAATTCAAATCAGATTTAGACTTTTTCACACCTTTGAAAAGCCTCACGAATTCGATATCAATATTTCTGAATACTTGGATATAGAGCTAGAAGAAGCTAGATTATATTATCTAATTGAAAAACTTGAAAGTTACATAAAAAAACCTGATTTGACAAGTATAAAAATAAAGCTAGATAGCTATTATTTTTCTAATGTCACCAAAGACCTTGAAAATTTAACAGAGGATGAAAACATCAAAATTCATTTATGTACTAAAAAATGTAAAAGACATTAGTAGATTATCAATAAAATGATATCTGGGTCAGATTTATAATTTTTTTAGTAGTAATAAATGCATGATACATGTATTTACCATAGTTTTTTTTGAAAGATCAAAAATAGATGTGAATTTAAGAACTTTAAATAAACAAACATTTATTACAAAATATGATACAATCCAATGAAATCTAAAACTTCAATTAATAGAATCCATCCAAAAAAACTCAAGTCCAGAATTCATATCATAGATTTTAAACTTACTCATTGAGTATAGATGGAGAGTAAAAGTATACAAAAGCTTAAAAAATTTTACCTGAAGCTCCCACAGGTCTTTTATAAATTTTTGAAATTTCAATATTGGCCAATTTTTGCATAAATCCTTTTTTGTTATAAATTAAAAAAATCTTACACATATTGTAAGAATAATTTTCTTTTTCAACAAATTAAGTCCATTTATTATGAATTGGGTTGAATGATATTTTTTAGTAGGCTTAATTATTTAATGCTTGAGAAAAAATCTTTATCTTTTAGCTTAAAATTTAATATATATTTAATTAATATTAAAGTGAACTTTTTGATTAAAAATTACAAGTCAATTCAACAAATCACGAATAATTTACATCAATTTTTTCACTTCTTCATATAAAATGTTTGATTTTTCTCTTTATTTCACTAGTTTCACCTTTTAAATTTTTAAAAAAAATTAATATTGGAAATTGTTTTAAATGATTATACAATGAAATAAATTTTATTCTCGCTATAAATTTCAATATAATTCACATTTTTTGACATTATTTTCTTGGTTTTTACTTAACACCAATTCTTCTTCATTTATAATGCTCATTTGAATTTTCCAATATTTTTTTTTTCATAAAAGGAACCATCTTTTTCAATATACTCCCATTCATCTTAATTTTTTCTAATACTTATAAAATTGAGTTAATGTTCCCCTTTAATAATTTAACTGTGTTAGTTTAGCTCATATGTTATGTAATAAACATCATGATGCCATCTATTATGGGTATTGCTTTTCTTAATTTTTATGAGATTTTTGTAATTAATATTCATTTTTATGTACTAATCATTTTGCTTTATTTGTACTAGCAACTAAGTTTGCATTAGTTTTATAAAGCTTTTTAAATAACTTAAGACTGGGAAATTTGATTTAAAGATGATTAAAATTGAGAAAAAATAGAAAACATTTATATTTTTGAAACTTTCATTACCCTTCTATAGCTACCTGATCATATTAAAGATATTTTTCAGATATTCACTTTTCAATTATTATTAAAATTGAATTATTGAATTGTTCATCTGATATTTTATTTTTTGAGAACATAAAGATTTTGCTTAGAATTATAATGAATTATATTTTAGAGATAATCTTCTTAATCTTTGAAACATAAAATATTGATAAATTTTTGTAAGAAAAATTATTTAAGTTTAAAAATCAATCAAAAAACTTCTTATTTTTTTGTTGTATTAAAGATAAAATCTAAAAAGGATGATTCACTTGCTATTTTTACATTTTTTTTTTGCAGATATTTTGGTTTTTTATTTATATTTCTTTGATATGTCTCTAAAAATAGGAAACATGATTCATTTACTGGAAAAGGTAAAGATTAGTTGTAAGTGAGCATGATTTAGCAATGAGTTTTATTTTGATAAATTTAAAATGGAGTCTTATATTATTATATGCTTCTGAAGCATATGAAAAACCAAAATTATTTACAAATAAATTAAAAGAAAATGAGTTAGATTGGGTATGTTGAAGCTTCATTTTATTTAGAAATCTAAATAGTGTCCATTATTCTTTTGAAAGAATTTACATATGACAAAACTACATGTCTTATAAGTTTTAAAATCAATGAGAAAATTTGATTTACCATTAGCCACTCTATATTAATTAAGGGACTTATTTGAGTTAAATATATCAAGAGAAGCTGGATAACATAATTATTCATCCTAAAATTTGAATTTTTGTAAAATAAATTGAATGCCTATAAATCAATTTTTGAAGAATAAGAAGAGCTGCATCATTATTAAGCATCATATTTGACATGATAATATTAACATATAAAGTTTTATTAAACTAATCATACATTAAATGAGTGACTAAAATTCAGTATGTAGACAAATTATTGCATCCAATTGTTTGAAAGATACTTTGAAGTGTCTAGTTGATAACCTAAAGTATTAATTTTAAGATTTATGGATGTATGATTTTGATTTTTGTAAAATAATTGAATCATTTAACCCTATACAAAAATTAGAAACATATTTTTTAAGTTTTTTCTTTTCTGTGTTCTGATGCCATGAATTGATTTACATGAAATTTTAAACAAGAATAAGATTTAATTAAATTTCAATTGAATTTTATGGTTACATAATTTACTTTTATCTGAAAGTGATTTGTGTCACTATTTATTGAACAGAAATTTCAAATCATTCTTAATCAGAGGCATATTAGTTTCTGGGCTGTATTCAATTGCTTTATTTTAATGAATCAAAGAAAATATCTCTTAAAAGATTAAACATATTTAATATTTATTGTACATGATAAAATGAGAAAATAAAAGAAATTCAATAAATGTTCTGACTTTCAAGCTAGAAAAATGATAGGTATCTAAATTGTGAAGCACAGTAGCTTTAAAAAATTGTTATTTTTTCTTATCAAAGGTAAATTTTAAAGTTAAATAATTTTTCTCAGTCACATTCATAGAATGTAATACTGATTTGATGTATTTTCCCTACTTCAATTCCTGAGTATTGTTTAACCCTATATTGTATGTACATCAAGTTTCAATTTGAAATATTAAAGGATTTTGAATGGATTTATATTAAATAATAGTTAGTAGATTAGAAAAATTTGTACCCCTAGAGGTTATAGAAAACTGAAAAAGAAAAATGTATACAGGGGTCACCATTAATAAATTTTTAATAAATTATTTTTTTACTTAATATTTTTGTTTTATAAGTAGCACCCAAAGAGTAGTAATAGAGGACATTAGAGATTTTCTTATAATACATTTTCATTAATTGGAGACATAGACAAAGATGTGTTTTTTTTATTATTAAAAAAACCTGTATATTTTTGCAAAAAATACCTTATAAAGACTTTTTTAAAATTTCTTTTTAATAACATTATGACTTTGTAATAGTTGTAAAATTTTTTACCACATAGCAAAGATGTCTCATAAATCTCAAAAATAGAATATAGAGATACTCAGGGAATCCTTTTTAAGGAATGGGAAGAATTCACTTTTAAAAAAATTACATTGCACTCAAAAAAAAGGCAAAAATATAATTTTACAAATACCTAAATAAAATTATTTTATGTGTTAATTTCTTTACTTACAGAAAAAAAGGGTGAAGATGGCTGAACAATATTCCAATGATTAATAAAATCTTATGAAACAACTTTAGAAATTTTAGTAGGACTAGGAGTGTTGAAATTTATTGAAAAAGCGCCGGTTGAGTCTATCAGTTGTTGTATGATAGCAAAAATATAATGATAAAGATTTTTACAAATTATTTCTTCACCTTTATACGTTTTCTTACTCTTTTTTCTCAGAAATCCAATTTGTGTTATGAATTCCAAGAATTCTGACACTTTAAGCTGCCAATAGTCCTGCGATGATAAAAATAGACCCTGAACTCCATCAAGTAAGTAAAAAGAAAATGATTAAAACTTGTGGTTCCCATACTTTGTATTCATCTTTTGAATTGATTGGTTTTGGCTCTCATCATATTTTTCAATATCAGTATTTTTCTTTTTTGTAATTAACCGTTGTTGCTTCTTGATTTCGGCATTAATCATGCTGGCATGAGCTACTCCAGATTTAATGATTATTATTGAAATAATTACATCAATGATTATATTTCAGAATTGAAGCAGTGGTATGATCAAAAAACTTGTATTGCTTGATTGCAGTGACAAGCCTTCTGAAACTTTGTGAACCTTACTTTTCAGATGTGTAAGGTAGTCTATAATTTGAAGACATCATTTGATAGGACAATCTGGATTCAGGCATGATTCAGGAGTCATGATTGTAAACTCTTGTGATGTTAGGTAGAGTGAAGACACAACCAGGGATGCCAACATGTGAAGCTGGTGAGAAGTGGGGTTTACTAATCTTAAAACCATTTGTAGAATCAATGATTCAGGGTATGAATTCCTCTTTGAAGCAGAAAGATTGTTTTCATTTGGTTCATTTGCATTGTACAATTCTTCAAGTTTTTCAAAATATATATTATCAACCACCCACATCTGCAAAGGGTTGACATTGAGAAATTTCAAAGCTGAATGAAAAAAAGGAAAGTAAATAGTAAGAAAAGAAATAGAAAATCAAAGAAACTGAAATTAAGAAATACATAAAGAGTTTATTAAATTTTGCAAGCCAATCATTGTGAGACAATTTTTCCCATAAGAACATCAACTTCGGCATAGCAGTGCTATGCTCTTTAAGGGAAACTGATTTTTGCACATTCAATATGATCTTGACATCTTTCTCAGCCTTAAGTATCTTATTTCCAATAATTTTTTCATCAAAATATTGATGTAGCTCCACTATTTACTTCTTAAATGTCAGATTGTTGATCATAGTAGAAGTGTAAGGGAGTGATTGAGTAGGTAAAGTATCTGACAATTTATTTGAAAAGATAACTTTTGGAATTGAAATATTGATGTCAGAAGACGATTGAGTAAGGGATGGAGCATTTTGAAATGAAGTTGAGGGTTTTTTCTGTAATGATGTATCAGAATCACTTTCTTCATCTACTGATTCCTGAGCCTGAGAAGAAGGAGGATCAATAATTTTTTCTTCATGTGTTGGCTCATCAGTTGATATTTCTTCATTAACATTGTTATCTTCTTCAGCTTCATCATCATTTTCTTGAGAGGATGCTTCATTATTATCAGATTCAGAGGAGGAATGATGTCTTTTGAAAATTTAATGATAGATAAAAAAATTATAATTAATTATAAAAAAAAAGAATCAACTTGAAGTTAGCTTTGAAGTAAAAAACATACAATAAATTTGTTTTCTTTACAAAAAAAAAACTTACTTTTTAGAAATATTTTGGGTGGCTTATTTAGACTTTTGAGATTCTCCCTGAAATGAATTTTTGGGAGGAGGTTTAGTAGCCTGGACAAAATATGAGCCCTTTAACAATTTAACTCGTTTATATCATCAAAGATTTTGTTGATTTTCAACACCAGATTCTGAACCTTCACCTTGGGGATCAACTTTTTCTTTGTCATTTTCATCAAATTTAAGTATAAAGAGAAATCAATTACTTGTTTCAAATATTTTAAGTAATTTAATAATCAGTTTAATTGAAACAAATAATTAATTTAATAGTATAACTTATTTCAAGTGAGAATTAAATTTTATTATATTAAATAATTATTTTAATTTATTTATTAATTTTAGTGACACAATTAAGGGTCAATGAAGCACCAAATATTTATGGATAATATTATATGATAAGTTGTATTTAGTATATAAATTATAATAATTAATTTTTAATTACATTATAAGTTAAGTATTATTAGGCTTATAATATAATTATTAATTTATTAATTTTTAGAAATATTAAATACATTAAAATGTGCTATGATTTTATAGAATATATTATTTTTTTATGTAATAAAAAAATTACTTAATAATAATATTAAATATATTAATTATTTTACTTATTTATAAAATATATTTATATAATTTTATTATTTTAATAAAATAAATTATTGTAACTAGATAATACATAATGTTATTCCCTTACATGATTCCATTAATTTTTTATATAATTTACTGGGCTCCTGAGATAGCCTGGCTGACACTACCTCACTCTAAAAAATAGCAAAAAAATACTATGACTTTTTCTTTTTATATTTTTTTAACAGAGTAGGAAGATTTGAAATTTCTTTTCCAGGTATTCATGCATCATTTTCAGATGATTTGTTCTTATATCTCAATAAATATTCAATACCTCTTTCAGAAATGATAATTGTATCATTGAGAATTTTATCAATTTCTGAAGTTTCTGTGACTTCCAGAGGATTTTTCTTAGATCTTCCCCTTCTTTTGGAATTTAAGCCACTGTTGGAAGTATAAAGTTTAAGCAAGTAAATGGGGAAAACAGAATGTTTTTAATTATATGGAGAATACAATTTAACTTCTACTGCATTATCTTCAACCATTCTTTTAACAACAAATGGTCCTACAAAATGATCTTTTAATTTGTTATTTCCTTGTAAATTGAAATGGACAGTATATATTAACACTTCATCAACCTTATTTAATGTTTATTCTTTATAGTACTTATCCCATCTGTTTTTTTCATATTCAAATGCCTTATCAATACAGCTTTGAGCATGTTTTCTGCATAGTTGTTGCATTTGCATAAAAGATTTTACACCAGGGTGTAGATCCAACTTGGGTAATTTATTATTTAGAATCTGAGCAGGAGTATTTGGGACATAACCTAACCAAAACTCAAAAGGCTTTTTCTCAGTGACAGAATGAACAGTGATATTATAAGCAAAGTCAAGAGCTGGTAATAGAGTAACTGAGTCATGAGTAAATCTGTCATTTTCTTTATATTCTAATCCAATAGTACAATACCTTCTAATCATATCTTTCAGATTTCCAATCATTCTCTCAGATAAACCATCAGTCTGAGGATGGTTATCTGTAAACAATTTTAAATCACAGTCACAAATATCCATCAAAGATGTCCAAAATTCAGATGTAAATTTTGGTTCTCTATCAGAGGTATAATGGTTTTTAGAAATCCAATAATATTACACATATAAGACCACCATTAGAAAGCTAATTCTTTTGTGGATACATCTTTGTGGGTGGGAATAAATTTTCACATTTTGGTGAATCTATCCACTATTACCCAACAAGAGTTATAACTGTCTTTACCTGCTACAGGAAGACTAGTGACAAAATCCATGTTAATGATTTGCCAAGGAGCATCAGGTCCTTCAATATATTGTAACAATCCTTCTCTTTTACCTGTCAGTCTTTTAGATTTTTGACAAGAATCACAAGATTCAGCATATAATTTAGTGTCTTCAGACATATTAGGCCACCACGCAGTGTTTTTAATGCTGATTGAGGTTTTTTCAATTCAAAAGGTCCTGCTAATATGTCATCATGACAAAGTTTTAAGATGGTTTATTTCATGGAAGGAGGAATAACAATCACATTGGTCAGTTTTCTACTGTAATAAATATAACCATCTTCAATGGAAAACTTTCCTTTACTCAAAGCATTTTGGTACTTTGGAGGAAGAGTTTTTATCAATTCATAAATAGAAGCATTATTTGGATCATTAAATATTGTTACTAATTTATTTAAATCAGCATCTTTATCATATGAATTCATAATTAATTGCAAGAGTTCTTCTTCCATATCAACAATGTATATAGCATTTATATGTACTGTATCATCTTCAAGTACATAAACTGGATTGGATAAATCATTTGGAAGAGGTAATCTAGACAACATATCTACATTTGAATGAACATTTCCAGCCCTGTGAATAAATGTCATTCTACCTCTGTATTCTTGAACAGCAAGTTTCAACCTAAACATATGTCTATTTGGAGTTTTCAAGTTCAAGAGAGATTTCACAGCACTTCAATCAGTAACTAATTAAAAATTTTGGTCATCTAGATAATAATGAAGCTTTTCTAAAGCCCATACAACTGCTAAGCACTCCAACTGAGTTGCACCATACTTAAATTCACTCTTTCTCAAGGTTCTTGAAATTTAACAAATTACTACTTCTGAAACTTTCTCATTAATTATTTGTTTCTGGTGTAGAGCAGCACCAATTCCAATAAATTTTGCATCTGTATAAAGAAAAAAAAGCTTATTAAAATCAGGAAGGGCAAGGATTGGAGCTTACATTAAACATTTCTTTAATGTATCAAAAGCTCTTTGAGTATCCTCATTCATATATATAATAGCCACCTCTTTTCTTGTTAGCTTGGTAAGTGGTAAGGCTAAGACTGGATACTTCTTAATATATTGTCTATAGTAGCTACACATTCTCAAAAAACTTTGTACTTCCCTTACAGAATTTGGTGCTATCACATTTTGGATAGCAGCAACTTTTCCTTGGTCTACACATATTTGTAAGCCAGAAACTACATGACCTATGACTTTCAGGGATTGACAACCAAATTTACACTTTTTTAAGGAGAGATTCATGTTAATTTCATCCATCTTATGAAAGACTCTATTTAATTGTTGGATATGTTCATCAAAAGTTTTAGAATAAACTTTGATGTCATCAATATAAACCATTAACCATCCTTCAATTATTTCCTGAAGAAATGTGTTATCCATTACTTTTTGGAATACTGAAGGGACATTTTTAGGGCCAAAAGGCATCCTAACATATTTTTAAATTCCCATATGGGTTTCAATTAGCAAAAAATTCTGGGAATATTTTTCAACAGGTATTTGATGATATCCTTTATTTCCATCTACACAGCTTATGAATTTTTCACCTTGCAAGGTAGCATGTATAGAGCTAATTATAGGTAAAGGATAAATATCATTCTAAATATAAGTGTTCAAAGCTCTATAATCTCCACAAAGTCTAGCTTTATCTTTCTCATAGGAGATCAAAGCTGGAGAGATGACAAAATATTTGGGTGTAACATCAACTTTTACAAAAATATTAATACTTAATAAAGTTGAGATACTATCTTCAATATCTTTTCTCTTTGTGTGAGAAGCAGGACAAGGTTTTTTTTAAGGCTAGGAGGTATTTCATCCAATTTTCAGGATAAAAAAATTTTCATTTCATCTTTAATCAATCCTAACACATGAGAACCATGAGAAAAAGCCATTGTGAAAGATATAATTAATGCTTCTATTGAATCTTTTTGATCATTAGTCAATTGATCATTAAATGAAGCTGTATCAAGTTCAGACAATAAGACATCCATTTCCTCTGTTTTTCTGCCTTTACATTGGACCAAATAATGACAAGATATTAATAAGGGTGCAGAATGCTTTTTAGAAGAAGAAATTTTAAATTTTCTTTTCCCATTGATGCCCAAGGTATAACAATTAATTGTAGGATTGAATTTAATGCCAAAAATAGTTAAAATGTCATTTCCCATGATAAAACAATTGCTTAAATTATCATTTTTCATAGCAACAAATTCACAAATAGCTCTGACAAAACCACCATTATATTTAAAAAACACATTGGTCTTTTATTTGCCAATGGGACATAAAAAGAACCATAAACATTCCATTTTTAAAATTTTTTAGGTGATAATTTGCATTGATAATCCAAATCCACAGAAGCCAGTGCTTTCTTAAACACCACACTTCCTCCAGCCCCAGAGTCAAGAAAAACCTCAAAACTTTACAATTTATGATAACTGGTTCTCTCAAAGGTGATATAAAAATGGAACTGTTAGTAATATCTCTAATAAATTCAGCATTTTCTACAGAAGATAAGTCAATATCAAAATTTCTAGACCAATTATCTAAATATTGGATATCCATTTCTAAAACTAGAACTTCTTGAGAAGAATCATGGTCATAAGAGATATTACTATTACAGTCACTTGAAAAATCATCTAGATTAACATGAGTATTTTCAGATTCCTCATTTTGTTCAATAAGATGAATTTTCTTTTCACAAATATGTCATTTCTTCCATTTTTTTTACATTTAAAACAAGTGTTAGTTGCATATTTCTTTGGTGAAACTGGGGCAGAAGGTCTACCATTTTGTCTGGAAGTTTTGTGGAAGGCTTTTGCTGGTAATGATAAGATTTTAAAGGATAATTCCTTGGTTCATATATATGATTTAGTAGAGCCTCATTACAGATATTAATAAAGGAAGATTTCTCTCTTACATGATAAGTCGTTACCACAATCAAATCTCTCATAGAATTTGGCAATTTATAGAGAATTTTATCTCTTGAAATATCATAATCCATTTTATGATCCATGGCTATATGAATTTTTGTAATTTTCATAAGGAAAAAAATAGGTTTTTAAGGAGAGGAAGATACATATTTAGAAGTCTCATATAATTTCTGCTGGGCAAGCCTGAATTTGGAACCACCAAATTGGTTTTCAATTAATGTTTTCCACTCTTCCCAAGTATAATGTTGATTGTCCAATAAGACATATTCATACCACATTAAATTTACATTGAAAATAAAGAAATTAATTTAGAGACAATTTATTCATCACACTACCCAATATAGGGGGTGGACTTGCTAGCAAGTCCTCAACCTGAACTGAGATTGAACTCAGACTGAACTCATAATGAACCCAAACTAAACTCTACTTGAAAACCCACCTAAAACTGTTCTTCATAGTGGTTTTCATTCCTTATTGTAGGGTTCCTTAATCAATAGCTTAATTTGTGTTCAATCTGTGGTGAGTTTGGGTCCAAGGTTCTGGACTCGCTAGCAAGTCTGCCCCCCATATTGTTTGGTGTCAGGAAATTTATAAGAGTTTTTCAGATTATCAATTCTATGAACAAAGTGTAGCCAGTCAGATAAAGAGTCACAATCAAAAGTGGGATACTGATCTAGTCTGGGCCAATTTTTCTGGCTACTGGGATGGTCCATCTTTTGATTAGAATTATTTAACATTAATAATTCTTGAAATTTATCCAGGTGTTCAGAAATTTAATTATTTACAGAAACAGCTGGTTCATGACCATTAAAATATTTTTTTCTTGAAGAAAAAGATTCTACAGACTCATTTTCAGTTTGCTTAATGGCTGAAATATGGGGAAGAAAAGAGCTGCTTTGTTCAGGCCCCTTTCCTTTATTTTTATGCAACTTAGGGCAGCATTTTCATGTACACCATAATGATTGACAGTTAAGGCTGAGAATTTTTTCTTTAGGTCAGACAAAGAATTTATTATCCTTGGAATTTCAGACATCTGGTCATTTATTTTTGCAAGGGATAAAAAATTTCTGTCCTCAAAAACTGTGTATTTGGTACTCAGAGCTTGGAAATCATTTTTCAGCTTTTTCAACTCATTTTTTAAAGACATAACTTCACTTTTCAATGAATAATTCTCTTCAAAAAGAGGGTTTAACTCACTCAAAGTTTTATGCAGATGAATATTTTTATCTGTGATGGCTTTATGATCACTCCTTATTTGTTTTTGTTGGCTAAGAACAATATTCAAAGTTTCTTTGATTTTAAAATAAGCTGTATCTTGTACAGAAGAGCTCACTTAAAAATGTAAGTGCAAATTTTTTAATCTATCAATCTCATTTAATAATACATCTCTCAAATTTTTGTTTTTTACAGTATTTAAATCAAGTGTATCTTTCAATATATCCTCAGAAGGTTTCTCAAGCAAGGTATAGAATTCAAGCAAAACAGAATAATTTTTAATTTCCAGAGAAGGATTAATTAAAGAAGTATAAAATAAATGTAATGGTTCATCAAATGATAATTTACTAATTAATTAATTAGGGCTACTCATCAAAGGAAGTTGTCACTTTAAAGGTTTAACTGTTCTTTCACCATTATCCACCATACTTCCTGTTGGAGAAGATTTGTTATTATAAATACCAAAATTTTTATCAAACAAGTTACTTACCAAGGTAAGGGAGGAAACTTCCCCTGTGCCTTTTTTCTTCTGCCTTTCTGATAAGGATGGGCCTGAGGAGATTGATGGTAGGTTTGTGTCCTGGATAGGCCAGGGTGTTGAGATTCTGAAAGCTGAACATTCTGTTTGTAATAGATCATCAGGTAGTCCCATCTCCACTGTTCCACTTGTAGAGTGTTTTGAATTTGAGTGAAAGAGCTGGGTGCCTAATGGGGCTAAGGCTGAGAGGCTGGAAAAGGAGGAGGTTGAACCTCCTTTTGATTTAAGAGCTCCTGCATCTGTTGCCAGAGTGTGTCTACTCTTGCCTTTTACTTCATGCTTTCTGCCTTCAGTTCTTTTATATGTCTGGAAAGATTGTTTAATTGTTGCGTCAGAGGGTTCTTTTTTATTTTTATACCTTTGAGAAGAATTCCCTGATTCATCTGAGGTTTTATTTCTTTCAGAGTAGTTTGGTGAGGGGGTTTGCCACTTCTCCAGAGATTTCTATGTCCTGAAGAATATGAAGGTTTTTTGTCAGTTGAAGAATTCTTGTAAGATAATTTTGAAGAACCTACATATTCATTATCAACATCCACATTGATTTCATCAACATTAAGATTATTCATGCTGTTTGCAAAACTACTGGACATAACACTGTGATCAAAAAATCAAATGGATTTAATGATATAAATTTATATGTTCAATCAAAAAAAAATCAAATTATTTCTTAAAAAATTAAAATTTAATTTAAAAAATCAATTGATTAACAATAAAAATGTAATAAAAAATATGTAATTAAAAATAATATTATTAAGAAATAACAATAACTATTAAGGGACCAACCAAAAAGGTTTAATAAATCAAACAAAAATAATTAATACAAAAAATATATATTTGTAATATTTGGAATAAAAACTGAGTACTATTTTGGTCAACCAATAAATCAAAAAAAACTTATTTAACAATTTTTTTTATAAATTTTTAATGACACTATAGGAATAAGAGTATAACTCTATTATGGTCAACTAAGAAAAAAAGTAAAAATAATAAATGATTACTTACACTCAGTGATTCAGAAATTAGGACAAATCACTGTTATTGCAATAAAAATTTAATAATATATTTGAGAGGTGAAAAGGTTTACTTACTATAGTGATCTATAAATCACTTAAATATATATATACTTTAATATATTATTAACCAAAAAGATTGAACCCAAGATCAAAACACGGTGGCGGCAAAAATTTGCTTTTTTATGCTGTGGTCATCTAACATTGGCAGAGCCCTTTGTTGGTTTATTTAGTGTTGTTTTAAAATGTCTTAAATGACCTTGTTTAATAATTGGGTGTTTTTCTGGATTTATTCAGAGAATATTGGGACAGAGGGGATGTGGGTACTACCATTGGATAGCCCGGTTTTTCTCTATATTTTATGTCTAGATGACATTTTTACAATTTTAATTATTAAAGGGATAATTTTTCATTTTTCATTTTAAAAGATAGCTGTTTAACTTTGTTTTTTGTGTTTTATGGGCTAACATTAAGACTTGGGGTTAAGTGCTTAGTACCATTAGAATGAGCTAATTTTTCTCTACATTTTATGTCAAAATGTTGTTATAGCCTAATTATGTGTTTTAAATGTTTTAGTAGTTGTAGTAGATTTTTCTAATTATTTTGGGTATTTTTGGAGGTTTTCAGTGGTTTTCTGGCTTCAAAGTGGTCCAGCCGCCTCAGGCTGGCCTCCCAGCGTTGGGAGGCCCGCCCACCTTGGTGCTACAAGGCTGGGAAGTGTTTCTAGAGGGGTTTTATGCAATTTGGCACTCAAGAATGCCCAATTTGTTGGTATGCATGGGCTTTTAGGTAGAGGTCTGTGTGTACATAGTGAATAAGACAGTTTGGGGCAACTTCAATTATCATACAACCATCTGGAGGTGATATCATTGTTCCTCACTCAGTTTTCACTTTTTTTTAGCCACATTTGCCTGTGTTTGTTGAAAGATGAGTTCTTCATTTAACTTAACTTGGCAACTGGTTTCTCTGGTATAGTCTCGCAAGCTATATCAAGTTTTATTGCTGTCTCTGGTGAGGATTTGCAACCTACATCACGTATCATTGCTTTCTCTGGTGTGGACATTGGTCTACATTTCAGTTCTTTGGTTTGGTAGTCTGTCTGGACACTACTTTATTGGATGATCAGGAGTCAAGTGTTTTGGAAAATGGGCTTTATCAAACATGAACCAATTTACCGTAGAAAGCAAATCTCACTTTATTTTTCTAAAGGGACAGATGATTTTCACTCTTGGTTTTCTCCAACTCCATTGGTCAAGGCCTATAGCTTTTACTATAGGATTGTCTACATTTCTGGAACCCAACGTGGTAATTGAACCTGCTAGTTCTTTGGAATTTCTGTTTCCTTTTAATGGCTTCTAAGTCTTCTATTTCTGTGGTGACTGGCAGTGGGGGGGGGGGGAGGTCCTCTTGCTGTGATGGTTAGGGAGTGTGTTAGGATTAAAACTTGGGATGGTAACAAGTTTAATGGTGAAGATGTGAAGTGGTTTCTGGAGAAGTATGAAACTGCTGCTGGTGTGGATTGTGCTTCTTACCTGGACATGTTGAAGCAGATTATTTTCTTCATTGGTGATATGGCAGTGGAGAAGGAGGTTTTGGATATGTCTGGCTACAAGAAGAGGGACTGGAAGTTATTGTGTAGGGAGATGGTGGATAGATGGGGTTTCAGGTTCACTATGGTGGATCTGAACAAGGTTTTCAGTGAATGGCAGTCTTATGGTATTTTTGGTAACTTGCACAGGAACAGGAAGTTTCTGATACAGTTTGAACCTGTGGGGGAATATTTGGTGAAAGTGGAGGAGCTGGCTCATGAAAATGCTGTCAAAGATGTTTTTTGGTCTTCCTTGGCTAGAGATTTCAGGATGGATGGGTTGAAGGAGCTGTCAAAGAAGGACTTGATGAAGACTCTTTCCAATGAGGATCAGAAGTTTCCTGCCTTGAACAATGTGAAGGAAGCTGTGGAGGCCCATTTGAAGTTATTGGATGTGGACACCTATCAATAGGGGTGTGAAAATATGTCAGCAAAGTCAGTGAGGCTTTGGCTGAAGAGAAGAATAGAATGAAGAAGGAAGAGAAGAATATGGCAAAGTTTCCCAAACAGGAGAGTTACACAGTGGTGAAGCAGTTGGCTGATCTAAAAAAACAGCTACATATTTTTGTTCAGGAGTCTAAGAAGCCCAATATGGCTCCTTCTCAGCCAAGAGATTTTGATAGGAGGGCTGGTAGGAGTGATCCTTGGGTCTTCTATTTCTGCAGCAGGAGGGGGCACAAGTTTAATGATTTTTGGGATCTGAAAAGAGATGTGTCAGAGGGAAAGGTGAAGTCTGATGTCAGGGTGTTCAAGTTCCCTGATGGTTAATTTGTGAATCCCATTGAAGGGCAGGCATCTGTTGAAATGGTCAGGAGAAAGAGTGGTCTCAATCACAGGAGGCCAAGGTTTGAGGAGATTCTTGATCAGGGGAAGTCTTCTGGTAAGGAAGATGATGATGTCAAGGGAAATGGGAAGGAGGTTAAAAAGGTCTGTTTTTCTACTCCCTTTGGTGGATTGGAGTTGTATTCTTGTGGTGGACAGTCAAGTGGTGAATGCTTGGCTGGTGTTTATGATGTAGAAGCAGGAAATTTAGAAAGCCCTAAGAGCAGTTCTTAAGCCCAACCAAAGCCTAAGACTTCAAAGGTGGATCCTAAGCTGGGTGCAGCTATGAAAAAGTACAGCAAAGAGGAGCTGTACAACATGCAGAATGGGATTGCTGATATGGGCCCCCCTATTTCTGGTTCATTGGACATGAAATGTGAGCCAATGCCTATGGATGTTTATTATGACTCTCAGGAGGATGTCCCTTTGGCTTCATTGAAAAATCCTGCTGTAGTTAGAGGTTCTGGTGAAGGATCTGGTTTTATTTCTGTTGATGGTAAATCTGTTGGTGGTTTTGGTCCTCAGGAGATTTCTAGGACCAAGGTATTGAAGCCAAGGGCTCACTTTTAGAGGCCAGTATTTTCTGGCCAATCTAATGTTTTGAATCTTTTCTCGATATAATAAATGAGGGTCAGGTTTCCCTTTTGTATGGGGAGTTGTATGCTATCAGTCCTGGGTTGGCTGATAGACAGAAAAAGTTCTTGACCAGGAGAAGGGTTTCTTCTGGGGAGGTGGAATACATTTTTGATTCTTCTGAGAGAATTGGTGAGGGGTTGGAGACTCATTTTTCTGCACCTCTGGGTTATGTCAATGTCACTCTGAATGGCAGGGAGGCTAGGTAATTGGTTGATCAAGGTTCTCAGATTAACCTGATTTCTTTGTTTGAGTCTATTTATCTGTACCTCCCCATCAAGACAGGAATTGGTGGAAATTTAAGAGGGATTTTTGGCCAAGTCACTGAGTTGATTAAAACAGCTGAATTTGTGAAGCTGGATGTTGGTGGAGCCTCTGGGAAAGTTCATTTTTACATTGCCAAAGTAAATGTAAAAGCTGTTTTGGGTGGATAATTCTTGATGGATATTCAGGAAAGAATTGGTTATCAGTTTGATATGGGAATCAGTTTGAAGTTGACTGGTTAAGATTAGTGAAGACTTCAAATGAGGCTGTCATCTCCTGCAGATTATGGTTGGTAGACCAGGCTTGGCTTGACTTCAATGTGCCAGTGCATGGATTATTGTAGGAAAAGAAGGAAATGGGTGCTGCATCTGGTTTTTGGAGTGTGGCTCATGCTCTAGTGAGATTCTGACTTTTTTAGAATGATGAGGGCTGATGGCCCAAGTGCTACAACCTCTCCACAAGATGAGGTAGTCCCAGGTTGTAATACGTCAGCTCCCTTGGAGATATACCAAATAGGTTTTCAACTTTCTCATTTTAATTTTTCTTTTCAATGAAAGTATTCTTCATGTTTTTTATCAAGTATCTGATCTCTCTCAAGATTTTCAATTATTTTTAATTCAAGTTCAAGAAAGATGATTGTTTATATATCTTTATTGAGAGATATGCTGAAAATTTGTGGATTGGTAAGATTAGGGTCTAAAAGTCAGTCCTCCCAATTGTTCACTGCTAGGTTTTCTTCTATGCCTTTCAAAAACTTTACCTTGGCCACGTCTGTGAGCATTGGGGAAACCCCTGGTAATTTTTGTAGGATGAAATAAAACTCAAGAAAAGAAAATAAAAATTTCAAGATAACTAAAGAAAAGCAAGAAACAAATCTGAAGATAATCAAAAAAGAAGAATACAATTATTTTTGTAAAGATCAGAAAGATCAATTTTTGGGCCTTCAGCATGAGGTTAAACTGCACAAAATTTTGAAGGAAGAAGATCAGCAAGATTGGTTTTTGGGCCTTTGGCATGAGGTTAAACTGCAAGAATTTTTAATGAAGAAGATCAGAAAGATCAATTTTTGGGCCTCCGGAATGAGGATAAACTGCACAATTTAAGAAGATGTGATTCAGAAGATGAAACAAGATTCGAAGATTTAGAAGATGGAAGCAAGGATGAAGATGAGAAATTGCGGAAAAGTTTTGGAGTGGTGAGATTGGGGAATAAAAGTAAGTCCTCCCAATTGTGCACCGCTAGGGTTTCTTCTACACCTTTCAAAAACATTACCTTGGCCAGACATGTGAGCAATGGAGAAACCCTTGGTTTTTGTTCCAGTTCTGGTGGTGAAGATGCCCTGATGATTCCTCAAGTTGAATGCAGAGCTTCAAAGTATAAGAAGGTAGCACAGAAGATTAGGCCTTTCAATGAGTCTATGTCTGTAGGTTTGAATCCTCCTTTGAAGAGACCTCCTTTGTCAAGTGATCTGTACTGTACTCCTCTGGTGAAGAATACTCCAGATTTTGTGGAAAATGCTAGGGTGACTGCGGAAAGGTTAAAAATTGTTAATATTGGTCCTGATGTGTGGTTGTCTGATGAGGAAAAGAAGTTGTTGTTGCACGTTATTGTTCTGAGGGAGAAAGTGGTGGAATTTGTTGAAGAGGAAAGAGCTGTGTTGAAACACTCTTATGGGGAACCTTACTTGATTCCTTTTCTTTTCCATGAACCTTGGAAAATTAAACCTATTCCAATTCCAGATGCTATTAGGCATGATTTTGTAGAGATTGTTGGGCAAAGGATCAGGACTGGTTTATACAAACAATCGACATCTAGCTACTTAAGTCCAATTTTCTGTGTAAAGAAGCATAATGGGAAGCTGAGGGTGGTGCATGATCTTGGAGCCTTGATTAGAGTCACTATAAAGGATGCGGGAATGCCGCCAAGTGCGGAAGACTTTGGGGAAGCTTTTTCTGGAAGGGTGTGTTATGGTTTGGGTGATAATATGGGTTGTTATGATTAAAGGGAACTTCACACCAATTAACGGCCACTTACAATCTTTGAGAATCCCCTGCGAAGATTTCAGCTCACTAGTTTGCATCAAGGAGCAACTAATTCAGTAGCAGTATATCAAGCACAAATGGCTTAGATTTTACAGGATGAGGTTCCTACTTGTGCTGGTATTTTTATTGATGATGATAGAATCAAAGGACCCTACACCAATTATGAAAATGTGGTGCTTAAGGAGAGCCCTGATATAAGAGGATTTGTTTGGGAATATGCAATAACTTTAGAGAGAGTATTGTGTAGGATTGAAGAGGCTGGTTTGGCCATTTCTGGGTCAAAGTTTTGTTGTTGTGTTCCTGCTCTGGAAGTTCTGGGTCATATTTTATGTAAGGAGGGCAAAATTTTGGCAAAGAATAAAGTCAATAAATTTCAGTCATGGCCAAGGCCTAAAAACTACTTAAGTAAGGGTATTTTTGGGGGTTTGTGTGTACGTCAGAATATTTTTTAAAGATTTTTCTTCATTGGATTCATCTTTAAGAAGGTTGGCCAGGGAAGATGTGGAATGGGAATGGACTGATAAGTGTGAAGAGGCTATTCAGCAGTTGAAAAAGGTGGTGGGTGAAGATATTATTCTTCACAAGTTAGATTATGGTATTGGAGCTGGAAAACTTTTTCTGGAAGTGGACTCAAGTTATATTGCTGTTGATGCTATGTTGTCTCAGGAATATAAAACTGGGATGGTAAAGCCGGTAAGATATGAGTCCATGGTATTTTATGAGTTTGAATCTAGATATTCTCAACCCAAGTTGGAATTATGTGGTGTAGCAAAATTTTTGAGGAACCTAAAAACTGTTTTGTGGGGGCAGAATTTTGAGCTGCATGTGGATGTGAAATCTCTGGTTCAAATGATCAATACACCTAGACTCACAAATTCTCCAATGAAAAAGTGGGTGAAATTTATTCAGCATTTTTCTTTTGACCTGGTTCACAAACCTGGAAAAACATTTCCAATGTCAGATGAATTATCAAGGAGACCACCCACGGATAAAGATTCAGACTCTGAAGAATTTGATGAAGATTTTCCAGTGGCTAGGGCCAGCACAAAGGGTGCTGAAGATTTTTTTCTCCTCCCCCATAAGGCTAAACTGGATGATTGTTCTCTCCTGCCCCATGAGGCTAAACTGGAAGATTGTTCTCTCCTCCACAAAGAGGTAAAATTGGCTGGTTCTGATCTTAATTCTGGTGATCAGGATGTTTTTGTTAATGAACATGGGGTTGTTGTTTGGGATGGCTCAAAATTAAATAATGGTGTTTTTGTCTGTGAACTGAATTCTCTTAAGATTCAGTGAAATGAAAAGGACCTACCAAAGTTTAGGGATTGTTTTCCAGGATGGACTGGTTGTGTTACTCATGTGTGCACTGGAGATTTTGATGACAGGGTTGTACCCTTGGATGTTGTTTTGTTGGATTTTGAAGATGAGACCTGGGTTCAGAATGGTTTTACTTTATTATGGTTTAATATCTGTTAAACTTGGAGAGCCCAGATATTTGTGATGATCATACTTTGGTGGGATTAAAGAAGAATAGTCCTGGCTATTTAGTGTCAGGAAAAAGTTTGATGTGGAGGAGGCATCAAAATCCTCAAGTAGTGGTGACTCAGAAGAAGGGTCAAGATTTGGTATTGAAGTCTTTGCATGAAGACCTTGATCATAGAGGCTTTGGGGAGACTTATAGAAGAGCAGCAGATAGATTTTGGTGGCCAGGTATGAAGTTGACTGCTCAGGGTTGGGTTCAATCTTGTAAAGAATGTCAAAGAAGAAGTCACTTGAAGACTAAAGAGGTTGGCTGTGCTACTGGTGAATCAACTGTGTTTAGAAGAGTCAGTTTAGATGCTGTGCATATTAAGGAGGGAAGGTATAAATACTTGATTGTTTCCAGGGATGATTTGATTGGTTGGGTTGAGGTAGTGCCTCTGGTAAATTTGACTTCCAAAAATGTGGCAGAATTTTTGAAGAAGGAATTAGGTTTTAGGCATGGGTTGATGAAGTTGGTGACTGTTGAAGGTGGGCCAGAGTTTGGATCTGAATTTAAAGATGCTGTTGAAAGTATTGGTTCTAAAGTCAGACTGGATACACCTTATTATCCTAAAGCTTAAGGCATGGTTGAAAGAGGCCATCAATTTATCAAGAATTCTATGGTGAAAATGTGTGGAGATAGTTTTGAAAATTGGAGGCATTATTGAATCTTGGTTTTATTTGCTGATAGGGTCACTTTCAAGGTCTCTTTCAAGTCTAGAAGATTTTATGAAGAGGTCCAATGGCAATAACAATGATTTTTAGGGTTTTCCAACTCAGGTATGTATTTTCTATCTTAAAGATTTATTACTCAAATGTTAAGAGGTAAATCTTTTAATTATTATTATAATTAATGAATCAGAGTTACCTTGTTGTAAGTACTAAAACTATAATAAATAGTAATAAGTATTTGAATGGTAGTAATTGATTTAATAAAAGAAGTAAGTAATGGAATGAATTTCAAAAGAACAAAAAGAGAGGGCCTTTTATAGGCAAAAATGGGAGAAATAAAAACATGGAGTTAACACCACTTGATAAAAGGGTATAGAAAAAAGAAACTAAATAAAGAGTGTATGTGAAATAATAAAGATATACTAAATAGTGCGTAGATAAAAGGTATCATTTTATTTGAAATAAAAATTAGAATCCCTTGGTCTTTTGCATTTAGTAGAAAAAACATTTGATTTAAAATGGAGATTCAACCAAATCTAAATAAAGGAATTTGAAAAGTTTCTTTCTTATATAATTTTTTATATTTTTAATACTATTTTTATTACCTCTCATCTGTATTATTGAGCATAATGTTAGGGAGTAAAAAATGTGTGTGACAATTAATTATTTTTATTAATTATTTACATTACTTATTGTACTTAGCTAGTTAGTTGTAAGTTATACATAAGTAGTTTGTAAATAATCAATTATTAATAAGGATTAAAAGGCGTGGCTTCATCTCAGTAAGATAATTAATTATCTTACTGGATAAGTCTATTAGCCTGGCTGACACTCCCTCACTCTAAAAAAACAATAAAAAAATGCTATGATTTTTTCTATTTATACTTTTTTAGTAGAGTAGGAAGATTAGATATCTCCTTCCCAGGTATCCAAGAATCATATTCAGATGATTTATTCTTGAATCTCAATAAGTATTCTGTACCTTTTTCAGCAGTGATTATTCTGTCATTTAGAATTGTATCAATTTCTGCTGTCTCAGTGATTTCATTAGGGGTCTTTTTTGGTCTTCCCCTCCTATTGGGAAACAAATCAATATTGGATGTATAAGGTTTTAAAAGAGATATTGGAAATCCAGGATGTTTTCTGTCATATGAAGAATACAAAATAACTTCAACTGCATTATCACCAACCATTCTTCTTACAACAAATGGACCAAAAAATGGGTCTTTCAATTTTTTAATACCTTGTAAATTGAGGTGGACTGTAGAAATCAACACCTCATTGCCCTTCTTAAAAGTGTATTCTTTATGGGATTTGTCCCATCCCTTCTTCTCATATTCAAATGATTTTTCAATAAATTTTTAAGAATTATTTCTGCAAAGATGTTGCATTTGAAGAAAAGATTTTACACCAGGATTTAGATCCAATTTAGTTATTTTTTATTGAGAATTTGGGCAGCAGTATTTGGAACATATCCAAGCCAGAGCTCAGAAGGCTTTCTTTGAGTTACAGAATGAACAGTGCTATTATAAGTAAATTCCAACCCAGGAAGTAAAGTAACCCAATCATGAGTGAATCTATCATTGTCTTTATACTCAAGGCCAAAGGCACAGTACCCTCTTATCATGTCCTCTAGTGTCTGAATAATTCTTTCAGCTAGTCCATCAGTATGAGGGTGATGGGCAGTCAGATCACAACCACAAACATCCATCAGAGACATCCAAAATTCAGAAGAAAATATAGGGTCTCTGTCAGAGATTATGGCTTTAGGAAAACCAGCAGTATTGAACATATGAGACCACCATAAAAAAGCTAATTCTTTAGTGGAAACATCCTTGGGAGTAGGAATAAATTTACACATTTTGGTGAATCTGTCCACAATAACCCAACAAGAGTTATAACTGTCTTTTCCAGCAATAGGTAATCCTGTAAAAAAATCCATGTTTATTATCTGCCATGGTGCATCAGGAGGTTCATTATGTTGCATTAATCCAGCTCTCTTACCAGTTAATCTTTTTGATTTTTGGAAAGAATCACAAGATTCAACATATAATTTGGTGTCCTCAGACATATTAACCCACCAAGCAGTGTTTTTAATTCTGATCATTGTTTTTTCAAGATCAAAATTTACAGCTAATATGTCATCATGACAAATTTTCAAGATGATTTCTTTCATAGAAGGAGGAATAACAATGACATTAATCAACCTTCTTCTATAATATAGATATCCTTCATCAATTGAAAATTTACCTTTCTCCAAAGCCTTCTGGTACTTTGCTGGAAGGGCTTTAATTACTGCTTGTATTGAAGCATTTTTTGGATCATATAATATGGTGCATACTTTTTTTAAGTCAGTGTCCTTATCATATGAATCCAGAATTAGCTGCAATAGTTCTTCATCCATATCAACAACATATATTCCCTGAATATGAATAAGTTCATCCTCAGGATCATAAGCAGGATTAGAGTCATTATTTGGTAAAGGTAACCTTGATAACATATCCACATTTGAGTGAACAATACCAGCTCTATGAATAATTGTCATTCTCCCTCTGTACTCTTGAAAAGCTAACTGCCATCTGAACATATATCTGTTAGGTGTTTTCAAGTTTAAAAGGGATTTAACTGCACTGAAGTCAGTGACAAGTTTATATTTCTGGTCATCTAGGTAATAATGTAGCTTTTCTAGAGCCCACACTACAGCTTAACATTCCAATTGAGTAGCATCATATTTCACTTCACTATTTCTCAAGGTTCATGAAATATAAAAAATTACTACCTCTGATACTTTATCATTCATCACTTGTTTTTGATGGATGGCAGCACCCAGACCAATAAAACTGGAATCAGTATATAAAACAAATGTCTGATTAAAGTCAGGTAAAGCAAGAATAGGTGCTGACATCAAACAGTGTTTCATAGTGTCAAAGGCCCTTTGTCTTTCACTATTCCAGACAAAAGCAACATCCTCTCTAGTTAATTGGGTAAGGGGTAAAGCTATGACTTGGTAATTTTAAATATACTGTCTATAGTATCCACACATTCCCAAAAAACTCTGTAGCTCTCTAACTGTATTAGGAGCCTTCACCTGTTTTATGGCTGCCACTATGTTCTGGTCAACACATATCTGTAAGCCTGAAACAACATGACCAAGAACTTTCAAAGAATGAAAACCAAATTTACATTTTTCAAAGCAAGTGTCATATTTATCTCATCCATTTTTTGGAACACTTTACACAGGTGGTTGAGATTGTTCTCAAATTTTTTTGAGAATATAATGATATCATCAATATAACCCATCAGCCATCCTTCAATTATCTCCTGATTGAATGTGTTATCCATGACTTTTTGAAAAACTGAAAGTAAATTTTGAGGGCCAAACGGCATCCTAACATACTTATAAATACCCATATGAGTAGCAATCATCAGAAAATTCTGAGAATTTTTCTCAACAGGCACCTGGTGATATCCTTTATATTTCATCCAAAAAGATGATATATTTAGCACCCTGTAAGGTAGCATGTATAGAGCTAATTCTAGGTAAAGGATAGATATCATCAACAGTATAAGTATTTAGTGCTCTAGAATCACCACATAACCTGACTTTATCTTTCTAATAAGAAATTAGGACAGGTGAGATAATACAATATTTAGGTGTTTCAACTACCTTTTAAATAATATTCATTTTTAAAAGGGTAGAGATATTGTCTTCAATATCTTTTCTCTTTGTGGGAGAAGCAGGATAAGGCTTCTTCTTTTAACTAGGTGGTACATCAGTTAATGGACAAGACAATGAGAGTTTCATTTCTTCTTCAACTAATCCCAGTTCATGTGACCCATGAGCAAAGGCCATAGGAAAAGACTTTATCAAGTTAATGATGGAATCTTTATCCTCACCAGAAAGTTGTTCTCCAAAAGAGGCATTTTCAATTTAAGACATAAGGGCATGCATTTCTTTTGTAGATCTTCCTTTATATTGAACCACAGAATTACACATGTTCAATTCTGGTTTTAATAATTTTTTTGGGGAGGAAAAATTAAATTTTCTCTTCCCATTTATCCCCATTGTGAAGCATTGGTTTGATAGATCTAATTTTATGCCATATTTAGTTAAAAAGTCATTTCCTATGATAAACCAACTGCTTAAATTATCATTTTTCATGACAACAAAATCACAAATAGCTCTTACAAAACCATGGTTATATTTAAAAAATACTATGGCCTTGTATTTACCAATGGGGGACAAGACAGAGCTATAACCTCTCCAATTTTCAGAAGTGATAGGCATCAGTTTTGATTTATAGTCTTTATCCACTGAAGCAAGTGCTTTTTCAGATACTACACTTTCTCCAGCTCCAGAATCCAGAATAACTTCCATGCTGGTTCCATTGATCAAGACTGGTGCTTTGAGAGGGGAAATTACAATTGAGCTATCCTCAATGTTCCTTATGATCTCAGCATCCTCAACTGTATATAAATAATTATTATCAATATCAATAGTATTTAAATAATGAATATCTTCTTGCAGAATCAAGATTTCTTGTTGAGATTCATATGAAATATTGCTGGCACAATCAATTAAAATATCATCCAGTTCTATTGTGTCATCAGCCTTCTCCTCAGTTTTTTCAACTAGATTTATCCTCTTGTCACAAACATGGCCTTTCTTCCAAGGCTTGTTGCACTTGAAGCAAGTGTTTCTTGCATACTTTTTAGGTGCAACAGGGGCAGAAGGCTTCCCAATCTTTTCCAGAGGTTTCTGTTGGTAATTTGAGGGTTTCTCCCAAGTGGCTCTAGGAATGAATCTTCTGTCATCATACTTGTTGCTTAGAAGAATCTCATTACAAGTATTGATGAAAGAAGAAGGTTCTCTGGTGAACTCAGTCCTAGCCACTATCAAGTCTCTCAGAGACATTGGTAATTTATAAAGGATCCTGTCCTTCCATAACTCAAACTCCATATTTGGTTCCATAGCTCTTAAGATTCTTACAAGTTTTATTATGAGCTCAATAGGTTTATCAGTGAAAGAGCTATATTTAGTTTCCTCATACTGCCTTTGTCGAGCCATTCTAAACTTGGAGCCACAAAATTGTGCTTTAATCAATTTCTTCAAATAATTCCATGAGTAGTCATTTCTGTCCAGGAGAACATATTCATATGACATTAGGGTAACATCGGTAAACAAGGAAATTAACTTAGACACAATTTCCTCATCTGGTAGTTTGTAAGAATTTTTTAAGTTATCAATTCTGCAAATAAATTGCTGCCAATCAGAAGAAGAATCACCATCAAATGTTGGGTACTGTTCAATTTTTGGCCAATTCTTTTCATTTGAAGGAGTTTCCTTAGAACCAGATTATTTCTGAGTAAGGAGCAGCTGTAACTTCTCTATCTGTGCAGTAATATCATAGTTTAATCCTTCTGATGAAGGTCCTGGTGCATCATCAATTTTTGATGGAAACTCAGTGGTATCAACAGACATTTCTGAATCTAATTTTACTTTATATGAACTAGCAACAGGTAAACTTGGAGCATCCTGTACCCTTGGTTCCTTTAAGGAAGTTTCAGAATACTTTTGATCATTTAACAATGAATTCAATTTTTCTTCAATGGTTGTTAGTCTGGTTTTCACTTTTGGAATACTAGATAAACTTTCATTGATTGTTGCAAAAGATAACTGGGTTTTATTTTGAAAAGATAAATAGTGATCACTTAATCTTTTCAGGTTCATCTTATTTACCTCTAGCTCCAGGCAACAGGTAAATACAGTATCTTTCAGTTTAGACAAATCATTTTTGATATCTTGCCATAAAGCAACATTCTTTTCATGGTTTGCTTTGTAATGAAACAAATCATCAGAAACTCTCTGTAACTCACTCCTTAATGCTTGATTACCCTGTTCAGTTAACAAACTATTATATTTCTGAGTCAGTTGAATGTTTTTTATTGTATTATTTTGTTTAGCAATAATATCCCTCAAATATTCATCATTAATGTTGGCTACATCTGGAGTGTTTTTCAATAAGGAAACAGAGTAACTTTTCAGCATCTCATAAAACTGAGGTTCAAGTGTTTCATCAATAATAGCCATATCAGGATTAATCATTGAAGTAGCAATTAGAACTAAAGGATTAGATAAATTTGAAATTTGGGCAGCTTGTCTACTGTTCTCAGCCTCTACAGGTCTTACAGTCTCATCTCCTCTTCCAGAATTACCTGAGGGAACTGAATTAGTTACAAGAAATGGTACTTGTGAATCAATAGAGGGGCTTACCAAGGTTTTCTGGGTAAGATCATATTGTTTTTTCTTCTTCTTCCTCCTTGATAGGGGTGAGGAGGTGTGGGGTTGACTTGGCTGTGTCTTGATAGACCTGCTTGGGGTGTCTGTTGATTCTGAGACAGGTAATCCCACTGAGTGTTCAGCCAATCTCACTTCCACTTGAAGACTTCCACTTTCTCTGGCTGCTGGGGAGCCAATCGATGAAGATCCCTGGGGGGAGGAGGTCTCCTCTTCTCTTGAAGAAAAGGATCTATTTTTCTTACCTTCTCCTCTAGAGCATCTACTCTTGACCTCAATCTCAAGTTTTCTGTCTTTAATTATTTTATGTGTGTTGACAGGTTCTTTACTTGTTAAGGTAGTGGCATCTTTTTTCTTTTGAAGCCTTTTGGAAGTTCTTTTGGGGGGTTTATTACAGGTTTCTGTTCCTGAGTTGTTTCTACCAGAATTTCCACTTCCTCCATCTCTACATCTTGATTGGGGAAATGATTGATTAATTTGAGATAATTTACTAGTTAAATAAGAACTCACAGAATTAGCCTCATCATAATCAATTAAATCCAATTCCTCTTCACGTGCAGCAGAGACACCTTTATCAGTCATTTCTAATTTTTACTGCAATGAGAGGGGGAGACAATAAGATGAATTAGTTTGTATTTTTACTTTTATTTAAAAGAAAAATAATAAAATTAAATTTTTCAGCATAAAATAAAGTAATAATAATCAATTTATTAATTCAAAACAATTTAAAACCAGGATATAATAATCAACTGAAGAATTAAATTTAAATTTCTTATTAAAAATTTTATTATAATTATTATCAGTATTTTAAATCAAATGACAATTAAGTAATTAACAGGACTTAATGTCTACTTAAATATTAAATATGAATTTAAAAAAAAAATTATTGTCAGGACAATTTGTCAACTGGAACAATTAAGATTTTAATATATCAGGACAAGAGTAAACTGAAAATTATAATGAATAATAACTTTTTTTAAATATAATTTATTACCTCTAGGACTAAGAACACAATTGCTCTATCTTTTTCAACTAGGAAAAATAAAATAAATAAATAAAAATTAATTCCAATTTACTAGACACCTCCCCCTGTTAAATGAGCAAATTAATTCCACTTAAAGAGTGCTGAGTAAAAAGGAAATACGTAGAGAGTGAAGAGTTCAAAGTGACCCACAAAAAGTAATTTCAATAGATACCACAAAATATAAGACATTTAGTCAATATATGAACCTAAGTTTTGGAGCGTGGTTTGATTCCCGTTTGCAGAAAAAATTTTCATCACATGATATATGAAGTTCATTGTTTTCATTGTTTACTTTTCCTTATAGGTACCTTGAATAGTGATGGTCCCCACGTTCTACGACCTCAAGTAATCGATGCACCGTCAACAATTTGGAAAGTCCTCCAATTGTCGGGTGGTCCTTCAAGTCTAGAAGATTTTTCAAGGAATTTTAAGGATGGCAACAGTGGATTTTAGAGGACTCAAAAATGTGTACGTATTTCTCCTATCTTTTAATATTATTTACTCAATACTAAGAGATAGAGTTTTAATTATTATTATAATTAATGAATTTAGAACTATGTAATTGTAAGTACTAAAAACAATAATAAATAGTAATATGTATTTAAATGTAGTTATTGTTTTAATAATGTAAGTAAGTAAGTAAGTAATAGTGAAAAGTAAAAAAATAGAGGGCCTTTTATAGGCAAAGATGTGAGAAATAAAGACACGGTGTTAACACCACCTGATAAAAGGGTGTGAGAAAAATAAAACTAAATAAAGAGGGTATGTGAAATAATAAAGATATAATAAATAGTGCGTAGATAAAAGGTATCATTTTATTTGAAATAAAAATTAGAATCCCTTGGTCCGTCGCATTTAGTGCAAAAAACATTTGATTTGAAATTGAGATTCAACAAAATCTAAATAAAGGAATTTGAAAAGTTTCTTCTTTTTTAATTTTTTTATATATTTAATACTATTTTTATTCCCTCTCATCTGTATTATTGAGCACGGTGTTAGAGAGTAAAAAATGTGTGTGAAAATTACTTATTTTTATTAATTATTTACATTACTTATTGTACTTAGCTAGTTAGTTGTAAGTAATACATAAATAGTTAGTAAATAATTAATTCTTTATAAGGATTAAAAGGTGTGGCTTCATCTCAGTAAGATAATTCATTATTTTACTGGGTAAGTCTAGTAGCCTGGCTGACAAGCTGTCTCTTATCTTGGAATTGATTGGGATGATGTGTGCACGACAGAAGATTTGCTCTGTGCCAGGATGCAACTGTTGGAATGTAGAGAGGAATGTCAAGAGAGGGCATACTCTAGAATTATTAAGATAAGAAATCAATCAGTCAGATACTGGGACAAGAAGTTGGCTCATAGACTCAGGAATCCCTTGAAACCTGGTTGATTGGTTTTGGTATATAATAGAAGTTTGGAGAGTCAGTGGGGAAAACTTTTTTGCTGACAGATGAAATGGAACTTACAGAATCAGATGTCAGTTTTCTGGAGGTACTTATGTTTTGGAGGAGTTATATGGTGCAGTCTTAAAGAAGAGAGTGGCTTCTGATCAGGTAAAGAGTTTTTCCCTAAGAGGCACTAGAAGTGAAACAAATTGACAAGGCAATGAGGATAAACTATGATCCATTCTTTAATATTGGATTTTGGTGATGCTGTGCATCTTTTTTGTTGGAAACTTTTTTTAGTTAAAAGGTACTCATGGGTGGGGCTTGTAGATTTTTTTTAGAAAGTGTGGGGGAACTGATTGGCTGGCTGCTCTATTAACAGTTACTCCAGATTTTCTGTTTCCAACCCCTTCTCTTAATTTGGTTGAACCCTAGTATTGATTTTTCTTCACAAGTTTTAGTCCTCTATGACTATAAACCTGAAATTCTTTTGGTATTCAAGCTCCGGACTCTTCAAGCTTATTGGTTTTGTTAGAAGGTACCCAGGGGGGGCTTCTAGATTTTATTTTGGCAAGTGTGGGGGTAACTGATGATCTGGCTGCTCTGTAGAATAGTTACCCCAAAATTTCTGCTTTAAGTTTTTGTTTGTTCTACTTTAATTCTAGTTCTGGTTTTGTTATTCAGGTTTCAAGTCCACTATGACTTTAAACTGGATTCACTACGCAATATAAGGAGTGAACTTACTAGCAAGTCCTCAACCTAAACTAAAATGGAACTCAGGTGGAACTCAGACTGAACTAATACTGAACTCTACTTGAACACCCACCTAAAACTGTTTTGCTGAGTGGTTTTCATCCCTGATTGTATGGTTTATTTATCAATAGCTCAATGTGTGTTCAATCTGTAGTGAGTCTGGGTCCAAGGTTTCAGACTCACTTGCAAGTCCGCCCCCCATTATTATGTCGTGATTCCTTGGTCTATTTGGATTGGTGGTGGATTACCTGTGGTCTCCCATCATTTTTACTTATTGGAGGGAGCCCACCTATTGATCATTTCCTTGGACTGGACTTTCTATGGAGCTGGACTTTTTCTTTTTCTTTTCTTTAATTTTTGTATATATGGTTATGTTAGATAGAAGTTATAGATAATTTTCTTTTTTCACTTTTTTCTTTTAATTTTTTATGGGGGTTATTAGGATATAAAGAGGGAAAAATCAAAAATTTATATTATATGATTTCACCACATCAGGAACACCTGGATGTGGGCAAGCATTGGTGGTGAAAGGCTCATAAATTGGCTGGGGAATGCTATTTTCTATTTTATCTCTATCTCATCTTTTATTATTTTCTTTCTTTTCTATTTATTTCATATTTTCTTTATTTATATTATTTTTCTTAATTTATTTTATCTCAATTCATTTAAAAATTATTTAAAAATGTATCCACATCAAGGTGCACTTGGATGTGGGTAAGTAATCAGGGGGTCAGCTCATCAATTGGCTGGGGGATACCAATTGTAACCATTTTTTATCTCATCTTCTTATTATTATTTATTTCACTTTTATTTTTGAGGGTAATTTTTTTTAATCATTTTCAAGATTCTTTTAGTATGTTAGTAGTTTAAATAAAAAATAAAAATAAAAATAAAAATAAAAATAAAAATAAAAATAAAAATAAAAATAAAAATAAAAATAAAAATAAAAATAAAAATAAAAATAAAAATAAAAATAAAAATAAAAATAAAAATAAAAATAAAAATAAAAATAAAAATAAAAATAAAAATAAAAATAAAAATAAAAATAAAAATAAAAATAAAAATAAAAATAAAAATAAAAATAAAAATAAAAATAAAAATAAAAATAAAAATAAAAATAAAAATAAAAATAAAAATAAAAATAAAAATAAAAATAAAAATAAAAATAAAAATAAAAATAAAAATAAAAATAAAAATAAAAATAAAAATAAAAATAAAAATAAAAATAAAAATAAAAATAAAAATAAAAATAAAAATAAAAATAAAAATAAAAATAAAAATAAAAATAAAAATAAAAATAAAAATAAAAATAAAAATAAAAATAAAAATAAAAATAAAAATAAAAATAAAAATAAAAATAAAAATAAAAATAAAAATAAAAATAAAAATAAAAATAAAAATAAAAATAAAAATAAAAATAAAAATAAAAATAAAAATAAAAATAAAAATAAAAATAAAAATAAAAATAAAAATAAAAATAAAAATAAAAATAAAAATAATAATAAAAATAAAAATAAAAATAAAAATAAAAATAAAAATAAAAATAAAAATAAAAATAAAAATAAAAATAAAAATAAAAATAAAAATTAAAATTAAAATTAAAATTAAAATTAAAATTAAAATTAAAATTAAAATTAAAATTAAAATTAAAATTAAAATTAAAATTAAAATTAAAATTAAAATTAAAATTAAAATTAAAATTAAAATTAAAATTAAAATTAAAATTAAAATTAAAATTAAAATTAAAATTAAAATTAAAATTAAAATTAAAATTAAAATTAAAATTAAAATTAAAATTAAAATTAAAATTAAAATTAAAATTAAAATTAAAATTAAAATTAAAATTAAAATTAAAATAAAAATAAAAATAAAAATAAAAATAAAAATAAAAATAAAAATAAAAATAAAAATAAAAATATATATCAAAATAAAACAATTATATATATATATCTGCTAATTATTTTTGTTCTCTCTATTTATTGAATTATTAAATTCTTATTTTTATTTTGATGTCTGGAAGAAGAAGCCTCTTGTGGTTGGTCCAGATTATTGTGGTGTTTTTGCTTTTTGTTAGGATTGGAGGAAGAAATTTGTTCTTTGTGATGTAGGTGGCTGGAAAGAGTATATGGGTTTTAATGGTCAGGGACCGTATTGGAAGGTAATTTTTGGGAGGAAGTGGAAGAAGCAGGGATAGAGTGTTGGAAGGTGTGCTTGATTATTCTTGACATCTTACAGTGGTCATCAAGGAGCTATTTCCTCAGATTTTTTTCAAATTCATTCAACTGACCATGAAGAGCAAAGGCCTTAAGCATGTTAGACCATGTCATGCTTAGGTGCTGTTTCATGTCAGCATAATCCAGCATTAAGGTAGTTTCTAGAGGTTGGACAATCCCAATTTTAGTTTCAGGAATCTAGGTTTCAACTAAACAGAAGAATTGGATCAGTAATTTTTCTCAGTTAAAGAAATTTGATTTACTTATTTGGTACTTACAGATTGGGAGCTCATCAAATTTTTAAGCAGCCAATATTTGGGCTGTTGAAGAATTCTGGATGCATGTTGTAGGATGATCAACCAGATGTAGGTATGGATTATCATGATCATTCTCTAAATGGTGTTGGGAAGATGGACTAGAAGGAGGGCATTCCTGTGGCCTGGTTGGAGCAGCAGGGCTGCTGTTGTTGTTGTTGATATTACTTCTTGGCCCAGTTGGGTTGGACACTGATGGTGGAGTACCAGAGCTGTTGTAGGATGGACCAGGAGAAGGTGACCTTGAAGCTGATTGGGTTCTTCTGGATGAAGATCTGGAAGAAATGGAACTTTAAGAGGAGTAATTTTCTGGTAGAGGAGAGGTGTAGTTAACTCTTCTTGATTGAGAGGGAGAATTTTATTTGGGAGCAATGTTGGGTGCTCTGGCACCTTTTTGAGGTCCTTTTGCAGGTCTTCTTAAATTTTACAGTTTTTGGTAATTTTTAATGAATAAATTGTTTTGCGCATTACTTTGGGAGAATTAGGAGGTTGTTGTGTGAAGTGTTTGTTGTTTACTGGTGGATTTTAACTGTTTTCTGGTTGAATTTGGCAATTTTATGCCTGATATCCGCTTCCTAGCAAGGTGGGTGGGAGGCCTGGACACAGTAAAGCAGCCTGGGAGCTGATTTTTAAGCTTTTTTACCTGGATTTTCTGAAATAGAGGTTGTTTCTTAAAATGATAAAGCAGGTCTTTTGGAGAGAGTTCTGGGGACAGAGTGGTGTGATCTTCTGGATGAAGCTGAAGATAGAGAAGAGGAAGAAGGACCTAATTCTGGGGGTTTGCTAGGAGATTTAGAGGTGTATTTCTGTGAAGGTGAAGGTTGTGGTAAAGGATAATTGGGGTCTCTGCCACATTTTTTCTTTTTTGGAGTTGCAAGAATCACAGGTCCAGTTGTAGAGTTTGGCTTCAGGAGTTGGAAGAAAGAAGGTGCAAGGTTTTCACATGTGGATACACTATTTGCAAGCATAGTCCTTGAGAGCAGTGAAACAAGGAAGATCTGATGGGTCTAAATCTGGGGATCTTGCCATTATCTGTGATGTGACAACAATATATAGAAAAGAGATAAAAGAGAAATTTTTATCAGTGATGTGTAGATGATGTAGATAAAGTGGAAGTTCCATAGGGTGGTTGTGGAGTATTGTGCATGGAATTGGCTCTGTCCTTTTATGCAAAGTGTAGAAAGCCCATCAAGACTTTAAACTGAAAAATGGTATGGTCCCCCAAGACTATAAACTAAGGATGGTTTGATGGTTTAGTCCTTCAGGACTATAAATTGATAATATGATGTTGGTGTTATTCTGGCAGAGGGCATCCAAAGGGGGAGTCTCTGAATTTAGTTAAGGCAAGTGTGGGGGTAACTGATGAGCTTGCTGCTCTGCAGAAAAGTTACCCCAGAATGTTAGTTTAATTTCATAGTCTTTAATGGTTTGATCTCTGGTTTTGTCTTTATGATTTAGGTTTTGAGTCCCCAAGACTATAAACTGAGGGTTTTTGAGTCCCCCAAAACTATAAAATGAGGGATGTTATTCCTCCAAGACATAAAACTAAGAAGTTTTCTTTATTTTTATTTCTTAATCAAGAATTTCAGGCAAGAATTGATTACAGAAGAGAATGAAGTGATGAAACAAAGTGTTCAGCATTAGTCTTGAAATGGTGGATGAGGTGTCTTCTTTTCTCAATTTCCTGTGGATCCTTTTCAGGAGTGGATTGGAAGTATTTCAGAATGAGATGATTTTTTTGAGAAGATTGTTGTTAAAATTTACCCTTTATGGTGGGCAATTGATTAGGGGGTGGTTTTTCAATGGTTCCCACATTGTCATCATCACTGTCTGGAAGGAATGAACTGGAAATTCATCAGCTTAAATTCCAGTATTGAGAAGCATTGTTTTACCATCAGAAGGACCAGGTATGGTAGAGCTAGTGGTTTTGGTGGTTTTGGAACTCTTTTTGGAAGGGTGTAACTTGTTGATTAATCTGGGTATCAAGATGGAAGGCCTTGATCTTTTGGTTTTGCTGGAAGATGGACCAGGTTGAGGGGGAGGTGAATCTGTTGCAGATGATAATGGACCAGGTCTGGAGCAAGATTTATTTCTGGAATATCAGGCATTACAAGCAGTTCTGTATGGATAGATTGGTGGTTTTATAGTGCAGATGAGGTTATGGTCAACACAATATTGACAGGGACCCATTTCAGAGATTTATTTTGAAAAATGTCTAAACATGGTAGTTTTGGTGAAGGAGAATGCAGACATTTTCAATTGGAGGGAGGATGTGGTCTTCCAACATTGGAAGAGGCCATTGGTGGTCTTTTTGGCGCTGTTTTTGTATGTCTTAATTGACATTGGTTGAATAAATAAGTGTTTTTCTGGTTTTATTTAGTGAATCTTGGGACTATAAGTATGTGCGTACTACCATTGGATAGCCCCTGTTTTTCTCTATATTTATATCTTGATGATATTTTTCATATTCTAAGTTTTAAGGGGTCATTTACTCATTTTTTATTTCTAAAAGATAGCTTTTTAATTTTGTTTTTCGTGTTTTACGGGCTAACCCTATGTCTAAGGGTTAAGTTCTTAGCACCATTATGTAGAGCTAATTTGGCCCTATATTTTATTTCTCAATGTTGTCATAGCTTAATTTTGTATTTTAATGGTTTTTGTAGTCATGTTGGATTTTTCTAAGTATTTTGCGCTTTATTGGAGGTTTTTGGTGGTTTTCTGACTTCAGGGAGGTATGGCAGCTTCTAGGTGGGCCACCCACATCATCTATAGAAAGCTGGGGAGAACTTCTAGAGGGTTTTTATTCAATTTGGCTTCCAAAAGCACCAAATTTGTTGCTGCGCATGAATTTTTTAGATGGTGGTCTGTGTGTACATACTAAATAAGACAGTTTGGGGCAACTTTAATTATCATACAACCATCCAGAGGTGATATCATTGTTTCTCACTAAGTTTTCACTGTTTTTTGGCCACAATTGGCTGGTTTGGTTGCAAGGTTAGTTCTTCATTTAACTCAACTTTGGCAATTGGTTTCTCTGGTGTAGCTTTTCAAGCTGCATCAAGAATTATTTCTGTTTTCTGTGCAACAAGTGCACAGTGTTTTGTTTATCTGGTGCAGATCTTTCTGCATTTCTGTTTTCTGGTTCTTTGGTTCTCATTGGTCTGCTATTGGCTACTTTTTTGACTTGTTAAGCAGTCAAGAAGTGTGTTGGAAGGGGTATAGTAACAGTCTCTAATTTGCTGTAGAAAATAAATCTCACCTGGTATTTCTCAAAGGGACAGGGTTTTTTCTCTCAAGTTTTACTCCAAATCCCTTGTTCAAGGCCTATACCTAGTACTATACGATTTTCTATACTGGTAACTCATTAACTCAGTTGGTAAAGAATAGTTTTAGATAAGGCTCAGTAAGCATTCATTTGAATTACTAAAGTTCTTGAACATAATATTATAAAAGCTGATGAAATTCTTAATTTAATTTAAAAGTTTAATTAAGATTCCCCAGTTGAAGAAGAGTCATAATAAATTAGACCTGGAGGCTGAGTATTGACTATGCTTGACAGGGCTACCACTTCAGAACCAGAAAACTGATATTCAAAGACTTATATCATTTCTAAGAATTGAAATATTGAAAGAAAACTGATTTTGGATTAAATTTATTATGAATGGCTTAAACAGAGGAATCTCTAGCTCAATAAAATTGATATATACTCTCATGAATTTCATATGCCTGCGAAGGACTAAAGAAGCAATCTTATCACTTACTCAAAAAATTGAGCAAGGAATATCTGTAGAATTATCAGATGCTTGGCACTCAAAACTTACCAAGCTTCAAGAAAGTTTTTATGAGTATTATGGGCCTTCTTTAAACACCAACCTCCCTTGAGACTCAGCTAAGTTTCTCCAAGAACTTTTAATTTTACGGAAATTTTGTAACCACCCTGTCTACCAAAACCCAGATCAACCTCAAACATTTCCTTTCATGTGGAAACATTCAGCAAAGATTATACATCTAATCAGACATTTAGAAAATTTCTTAAAGGGAGAAAGGTGGATAATTTTTCCCGAGGCTGTTATATTTTCAGAATATACAGACTTTTCGGAAATTAAGTAATTCTATTAATTGACTCAATAAGTTATTTTTAGCTTAATCAACATTTAAATATTCTATCCATTTATACAGTATATAAAGGCTTTAGGGGACCATGAAATTAGCTTCACAGAGCTTGTAGGAAAGTAGAGCATGAAAAAAAGAAATGAAAATCTGGAAAAATTGAAAAACAATGAAAGATGTCAAGTTTAACTTGGTACAATCAAGGCTGCAGTACTTGGAATAGACTTGAGATGTGCGCAAAATGTATATATAACAGTAAGTCAAAGAGTCATATATTGAAATAAAAAGTTTGAAAAGAGAATTTGTTTAATATAATGAAACAGGAGCCTAATTGGAATCCAGAAATTGAACAGAAAGCAGTTGATTTTCTGTATAGAATGGGCCAACAAAAGGAAGTTCATGTTCTCAAGTATTTTGTAAGCTGAAGTATTGAATTCAGCATTTATAAGATATTAAGAAAAAAGATTGAGCATTCAATGTAGGTGGAATTCCCTTTAAATAAAGTTTTATCATAGCTAATAAAATTTTCTGGTCTAATTTTTTAAGGCTAAGTGTCCCAAACATTAGAAATGAAGAATATAAGTCTGCTAGATTATTGATTAGGGAATTCATGAATAACTCACATTATAATTTGAAATGTGTTCAAGTATGTATGAAATGTTCATTGGGGCTTGAAAATTAAAAAATCTTAATTTTTGAGGATTAAGAGAAGCAAGATATAATAAAGAATAGCAGTCACTTTCCAAACCCCTGGGGACTGGAAAAGAATCAAAGTGAGTCTCAATTGTGGATACCAAATTTAATCTATCATACAACCCCAAGTTCTTAAGTATTTCTCCTGAATTAGTGGAATTTTCTCGGATTTGAATGTGTTTATGGTCAAGATTTTGTGCAATTCATGAGAATTCTTTAGATCTCCATGGAAATAAAATCTGCTTAAAAGAACCTTCATCATCAATTTTGGGGTCTAAGAAACATTTGATGTTTTCAAAAAGATTCTCATAGGCTTCACCACTTGGAAGTTGTTTAAGAAGGTGAGTTCAGTCAAAAGAATTCTGAAAAAGATTGTCAAAATTATATAAGCTTGTGAAAAAAATAAGAGAAAAAAATTAGTTCTTACTTTCTTTTTTATATTAGGGGGTATCAATGTTGAACAATCTGCAATTAAAGAAATTGTGGATAAAAATCTTTATACCCAAATTTTCTTCCACAATTATTTTTGCTAATAATTGGGTTATTAGACACTTTACATGTCAATGTTCACCTCTTATCTGACATTTTTCTACTCAATTTTTCATAACCACATCTTGGACAACTTTCTGTCATAACCACATGTTGCACAACTTTCTGCAATAACCACATCTTGGACTACTCTCGGGATATGCCTCATAAATGTGATGAGTTTGGGATCCGGAATTAGAAATGGAAATCGGTGTATAAGAGGCAGGATAATGCATTATCATTTATTCCTATCCACTAGCCCTGGGGCTAGCAGATAAGAATCTTCAGCAATTAATAATGTCTGATCCTGGAAAAAAAAATTACTGATCACTAATTGCGGATCCCTGAACATTGATACCCCCTATTATATTAATACTTTCTTATTTTAACTATTTCACAAAAACTATCAGAATCTTTTCCAAGTGTTAATTTATTAGAATAACCTATAAACCAGCGGTAAAGAACACACATTTGATTTATGTAGGAAATAAGAGTCTAGTCCATTGAATTAGAAGCCAAATAATCAGTTTCCAAAGCTTTATTCCAGTGCTTAAATATAAATGTTGCCAAATCTTGATTCCACTTGTGAAACAAATCAAGATTCCAAGCAAACCATTTTCCAGGAAAAATGCATCAATGAAGAAATGGATAATAGCATTGTTGAATATAGTAGGTATTTTTTCAGAAACGCGGTGTAGACAATCCTATAGTACTAGTTATAGGCCTTGACCAAGGGAGTTTGAGAAAAAGCAGAAAGAAAATCCCCTTTCCCTTTAGAAAAATATAAGGGAGATTTACCTGCTACATTAAATTGGTTCCTGTTGTTTAAAGCCCCTTTTCCAATACACTTGACTGCCTGATCAGTCAAGAAAGTAGTCTCCAGACAGACTACCAAACCAAAGAACTGAAATTTAGACCAATGTCCACACCAGAGAAAGCAATGATACTTGATGTAGGTTGAAAATCCACACCAGAGACAGCAATAATACTTGATATAGCTTGCAAGACTACATCAGAGAAAACAGTTTCCAAAGTTGAGTTAAATGAAGAACTAACCTTGCAACAAACACAGCCAATTGTGTCCTGAAAACAGTGAAAACTGAGTTAGGAACAAGGATATCTCCTCCGGATGGTTGTATGATAATTAAGGTTGCCCCAAACTGTCTTATTCACTATATACACACAGACCACTATCTCAGAGCCCATGCACACCAACAAATTTGGTGTTTCTGAGCACCAAATTGCATAAAACCTGTCAGACAGGCTATTCCAGGAGTCCAGTAAATGATATATAAATTATAAAACCTTAAAGAGTGGGTAAGACTTGTATTTAATGAATATAAATTAATATTTTATTGCATAATGAAATTATATAAGAATTTTATTATATACAAGTGTTACATTAAATTTATTGGTTATATATATTTTTATATACAATTAAATTGAGCATAATATAATATATTCTACAAATAATGGCGCATTTTTATGTATTTAATAATTATAAATTTATATTTAATTAATTGAAAAACATATATTATAATTACAAGTGTAAAATTGATTTATAATATATTTAAATTAATTACTTTAATTTATATATTAAATAATACCTCTCATATGATACTAAACAATAATTAATGACGCTTCTTTTGACCCTTAATTGTGTTAGAAAAAACAAATAAATTAATTTGGACTGAATTGAGATTAATTGTTTGTTTTGTTGCGTCAAATTATTTTTTGTTTCACTTAAAATGTCCTTTAATCAGAATGTAACATCTGTTTGGAATTATATTTCTCATAGTTCCTATGTTTCCAATCTTGTTTAGTTATTCACTATTGTCACTTACTGATTTGGGAATTAATGGCGGGGAAATTGGATTCTTAATTGGGGTTTTAATTAGTTGTTTCATATTTTTCTCTACATTGTTATGTTTCATTTACTCTTTGATATATTTGTTTTATTCTATTCTAATTATTGTATTTACAAATATAGTGGCGCTTCAGAGGACCCATTGCCTATAAAAGGGCCTTGGATAATCCCCTGTAGCATCATCACTTATTATACACTCAACAAATTAAATACTATTTTACTACGTTTATATTTTTTTATTAGTAATACAATTCTAATTTAAAGTCTATATAACAAATTAAAGGTTGCTTTAAGTCTGATAGTAATTAAAAGTGTTTGCCGCGCAGAACCCTTACATTGAATAATATTATTATTAATAAATTCTAAGTTTTTGTCACCTCTCAAAGTTGCTCACTGTTGTTTCCCTCTCAAATAAATTAAATATATATTATTGTAATTTATTTCTTTTATTTTCCCTTGTCCTCCTCCTTCTCTCCTCCTTTTCTCCTATTTTTCTTACCTTCTTCTAGACGACTGACTGACAAAACCCCTCTAGAAACGCTTCCCAGCCTTCTAGCACTGAGGTGGGTGGTCTCTCCAACTTCGGAAGGGCTGTCTGAAGTGGCAGGACCTCCCTGAAGCCAGAAAACCACCAAAAACCACCCAAAACCCGAAAAATACTTAGAAAATTCTTCTACAACTACTAAAACCTTTAAAATACATAATTAAGCTAAAAAAAATTGTGTCATGAAACATAGGGAAAAATTAGCCCATTCCAATGGTACTAAGCATTTAATCCTAAGACTTAAGGTTATCCTGTAAAACGTGAAAAACAAAATTAAACAGCTAGCTTTTAAAATGAAAAATGAGAAATAATCCCTCAAATACTTAGAATATAAAAAAGGAGGCTGGCCTGAAGCTAGAAAACCACCAAAAACCACCAAAATCCCCCAAAATACTTAGAAAATTAAACTACAACTACTAAAACCTTTAAAACACATAATTAAGCTACAACAACATTTTGACATGAAACATAAAGAAAAAATTAGCCCATTCCAATGGTGAAAAGCACTTAACCCTAAGACTTAAGGTTAGCCCGTAAAACAAGAGAAACAGAATTAAACAGCTATCTTTTAAAATGAAAAATGAGAAATAATCTCTTAAATACTTAGAATATAAAAAATGTCATCAGCACATAAAATATAGAGTAAAACCGGGGCTATCAAATGGTAATACCCACATCCCTGCAATCCTAATATTCGTTGAATAATTCCAGAAAAACACCCCATTATTAAACAATTCCATTTAAGACAATTCTAAACAACACCAAACAGACCAAAAAAGGGCTCCGCTAATGTTGGAAGACCACATCCTCCCTCCAATAGAGAATTTTCACATTCTCCTTCATCACAACCTCCATTTTCAGCTTCCTCTCTAAATCTTCTACTGACATGGCTCCTTGCCAATACTGCATGTACAACAATCTCATCTGTACCATAACACCTCCATCTCATCCCTACAGAACCTCCTGTGATGCCTGTCACTCTAGTAAAAAGACTTGTTACAGACCTGGTCCATTGTCTTCTTTAACATCTTCTTCTCCTCCATAACCTGATCTACCTTCCACCAGCACCAAAATATCCAAACCATCCATCCTGATCCCCAGACTGGTCAACAAATTACACCCTTCAAAAAAGAGTGCCAACCCCGCTACATACACTAGCTCTTCCATTCCTGGTGCTTCTGATGGTAAGCTCAATACTTCTTCATACTGAAATTCAATCTGACAAATTTCCAGTGCATTTCAATCCAGAAAGTAATGATGACAATGTAGGAACCCTTGAAGAACACCCACCTAATCCATTTCCAACTATCAAAAACAACTTCCAACAACATTTTTCTCAACAGAAGCATCTCATCCTAGATTTCTTCCAATCCACTCCTGCCAGGAACCCACAGGATCTTGAGAAAAGAAAGAACCTCATCCACCAGATCAAAGCCAATGCTGAACATTTTGTTACATCTCTTGATTCTATTCTGTTATTACTTCTTGCCTGAAAATCTTGATTTAGAAATAAAAATAAATAAAAACTCCTCATTTTAAATTCTTGGGGGACTAATCCTCAGTTTTAAGTCTTGGGGACTAACAGCCCTCATTTTATAGTCTTGGGGGACTCAGAAACCCTCAGTTTATAGTCTTGGGGGACTCAAAAACCTGAATCAAAAAGACAGAAACAGAGATCAAAACATTAAAGACCAAAGAAACCAAATAACATTCTGGGGTAACTGTTCTACAGAGCAGCCAGCTCATCAGTTACCCCCACACTTGCCTTAACAAAACTCAAAGAATCCCCCTTGGATGCCCTCTGCCAGAATCACACCAAGTCCACATTATCAGTTTTTAGTCCTGAAGGACTCAAACAACAACCATCCTCAGTTTATAGTCTTGGGGGACCTTACCCTTTCTAAGTTTAAAGTCTTGATGGACTGCCAGTGTTCAGTTTATAGTCTTAAAGGACTAACCACATTTGGCATATAAGGGTGGAGACACCTCCATTCACAGAGCTCCACAGGTAACCTGCTTAACTTCCACTCTTTCTTCATTATCTACACATCACTGAAAAAAATTTCATTCATCTCTTTTCTATTCATTATTTTTCTTATACAGATCATGGCTGGATCTCCAGACTTTGACTCATCAGACCTTCCCTGTTTCACTGCTCCAAAGGACTTTACTTGTAAACAGTGCATCCACATGTGCAGGCCTTGTACCTTCGATCTTCCTACTCCTCAAGACAAATTCTATAACAGAGCCTGTGATTCTTGGAACTCTAAAAAGAAAATATGTGATAGAGACCCCATCTATCCAATACCTCTGCCTTCACCTTCACACAAATATATTTCCAGATCTCCTACCAGGACACCAGAACTTGGACCTGCTTCTTCTTGTTCATCTTCTTCTTCTTCCAGAAGATCACACCATTCTGTTCTCAAAAGACTCCCTAAAATACCTGCTTTATCTTCTCAAGAATAAATTTTATGAGCTCCCAATCTGTAAATACCAACTTAATAAATCCAATATCTTTAACAGAGAACAATTACTGATCTAATTCTTCTGTGTAGTTGGAACCCTGCCTCCTGAAACTACAATTGGGATAGGCCAACCTCTATAAACTAACTTAACACTGGATTATACCGACATGAAACAACACCTAAGCATGATGTGTTCAAACATGCTTAAGGCCTTTGCCCTCCACAGTCTGTTGAATGACTTTGAAAAGAATCTGAGGAAAAAGCTCCTTGATGACCACTGGAAGATGTCTAGAATAATCAAGCACACATTCCAACACTTGATCACAGCTTCTTTAACTTCTTCCTAGAAATTACCTTCCACTCCGGTAGCTGACCATTACAATCCATATACTCTTTCCAGCCGCCTACACCACAAAGAACACAGTTCTTCTTCCAATCCCAACAAAAAGCAAAAACACCACCATAGTCTGGACCAACCACTGGAGGCTTCTTCTTCCAGACATTAAAATAAAAAAGAAAGAAATTAATAAGTCACTAAATAGAGAGAACAATAATAATTAACAGAAATATATATATATATATAAATTTGTTTTATTTTTATTTTTATTTTATTTATATATTTATTTTATTTTATTTTATTTTATTTTATTTTATTTTATTTTATTTTATTTTATTTTATTTTATTTTATTTTATTTTATTTTATTTTATTTTATTTTATTTTATTTTATTTTATTTTATTTTATTTTATTTTATTTTATTTTATTTTATTTTATTTTATTTTATTTTATTTTATTTTATTTTATTTATTTTTATTTATTTATTTTTAATTTTAATTTAAACTACTAACATACTAAAAAAAAATAATAAATAACAAAATTAACCAAAAATATGAGAGTTGAAAAATTAAAATGAAATGAATAATAATAATAACATAAGACAAATAATAGTTACTAATGGTATCCCCCAACCAATTAATGAGCTGATCCCCTGATACCTTACCTACATCCAAGTGTACCTTGATGTGGATACACTGTTCAATAATTTTTAAATGAATTGAAATAAAAAAACAAAGATGAAATAAATAGAAATTAAGAGAATAATAAGAAAAAAAAGAAAATAGCATTGCCCAGCCAATTGATGAGATTTTCCAAACCAATGCTTGCCCACATCCAGGTTACCCTGATGTAATGACACCATATAAAATAATTTTGTAATTTTTCCCTCTTTATATCCTAATAATTTCCATAAAAAATTAAAAGAAAAAAATAAGAAAAAATAAGAAAAAAATCTAAAACTACTATCTAGACATAGACACAAAAATTAAAGAAAAGAAAAAGAAAAAAAAATCCAGCTCCATAGAAAGTCCAGTCCAAGGAAATAATCACTGGAAGGTCTCCCTCCAATAAGTAAAAATGATGGGAGACCACCAGTGATTCCCCACTAAACCAAATAGACGAAAGAAGCCGGTCCCAAGCCAGTAAGCCAGTTTAAAGTCATAGTGGACTTAAAACCTGAATAAAAAAACTAGAACTAGGATTCAACTAGGACAAACAAGATACTTAAAACAGGAATTATGGGGTAACTGTTCTACAGAGCAGCCAGCTCATCAGCTACCCCCACACTTGCAAAAATAAAATCTAGAAGCTCCCCTAGGTACCTTCTAACAAAACATAAAATTCAACACATTAAACAAAAACCAATAAGCATAAAGGGTCTGGAACTTGAAGACCAAAGGAATTTTCAGTTTAAAGTCATAGAGGACTAAAACCTGTGAAGAAAAACCAATACCAGGGTTTAACCAAATTAGGAGAAGGGGTTTGGAAACAGACAATCTCACCACAGAAAATTTGGGGGGGTATTGCTAGCAATACCCATCATTTAAAAATGTTGGGAAGTGGTTGGAAAGCTGTTGGAAGGCTGTTGGGAGTTCATTGTGAAACCAGATTTAAATTAATTGGACAAAGATTTGGTAATCAGTTAGACCTAGGTTCAACAGAAATCAATCACAGGTTTCTTGGAGCTTGGTGATTACTTTGATTTTGAGCTGAGCACAGATTGAGCAAAGCTTGAACATATCACTTAACATATCATAATATTCATTTTCCCATCTTGTGGAAAGCAAAATTTGATATTCGTTCTAAGAATATCTACATATATTTTCTTGCCAAGTTGGTAACAGAAGGTTAAACGGTAGTATCTCAATTATTACACTAGACTACATAGATATTTGATAAAACATACAATTCAAATCAATTTTAATATTATTGAGATCACCATAAGTGTCTGTCCAAAGACTTGCAAAAAGTATGTTAGTATCAAGACATCGTTCTAGGTAGTAGTTTCAACTTGGATTTTGAACTGACATCTAAAGCATTTTACTATTAGACAGAAACATAAATAAGTGTAATAAGAGTGAAATTATTCTATTTTGTGATTATAATGTAACAATAAAGCACATTTTTATTGAGAAATTTTTTCTTCCTCCACAAACCAAAATTTACTCTATAGGCTCAAGATTTATTTTTAAGCCATATTATTCATTTCATTTATCATTGATTTACTTCCAATATTTATTAAAAAGATAATAATAATACATGTGAAAGAATTATGAGCTTAGCATAGCATATGCTAAAAAGTTATTTTGTTGTTTTATTCAAAACTGATTATTCATTTTTTGCTTCAATTCATCTTTTAACAACCACTATCTTCAGATACTATTCTTACTTAATATGTAAAGTCTCAGATGTGTTGGAAAGTTCTCAATAACAATTGATCAAATTTATATGAATGTAATTTCAAGATTTCAAAACTCACCAGCCCCCATGATTTTAAAGCGAGGCCATTTGAATGTTCATATTTTTGGACTATTCAAAGAAAGAAAACCGACCCTTGTTGGTAATCTTTCTCAAGTGCAGAGTCAGCACATTGGACCACTATTGGGTGACATTGGGTCTGGATCTCACCATTTAAACCAAAGACGTGCCTTGAATCCTATGAAGCCTTTCTATTTTCACGCTTACTTGGTTCCAGTTTTTGGTAATCAGTATCAACTTTGGGGATGCCTCTTTTCTTCAAGTACACTAATAAGTCTTGCTAAAGAAGTATTTTCTTCTGCTCAAATTGATTTATGTTGGATCCTGAACTACGACTCCACTATCTTTTTTAATATCCCGCATGTAATTTTTGAAGGCTCTTTCCAAATATCTCAGAGTACTCAAGATTGGAAAGCTGATAAACTTATCCGAAGAATCAAAACAGTTCTCAAAACACATCAACTTCAAGGAATAAATTTTATGATTGAAAATGAAAAATGTTAAAGGAAAAGTTGGATATCATGTGGAGGTACCAGGACAACCATTGGCTTAGAACTGGATTTGATGAATATAAAGATCAGTTTCCTAACAATAAATTAACCCCTGAAGGAAACGGGTCAATACTTGCTGATGATATGGGTTTGGGAAATTAGCTTTCAACTCTTTCTCTTATAAGTGCAACTCAAAGTGAAGCAAGACAATTCCAGATATCGGAAAATCAAGAAGGTATTAATCGGAGTTCAGCCACACTGATTATATGCCCCCTGGCAACACTATCGAATTGGATCAATGAAATAAGTGTGCACTTTGAAGATAATGTGCTTCCTTTCAAGGTTCTTTATGGGAAGCATTGTCAAAATACTAACATCAATGAGCTACAGGACACTGCTATTGTTTTAATGACCTATGAAACAGCTAGCCCAAAGATGTCAAAAAATCAAAGCCAAAAAAATATACCGGTGACTCAAAAGCTCTTTTTGTATAGAGTTGTTTTAGATGAAGCTCAGTTAGTGCCCATTTCTATATCTAAAACTTAAAACTTAATTTTTATAATCAATTTTTATAAATATTCTTTTAGTTACATTAAAAATCCTTACTCACATAGGGCTCAAACAATATTTGACTTGGAATCCCAACACGGACTATGCTTGACTGGAACTCCACTTCAGAACAGGCCCACTGACCTTCAAAGTCTCATATTTTTTCTTAGAATCGAAAAGTGGCAAGAAGACTGGTTATGGAAGAATTTCATTTTTCCAGATTTTCAAAAAGGAAAGGCTAATTCTATTAAATCAATCAATCACTTAATGAAAGTCATAAGCCTACGTAGAATAAAGGATGCAATTTTGTCTCTTTAAAAAAAGATTCAAAGGGGGATATTGGTTCAATTAGCAGATCCATGGAGGTCTAAACTTGATGTGCTTCAAGAAGGATTCACTGAGCAATATGGGCCCTCCAGAAGCACTGACTTCCCTTGGGACTCATCTGAGTTTCTAAGAGAGCTGATGATTTTAAGAAAATTCTGCAACCATCCAATCTGCAAAAATCTGGATGAAACTCCAACTTTTGATTTCACCTGCAGCATTCCGCAAAGATTTGTCATCTTATAGGCCACTTAAAAAACTTTTTGTCTGGTGAAAGGGGTATAAATTTTCCAAAAGCTGTTATATTCTCCAACTTTTCAGACTTTTTGCAGATGTAAGTGATTCTATAATGAATTGTTTTACAAAATTGTGTTGGCTTATTAAAAACAATTTTCTAATATTTCAAAATAGAATAAAAATGGCTTTAGATGACCACAATATTAGGTATACCAAACTTACGGGTGAACTCAGCAGGACAAAGTGAGACAAAAATATTCATGAATTCCATTTTAATAGAAATTTCCAGGTTTTGGTTGGAACAATTCAGGCTGCAGGAGTGGGTAGAGATCTCAGGTGTGCTCAAAATGTATATATAATGGTGAGCTCAATGTCTTTTATTTCATATTAAGAACAAAAATATTAAATTTTTTATATGTTAAATGTTGAAATAGGAGCCAAATTGGAATCCAGCAGTTGAGCAGCAGGCTGTTGATCGGCTGTATAGAATGGGGCAGCAAAATGAAGTAAATGTTTTGAATTATTTTGTACAAGGAAGTATACAATTCAGCATGTATAAGATTCAAAGGAAAAAAATGGAGCTAACAATGTAAGCCAAATTTCATTTCTATAAATTTTAATGATAATAGTAATCATTAAAATTATGTTTTTGTTTTCAAGGCTAAGAGTCACAAACAGTGGAAATGAGGAGTATGAGTGTGCAAACCTATTATTAAGGGAGTTTGTCAATCACTCACATTAGAGGAGGAAAGAATTTCAAGGAGAGCAGGTAAATTTATGGGATTTTGAGGATTTAAAAGTCTGAGTTGTTGAGGATTTAGAGATGCAAGATATAAGGGAGAATAACAGTCATTCGGCAAACCCCGGGGGACATGAGAAGGATTAAGGTTAGGGGATAATGTTGAAACCAAACTGATTCTTTTGTACAAGGCTAAGTCCTTTAGCACACTTCCAGAGTAGGTTGAAGTATCTCGAATATCAAAGTGTTGTTGGTCAAGATATTGTGCAAATTTAGAAAAATCTTCAGACCTCCATTGCATTAAGATACGTCTTAACGATCCATCATTATCAATTTCGGTGTCTGAACAACACTTGATGTTTGTGAAAAGGTTGTGATAAGTTTCACAATGTGGAAGTTGTTTAAGAAGTTTAGTTCGGTTAACTGAATTCTAAGAATCTTTGTTATTTGAAATAAAGGTCATAAATAAAAACGGTTGAAAAAAAGGGGATTTTCATACTTTTTTTTATTCTATATTTATGCTTTCTCAGTTTGATTATTTCTTGAGAGCTATGAGAATCCTTCCCAAGTCTTAATTTATCAGCATGATCTAAAATCAAATGGTGAAGAACTCCCATTTGATTTGAGAAGCTAATTTTAGTTGATTCAATTGGATATGCAATCAAATTATTGGTTTTTAAGGCATTGTCCCAGTGTTTAATGAGAATATTTGCCAACACCTGGTTCCATTTGTCAAACCAATCTAGGTTCCAAGCAAAAGTTGATCCTGGGAAACCGCACATGCAAAGGTGCTCAATAAAAGATTCACGGAAAATTGGTGGAAACTTTTCCAAAACCGCTAAATTTGATTCTGGATGAGGTAGTTCAAAGGCGATGTTGCAAGAATTCATGTCAAATGATGAAAATCTGTCTAATTGCTCTTCAGTAGGGTTTTGTTTCCATCCATTTGATTCTGGTGACATATCCAAAAGTGAACAACAAAAATTGTGTATAGATCTACAAAAGTGAGAATTGAATGGAGGCAAAGTCTCATTAAAAATTCTATTAAGTGTTTGTGTGTTTGTGAACAGGTTTCCATGAGGAAAGTAAGAGCTACTAGGGTTCATAAAGAATTAGATTAAGAAATTGTTAAATTAAATTAAACAAAGAGGAATGATAAATTTTTGAGCTCCAAAACTTTATGATCAAAGTTGATTTAAGGAGAAATATCACAAAAATTAAGAATAAGAAATATTTCAACTTTATGGCATTATAATATGCATAAATTATATTTTTATATGCAATTTGAACTCAAAAGGAATGGTATAAAATGAAGAGAATGATTATGTGATAAAAGCAGACTCATTTGAGAAACGGATTTTTTTTTCTTTTCAAAAAATTCTTCCACAAAAATAATTTGATAAATGTGAGGCTATGTTTATTTTTTGATTACCAAAAAATTATTTTTGGTCCAATATGATAGTAATACATATTCTATTGAGTAATTTTTTCAACCTGAATAAATAGACTAGAGTGTCACTTCATCACATTTATGTATGAAAATTTATACAAGGTTTCAGCTTTTTCGTAATGCTTTAAGGTTTACACTTTTGTAGCATCTATTATTTGAGTATTTTTGATTTTTTTCTTTATGGAAAATTCTACCTAGTACAGACCAATTTTCAAAGTGAGAGAAATATGTTTTTGATTGTTTTTTACAAAATATTAACTATATTTTTGGGTTGAAATTTGATTTTTGGGGTAATTTTTTAAATAATTATGTTAAAAATATTGATTACTTTTCTTATAGTCCATAACTAAGAATTTTTATCAAAATCAAATAATTATAGAGTAGTTAGATATAACTCAGAAGGCATTTGATAGAAAAATAATAAAGATGCTTGTGCGTACAATAGAATTTTTTCTATGATAGAAAATATTCTGATAAGCATGCATGCATTGTTGTACAAATGCAGAGAGTATACAGAATACAAATAAAGTAGACTGCATAACTTTTAATTAATATATAAATTATCTTATTAAAAATTAAACATTTAAACTTAAATAATTTCAACACATATTCCATCATATTCTTTTGATAAAAAAATGTAGCTTATATTAGCTAGTGCCTTTCAAAAAAAGGAGTACCTTCAATCGGTAACTTCCAATAGCTAACTTATTCCTACAATTATCACAATTACAATGCCTCCATTTTTTCATGTATGTCAATGTCAAGATCTTGGATGTGTCAATAGAAAGTATCAAACTTCTTCTGGGTCCTTTGAAGTTGGTATGGCTTTCAAAAGCTCTAATTCTTACGCAAAACATCAAGAGGAAAGAAATAGGAAGGCCCAGATGGTTATTTCTTCCAACAATCCACTTAACATTGGAAGTTCCTGCTCCACAGAAACAGTAAGCTGTATATCTATAGTTCAATGTGAGAATAAAAGTCTTTATGATGTTTCAATGATTTATTACATAGGGGCAGTTGCTATTGGGGGCAGAAGTATCTTCAACAGTCTCTAGAAACTCAAATCTTGGGGAACGGTATAGCCAAATAATTATGTGGCAGGCAGCAAAGCTTTCTCTGATTCATCATTTGAGCAAAGAAGGTTGTACTCAATTTTTGGATGAAGAAATTAAGAAGCTCAAACTTCTAGGTGAAAGTGGAATACTGGATTCTGATAGCATTTTCCGCCTGATCCCACGCTTGATAGATACAGTTTTTAGTCGATTAAAGCTCAATCAATCATTTTTCACTAAAACATGCTGTCCTAAATGCTTTTCTCTTTATGAGTATAACTCTGAATCTCAACCATCTATACTATGTTGCAATCAACCATTTCTTTCATCATCAAAGCGCTATTTAAAAATTTTTGGAGCAGGACAAATTGTAGTTAAATGTGATGAAAGGCTGTATTTGATGGAGGAACATCAAGAACATGTAAAATAATTATCTCTTAAAACATTTCATCACCATTTTTTATCAACTGGCTTAAGGAAAAGATCAAACTGTTCAAATTTGAGCTTCTGATTGAGAATAAAACACCTGTGGCAGAACATGTAGAGTGTGATTTGATGAAGGATGTTTGTGATGGTTCAATTTGGAAAAACTTTCCCATTACCACTCCAGCTCTGGATAGCAATGATGATGAATATAGGATAACTTCAGGCAACTTAATGTCTACTTTATATGTCGACTGGTTTAGGCCTGGTGGAAATAGGATTGGAGGTCATCAGAAGTCTGTAGGAAATATTATGATGGTGTGTATGAACCTACCTCAAGAAGATAGATACAAAATTGAAAATCTTTTTTTGTATGCTATTATACCTGGACCAACAGAACCCACAAGTGAACAGCTTAATCACCTTCTAAAACCATTTGTTAATGATCTACAAACTCTATGGGATGGTATATTGATTGAAAAGACGCATCTTTATCCACGAGGCCGGAAATTAAGAGTTGCATTCTTCTCTTTGATAGGTGACATTCCTGCAATACGAAAATTGGCTGGCTTTTTGAGTCACTCTGAAAAAATGTTCTGCTCTTTCTGTAATAACTCTAAAGATGAAATTAGTGAAAAGAATGTGAGAAATTTTTCATTACGGAATCATGAGGATCATATGTGCTGGGCAACAAAGTGGAAAAATTCTAAGTCACATTGGGAGCAAGTATCAATTTTTCAGAATCATGGGGTACGATGGAGTGAGCTGAATAACCTTGAATATTGGCGTCCAACTGAATATTGCTCAATTGATGTTATGAATTCACATATGCTTGGCATCATAAAAGATCACAGTCTAAGCTATTTTTAAATCCAAAATTATGCAAAAGATCTAGAAAGAAAGCTGGAAAAGGATAAAAATTGGCATGTAAGAGAAGAAGATGACAATTTCTTTTCTAATACTTCACTGCACAAACATTCGAAAAAAGGTAGAAGTAGCTTAAGCACCACGAATAATGATGATGATGATACAGGACACACGAGACAGCACAAGCGGAAAAGACGTACGAGTTCTAGACAGTCATCAAGTCATCATGGACTAGATAATGAAGGATTGGGAACAAATCGATCAAGAAGCCAGAGTAGGTCATCCAGCTCCAAATTTATTCCTCCATATAGCAATTTGGCCTCAATACAGTCTCACAGCAGTGACAGTAGGAATCCATTGTATAACTTAAGGCAAAGGAGCATTAGCATATCGCAGAGTGAAGGATCTCACTCATCAAATGAGACAGCTAGAGATGAAGAAAATAAAAGGAAAGGTAAGGAGAAAGAAAATGAAGGTAGTAGTAATACACCAATCACAGCAGAAGAGCTACAGGTTGTATGGAAGATGATTGATCAAGTAAGAAGACCTTCCTGGCTAACACGAGTTCCAAAATCAGTAGGATCTAAAAAGGCAGGATCCCTCAAGGCAGCAGAATGGCACATGCTGTATACTCTCTACTTCACTTTGTCACTTATACCCCTTTGGTTTGAAAAATTTAAAGAATCTGAATCTTCAGCTTCCTCAGCTGAAAAATTAAGAGAATATTATCTTCTCAAGTCACTTGTACATTATGCTCAATCACCAATTTTTTGACATTAAAAAATATACAGACTAATGAGCTTAAAGATCTAGATCAATTTCTGTTAGAGTATCGTGAGTGCCTGGAAGAGGGTTGGAAGAATATTAATGCAAAGACAAATCTGCATATCACTCAACATTATCCTGAAATGATAAAGCGTCTTGGTCCACCATCAGGTACAGCTACTTGGTCTGGAGAGCGGGTGAATCATATATTATCTGAAATTCCAAACAATCACCATCCACGTATGTAATGTTTGTAAGAAATGATTTAAAAACTCAGCTGTTCTAATTTATTAATATTTACCACAGGAGAGATACCACTAACAATGCTCAACCATTGGTATTGGAATTCTAGGGTATTAGATCTTGGTGAAGCTTAAGATAATGATCAATGTGAGACTAAAAAAATCCATATTGATCTCAATAAACAAAACAAATGGATCCATCTAAGTATGGCATTATTTACTAAATGGGTAAGGGCACGAATGGGAAAAGAAACTTCAAGATGGGCTTTGACACCATTGGAGAAAAGTGGGGATCGGGTAGTTGAAAATGTAGCAAGCATATTGATACATGGAAAGAGGTTTACTAGTTACCATCGACACATTGCTAATTCAACAATTGAATTCTACTATGGAAAAGATAGCCAATTTAGGAAAATTGATGATCTTTTCAGGTCAAAGGAAGAGAATGATCAAATATATTTAATAGTAAGTCCTTTCAAGGAGCTCCGTCCAGAAGAAACATCAAAGGATCCCTATGAGCTTTTCCCACAAGTGCATTGTCGGTTAGTAAGAGTAGCCAAATCAACTCAAATTGTGATTAAGAAAGATGCAATAATTGGAAATGCAGCTACTGTCGAGCACAAAAAAGGAATGTTTGGAATCAAAGATGAGGTTGTCACTGCCATTGGACTGCAGACAGTAGGGAGTGAAAAAATTAATCAAATTTATTTTCTGTTGACTAACATCTTTGTGTTAATTTGGAATCGGGAAATTTGTAGGATTGGTGATGTTTGTAAATGGTGAAAGAAATAGTTCAATGCTCAATTAAAAAATGCAATGCATCCAACTTACCTTATCATAAATCAGTGAAAAATTACTTTGGTTGCTTTTATTGCGAGAGAACCCATGCTTTCAATGAGTCATTTTTATCTTAAATGTAAGAATGAAAGAAAGAAAATCATGATAATGAGAAATATGATAAAATTTTTACTTAATGAATAATCTTCTTGCTCATTTGTCTACTATAAATAGTTTGACTTTCCCACTTTAGCTGATAGCTATATATTATTCACTTTATTTTTCCCCAAGATAACATACACGTTAACAAGACTATAAACATAGTATCTTTTTTTACTTTAAGTTTGATAGGTATAAATTTTAAAGACTGATTATTTTTCTTTTATTTTCTTTTATTACAGTTCATTATGGATGATAATTTTGAAGGGATGTCTGTTGACCCAACTGATTCCAATTTTTTTCCACCTCAACATACTAATACTGGAAATACTCCACCAACACCCGCTGCTGATCCACCTCCAGATACATCTCAATCTGTACCGCCTAATCCTAACCCACCACCTAATCCCAATCCAGGCCAAGAGTCTCATGCAGAACAGAGAAATTTTAATCCCAATCATCCTTCTGCTCCTGAAAGTGCTGATCAGCAAGCAGATCAGCTAGGAAGAGATTGGGCTAGTGAAGTATTGAGGGAATTTTTTGGAGACCAATCATCATCTGCTCAGCCTAACCAAGGAGCAAGCACAAGTGGAGCTGTTAAGTCAAATTTTTAGTGTATTCTTTTATTGAAAAATAACCAATTTAATTAAGTTATTTGAATTGCTAGTGAATCCCTCAATCATTATGGGTATCAGTGATTACCACAGACTCAATTCAGCAGAGTCTCATGAACGAGAACGGGGGTTAAGGGCTGTAAGAGGCTTAGTTAGAAGGAATGATGTTCCCAGGATCTCAGACAGTCTAAATAGAAATATTTACCACTTTCTGAAGTATTTTCTTGGGGGTCCAACACAAATAACAAAATATCCTGCGAGCCCAACACCTTTGGAGATTGAAAATTGGAAAGCTTGGAACCAATTCAAACTGTCCTAACCCAAGTCCAATCTTCTAACCGTGCCAATTCTGCAGCTGATCGACAATTTCTAATAACCAATTCTATAGCCTTCTTGCGATCCAAAATTCGACTACCCAAATTTTTTCCAGCACCTGAGCCTCAAGGACTAAAAGGAGGAGCACCAATCCCACTTTCTGTCAAAAGAAACTGAGAGCGTGAATTGCAAGAAAAAGGTTTTTGGAAATTTGCCTTTGATTGGACTTGCCGTGAGTTTTCGGAATCAACTTGGAATCAAGTCATGGGAAGCATAGTATGCGACCACTGTACCAGATGGCTCACCACCTTGAATACAATCGATCAGTCAAAGCTTCAGTTCACTCAATGTGTTATTGAAAAATGGGTAGTTAATAAGGGGAAGGAGATGATAAGGTTATTTGGGCAAGAAGAGGAAAGGGTAGCAAGAGAAAAGATCAAAAAGAGGGCAAGGGAACAAGTAAAACGTTATCAGACCAAGGTAAGTTTTTTATTTTACTTTGCTTTTTGTTATTATGAAGCTGATTTAGTTGGAATTCAAATTGCTAGTGCACGCTACAAGTTAGCAAGATATCTCTGCAGTGATGTGCCAGGTTTTGTTGTGCTTTTTCATGATACTAGGTGCATCTCTGATATTGAGAAAGGCCCAGCACCAGCCCCAACTGCACCTATCCAAGCTATTCCTGGATGGAGAAATCCTAAACTCAATGATTTGTTTAAAAAAATGGATAAGATGACAAAGGACTTAGCCCATACGCCAGCTCAAAGAAAATCAGCATTAAATACATATTCACGGTCATCAGAAAGGACAGTTGCACAAAATGGTGTATTCAATGTTCCCAAATACCTCCCCAAGAATTGCTATCACCACACAATATGGGGGGCGGACTTGCTAGCAAGTCCGCAACCTTGGACCCAAACTCACCATAGATTGAACACACATTGAGCTATTGATAAAGGAGCCATACAATCAGGAATGAACACCACTCAGAAGAACAGTTTTAGGTGGGTGTTCAAGTAGAGTTCAGTTTGGGTTCAGTATGAGTTCAGTCTGAGTTCCATCTGAGTTCCATCTGAGTTCAGGTTGAGGACTTGCTAGCAAGTCCACCCCCTATATTGCGTAGTGTATTCAGCAACATTTTTGCAAGGATTATCTGTGAATGAACGTGAGTCACTTGGGGTTAGAGCTGATATTGATCTGGTAAAGATTCGGGAAGCAAATAATAGAGCATCAACATCATCATAACTTAGGTATAACGGTGATCTTCTGTGTAATATAGCTATCTTATATTGAGTTTTATGTATTCTGTTTTTTTTCAAAGCAGCTTGGTAAATGTTATAAGGTGATATTGAGAGAGAGTAACATTTTTTTTAAGAAAAAAAAATAATGTATGAGATATAAAAATGTATTTTCAACAAATTGATGGTCCATACCTCTTTATGTCACATTTATGTATCCATATTAATTTTAATCGAATTTAATGTTGACCAATACATAGTGAATACACGCTATGCCACTTACACTTGCCAGGCATAGCTACCATTAAATATGCCAGTATCAAAATTATTTTTGATCAAAATCAATGAGCATGTTAATCATGAATTAAAGGAGTCAACTGCATATTTTAATGCATGGTTCCCTTCCAACATTAATTTCAATCGAAATTTATTTTGATATTGGCATATTGCATGGTTTCTATTCCTGGAAAGTGTAACTGGCATAGTGTGTATTTATTATGTATTGGTCAACATTAATTTCAATAGAATTTAATATTGACATTTGCATATTGAACCCAAACCAGCAAACAACCCAAAAAATTCTTCATAAAACTGCTCATTAATTTTGATCAAAATTAGGGTTGACCATATACATATTGAATGGTAGTTATATCTGGTGTGTGTAAGTTGTAAAGCTTGTTTTCAATGTGTATTGGTCAACATTAATTTTGATTGAAATTAATATTAATGTGTAAATGATATATACATGCTCAATATGCATTGTAATGTGTTTACTTAAGAATAGAGGGCCCTACTTTTCATCTTACAGAAAAATGCTTGGTGGCATGTCAAATTCAATTTTTATTAAAATTAATGTTGACATGTTACCATTTATAACAGTAAGCAACTGATTGCATAAATTGATGATAATCATGAACCTTAATTTCGATCAAAATTAATGTTGCCAAGTGCAGATTGAAAAAAAGCTATGCCACTTACACTAACCAGGCATATTTACTATTTGTTATGTATTGGTCAACATTAATTTTTATAGAAATTAATATGGATATGTAAATTTTATATTTACCCTCAACATGTATAGTAAATTTCAATACTTAAAAATACTTGCTGTCCTTTACATGTCATGCAAAAAAGCATTATATCCTTTCAACATTAATTTTGATCAAAATTAATGTTGGCATGCCATTATGCATTGAAACAACTAACAGACTAAAAAAGTTCATGATCAAAATGCTCATTAATTTTAATCAAAATTAATGTTGACCAATACATATTGAATATAAGTAATCTCTGCTTACTCAGACCAGATATAACTACCATTCAATATGTATATGGTCAGCCTTAATTTCAATCGAAATTAATGGGCAGTTTTATGAAGAATCCTTTGGGTTGTTTGCTGGCTTGGGTTCAATATGCAAATGTCAATATTAAATTCAATTGAAACTAATGTTGAGCAATACATAATGAATACACACTGTGGTAGCCTAAAGTTTAGTACGGCACCTAAGTATGTAAATGGAGTTATTACGGCGTGCAGGATTGGCGTTATTATTTTTTTATAAAAGGGTTTTATTTAATTTATTGGAGTTTAAAATATGAAGAAATTGGTCACGAGCGAATGCCTACACAAATACAATTTATTTTACGGAGAAAACTTATTTTTATGGTCTGAAAATTTATAAGTATCAAGTCGAGTTACTCAAGAACCTTGGGAAATTTTCCCAGAATTTTTACTATTTTTTTTTTATATTTTTAAATGAATTTTAAAGTTTTATAGAAATATTTACGTTTTCAAAAATTACTTAACTTTGATGAATGTTCACGGGGTAATTAGAGCTGCGCAGACTACGAAAATTAGTTTGGTAGGTAAAAGGGAAGTAGCTCTATTATGTGTAATTTTTCTAGATTTTTTATTATGGTTTTAAGGTTCTAAATTGAGTCCGGAAGTCCGGACGGACTCCGTTTCGACTCCGTACGGACTCCGTACGGACTCCGCTTTGACTCCGTACGGGCTCCGGATTGACTCTGGAAGAGCTCTGGAGGGGAAAACTTAGGCACGTGACTAGGAATACTTAAGCGCTTCTCAAACTCGAAATTGAGAGGGGGGACACATCATACAGCTTAATCATTGACCACCACAATCTCATTTTTTATTACTCAACAAATTAAAATAACTTGTAATACCCTTATAACATTATTATTTTTTTGACATAACATTTTAGAAATACTACTCAACAATTAAAATAACACTTCATATAGGTTATCTTTAGAAAGGTCTTCATCGCTGGGACTTGATTATTGCTGTCTCATAAAAATTAAAATTATTATAAAAACATAAAAGTCAATCTTTACAGATCTTTCACTGGTACACCTTAATTGTTGTTATCAGTATTTCTTTATCAACAGCCACTTTCTTTAAATCTCAATAAGCGTTAATTATTTTAGAGTTTCATTATTTTTATCAATTAGATCTAAGTAGATTGGTTAGCTTAGTGATTTAGAACACCTACTTTGTTATTTTTATTGGAAGGACGGGGTTTTCAGCTAAATCCACATATCTCCTCCGGATTCTGCTTACAGCAAGGCGACTGTAAGAGTTTACCTTACCATAGTTGGCGCCCAACGTGGGGTTTCGATTTCTCTAGCTTTCTTTAAAAGACTTACTTGGATCAAGAACGTTATTAGCCTGCAAGAGGCTTATTTTCTGGGACTCTAATTGGATTTTTGTTATTGGCCTGCAAGAGGCTTGTTATTTTATCGATTGTTAACGCTTTTCATTACTTATTGGGATGTCTTCTTCTGCTGTTGCTTCTGGATCTTCTAACCCTCTTACTCCCTCAGTTAGAATTGTTTCTTGGGATGGCCCAAAGTTTGATGGGGAGGAGGTTAAATGGTTCATTAGCAGGTATGAAGCTGCTGCTGCTGTTGATGGTGCTTCCCATGTGGATATGGTGAAGCAAGTTAGATTTTTTATTGCCGATAGGGAGGTGGAAAAAGAGGTTATTGCTATGCAGGCATTCAAGGACAAGGATTGGGTTAAGCTTTCTAAAGCTATGGTTGATAGATGGGGTGTTAGGTTTACTATGATGGACCTCAATAAAATTGTTGGAGACTGGCAAGCAAAAGGTGGAGTTTCTTCTATGGCTGACTTCAAAAAGCTCTGTGTTCAGTTTGATGAAGTGGTGGAATATCTCATACTGGTGGACGAGTTAGTGCATGAGAACCAAGCAAAAGATTTGTTTTGGTCAGCATGCAGCAGGGATATTCGTATGGACGTCTTGAAGGATCTTTTAAGAAAAGATTTGATGAAGGAACTGCCTAATGGTGAGCAGAAACTGCCGGCTCTGGAGGTTATCAAAGAGAACATTCAGGCCCATCTCAAGTTATTGGCGTTGGACAAATATCAAGAGTCTTGCACTCAATATGTTAGCAAGGTTAGCCAAGTTTTGGCCGAAAATAACGATATTATGGTCAAAGCCCAGGAGGCCAAGAAGGCTCAAATGGGATTACCAGCTGCTAAAGTTGAGGGCAATGTAGATAATAAGATGGTCGATCATTTGGCCGATTTAATGAAACAATTAAAAATATTTGTTCAAGAAACCCAGAAGGCCAATAAGGCCCCAATCGCTTCTTCGTCGACTTCAACTTCTTATCATTCCAGAGGGTATGAACGTCGAAATTATAATGGCAATAATAATGGTAACCGCTTCCCAGGCAATGGGAGAAATGGTGGGAATGGTGGTAATGGATATAGGGTTGGCTACGATGAGCCAAAGGTGTGCTCCTATTGTAATAGGAGGGGTCATAGAGCAACAGTTTGTTTTGCTCTTGATAAGGATATGGATGCTGGGCGAGTTTTATTTGATGGTAAAGTTTATAAATTTCCCGATGGTTCGTTCATCAAGCCCAGTGATGGACAGTCTCCTTCTGATTTGGTCAGAAGAAGTTTAACGGCTGAAAGGAGAGCCAGATTTGAAGAGGTGACGGATGAAGATGTTAATGCCAAGAGTGGCAAAAATGGTAATGGTAATGGTGGTAAAGCTGAAAAGGGCAAGGAGAAAGAGGTCAGTAAAGCCACATTTTCTACTTCTTTTGGTGGTTTAGAGCTGGCAACGGTTGCCCAGGTGGAGGGGAGCTGTATGGCTGGCGAATACGATGTTAATGCTGCTAGAAGAGCAGCTGCTACTAAGGCGAAAAGTAGCATTCAGAGCCAATTGAGGGCTAATCCTGGCAAGGCCAATAACAAAGTGAACCCTTACTCTAAGGACAAGAATTCTAGTGCTCAAACTGCTGTCAACAAATTGAACCCTTACTCTAAGGACGAATTATATAAAATGCAGAAGGGGATTGCTGATATGGGGCCCCCTAGTTATGGCAAGTTTGATTTAAATGGTGAGCCTATGCCAGAGGACGATTCGGATTCTGAGGAGGACGTACTGTTGGCGTCTCTACCCAGACCAAGTTTTAGCGGTCCCATCCCAATGGAGGGTGTAAGATGGACTAGCGATGGATCAGGATTAGTGCAAGAAGCTGGTGACGGAGTTAGGGTTATAGAAAGTGAAGATGTTATAATGGGGGGTGAAGATGGCTCGGTTGGACCTCAAGAGGTACCCAGGGCCAAGGTTGTTAAATCAAAGGTCCAGTATGAGCGGCCAGTAGTTTCCGGTCAAGCTAATGCAATGGACGCAGTTTTGAATAGGGTGAATCAACTTCAGATTCCCTTATCTTTAGGGGAGTTATTTACGATTAGTCCGGCGCTTGCTGAAAAGCAAAAGAAGCATTTGACGAGGCGTCGGGTTTCCACTGGAGAGATGGAATATATTTGTGAAAATGCTGAAAAGTTTGGGGAAGATGTAGATACACATTTTTCCGCTCCCCTGGGTTACCTGGTGGTAACTCTTAATGGTAAAGAAGTAAAGGCCTTGGTCGATTCAGGGTCTCAAATTAATTTAATTTCATTGGAGCAAGCGACGAGTATAGGCTTGCCAATTAAAAGTGGAACTGGGGGAAACCTCAGAGGTATTGGAGGGCATGCAACAGAGCTGATGGGTACAGCTGAGCATGTCAGGTTAGGCATTGGTGGATCTGTTGGTAAGGTTCACTTTTATGTGGCCAGAGGAGCAGTCAAAACTGTTCTTGGTGGTCCTTTTTTGATGGATTTTGAGGCCAGGATAGGGTATCAAGCTGGCATGGGGATTAGTTTGGAGATCACTGGTGAAGATATGCGGAGGTTACATATGCGATTAGCACCTCCTGGAGATGAAGGTTGGGAAACACGGCCAGGGATTACTACACTGTGCCAGTGTTGTGTTTGCACCAAGAAGCGGCATATAAAACGGACGGCTTCTGGTGAATTATGTTTGTTGGAAAGGGATGAATGCCCTCATTTTTTGGGGTAGCAGGGGCTGATCACTCAAATGTTGTAATCTCTCCTCATAATGAGATCCCTGATTGCAATAGGTCAGCTCACTTGGAGATAATTCAAGTGGATTCTCAATTATTTTCTGTTAATATTACTTTGGAGTGCAAATACGTTTTGGAATTTTCTATATGTTTATTGGATTTACCCGGTTTTTCTATTAAATTTAAAAACAGTGAAAAAGGCAAAATGGGCCAAATTAGGTTGGATAAAAATTGGAAGGGTATGTTTTATGACCTCCAGCAAGAGGGTAAACTGCGAAAATCGTATCAAAACCCGATTAAAAATCTTAGTATAATTAAAACACAAAAAAATAATTTATGTGAAAATGTTATTCCGGACCTCCAGCAAGAGGTTAAACTGCAATTATCTCCTTCTATCACGGAACTCCAGCAAGAGGTTAAACTGCAATTATCTCCTTCTATTTTGGACCTCCAGCAAGAGAGTAAACTGCGAAAATCTTATCTAAATCCAATTAAAAATCTCAGTATAATTAAAACACAAAAAAATAATTTTTGTGAAAATTCAATTCCGGTCCTCCAGCAAGAGGTTAAACTGCCGACTTTCTTTACGGGTGATTTACTGTTGGATAAGGGAAGCAAAGGTGTTGGAAAATCTGTTTATAAATTAGACGAGGGAAAGGAGAAAAGGGTAAAATTTAAAAATGAAATAAAATATTTTTCTAATTTTTCTTATTCTGATTCTGACGATGAAGAAGATTCATTTGATGAAAGTTTTAATGGCGATACAAAAGAAAATGTTTTACCTCAAGTTAATTTAGATGTGGACGCAGCCAAATATAAGAAAGTAGCAAATAAAGTTCGACCTATTAATGAACCGCTACCTGCTGAATTAAATCCACCTTTGAGAAGACCAAGGTTATCAAGAGATCCTTATGAAAGTCCCTTGGTAAAGAATCCGCCTGAATTTTCTGAGACGTCAAGAATCACTTTTGAGAGACTGGGTGTTGTTAATTTTGGACCTGATGGTTGGTTGTCTGGAGAAGAGAAGAAGTTGTTGTTGGATGTGATGGTCAAGCGAGAGAAGGCCATTGCTTTTGTAGAAGAGGAGAGGGGTGTGTTGAAGCATTCCTATGGGGAGCCTTACAAGATTCCTGTGGTATGTCATGAACCGTGGCAGCAGAAACCGATTCCTATTCCAGCTGCATTGAAAGAAGCTTATATCGAAGTTGTCAGAGAACGGATACGCACTGGACTGTATGAGCAATCAACGTCAAGTTATTCTAGTCCTGTATTTTGTATCAAGAAACCGAATGGCAAGCTTAGAGTTGTTCATGATCTTAGGGAATTAAATAGGGTTACAATAAAGGATGCTGGGATACCGCCTAGTGCTGAGGAGTTTGTTGAAGCGTTTGCAGGGAGAGTGTGCTATGGTTTGGGAGATATTATGGGTGGATATGATGAGAGAGAGTTACATCCGGACTCAAGGCCTCTCACTACATTCGATACACCACTTGGACGTTTACAGTTAACAAGATTACCTCAAGGAGCAACAAATTCGGTTGCAGTTTATCAAGCTCAGATGGCTTGGATCCTTCAAGATGAAATTCCACAATATGCTGGAATCTTTATAGATGATGGAGGAATTAAGGGACCAACATCCGACTATGATAACCAGGTGTTGGAAGAGAATCCCGGGATACGCAAATTCATTTGGGAGTTTGCAATTACTTTAGAAAGAATCTTGTTTCGAATTGAAGAGGCTGGTTTAACTATTTCAGGTTCAAAATTTTCATGTTGTGTGCCAGCCTTAGAAATATTAGGCCATGTGGTATGTAGAGAGGGTAGGATTATGTCCAAGAAGAAAGTTAACAAAATTCAGTCCTGGCCAAGACCCAAGAATACGACCGAAGTTAGAGGGTTTTTAGGCGTTTGCGTATATGTTAGAATGTTTATCAAGGACTTTTCTTCATTGGCAGCTCCATTGAGACGGTTAACGAGAAAGGATGCAGACTGGGAGTGGGATGAAGAGTGTGAGAAGGCGTTTGTGAAGTTGAAGGAGGTTGTAGGGAAGGATTTAGTCCTGCACAAGTTGGATTATGGAAAAGATTCTGGTAGAATTTATTTAGCAGTTGATTCAAGTCAGGTTGCAGCTGGGGCGGTTTTGTCTCAGATGGATAAAGCTGGTTACATCAGGCCAGTTAGGTATGAATCTGTAGTATTTACTGAGGTCGAATCAAGATATTCTCAACCAAAATTGGAATTATGTGGTGTTGCAAAAATACTGAAGAAACTTCAGCATATTTTGTGGGGGCAACATTTTGAGTTGCAAGTGGATGCGAAATCGTTAATCCAGATGATTAATTCCCCAAGTTTACCGAACGCACCCATGACGAGATGGGTAGCTTTTATTCAAAATTTTTCATTTGATTTAGTTCATAAGCCTGGCAAGACTTTTACTATGCCAGATGGTTTATCAAGGAGACCACCCACTGAAGAAGATTCAGACTCAGAAGAGTTCAATGAAGATATACCTATTATCAAAGCCAGCACTAAAGGAGCTGAAGACTTTCCATACCTCCCCCATGAGGTTAAACTGGCAGGACTATTGTGTTTAGAATATGATGATGATGACCTCCACCAAGAGGATAAACTGGAAAATAGTTTTTATGTTAATAAAGGTGTTGGAAAAGGTGTAGATAAATTCGGCAGAGAGGAGGTAGAAGAAGATGTGGTGTATGTAGAGGAAAATGGATTGGTAGTGTGGGATAGTAGTAAATTAAGGAATGGTGTATATGTTGGAGAATTAGAGAATTTAAATAAAAAGGTGGATAAAGAGAAAGAGGTATTTTCAAATACGGTTTTCCAAGGATCCAAAGGTTCAGAAGAAAAACGTCGACATAGCTCGATTAAAAATTTATTTAGGGGTCAACGATTATTGGCTCATTCATGTGCAGGTGATATTGGTGATAGAGAAGTCCCTATTGATGTTATATTAATCGATTTTCAAGATGAAGTCTGGGGTCAGACTGGTTTTTATTTTTTGTTAGTCAAATATTTGTTGACTTTAGAGAGGCCAGAAGATTGTGAAGACGATGAATGGGTGGCTATCAAGAGGAAGTCATCTACGTTTTACCTATCTGGTCGACGTTTAATGAGGAGAAGGTATCCAAATCCTCAAGTAGTTATAACTCAACAGAAGGGGCAAGAATTAGTTTTGAAATCACTGCATGAAGATCTTGGGCATAGAGGCATTGGAGAAACATTTAGAAGAATTTCTGATCGATTTTGGTGGCCTGGCATGAAGATGGCTGTTAAACAGTGGGTTCAGTCATGCGAAGAATGTCAAAGACGAAGTTATTTAAGGCCAAAAGAACCTGGACGCGCGACCGGTGAATATACGCTCTTTGGAAGAGTTAGTTTAGATGCTGTTCATATAAAAGAGGGACGGTATAAATATTTAATTGTGGCCAGAGATGATTTATCTGGTTGGGTAGAGGCAGCGCCTCTTATTAATTTAACTGCCAAAAATGTGGCAGAATTTTTTTTGAATAATTGGGTATATAGGTATGGGGTGATGAAGTTGGTGACGGTAGATGGAGGTCCTGAATTTGGGACAGAGTTTAAAGAGGCCGTATTGAAAGTTGGATCAAAGGTTAGGGTAGCAACCCCATATTATCCTGAAGCTGAAGGCATGGTTGAAAGAGGGCATCAAGTTATTAAGGATGCTTTAGTTAAAATGTGTGGGACAAGTGCTGAAAAGTGGAGGCACTATTTACCTTTAGTTTTATTTGCTGATCGAATCACTGCCAAAAGGACGACCGGATTTTCACCTTATGAACTTGTTTTTGGACAGAAAGCAGTTTTACCGGTTGATTTAGAAGCTGAATCATATCTTGGAGTTGACTGGGACACGGTCAAAACTACTGAAGAATTATTGTGTGCAAGAATGATGCAGCTAGAAAAGAAAGAAGAATATTTAGAAAAGGCATATTCGCGGATGATGAAGATCCGAAATCAATCAGTTAGATATTGGGATGAGCGGTTGGCACATCGATTAAGGAAACCTTTGAACCCAGGAGATATGGTTCTGGTGTATAATAGGAGTTTGGAAAGTCAGTGGGGAAAAATGTTTGCAGATAGGTGGAATGGACCGTATAAAATCAAGGAGCAAGTTTCCGGCGGTTCATATGTGCTAGAAGAGTTGGATGGAGTAGTATTGAAGAAGAGGGTAGCGGCCGATCAAGTGAAACGGTTCTATCCTAGAGGCACCAGGAGTGCCGAAGTCTAACTCCGAAATGAGGGTAAACTACAATTTTAATGACTTTTATTAAATTTATACCTCCGCAATGAGGATAAACTATGATGTTTATAAAAATTTTATGAAGACCTCCGCAATGAGGATAAACTATGAAATTTCTTAAATTTTATCAACTCCGAAATGAGGATAAACTACAATTTTAATGACTTTTATTAAATTTATACCTCTGCAACGAGGATAAACTATGATATCTACGAAATTTTATGGATACCTCCGCAACGAGGATAAACTATCTTCTTTTTTTATCAAAATACTTTACTATCATTACACTGTATATGGTCGACGAAACTATGATGAAACTTAACGAAATTCAAGAAGATCATCTTTGAAATTTTTTAAAAAACTTAAAATACTTAAAATATGGGTGAAGATAGTGTTGGAAAATTTTAAAATTTATTGGAAGAAGTGTTCACAGGGGAACCTTCTTAATTAAATATTGGCAAGTGTGGGGGTAATTGATGGGCTGGCTGCTCTATACACAATTACCCCATAATGTTCGTTTCCAAAATTTTCCCTGTTTCTAGTTGAATCCTGGCTTTGTCTTTTAATTTTAGGAAGTCCACTAAGACTATAAACTGGAACGAATCAAGAGACACCGCTCTCAACGCCGGATTCAAGATTCTTTTATTTTATTTTGTTTTTGATTTTTTTTTTTATGTTAGATTGTGATTTCTTTTCTTTAATATATATTATGAATTATTGTAAAGGTGATGCTCACTGGTGGTCTCTAATCATTTTTATAAATTGGAGGGAGCCCACCCAGTGATCATCATTATAAAAAAATTATCTGCTAAAAACTTTCATTTATTTTATTTTCTTTTCAATTTCTTAAAATTGTGTAACCACATCAAGTTGCACTTGGATGTGGGTATGATGTCGAGGGTACGGCTCATCAAATGGCCGGGGGGCATCTTTTAAAATTTTATTTTAAAATTTTTTTTATTACTTTTTTTTATCTTTCTTTTCACATTTGTTTATCTTTCTTTAAAAATTAAATTTTAACTTTTATTTCAAAACTATCTTTTCTAAAATCTTTTATTTTAAATTTAAAAAAAAAAAAAAAAAAAAAAAAAAAAAAATTTTATTACTTTTTTTTATTTTTCTTTTCACATTCGTTTATCTTTCTTTAAAAATTAAATTTTAACTTTTATTTCAAAACTATCTTTTCTAAAATCTTTTATTTTAAATTTTAAAAAAAAAAAAAAAAAAAAAAAAAAATTAAAAAATTAAAATTAAAATAAAAAATAAAAAAAAAATTAAAAAAAAAAAAAAAAAAAAAAATAATAATCTAAAAAATAATTAAAAAAAAATAATAAAAAAATAAAAAATAAAAAAAAAAAAATAATAATAAAGGTATTTTAGTTTTAGGTAGTTTAGATGTTTATATTTTATTTTTCAAACATTATTCAAGAAAGCTACATACCAGGAAGAGCACCATCAAGGGTTGTTATCTTTTGAAGAATCGAAATTAGAAAATTTAGAAGGACCTTGATCGATTTCCTGGGATTCGAATCTTATTTCACGGTCACGATAGTGTTGAAGCCAGTTGGCTATTTTGAAAAGGTCTCTTAACAGTTGCTCTCTCATCCAAGATTCTGATCTATCAGAGGGCGGGTATCGTTGGAAATAAGCGATAAGGTTATTAAAATTGGCAAAAAGCTTTTCAGACACTAGGTGAATGGGAACTCTAGGAAAGCTTGGATTAGGTTCTGGTAGTTCATAAGCAGAATATGAAATTGGAGAACCGGTGGACGCTTATCAAATTAAAATATCAGCAAATTAAAACCTGAAGATTAAGAAAATAAAAAGAGACAACTAACCTGTGTCAACACTATCATGATCATAGATAAATGGCTTACTTGGTAATGGAGTGGGATTTTTTATGTTTAGGAAAGGATTTTTTATTTTTGATAGATGAGGAGGACTGGTGTTGGATTTGGTGTTTGAAGTAGATGTTCTGGGCCTTTTGGATGATACAAGAGAAGATGAAGACTGCTGGCTATTATAGGACCTTTTGTGCTTCAAGATGTTGGAAGAAGGAGAAGAATTGTTAGAAGGTTGAAGCATGGCCCTGGGAGCAGCAATAGTTCTTGGGGGAGTAGCAGCAAGTCTAGATTGGAGAGAAGGACCCAGAGGATTAGGTGATGGAGAAAGGTTTAAATAGGCTGATGGAGAAAAAGGTATGGGATCTTTAGAGGTTGATGGAATAGGGGGTGGAGTAGAAGGTGAAGAAGAAGGAGGAGGATTGCAGAAGGCGGCGAAGCTAGTAGCAGTGATGGGGAAAGAACCACAGTTCAAGCCAGAACATTTTCTTTTCTTCTCATAGCAGGATAAACAGGCCCTGTTATAAGTGTGCTTTTGCCAGTTAAAAGAGAAGATACATTCCCTATGGGTGAAGGCACAGTATTTGCAAGATTGATCAGCTGAAGCAATGAAGTCAGAAGGTTTCATCTTGTTAGGAGATATTTTTTTGAAGAAGAAAACTTGAAACTAGGATGAAGAAAGCTGGTGGCAGAATCTGGGTTCAAGGATAGAGAAGTTGTTAGGTCCACCAAGACCTTAAACTGGACTATTATCAAGTGTTGGGTCCACCATGACCTTAAACTGGATTTCTTATCGATTAAATGTTTGGTCCACCATGACTTTAAACTGGTAGTTCATTCATTGTTTAGTCCACTATGACTTTAAACTGGAAAATTAATATCTGCAGGATAATTCAACATTCATTGGACCACTATGGCCTTATACTGGATTACTTGTCGATCAAATGTTTGGTCCACTATGACATTAAACTGGATTATCAAATTTATTCAATCTTTGGTCAAGCCTAGGCATTATTTAGGAATATTTCAAGTTATTTATGCACCTAAACGATCTTTGGTCCACCAAGACCATAAACTGGCAATCGATTATATGTTTGGTCTACCAAGACTTTAAATTGGAATGTCAATCTTGTTTGGATAACTCAATTCAATCTTTTAATTTATCACTGTCCCCTAAGACTTTAAACTGGTTATTCAATTATTTCTGGAATTGGGTGCTGATAAGCTTTAGGAGGTTAAAATTTTAGGTGGTAATGATGCTAAGGAAAGCATAATGGCTAATTAGGTGAAATTTGTGGCGCTTTAACATGGTCTAAAGTTGAAATTATTATTGGAAGCCTGGCAAAAGTATTTTATGGGTTTGCTGTATAGCAAAGTTTGAAAATTGTGATGAAGGAATCAGAAGTTAGGATGGTAGTTGGATTTTAGGGAATGATTTTTTTTAGTGCCTCATAGTTAGGCCATTTTTTTTTTTTTTTTGGTGTGAAGCTTGGAGGACCTTATGGCGAGATTGGAATCATAGAATTCGGCTCAGTGGGGGGCCCTATGAGGTTGGAATCAGGAGTATTCGGCTCATAGGAAGATCCACTCTCTCAATGCTGTGACAAGAAGGAAGACTGGTATATGGGAGTCTGAAGGGATTCAAACCTTGCTCTCAGTAGTGGAAACATCACAAGATTTATATTATTTTATTTTATGTTATATCAAGCCAGAGAAGAAAGAAAACATCATTTATGTTGAAAGTTTAAGAAGACCAAGAAAAAACAAAATTTTATCAAGTTATACTGTTAGAAAAGATAATTTCTTTGAAATTGTTCAACATCATTATCAAAGCTTTGCATTAAAATTCTTCTTTTCATGAGGTCTTCATGGTTATTAGCTGGAGTTTCTTGAAAATAGGCCAGCATTTTTCGTTTCAACTCATTAGTAAAGTCAAGAAAAAGATAGTGATGAAAATTTGGGTAATGATTGATATAGTCCATCTTCACTCTACCAACATCATCAGTGTTGGTTATTTCGACAGCTAGAAGTTCAAATATGTTATTAAGTCATAGGTTTAGTCAATTTTGATTAAAAGTTTTTTTTAGTAAGATAAATAGGGTCTTACATTTAGAGCCAGGAAACATAGTCTCAGCAAACTTAGTTGGGGGTACTGGCGTTATAGGATTAGGATCTTGTGAAGGCAAAATTAGGCCGGGATCCGTTGATGAAGATTGAACTTTTGAAGCTGTTTTTGTTCTTATTCGTTTTAAGAAGACAGGAATTTTGGATTGCTTTTTAGAAGTTGAGGGATCAGGGAGAGCTGCTGGTCCTAAATATACGTTTGTTTTAGAAGGAACTATTGGCCGGTTGCATTTGACTTTTTTCACACGGCATAAGTCGCAATCTGTTCTGCCAGGAAGATTAGGGTTGGACATTAAACAAGGTACCTGGTATCGAGCGCAGAGTTCACATGGAGCGACAAGTTCTTTGGAAGACATATTGATGAAGATGAATTTTATAGTTGATTAAAGAAGATGGTGGTTGAAGGTTAAAGATGAATAATGTGTTCGACCACTTATGCAAAGTTTTAAGAATGAGGACATTCTCGATTGGAGGGAGGATGTGGTAGCCTAAAGTTTAGTACGGCACCTAAGTATGTAAATGGAGTTATTACGGCGTGCAGGATTGGCGTTATTATTTTTTTATAAAAGGGTTTTATTTAATTTATTGGAGTTTAAAATATGAAGAAATTGGTCACGAGCGAATGCCTACACAAATACAATTTATTTTACGGAGAAAACTTATTTTTATGGTCTGAAAATTTATAAGTATCAAGTCGAGTTACTCAAGAACCTTGGGAAATTTTCCCAGAATTTTTACTATTTTTTTTTTATATTTTTAAATGAATTTTAAAGTTTTATAGAAATATTTACGTTTTCAAAAATTACTTAACTTTGATGAATTTTCACGGGGTAATTAGAGCTGCGCAGACTACGAAAATTAGTTTGGTAGGTAAAAGGGAAGTAGCTCTATTATGTGTAATTTTTCTAGATTTTTTATTATGGTTTTAAGGTTCTAAATTGAGTCCGGAAGTCCGGACGGACTCCGTTTCGACTCCGTACAGACTCCGTACGGACTCCGCTTTGACTCCGTACAGACTCCGTACGGACTCCGTACGGGCTCCGGATTGACTCTGGAAGAGCTCTGGAGGGGAAAACTTAGGCACGTGACTAGGAATACTTAAGCGCTTCTCAAACTCGAAATTGAGAGGGGGGACACATCATACAGCTTAATCATTGACCACCACAATCTCATTTTTTATTACTCAACAAATTAAAATAACTTGTAATACCCTTATAACATTATTATTTTTTTGACATAACATTTTAGAAATACTACTCAACAATTAAAATAACACTTCATATAGGGTATCTTTAGAAAGGTCTTCATCGCTGGGACTTGATTATTGCTGTCTCATAAAAATTAAAATTATTATAAAAACATAAAAGTCAATCTTTACAGATCTTTCACTGGTACACCTTAATTGTTGTTATCAGTATTTCTTTATCAACAGCCACTTTCTTTAAATCTCAATAAGCGTTAATTATTTTAGAGTTTCATTATTTTTATCAATTAGATCTAAGTAGATTGGTTAGCTTAGTGATTTAGAACACCTACTTTGTTATTTTTATTGGAAGGACGGGGTTTTCAGCTAAATCCACATATCTCCTCCGGATTCTGCTTACAGCAAGGCGACTGTAAGAGTCTACCTTACCATAACACTATGCCACTTACACTTTCCAGGCATAGCTACATGCAATATGCCAGTATCAAAAGTAATTTTGATCGAAATTAATGTTGGCAAGGCACCATGCATAAAAATAAGCAGTTGACTCCAGAAATTCATGATTATCATGCTCATTAATTTCGATCGAAATTAATTTTTAATACTGGAATATTTAATGGTAGCTATGCCTGGCAAATGTAAGTGGCATAGCATGTATTCATTATGTATTAGTCAACATTAGTTTTGATTGAAATTAATATGGACATGGACTATGCATAAAATTCCAATAAGTATAGGTAAGCTAAGTAGTTAGATTAACTGGTTTGATCAAGTACACCATATAAAAATTGATGTTTTAATGCCTTGGTTAATTTCGATCGAAATTAATTTTAAGCCAAGCATGTTGAATTTTATCTATGTCTGTGTAGTCCATTTGAAATGGCTTGTATTCAATATGAAGGGGTCTACATTTATTTTGATCGAAATTATGAGGTTCATTGCCTCATAAATTTGGTGGTTTCTGTCAGGGTTTCATGCATGGTGCCATATGATACTTGTTAATTCCTATCAAAATTAATTTCAACACCAACATATTGAATACAAACCATGGCACTTACAGTACTTGGTCATAGCTAAAATTCAATATGCCAGTCTCAAAATTAATTTCGATAGAAATTAATCAGGATCCATGAAGTTTATCAATAGTGTATGAGTTAAGTTTCAAGTCATATGTTTCATCATTTTCTTGCACCCATTTCTAGGTTATCTCAACAATTTTTTTCAAGTTTTATTATATTAATCAAAACTGTGGTAAGTTGTGAAAAATTAGCTAATCCAAATCTCAAATTGAATATTAATATTTTAATAATTTTGAATGTTGCTTAAGGTATTTCATTGGGTGATTCATAATAATATTTTATCAACTTAGTATTCCTATAACTTTTGAAAAGTAACAATATTGGTATAGTTAGGGACAACAATGCAATATCTTGTGCAGACTAAGATATATTTTTAAATAAAACTGTTCAATTTTTTTTCCCTAAGTTTTATCCATGTTTATCAATGGTTTGGTCACGGTGCGCACATCCTAGCCTGACACTCCTCCTGTCACTTAAAAAACAAATTCTTATCTTAAATTCTAATGTTACCAATTTTATATTTATAATTCATTTCTTGTTTGATGAGGCATATCAGTATATTTGTGAATCTTGCAGTGTCATCTGAAAGTAAATTTAACAAATATTTATAAAGCATTATCCTTTTTTTTCATATAATATACTAATTAAGTGTATCTACATTTTTTAGGAGTAAATTCTAATTTAAAAAATTTTGTATTTACACGTGGCCATTTGCATATGGGATATACATTTGTTTTTATTTGTTTTTCACACTAAAAGTCCCCAAAGAATTCCTAATATTTTCTGTTAGCTACATCAAATTTCGCTTCAATATAAACAGATTGTGATTTAGCATGTTACTCAGTTTACCCCACTATGAATAATACATGTTAAAAAAGCTGAAATAATATAAAATCCCCCTCTTTATGTTTTCTTTTTCTTTCATCCTCACTTTAGTTTTAATCTTATTCAATTTTTTATCCTATTAAATTATCAACTTCAATTTTCTAGAATAGAGTTTCTTATAATTATTCATTGTATTACATCATAATTTTTTGATATCAAATACTTTTTTTGAATATTCATTAATCAATATGTCTAGTATACAATATCCTACGCCTCCACTTTGTATTTATATCATTTTCCTCTCTCTTAATTTATATATTTCACCTATGTTCTATATCTTTTTTTTTCAAAAAATTTATTTTCCAGAGCCTGAATGTGTTTCATCCCACTCTCTGATTGATACTCGCTTTGAAGCTTTTGAGCTTGCACCATGTCTGCCACATGGCATGGCACCTAACCCTCCTGTACTTAGCAATGAGAGGCAGGAAATAACGAGAGTTCAGTATCGCAATTTACTTGAATTGGCTAGAGATAAAACAGAAGAACTTGTCAAGATCCTTAACAATAATACTTCTCCTTCATATTTATCTAACCCTTGTAATGACTTACTCCAATATGTGAAAAGCCTTGAAAAATGTATGTTCTTCACTTTTTTTGTCTCCTTTTAAATTAGTAGATAAGATTATTAATATTTTTTTTCTTCATATATATTTGTAGCTTACGAGGAGGGTATGATTCCTCCTGATGAAATCATTGTCATTAGGGATGATGATGACACAGATGAACCATCAGCTTCAACTCATGCTCCAACTTCTAAGGAAAATCTTGAAACACCTGTTATCCGCTCCAAGAAAAAGAAATTATTCCAAGGCTACTCTTTTGTTCGACGTATTAAACCGGCTTCTTCTAATGAATTTTCTGATGTATCAAATAATAAATCTCAAAAAAAAAGCAAAGGCTTTTATATTGAGTATATTCTTGTTTCCTTTTTTTTATTGTTATTCTATTATCTTTAAAATTCTATCATATAACTCTTTTATTGCTTAAATATTGTACTTTTTATCTTTCTTTTGATATTTTGTACCAGAAACTCACCTACTGTAGATTGTTCCATCCATAAACGCCCTCTCCCTGATGAAGATGATGAAAATAGCTATGAAAATAGTGATGATGAACTGTCAGAATATGAAGCTATGCTTGCTCATCAAAACAAGAAAACTTTAAAATCTTCTTCAAGACATGATGATATGTTTGATAAAGATGATGATTCAAACCACTCATTACCGAATTCCTTCATTTCTAAGAAGAAATACCCATCACCTCCTAAATTACCTACTTTGTCCACTTTGAAAGCTTCTCTACCAATGAAATCAACTCCAATAAAGATATCAAAAAAACCTCTAACTTATTCATCCTCAGTTCTAAAAGACTCTGATTTTCAGGAGGAATTCTGTAAAATTCATAATTTTTATAAAGGTAAAATCAGCACAGCAAAGGTCCTCAGGTCGTGGTTGGAAATTGTTAGTCTCCTTGAATTACGCTCTTCTACTTCTTCCCAAGAACCCATGTTAAATATTCCAATGTTTACTTTTCATTGGGAAAAATCTTGTGGAGAAGATTGGCTTTAAAAACTTACTGAGTTATGTAAGTTACTTTAATTTTTAGTCTTGACTTTGTTCTTTTACTTACTTTTTTTTCCTTTTGTAGCAAATTTTTTTTTAGAGATTGATAGCTCACAGCTATGGGTACTCAATAATATTTATTTCAAAAAAATGGAAGATTTATGTGATCCTGATGGTTTAAATACTGAAATTCTTTCCTCAACAAAGAAAACAGATCACCCTGATTCCAATCACATCCTAATGCTCATGAGATTAATGATCCCAAGTGACCACTGCCGTTCTTCATGGGTATCTCTTATATCATCTTTACTTTATCTGACCGCACATGAATTCAGCCAGCTTCCATAACATCAAAAAATTAACTCCGATTTTCCAATTGAACGTGGTCTTCAGCTTCTAGATCACCTTTCAAATCTGAAGAGTCTGATTCCTGATGGCTTAGAAGTTGGTCCCACTGCACTTCAAACCTGTGATATATCAATGTCAACTCTTCTTCAAATCAGAAATATTATCATTGATATAATTATGTCAATTATCATTCTTAAATCAAAATATTGTGCTTCAACAATATCAAGTGGCAAGACTAGCAAAGCTCAACAATCAAGTCAGAAAAACAAAAAAACTGAACTGACTATAATGAGACAGAAACAAAAGGCTGCACTAAACAAGATAAATTCTGAATACTCCCACCACTGATATCAATCTTTCACATTCTATATAATTGATGGTGTCCGTGGTTTATTTCTGAGCTCTCAAGATCATAGATTGGCTTCAGCAGCTGATTTCTTGGAGGTAATATCAGAAATTAAGTTTCTTAATTTACATGAAAAAAAATCATTGTATGGAAGAAATAATTTGGAAAAATTTAAATAACTATATTTTAACATTAATAAAACCTTTTATAGGCAAGTGTGATCCATTTCCTTTGAAATTTGATACCCCAAGTCCTCTGGGAATTGCTAGGGCTATTTCTGCAGATTCTCTTAATCACTGGAGATCCATTCAGCCAGTATCACCTTTTTTTTGCTAAAGATAGCCTTTCAATAAATTAATATTCCAACATGTAAGTAGATAAATTTCTGTGTATATGATTTATCTTGTATAATTCAAGTTATTTTCCTTCAAATACGTCAAACATGTGACCATCTTTGAAATTTATTAAGAAACCTTTGACATGATTTTCTAAATTAATTATTAAAAAAAATTATTGTAAGTCCAGAAATAACAAAGATTTTAAAATCTACTTATATGATTTCAAATATTTGTATTAAATTCTTAAATATTTTATTGTTTATATAAAAATATGATAACTGCTCTAGTTTTGTTACTTTACCTTTAATATTAAATAATATATTAATTATTACAAATTTTTTCATTGATTGTAACATTTTTAATCAGAAGTAGAACAACTTAAATAATTAAATGTGTGTATTCTTAAAAAAATACAATTTAATCTATTTTTGATTCAAAATTCTTTCATCAACTCTTTATTATTAACTTTTTTATTAATAAGATTGTTTGACCTAAAATACTATACAGTTAATTTGGTAGCATTAAAAGCACATTTTTATGGCTAATATATTTCAAATTCTTAATTATAGTTTTTGTATTTTAGAACCTTTGCTACCAATTTAATAAAAATGACATTTAAAGATTTCACAACTTATATATTTCCTCAAAAGTAAATCAAATTCTCTTATGATATTATGAAAAAAAAATTATTCAATTTCACAAATAAAAAAAATAGATAATACTATAATCATCACAACTGAAAATGTTACAGCTACTCCCAGTATTTATCATGTTTAATTTCACATTAAGTTGTATAAATATGATATAAATTTTTAATATTTAATTTTCAAAATTTTTTAGATTTGTCTTAACATTAGATAAATATTACTTTGCTGAATTTATTTCTTCCTCTATTAAGTCATCTCTTTTCAAAAAAAATCTCAAAGCACTAATCAAATATTTATACCTATCTTTTTCTTCTTTAATTTCCAAGTACTCTGAAATATCAATATCAAAGACATTAAGCTTTTCTATAGCATGAAAAATTCTAGTGCTGATTTGAATAGAAGAACCTATCCTTGTGAAGCCATGAATTTTGTGACATCTTGAGGTAAAATTCCTCAGTTGATTGGCAGGCTATTACGTCACTGTTATTCCATTAGTTGCTTCAAAGTTAATTTTACCTCGAATTTTGGGAAACATAATTTCTCTACCTGTTTGTTGTGGTTGGGTCTTGTGGTACTTCATATGAATGGTATTGTTTTCTGTATATTTAGGAAAAAGTATTCCTAAAGTATACTCACTTGCATCCTTATCATGATGAACCTCATTGGAGAACCCTTTACCATTTGCTCCAGATGTCCAAGTTAAATTACTAGCAAATGGTGCACCCTCTTCTTCACTATAAACTTTTGAAAATCTAGGAATACCAAGTTTTTCACAAAGATTAGTTGCCTCATTGTACTTTACATATGATTTTTTTTAAAAAAATATTCAAAGTACATTGCAATCCTCTTCATTAGTTTTTTATATTCATCCGCGCTTAAAATCTTACCAGTGTATTCATCTGCAAGTAAAAGCATTCAAAAATTCAGTATTTAAATTAAAAAAAGTGATACTTACAAATATATAAAGATTTCTTCCTATCTAAAATAAAGCCACCACCAAAAATTTTTCCAAAACCACCAGCTCTTTGATGATAACCATTATTTATAATTTCATGTTTGCAGTAAGAAAGATCCTTAATGCATTGCACCGTAGCTTCTAACATATCTAGTTCTTTGAGCTCATGAATTTCAAAAGTCTGCACAAGAACATTATGTATTAAGAAACCTTTTGGTTTATAAATACTACAACCAGGAAAAAAATTGTAATAATTATTGCAATCTGTCATATTATTTGCATAAGATTGTGCGTAGAAATGTGGCTTCTTCCCATTTGTATCCATTCCAAGAGCATTTACAAGTTTCATTCCGGTAGCAATGTCTTTCGCCCACCTATTGTTAGTGTTCTTCCCTGGCTGTTTTTTTTTTCAAATTGTTACTCATTGATGGTTCAATCCTAAGAGAATTCAATTTTGATTTAAAATAGAAAAAAATCAAAAATTAGAAATTAGTAACAGAATTTCAATTATCAGTCAATGATACCTTTAACTTTATCATATCTTAAATATTAGAAATACAAAAGTTAGCATATCAACATATTAGTAAATTTATATACTTTTTCTTTATTTCAAATATTAAGAAAGTGTTTCAAAGGTATACTTTTTTAAATTATACATATAAAGAGTATAGCTTTATCCTGTATGCATTCAGCAAGTACAAGATTTGGCTCTACACTTAATATTAATAATATAATGAAAGTATAACTCCAATACACTAGTAATATTAAAAAATTTACATAATTATCATATCCACACATATAAAATAAAAAATCTTGCTCTAACCAATATATATACTTCAATAAATTATTAATTTTTAAATTGTAGCATTGTCTTGTATTCTTTCAGCAAGTACGAGACTTTGAAACAACTTAAAAATCAATAAATTAAAGTTAAAGTACAAACAATCTAATTATTATTATGAAAAGCAAAACATTATCCTGTATGCTTTCAGCAAGTACGAGATGATGTTTTACTTTTTATATTAATAATATAATGGTTGAGAAAGTATTAAAGAAATATAGAAAAATGATAAGCAAAACATGAACTTACCTGTCTATAAAATCTTCTTCCATTTTTAGCTGATTTATCAAAAATAATTATAAAGTTTATTTTATAATTACTATTTTAAAAAATAAATGGTTAGATAAATAAATTGAACATTTTTGATAAGGATTAAAGAAAAGTAAACTGACAAACAAATAAAAAAACTTTAAGTTAATTGAAAAAGAATTTTTTTTATAATGAATCGAAAGGGTACAGTAAAAGATACCATAAAATTAAATTAAGAATTAGAATCATTAGATTAACTTGTCAAAAGTGTAAAAAAGAGTAACAAACCAAAATGATATGAAATGCAATAGAAAGAAAAATTTGCTTACCGGTAATCAGATAAGGTCAAGAAAGTAGTACTAATAATTCAAAATGATAAAGTAAAAATTTGATTGATAGTTTTTGAAAAAGGTAAGTGAGAAAGAGAAAGGAAAAATAAATTGGGTGGCAAACAGATGTAGATATCATGAATTTTCACTGATCTCATTTTCAAAAAAATGCAGCTCTCCAAGTCATATGATAAACTTCATCTAAATTCCAAGAGTAATGCTGCCAAGGCACTGTACACAGCATGATCATTTTTTCCTATGCATATACTAATTCCAGCTAGAATTTACTTGGCTGCATGTTGTACAGATGAACAATTGTGGAACGCTGAATTTCACATCTAAAAAAATTGACGCCACATAATTCTAGCTACCATGTTTCACGTAGCTAAAAAACATACACTCATCACATTTAAATTTACATTGCATCAAAATTAATTCATTTTCAAAATTTTATAAAGGAACTATAATGTGCACCACCTATTTCTAAAATATGAACCTCCCCACCATATTAAATTGGTAGATTTTTAATTGTGCAATTTTTATGCCTTGGCCTTTTTCCTGATCTTACTTGGCTCAAAATATCAAAACATGGCCAATGTTGCTGAAAGCAACATTTGATTTTGTTTCTATGGGTATCAATGGAAGGCCGTTTATAACCGGCTGCAGAGCGTTGTATATCTTTTTGAACAAATTTCTATTTATTTATGTATTTTAATTTGATAATTTACTTTTTAATGCAGCCAGATTTATACTGGCTGCTTTTTGGAAAGCTTAATTTATGACCCAAGCCTTTGAAATTGGCTTGGGTCCCTTACATTGCAATTTAGTACTTCCAGCCAGGGGAAACCTGGCTGGAAGTGCCTCTTTCAGGCAATCAAAGTCGCTAAAAGCAACTTTGATTGCTTGCTGTAACATTTTCCACCCTTTCAACCAATTTACTAGGCTGGGAGGTGGCCAAAGCTGTGTGCAACGCGCGTTGCTGCTGCAAGTAACGCACGTTGCACAATCGCTTCCATATCTCATGCAGCTGATATCAAGTCAGCTGCATGAGATATGGGCAGCACATGCAGTGCCCATTAATTGCAGCAGTGATGCGCGTTGCATGTGCTGCATGCAGTGCATTGCACAGCCAGTTTTTTTCTGGATGTGCAATGCACACAGAGAAACCAAAGTCCCTGCAAGGGACTTTGGTCTCTAAAATGGAAGCGACTTTCCCTACCAGGTGCAAACTGGTGGGAAAGTGAGAGACAAGTTAGACTGAAGTTGTTTGAAAGCAACTTCAGTCTTAAAAACATTAAAAATCATAAAAAAAAAATTAAAATGTGAGTATAAGAAAAAAAATCTGTGCTAGTGATACCAAAAACCCAAGCCGATTTCATTTGGCTTGGTTATTTAATAATTATTTTTTAATACATTAAATTTAAAATTCAAACACCATGAAATATATGAAATTTTTTTATATCGATATTATATATTTAATTTACCTCTTTCTCATAATTATATTTATAATTTTGTTTTTTTAATTTTTGACTTTTAAGTTGATTTTTTGGAAATACAAAATTAAATTTTCAATTAAATTTTTTAGTAAGGTAAAAATAATTATAAATTTGACATTTTGTAATTGAATAATGGAAAAAATTTTAAATTTATTTAAAAAATATTTTTGTTAGAAGAATACCAATATTTTAAGGGTAGAAATATGGTGCAAATTGTAAGTAAAAAAAATTATATTTTTTTTTGTGAGGGGTTATTTCTATTTTTGTAAATATTTTTCAAAAACATTCATTAAATACTGAATTTAATTACTTTGTAACTCAAATTTTTTGTAAATTAATTAAAATTGAAATAATAATATTGATATATTTGATATAAAATCTTAATTGGTAATATTAATGTCTCTTTAAGTAAATTTGAAAATCATTAAAAAAGACCATGTTGATAAGTACTTCATTTTTGATATACAATGGTTATATGTATATCTTATATATATTTCTTGAGTGTTATTTTTATATACATTCAATAAAATTTGTAATATATAATGCCATTTAATCATTAATTATTGTTCAACTTAGTTATAACAACTTCATATTTAATACCAGCCACTAGTATTTACTTTTTAATTTAAAACTCCAATATAATATGAGAGTATCCTTATTTTGTCTGTATGTAATTAACAACAATAACAGACCATAAATGAGTGGGTAATTAATTACAATAAATAGTTGAAGAACAACCTATAAGAAATGATAAGTTTATCAAAAAGAGTACATTAAAAAAATATACTTTTGAATTTTTTTTGATATAATTTGGGTAGTTAAATGAAAATTTAAATTATCAGACTTCAAAATGGAAAAAATCCAAAAGTGGTGTTTATATAATAAGCCTCATATAAAAAAAAGAATCAAAAATCTACTATGTAACTAAATTATTAAATATTAAGGTATTATTAAAATTATTGAAAAACTTATTTTACAGTTATAATGAAATCAAAATGTGAAAATTATGGTGGGATAATAGTAAGACTATGTTGAAACACTTTAATTTATACATACTTTCAATTATGTTCAGATAAAAAAGTTGGTAAAATTGTATAATAACATCTAGTTAATAGTGATGCAATTTTATTTAGATCAAGAATAAATTTTTCTGAGGAAAAACTAATTATATTGAGATATGGCCATCTCCTTTCAAGAGACAGAATAATAATAAAAATTTTAAAAAATTATAATAAGTATTCTTAATCAACATTTTTGAAAAGTCTCTATTAAAATTCATTATCATATATCATTCATTTATTACATTATATGGAGTTTCATCTTGAAGTAGTGATGGGCAGCTTTGAACTTATGTTATGAAAAACAAAAAAGTTAAAAAATATATAGTTATACTAATGAAAAATCCAAAAATAAAATACTATTATAAATTAATAAAATAAAACTACATAAATTTTTATCTGCTCTAATGATGGAAGGGTACTATGTATGAATTTCCACATGTTAAATCTAAACCCGCTGTAGACAATCCTATAGTACTAGCTATAGGCCTTGACCAAGGGAGTTGGAGAAAAACCAGAGAGAAAATCCCCTGTCCCTTTAGAAAAATAGAGTGAGATTTACTTGCTAAAGTAAGTTGGTTCCTGTTTTGCTAAAGCCCCTTTTTAACACACTTGACTGCTTGATGAGCCAAGAAAGTAGTCCCCAGATAGACTACCAGACCAAAGAACTGAAATGTAGAACAAGTCCACACCAGAGACAGCAAAGATACTTGATGTAGGCTTCAAATCCACACCAGAGACAGCAATAATACTTGCTATAGCTTGCAAGACTATAACAGAGAAAACAGTTGCTAAAGTTAAGTTAAATAAAGAACTCACTTGCAACAAACACAGCCAATTGTGGCCAGAAAACAGTGAAAACTGAGTGAGGAACAATGAGATCACCTCCTGATGGTTGTATGATGATTAAGGTTGCCCCAAACTGTCTTATTCACTATTTACACACAGACCACTAACTAAGAGCCCATGGGCACCCACCAATCTGGCGCCTGTACCTGCCAGATTGCATAAAAAACCCTCCTGGAGCACTCCCCAACATCCTAAAACAGAGGTGGGCGTGCCGCCCAACGTTGGAGATGCCGCCTGAAGCGGCCCGGCCTCCCTGAAGCCAGAAAACAAATAAAAACCACTAATCTACTTAGAAAATTAGCTACAACTACTAAAACCTTTAAAACACGGAATTTCACTATAACAACATTGAGACATGAAATATAGAGAAAAATTAGCTCTATCAAATGGTACTAAGCACTTAACCCTAAGACTTAATGTTAGCCCGTAAAACACGAAAAACAAAATTAAACAGCAATCTTTTATAAATGAAAAATGAGTAAATGACCCCTTAAAACTCAGAATATGAAAAATGTCTTCAAGACATAAAATATAGAGAAAAACCAGGGCTATTCAATGATAGTACCCACATACCCGCAGATCCAATATTCACGGAATAAAACCAGAAAAATACCAAATTCCTTAACAGATGTCAATTAAGACATGCACAAACAGCGCCAAATCACACAACAAAGGCCCCTGCCAATGTTGGAAGACCACATCCTCCCTCCAATTGAGAATGTCCGCATTCTTTCTTCATCCAACCACCATGTTTAACCTCCTTTCCAAATCTGCCTCTGAAATGGGCCCCTGCCAATACTGCATCAACAATAATATAATCTGCGCCATGACACCACCTGTTCATCCATACAGAACGTCCTGCGATGTCTGCCACTCCAGAAAGAAGACCTGCCACAGACCTGGTCCACTTTCTTCCACAACATATTCACCTCCGCCTCAACCTGGTCCTTCTTCTGCCAGCACCAAAAGATCTAGGCCATCCATCCTGATACCCAGATTAATCAAAAAGCTCCACCCTTCCCAGAAGAGTGCCACAACCCATAAAGCAACTAGTTCCCCCATCCCTGGTCCATCTGATGGTAAAGAACATTCATTCCTTCCTTCAACTTTAAAACTGATGACTTCTCAGTTCCTTCCTCTTCTGATAGTGATAATAACAATGTAGGATCCATTGCACCACCAACACCAACGCACTTGCCCACTATCAAGGCCAAGTTCCAACAACACACATCTCAACAGAAACAACTTCTGCTTCACTAATTCCAATCCACTCCTGCTAGAGATCCACAGGACATTGAGAACAGAAGACACCTCATTCACCAGTTCAAGGCTAATTCTGAACACTTCATTTCATCTCTTGATTCCCTCTGTAATTCCACTAGTACTTGAGTTTGATTCAGAAAAGAAAAATTGACCACACCCTCTATAGGATGTAACCACAAACAACCCTCAGTTTTAAGTCTTGGGGGACCATCCTCATTTTATAGTCTTGGGGGACTCAAAAACCCTCAATTTAAAGTCTTGGGGGACTCAAAAACCTAAATCATGAACCCAGATCCAGAGATCAACCACATTAAGACACAGAGAAAAAACTAACATTCTGGGGTAATTGTGAATAGAGGAGCCAGCCCATCAATTACCCCCAAACTTGCCTTTGCTAAATTCGGAGGCTCCCCCTGTGGATACCCTCCACCAATCTTTCAAAACAACTCCAACAACAAAAACTTTTCCCTCAGTTTATAGTCTTGGGGGACTTACAACCCTCAGTTTAAAGTCTTGGGGGAATAGCACAGTGTTCAGTTTAAAGTCTTGACAGACTACTTCTTGACAAAATCTTGAAACCAGCCAGTTTAAAGTCTTGGAGGACTAATAAATTTTCCAGTTTAGAGTCATAGAGGACTGACTTGATACCATAGCTTTTTTCAGTTTAGAGTCTTGATGGACTGATAAAATTTCCAGTTTAGAGTCATAGAGGACTGTCAGAATCTTGCATGAATCTGACCCAGCCAATTTCATGCAATACACACACAGCCAGACCCACGGAGTGTCCACCTTCACTTCATCTTCTACTCATCACTGACAAAATCTTCTCTTATCCTTTTCATCACCTTTCACACCAAAAATCATGTCTGGATCCCCTGCTGTTGACTCCTCTACTCTTCCTTGCTTCACTGCTCCAAGGGACTATGCCTGCAAACAGTGCATACACATGTGCAGACCTTGCACATTCACTCTTCCGAATCCAGAAGCCAAATTCTACAACAGGGCTTGTGACTCTTGCTATTCCAAAAAAAAGAAATGTGACAGAGATGCCCACTATCCTATTCCTCCGCCTTCTCCTTCTCACAAGTACATCTCCAGATCCCCTACCAGGTCTCCAGAACTTGGTCCATCCTCTTCCTCTCTATCTTCAGCCCCTTCCAGAAGATCCAGAAGCTCAGCTTCCCGCACTCTTCCAAAAAGATCAGCCTTAGCTTCTCAAGAAACTGCTTTTATCACTGCTAAATTAGCTCCTAAAGCTTCAAAATCAACCCCTAGGCTTCTAGACTGCATCCAGGCGGCCCGCCCGCCTCACCAAACAGTGAAAATCAGGGCCAAAACCTCCAAATACGGCCAGAAAATAGCCGAATTCATCCAGACAACAATAACAACTCAACCCAACTACCTCCTACTGCTCCCAGAGCAATGCAATCCACCCTTCCAAAATCCAAAAACACCAAAATTTCCCAGATTTCTAAGAGAACTGCCAGAGATCCCCAAGAAGAAACCAGAACACCACACACTGCTCCACAACAAGAACTTTGTCCCCAACTAAGACAAAGAAACTACACCTCTCCTCTGTCAGCCAACTACTCTTCTGACAGTTCCATCTCTTCAAATTCTCCATCCAGAAAAGAGCAGTCTGCTTCCAAATCCCCCTCTCCTGCTCCATCCTTTAACAACCCTGGTACTCCATCACCAGCACCTCCTCCAGCTGAAACCAACAGAAATAACAACCACAACAACAACAATCTCACTGCTCCAACTAGGCCCCAGGAACCTCATCATCCCAGTTCACCTTCTCAGGATCCTTCAGAGGAAGACCATGAGAATCCATATCTTTCCCTAGTTGATCCACCCACTATGACCATAACAAAATCGTCAGAGATCCAAATCCCAGCTGCTTACAGATTTGATGAGCTTCCAATCTGTAAGTACCAAATTAATTATTCCATTTCTTCAACAGAAATAATTACTGATCCAATTCTTCTTGTCTAGTTGGCACCCCTACTCCTGAATCTATTATTGGAGTTGGCCAACCTCTTGAAACTTCTTTGACCCTGGATTATGGAGACATGAAGAAACACCTAAGCACCATGTGTTCCAACATGCTAAAAGCCTTTGCCCTCCATGGACCTTTGAATGACTTTGAAAAATCCCTGAGAATGCGCCTACTTGACAACCACTGGAAAATGTCTAGGATCATTAAACACACCCTCCAGCACTCCATTCCTGCCTCTTCTTCTTCTTCCTCCTCTGAACTTCCCTCTAATCCAATCCCTGACCATTACAATCCCTATAATCTCTCCAGCAGGATGCACTTCAAAGAACACAGTGCTTCCCACAATCCCAACAAAAAACAAAAATGTCATCACAATCCGGACCAGCCTCCAGAAGCTTCCTCATTCAGACAATGAGCTCCTGCAAAGGATTAGAAACATAATAATAATATAAAACAATTAATAAAAATAATTTCAGAATTTTTTTTTTTTTCTTTTTTCCTTTTTTCCTTTTTTTTTCCTGTCTACTAATATACTAAAAATAAAAAAATTAATAAATAAAATGAATTGAAATAACATAAATGAAATAAAATAAAATATAAAAAATAATACAAATGGTATCCCCCAGCCAATTGATGAGCTGAACCCCTGATACCTTACCCACATCCAAGTGCACCTTGATGTGGATACACAATTAAATCTTTTAAATGATTAACAAAAAAAACAAAAATTTAGAAATTCAGAAGATAACAAAAAATAATGAAACACAGAAACACATGAAATAAATAATATATAAAAATAAAATAGCATTGCCCGGCCAATTGATGAGCCTTTCCCCACCAATGCTTGCCCACATCCAGGTGACCCTGATGTGGTAACACCCTATATTTTTGATTTTATAATTTTAACAACCCCCATAAAAAAATTAAAAGAAAAAAAAGAGAAAAAAAAGAAAATAATCTAAAACTACTATCTAGCAAAAACATAACTGCCAAATCAAAGAAAGTCCAGCTCCATAGATGGTCCAATAAGAGAAAGTCCGGTCCATAGAAATGATCACTGGGTGGGCTCCCTCCAATAAGTAAAAATGACGGGAGACCACCAGTGATCCACCACCAATCTGAAAGAACCAAAGATAAAGAAGCCAGTCCCAAATTAGTTTAAAGTCATAGCGGACTTAAAACCTGAATAATAAACAACAGAACTAGAATTCAACTAGGAAAAACAAAAGACTTGAGACAGACATTCTGGGGTAACTGTTCTCCAGAGCAGCCAGCTCATCAGTTACCCCCACACTTGCCAAAATAAAATCTAGAAGCCCCCCCTGGGTACCTTCTAACAAAAACACAATGTCCAACACAAAAAAACCAAAACCAATAAGAGTGAAGAATCTGGCACTTGAAAACCAAAGGAAATTCCAGTTTAAAGTCATAGAGGACTAAAACCTGTGAAAATAAACCAATACTAGGGTTCAACCAAATTAAGAGAAAGGGTTGGAAACAGACAATCTGGGGTAACTGATGAGAGAGCAGCCAGCCCATCAGTCACCCCCAAACTTGCCAAGATCAAATCTAGAAGCCCCACCCATGGGTACCCTCTAACAAAAGTTTCCAACAAACAGATGCATAGCATCACCACAAAAAAAACCAAAATTAAAGAATGGTCCGTAGTTTATCCTCATTGCGGAGTCAATCTTCTTCATGCCTAGTGCCTCTGGGATAAAACATCTTCACTTGGTCTGAAGCCACCCTCTTTTTCAAGACTGCACCATCCAAATCTTCCAAAACATAAGAACCTCCAGACGCCTGAGATCTGACTCTGTAAGGTCCATTCCATCTGTCAGCAAACATTTACCCCCACTGACTCTCCAAACTTCTATTATACACCAAAACCAAACAACCAGGTTTCAAGGGATTCTTGAGTCTATGAGCCAACTTCTTGTCCCAGCACCTGACTGATTGATTCCTAATCTTCATCATTCTAGAGTATGCCTTCTCTTGACATTCCTCTCTACATTTCAACTGTTGCATCCTGGCACAGAGAAAATCTTCTGTTGAGTGCACGTCATCCCAATCAATTCCAAGATAAGAGACAGCTTCCAAGTCCACTGGTAGAACAGCTTTCTGACCAAAAATTAACTCATAAGGAGAATAGCCAGTTGTCCTCTTCACAGTGACCCTATCCGCAAATAAAACCAAGGGTAAATAATGCCTCCACTTTTCGGCACTATCTCCACACATCTTCACCAAAGCATTCTTGATAACTTGATGGTCTCTTTCAACCATGCCTTCAGCTTCAGGATAATACGGTGTTGCCACTCTAACCCTAGAACCAACACTAGCCACAGCTTCTTTAAATTAGGCACCAAACTCTGGCCCACCATCAACAGTGACCAACTTCATCAACCCATACCTATAAATCCACTCCTTCTTCAAAAACTCTGCCACATTCTTGGCAGTCAAATTAACCAGAGGCACTGCCTCAACCCAACCAGACAAATCATCCCTAGCAACAATCAAGTATTTATACCTGCCCTCTTTAATATGGACAGCATCCAGACTGACCCTTCCAAAAACAGTTGATTCACCAGTAGCATGGCCGACCTCTTTAGGTTTCAAGTGACTTCTTCTTTGACATTCTTCACAAGATTGAACCCAACCCTGCACAGCCAACTTCATACCCAGCCACCAAAATCTGTCCGCTACTCTTCTATAAGTCTCCCCAAAGCCTCTATGACCAAGGTCTTCATGCAAAGACTTCAAAACCAATTCTTGACCCTTCTTCTGAGTCACCACCACTTGAGGATTAGGATGTCTCCTTCTCATCAAGCACCTTCCTGACACATAAAATCCATGACTCTTCTTCTTGATTTCCAACCAAGTATCATCATCACAACTATCTGGCCTCTCCAAGGTCAACAGATATTCCACCAAAATAAAATAAAACCCAGATTGACCCCAGGTCTCATCTTCAAAATCCAAAAAAACAACATCCAAGGGTACAACTCTGTTATCAAAATCACCAGTGTGAACATGAGCCAATTGAGCAGCCCAACCAGGACACCAATCCTTAAATTTTGGCACGTCCTTCTCTTTCCACTGAACCTTGTTAGAATCCAGTTCACTAACAAAAACACCCTTTTCCAATTTTGAGCTGTCCCAAACAACAACTCCATCTTCATCAACAAAAACATCCTGATCACCAGAATCAAGATCAGATCCAGCCAGTTTAACCTCTTGGGGGAGGTCAGAACAATCATACAGTTTAGCCTCATGGGGGAGGAAAGAAAAACCCTCAGCACCCTTTGTTCTGGCCCTAATCACTGGAAAATCTTTGTCAAACTCTTCAGAATCAGAATCCTCATCTGTAGGTGGCCTCCTTGATAATCCATCAGGCATAGTAAAAGTTTTACCTGGTTTGTGTACCAGGTCAAAAGAAAAATGTTGAATAAATGCCACCCACCTAGTCATTGGAGCATTTGGAAGACTAGGTGTATTGATCATCTGAACCAAAGATTTTGCATCCACCTGCAGCTCAAAATGCTGCCCCCACAAAACCGTCTGTAGCTTCTTTAAAGTTTTAGCTACACCACACAATTCCAACTTAGGTTGAGAATACCTAGATTCCACCTCATTAAACACCACAGACTCATACCTTACTGGCCTAACCCTCCCAGTATTATCCTCCTGGGACAAAACAGCACCAGCGGCAATATAGCTTGAGTCCACTGCCAGATAAATCTTTCCAGCACCAACACCATAATCCAACTTGTGAAGAATTATATCTTCACCAACAACCTTTTTCAGCTTCTGAAAAGCCTCTTCACACTCTTCCGTCAATTCCCAATCTGCATCTTTTCTGGTCAACCTTCTTAAAGGTGAAGCTAACAACAAAAAATCCTTAATGAAAATCCTGACATATACACATACACCCAAAAATCCTCTGACTTCAGTAGTATTTTTAGGCCTTGGCCATGCCTGAATTTTATTAATCTTCTTCTTTGCCATAATCCTTCCCTCTTTACATACCACATGACCCAGAATTTCCAAAGCAGGAACACAACAACAGAATTTTGACCCTGAAATGGTCAAACCAGCCTCTTCAATCCTGAACAACACTCTCTCTAGAGTTATTGCATATTCCCACACAAACCTCCTTATTCCAGGGTTCTCCGATAACACCTCATTACCATAATCAGTGTCAGTATAGTCTAGTATATAAGTATGATATAATAGTGTTATTTTATGGTCCTACTACTTATTAATAAATGATTTAGTGATTAAAACTCAGGGGAAGACTAATAGAATAGTTATACTCAAATAAAACTCACAATACTTGGATTTAAATGCGTGCTAGTGGTGGAAAATAGAAGAATAAAATATAGTTATAGCTTATATAAAGATAATATCAATTTATAAGGGCTTATTAATATATTTCTGAATGCTAATAATTGTATTGTAGTGTTTGTTTTAAGTGTATTAATTGAATAATGATAATAAACCGTCAAAATCCCTCCTTACTTATACCCAAATCCACTGGAGTGCACAGACCTTCAATCCAGATGATGTCACTGCTATCCCCGGCAATTACAGCACTGTGAGGGCCCATCACCTCCCCATGGCGTCCACTTCAAGCAGTTTCAACACCCAGACCTCCAGTAAGGACCCTCCATCACTATTAATAATAACACAGAGTCATACCATAAATAGAAAACCCAGATAAAAGCGGATACCATAAAGAAACAGGTAAAATAAATGATCAAAAAGAGATTTAATGAAACTAAAAGCATATAAAGGAAACAAATAAAATGTCCCAGCCCTCAATAACATCCCCAAGCATCCATATTAACCCAGAAACATCCTTCCAACTCATAAATCCGTGAATAACCATCCAAGGAAGTAATTTTAGTTGTCCAAACTGGGTGTATGTGCCTGATATAGGTGTCTATGCTTCTGTAGGCGTTGTGAGTCCACTGATTTCGTCCATATGACCTAAAATAAGCAGAAAAACAAAGGTTATAGGCTATTAAGGGGCTAAAACCCACTTATATACCTAAATATACATAATATACTGCATATTTCACTGAATATGAGATTTATGTATACATATAAGCTTATGTATGTCAATAATTACTTCATATCACTTAAGATAAGTATATTATTACTCCATTAACACCTTAATAAGTATTATTAGGCCATGGATAAGCTATTTAAACTATTATAAATTATATAATAGAATAATAATTATATATATATATAATAAAATAATATATATTATTATTTTAACCTTATTTTTAAGATATAAGCTTAATCTAGTTGAGGTTATCTTATTTTAAGCATAAGAAATACTCAGTCCTAAGGATATTTAGGCTGACACTCCCTCACCCCAAAAAAAAACAATAAAAAAAATGTTAAGACATTTTAATTAATCTTAAGGAATGAAATAATAAAATAAAATAAAAAAATAATTTTTATAATACATATACTGAATGAACAGTATTATTTAGATTTAAATTTTTTCAAGAGATTTTTAAGATCAGAGATTTCATTTTCTGGAATCCACTGGTCATATTCACTTGATTTATTTTTAAATCTTAATAAATACTCAACTCCCTTTTCTTTAGTAAGGTGTCTCTTTTTAAGTATCTTTTCAATTTCTGCTTTTTCCACTATTTCTTCAGGTTGTTGTTTATGCCTTCCTGATCTTCTTGGAAAGAGATCAGTATCATTAGAATGGTATGGTTTTATAAGAGAAATAGGAAATACTGAATGTTTTCTATCATAAGGTGCATATAGAATAACCTCAACAGCATTATTACCAACCATCTTTTTAACTACAAATGGTCCAATGAATGGATCCTTCAATTTAACATTACCATTTAAATTGAAATGTAGCGTTGAAATAAGGACTTCATCACCCTCTTTGAACATTTTTTCTTTATGGGCTTTATCCCATCTTTTCTTTTCATACTCAAAAGCCTTATTTATACATTCTTGAGCATGTTTTCTGCATAATTCCTGCATCTGAAGAAAAGATTTAGTACCTGGATGAATATCCAATCTAGGTAACTTATTAAGAGTTTTAGCAGGGGTAATAGGTACATAACCCAACCATAACTCAAATGGCTTTTTGCCAGTGACAGAATGTACTGTACTATTATATGCAAATTCTAAACCTGGGATAAGGGTTACCCAATCATGTGTGAATTTGTCATTGTCTTTAAAATTAAGACCAAAAGCACAGTATCTTCTTATCATATCTTCTAAGGTTTGTATCATTCTTTCTGCTAGCCCATCAGTTTGTGGATGGTGTGCTGTAGAAAGTTTTAATTGACACCCTGAAACATCCATAAGTGACGTCCAGAACTCAGAAGTAAATTTAGGATCTCTGTCAGAAACTATTGCTTTGGGGAAACCTGCTGTATTTAACATTTGTGTCCACCATAAAAAAGCTAAGTCCTTTGCAGAAACCTCTTTGTGGGTAGGAATAAATTTACACATCTTTGTAAATCTATCTACAATTACCCAGCAGGAGTTATAACTCTTATGCCCTGCTATTGGAAAACCTGTTACAAAGTCCATGTTAATGATTTCCCATGGAGCTTTTGGTTGCTCAATTTGTTGTAATAAACCAGCTCTTTTTCTTGTTAATCTTTTAGATTTTTGACAAGAATCACATGTTTCAACATATTTCTGAACATCCTCAGACATGTTAATCTACCAAGCTGTGTTTTTTACTCTGGTTAATGTTTTATGGTAGTCAAAATGACCTGCTAATATATCATCATGACATATACTTAACATTAACTCCTTCATTGAAGGGGGAATTACAATTACATTACTTAATTTTTTCCTGTAATATATAAAACCATCCTCAATGGAAAATTTTCCTTTCTCTAATGCCTCTTTATACTTAATTGGTAATGTTTTTATTAAAACATTCATTGAAGCATTAGATGGATCATTTAATATTGTAGTTAATTTACTTAAGTCAGGATCTGAATTATAATTATCAAGAATTGATTGCATAAATTCATCCTCAAGATCTACAATATAAATGCCATAAATTTTAATAATCTCTGATTCAGGAACATAAGCAGGATTATCATCATTATTAGGCAGAGGTACTCTAGATAACAGATCTACATTAGAGTGCAAGGTTCCTGCTCTATGTGTAATAGTCATCCGGCCTCTGTATTCTTGTACAGCTAATTGCCATCTAAAATGTGTCTATTAGGAGTTTTCATGTTTAAGAGTGACTTAACTGCAGTACAGTCAGTTATTAACTCAAATTTTTGGTCTTCAAGGTAATAATGTAGCTTTTCAAGAGCCCATACTACTGCCAAACATTCAAGTTGAGTAGCACCATATTTCAATTCACCACTTCTCAGAGTACGTGAAATATAGCAGATTACTACTTCTGACATTTTACCTTCAATAAGTTGTTTTTGATGCAAAGCAGCACCCAGTCCAATAAAACTTGCATCTGTATATAATACAAAAGGTAATTGGAAATCTGGTAATCCCAAGATAGGAGCTGTCATTAAACATTCTTTCAAATTATTAAAAGCTTGTTGTCTTTCATTATTCCAAATAAAAGCTTCTGATTTCTTTATCAGTGTGGTCAGTGGTGCAGCAATTGATTGGTAGTTTTTTATATATTGTCTATAATAACCACACATTCCAAGAAAAGATTGTACATCCTTCACATTTTGAGGAATGCCAATATTCTTTATTGCAGCCACTTTATTTTGGTCTACACATATTTGTAAGCCAGATACAATATGACCAAGCACTTTTAAAGATTCAAACCCAAATTTACATTTTTTCAATGCAAGGGTCATTTTTATTTCATCCATTTTCTGAAATACTTTCCTTAAATGGATTAAGTGTTCATCAAAAGTTTTAGAGAACACTATGATGTCATCAATGTATACCATTAACCATCCCTCAATCATTTCATTATGGAATGTTATATCCATTAACTTTTGAAATACTGATGGAGAATTCTTTGGTCCAAATGGCATTCTGACATACTTATAAATTCCCATGTGTGTTGTTATCAACAAAAAGTTCTGTGAATTCTTTTCAACAGGAATTTGATGGTACCCTTTATTTCCATCTAGGCAACTTATATATTTAGCACCTTTAAGGGTAGCATGTATAGAGGCAATCCTTGGCAAGGGATAAATATCATCTACTGTAAATGTATTTAATGCTCTATAATCACCGCACAGTCTTGCTTTATCTTGTTCATAAGAAATTAGCACTGGTGATATTACACAATATTTTGGTGTAGTTTCAACCTTCTCAAGAATGTTCATTTTTAATAACATCTTAATATTATACTCTATGTCTTTCCTCTTCATTGGTGAAGCAGGGTATGGTTTCTTTTTAAGACTAGCAGGAATATTATCCATATCACAGATTAAACTAATTTTCATTTCATGATCTTTTACAAGGCCAAGTTCATTTGTACCATGTGCAAAAGCCATTGGAAAAGCTTTAATTAATTCCAAAATATTATCTTTCTCAGTTTCACTTATCTGAGTGCCAAATGATGCTTTTGAAATTTCTGTTTCCAGAAGTTCCATCTCATTGGATTCTCTTCCTTTAGACGGGGAATTTGTTACTGACTCAATGTGTAAGACTGTGTTAAAAGAATTTATTTTAAATTTCCTTTTACCATTCATGCCAATTGTAAAATTGTTATTAGCAGGGTCTAATTTTACACCAAATTTAGTCAGAATATCATTTCCAATGTTAAAACAGTTACTACAATTAGTATTATCCATTACTACAAAGTCACAAGTTACCCTTACATAACCATGTTGGTGTTTAAAGAAAACAGCAGCTTTGTATTTACCAATGGGGTGTAGTACTGATCCAAAACCTCTCCAATTTTTATTCTGAAGTGGTTCAAGCTTAAACTTATATTCACTATCAATTTTCTGTAATGTATTAGTGGAAACAACTGAACCAGCAGCTCCTGTGTCCAATACTATATTAACATTTTCACCAGAAATGATAGCTGGAACCGTGATAGGTGTCATTCTAAAGTTATCAGCTTGTATATCCTTAATGATTTCAGCATCCTCAAAATTCATTAAAGATTCATGTGAGTCCATATTCAATATTGGATTTTCAAAGATAGACAAATCATCTTCCAACATACAGACTTCATTTTCATCACTATATGAGATATTGCTGTCATAATCACTTGATTCTTTACTTTTTTCAGTTTCAGTTTCAGATTCACGTTGATTTTCAACAATATTTATGTTTTTCTCACATTTGTGACCTTTTACCCAAGGTTTGTTACACTTATAACAAGTATTTGTTTCATACTTTTTAGGTACTACAGGTGCAGTAGGTTTTTTCTGCTTCTCCTGAAGTGTTTTTGAATTCTGAGTTTTTACAGGTTCAATATTTTGCTTATAAGTGGAATACCTTGATTCATACTTATGGTTCAATAATATTTCATTGCAAATATTAATAAAGTCAGAATATTCAGTAACATTTAATGTTCTGGATACAACAATGTCTCTGACAGATATAGGTAATTTGTATATTATCTTATCTTTCCATAAGTTAAAATCCATATGATGCTCAATGGCTTTTAATATTTTGTTTAAATTCATTAAAAATACCATAGGTTTGTCACCATTCAACGGATTATACCTAGTCTTCTCATACAGTCTTTGCTGAGTAAGCCTGAATTTAGAACCTCCAAATTGGTTTTCAATAAGTTGTTTCCATTCAGCCCAAGAGTAGTCTCTACCCTCACTTAAGACAGCTTCAAACCATAATAAAGCAACATCCTTAAATAAAGAAATTAATTTTGATGTTATCTCTTCATCTGGTAACTTATATGAGAATTTCAAGTTGTCAATTCTTTGAATAAAATGTTGCCAATCAGAGCTGGCTTCCCCATCATAAGTTGGGTACTGATCTATTTTAGGCCAGTTCTTCTGATTGGATTTTATCTCACTAATCTTAGGTAAATTCAACAACTCATTCACTTTTGATAAATGGTCTTGTATTTCTTCCTGCACGGATTTGTGACTTACATTTTCAGATTTGACACTACCACCAGATGGTTTTAATTGTGGTGGTACAGGGAAGGAATGAGATTCACTTTTGCCAATGAAAGGATTATTATTATATTGATTATACTTATGATTATCCTGGTTCATCAGTAGATTGGCAGTTTCAATCTCAACTTTATTTAATCTTTGTAGCAACTCAGAGACACTTTTATTTGTCTGGGCAAAAGATAACTTTGTTCTTGATTCAGTTTTTAACAAATGTGTTTCATATAATTTTTCTAACTCACAAAATTTGTTTGAAAGGTCATTATATTTATTACTCAATGAATCATATTTAAGAGTTAGAGACAAATGTTCTTTCTCTAATTCTTTATTACGTGTTGCTAATTGAGAAATTTTCAATGTCAAGGATGAAATTGTATCACTAGTGAGCTTAACTGTCTGTTCCTCACAATCAGTCATTCTATTCCACAATGCTGAAACAATTCTATGGACAGTTGGATTATTGTTAAAATATTCCATGTCCTCCTTTTCAATTCTCTCACTCTCCTGTAAACTTCTCATCTCACTAGTAGGTGGTTGCAACTGAGGATTAACTGTATTATCATTGTATATAGTACTGTTATTATGGACAAAAGACAAGTCAGGTGTATCTACTCTAAAACCTAAATTTCTTAAATCCTCCTCTATTTTTTGTACAGATTTAACATCAATAGAATTACCTATATTGTAATTATCAGTATTATGTCTAATCTGAGAGGGTAAGTTACTTACCAAGGGATGGCTGCCAGTCCTGATTTTTGGCGCTTTTTTCCCTTGTAAGGGTGAGCTGAGGAAGTCAGATTAGGGGGTGGATCCCTGTTGCAACTGTGGCTTGTCCACTGTTGGTGAAACCAGTCCCATTTCAATTTGTCTACCAGGATTTTCTCCTGGGAGTGAGTGGACCCTCCTTGGGTAGGGGGTTGCTGATTTGATTGACTGTGCTGGCCTCCCTTTAATTCTTCCATTGCCTGATTCATCTGCTGAAACCCTACCTTGCAATTGTTTTGCAACTGCTCTACTTCGTTGAACATGAGAGATTTTGATTCCTCTAGCTTCAGAACCTGTTTGGCCAGGTGGGACAGTTGATCCTGAAGAGGAGGAGACGTCTTTTTGATAGTTATCTTTTTTAAGAGGGCGTCCTTTTCCTCTATACTCATGCTTTCTGGCTGGGGGTACTGTTGTCCCTCCATGGTGATGTCCTGGAAAGTTTTTATTAACTTTAGACCTGGTATTATAAGCAGGCTGTTCACTTACACTATCCTGGGGAGCACTCATATTGTTCAGAATAACAATATTTTACGTCTACAAAAGGAAAAAACTCTATGGAGTTAGTAGACAAAAGATATTAGCAATTATATTACTAATAAAAAAGCAATGGAGCTTACCCTGAATTTATATCTTTATTTATTTAAATAAAATATAAGAAAAATTCGAAAAAATCTGTTAAAAATATAATAATAAGTTTAACCAGACCTCTATAAGGGTGAATAATTATCTTACCAAGCTTTAGCCAAATACCAATTTAATTGGGTGTTATATTGGTGTCCAAATACCAAGTGAAATTGGGTTTATATTGGGTACAGTTACTACTGTAAATATCTAATTTTTATGGTAAAAAATTAGTACAATTATTATAAGGGTTCTTTTCCGCAATCAATGAGTTATGATGACCCACTAATATGCAGCAGACCCAAATATTTGGTTAATTTTGAGCTGTACTAAGGTAAAAATCACGTCCCAAGGCTTATACTAAATAATAAGTAAAATATAAGGAAAGACCCCCAATTGTCAGTATAGTCTATTATATAAGTATGATATAATAGTGTTATTTTATGGTCCTACTACTTATTAATAAATGATTTAGTGATTAAACCTCAGGGGAAGACTAATAGAATAGTTATACTCAAATAAAACTCACAATACTTGGATTTAAATGCGTGCTAGTGGTGGAAAATAGAAGAATAAAATATAGTTATAGCTTATATAAAGATAATATCAATTTATAAGGGCTTATTAATATATTTCTGAATGCTAATAATTGTATTTTAGTGTTTGTTTTAAGTGTAGTAATTGAATAATGATAATAAACCGTCAAAATCCCTCCTTACTTATACCCAATCCACTGGAGTGCACAGACCTTCAATCCAGATGATGTCACTGCTATCCCCGGCAATTACAGCACTGTGAGGGCCCATCACCTCCCCATTGCGTCCACTTCAAGCAGTTTCAACACCCAGACCTCCAGTAAGGACCCTCCATCACTATTAATAATAACACAGAGTCATACCATAAATAGAAAACCCAGATAAAAGCGGATACCATAAAGAAACAGGTAAAATAAATGATCAAAAAGAGATTTAATGAAACTAAAAGCATATAAAGGAAACAAATAAAATGTCCAAGCCCTCAATAACATCCCCAAGCATCCATATTAACCCAGAAACATCCTTCCAACCCATAAATCCGTGAATAACCATCCAAGGAAGTAATTTTAGTTGTCCAAACTGGGTGTATGTGCCTGATATAGGTGTATATGCTTCTGTAGGCGTTGTGAGTCCACTGATTTCGTCCATATGACCCAAATTAAGCAGAAAAACAAAGGTTATAGGATATTAAGGGGCTAAAACCCACTTATATACCTAAATATACATAATATACTGCATATTTCACTGAATATGAGACTTATGTATACATATAAGCTTATGTATGTCAATAATTACTTCATATCACTTAAGATAAGTATATTATTACTTCATTAACACCTTAATAAGTATTATTAGGCCATGGATAAGCTATTTAAACTATTATAAATTATATAATAGAATAATAATTATATATATATATAATAAAATAATATATATTATTATTTTAACCTTATTTTTAAGATATAAGCTTAATCTAGTTAAGGTTATCTTATTTTAAGCATAAGAAATACTCAGTCCTAAGGATATTTAGGCTGACAATCAGTGGATGGTCCTTTAATTCCACCATCATCAATAAAAATACCAGCATGAGTAGAAACCTCATCCTGCAAAATCCAAGCAATCTGTGCTTGATAAACTGCCACTGAATTAGTTGCTCCTTGAGGCAACCTAGTGAGCTGAAATCTTCCCAAAGGAGTCTCAAAAGTTGTGAGAGGCCTTGAATCCGTATGTAGTTCCCTCTCATCATAACCACTCATAATATCACCCAAACCATAACACACCCTTCCAGCAAAAGCTTCAACAAAATCCTCTGCACTTGGCGGCATACCAGCGTCCTTGATAGTGACTCTATTCAAGGCTCTAAGATCATGAACCACCCTCAACTTTCCATTCTTCTTCTTTACACAGAATGCCGGACTTGAGTAACTGGATGTTGATTGTTCATATAACCCAGTCCTGACTCTTTCCCTAATAATCTCCACAAAATCCTCTCTGATAGCGGCTTGAATCGGAATAGGTTTGATTTGCCAAGGTTCATGACAAACAACAGGAATCAAGTAAGGTTCCCCATAAGAGTGCTTCAGAACACCCCTTTCCTCCTCAACAAATGCCGCCGCTTTTTCCCTTAGCACAATAACATGCAACAACAACTTCTTTTCTTCCTCAGACAACCACCCATCAGGACCAAAATTAACAACTTTCAATCTTTCCACGATCACCCTCGCCGTCTCTACAAATTCTGGAGGATTCTTCACCAAAGTAGTACAGTACGGATCTCTTGACAAAGGAGGTCTCTTCAAAGGCGGATTAAAACCCACAGGCATAGGCTCATTGACAGGCCTAATCTTCTGCGCTACCTTCTTATACTTTGCCGCTCCACCTTCAACTTGAGGGATCTTCAGGAAATCTTCACCACCAGACCTGGAACAAAAACCAAGGGTTTCCCCATTGCTCACATGCGTGGCCAAGGTAATGTTTTTGAAAGGTGTAGAAGAAACCCTAGCGGTGCACAATTGGGAGGACTTACTTTTAGACCCCAATCTCACTTCCCCAAAACTTTTCCGCATATCTTTCAATAAAGATATATAACCAATCTTCTTCTTTAAACTTGAATTAAAAATAATTAAGAATCTTGAGAGAGAACAGAGACTTGATAGAAAACTTGATGAATACTTGCAGAGAAGAGAAACATTAAAAAGAGAAAGTTGAAAATCCACTTGGTATATCTCCAAGGGAGCTGACCTACTACAACCTGGGATTTACTCATCTCGGGGAGAGGTTGTAGCACTAGGGTGATCAGCCCTCATTACTCTAAAAAAGACAGACTCTCAATAGAGCCTGAGCCGCACTCCAAAAAACCAGAGGCAGCACCCACTTCCTTCCTTCTCCTGCAGCAGTCCAAGCACTGGCACATTGAAGATAAACCAGGCCTAGTCTCCCAACCATCCTCTCAAGGGGATGATAACCTCATGTGAAGCCTCCTTTCATCTTCACCAGTCAACTCCAAACTGATTCCCAAATCAAATTGATAACCTATTCTTGCTTGAAAATCCATCAAGAATGGCCCACCCAAAACTGCTTTTACATTACCTTTAGCAATGTAAAAATGAACCTTCCCTGAGGCTCCTCCAACATCTAACTTCACAAACTCTGAAGTTCCAACCAATTCAGTGACATGGCCACCGATCCCTCTCAAATTCCCACCAATACCAGTTTTGATGGGGAGGCCCATATGAGTTGCCTCAAACAAAGAAATCAGGTTTATCTGAGAACCTGAATCCACCAATTCCCTTACCTCCCTGCCATTCAGAGTGACATTGACATATCCCAGAGGAACAGAAAAATGAGTTTCCAACCCCTCACCAAACTTTTCAGCAGAATCACAAATGTATTCTACCTCACCAGAAGAAACCCTTCTCCTGGTCAACAACTTCTTCTGCCTATCAGCCAACCCTGGACTGATAGCATACAATTCCCCATAAGATAGGGAAACCTGACCTTGGTTCATCCTTTCCAGGACAGAGTCCATAACATTAACTTGACCAGACACTACTGGCCTCTGAAAGTGAGCTCTTTGCTTCACCACCTTGCTCCTAGAAAATTCTTGAGGACCAGCACCACCAACAGATTTACCATTAACAGGAACCAAACCAGATCCCTCACCAGAACCTCTGACTCCAACAGGCTTTGGCAATGAAGCCAAAGGGACATCCTCCTCAGAGTCAGAATCCACCTCCATTGGCATTGGCTCACCATTCAGGTCCAATGCACCAAAACTAGGGGGGCTCATGTCAGCCATACCTTTCTGCATCTTGTACAGCTCCTCTTTGCTGTACCTTTTCCTAGCTGCACTCAGCTTAGGATCACCCTTTGAAGCATTTGGCTTTGGTTGGGCCTGAGAACTGCTCTTAGGCCTACCCACCTTTCCTGCTTCCACATCATAAACACCAGCCAAGCATTCACCACTTGACTGTCCACCACAAGAATACAACTCCAAACCACCAAAGGAAGTAGAAAAAGAGACCTTATTGACCTCCTTTCCCTTTCCCTTGACGTCCTCATCTACCTTAACAGAAGACTTCCCCTGATCAGGAATCTCCTCAAACCTTGGCCTCCTTTGATTGAGACCACCCCTTCTCCTGACCAAATCAACAGGAGCCTGCCCCTCACTGGGCTTCACAAAATAACCATCAGGGAGCTTAAAAACCCTGCCATCAAACTCCACTTTTCCTTCAGACACATCTCTGTTCAATGCCCAACAATCATTGGACCTGTGCCCCCTCCTACTGCAATAAGAGCAAACCCAAGGATCACTCCTACCAGCCCTCCTTTCAAAATCTCTTGGCTGAGAAGGTGCCTTATTAACCTTCTTGGCCTCCTGGACAAAAATGTGCAGCTGCTTTGTAAGATCAGCCAGCTGCTCCACCATTGGGTCCCTCTCCTGTTTGGGAACCTGCACCAAATTCTTCTCCTCCTTCTTCTCCCTAACTTCCTCTTCAGCCAAAGCCTCACTGACTTTGCTGACATACTTGGCACACCCCTCCTGATAGGTGTCTACAGCCAATAACTTTAAATGGGCCTCAACAGCCTCCTTCACCTTATCAAAGGCAGGCAACTTCTGATCCCCATTAGAAAGAGTCTTCATCAATTCCTTTCTTGACAACTCCTTCAACACATCCATCCTGACATCTCTAGCCAGGGCAGACCAAAAAACATCCTTGCCAGCATTTTCATGTGCCAGCTCCTCCACTTCCACCAAATATTCCACCACAGGATCTAACTGTAGCAGAAACTTTCTGTAACTATGTAAGCTACCAACACCACCATAAGATTGCCATTCACTGACAACCTTGTTCAGATCCACCATAGTGAACCTGACACCCCATCTATCCACCATTTCCCTGCACAACAATTTCCAATCCCTCTTCTTGTAGCCAGACATGGCCACAATCTCCTTCTCCACTGACCTATCACCAATGAAGAAGATAATCTGCTTCACCATGTCCAGGTAGGAAGCACCATCCACTCCAGCAGCAGTTTCATACTTCTCTAGAAACCACTTGACATCCTCCCCATTAAACTTGGTACCATCCCAAGTTTTAATCCTCACACATTTCCTAACCATCACAGAAGGAAGACCATCCCCCCCACTGACAGACACCACAGGAATAGAGGAACCAGAAGCCATTCCTCCAGTCTGTCACGCGCCACGTGACACTCAAAGCGAAATTAACTCAATAAATCAATAATATCGAGTCCTAAATCTATACTCGAAGCGCAGAAAGCAATTCTCTATAGCAACTGCGATTTTCCTTTGTGTACTTACTATTTAACTGCGCTAGCCTAAACTCTAAATCTAAATCACCACGCAATATGGGGGGCAGACTTGCTAGCAAGTCCGCAACCTTGAACCCTAATTCATATCTTTTTCAGCACACATTGAGGTGGTGATGAAACAATCATGAAGAAATATTGAATTTACTTTGAAAAAACCTTGAAACTGATTTGAACCTTCATTGAACCACAGTTGATTAATAGTTCAAAAAATATTCACAGCAGGAAAAAAGTGTGCACTAGATGTCTAGTGCTTTTTTTTGCTTCCTGAATTGATTCCTGGTAGAATTACAAGTGGGACTTCCATCTGATGCCTCCCTCCCCTAATTCTCCCTTATCTTCAATCTGACTTCCTATCCTACCCCCTTATCTCATTTCTAAACTTGCCATCTACTTACCCATTTTCCCTATTCCTTTCCTTCACAGTGAGAAAACAACTCTCCTCTCCTTCCCCCCCTCTCCCTTCTCTTCTCTTCATTTCTCACACCTCCCCCAGACCCTCACTCACCTTTCCCAGCCCACTGTCATTATTTAGTTTTATTTTACTTTGTATTTTTTTCATTTTTCATGTTTCTTCCCTACAAAAATCTTCCTTTTTCAACGATTGGCCACATTTTTTTAGTAAACACAAGCAACTCAAATTCTGAAATATGTATTTAGTTACATTATTTACCACTTGGAATGGGTTATAATTCCTCAAAATTTTATTCCTTGTTATTTCTAATTTATACATATTAATTATTCTCAAGTTTATAAAAAGTTGGCTACTTCCCAAGCCCTTGCATGCCTCCCCAACACTTTTTTCACCTCTTCAATCTCATCGCTCACCTCCCCCAGAAAAATAAAGGAACTGGGGAAGGCTGGGGAAGGTGAGAGAGGGGCTTTACAGGGCTGGGAGAGGTTATAAAATCCCCTAACCCACTTCGGGAAGGCTGGAAAAGGTGAGCAAGGGTCCTTAAAGGGCTAGGAGAGTTGATAAAAGCCTCTCACCTACTACTCACAGCCCTACTTAGTCTTTACAGCACCTCGTTCACATCTCCAGCCAAATTAAGGGACTTGGGAAGCTGGGGGAGGTGAGCGAGGGGCTTTGAAAGTCTGTGGGAGGTAATAAAAGCCTCTCACTCACTTCTCCCAGCCTTCCTTAGTCTTTACCGCACCTCGCTCACATCTCCAGCCAAAGTAAGGGACTGGGGGAGGCTGGAAGAGGTGAGTGAAGGGCTGGAAAGATTGGGAAGGTGAGAAAGGGCTAGGGGAGGTAAGCGAGAGCTGGGGGATGTGGACAATAAACTGGGGAGGTGAGTAATAGTTTTAGAATGTGAGAGAAAGGCTGGTGAGGGCTAATGGAGGTGAGTGGGGTGAGTGAGGGGAATGGGAGGTGAGCGAGAGGTTGCAAAAGGGGTGTAGTTGTGTTAAAAGTGAAAATAGAGTGGAGGGGAGTAGTGAGGAGGGCTTAAACATAGATTTTGAAGCTTAAAGGGTGTAGCAAATGTATCAGGAGGGCAATAAAAGGGTGGTGAGTGGTAATAGAATTAACAGAAATGAAAAAGCAGAAAAATTTGTGTGGAGAGATTGAGAGGTTGTCCATTGAGGTAGTGAAAAATGGAGTGTGAACTTTGTTCTTCGGGCGAACATCAGAGTCCACCCCCTCAATCTACAGCTCTATTCTGCCGATATGGAAAATGATTGATAATTATTTTTTATTGATATTTTTTAACTTAAACCTATAGTTTATATGTCTTTATTTTATATTTTTGATTTACAATGCACTTTAAGACTAAGAAAGTAATATAGTAAAATAATTGATAATGAAATACTATTTTGCTTTTTTACACAATAATTCACAGAATTCTTTTGATAACTATACATGATATAAATAAATAATATAATAGGAAAATTGTAGCAAAAAGTTAAAAACTAGAATAAAACATTTAAAGAAATTTTAAACTATTGAACTTATGTATTTTTTGAGTTTATTGTATTTATTTTTAAATGTAATAGTAAAATATGTTGGTTAGATTAAAAATAGCTTTGAATTAAATTAAATAATTAGGGTAAAGGTTGAGGAAAAGATTTATCCACATATATAACCATTTAGGCTTATTTCTTGTTTTGTGATTGCTATATATAACTGGATAATTGACTGTAATAACTGCAAATTTAAAAAACTTCAATAATTTATCTACCTCAATATATTTATGATAATCTATTCAGTAACAGAATAAAATATCTGAGTCCTTTCTTTTACTAATTTTTTTTCATTTCAATGACTATATACATTTTCAAAAAAATTATTTATCATGTTTTTGGTGGAACTTAGATTGAACTCTCAATGCAATCTTGTTTCCAAGTGTGGTTCATAATAATTTAAGCCATGAAAAAATTTATACTTTTTTAGAAGTTTTATTAATTACTTTTAAATATAAAAATAATTATATTTTTATATCAAAATATTTTTATTAAACACTTTGAAGTTCAAAAAATAAGTACATATTAAGAATTATTTTTAGATAATATTATATTAAAAAAAGTTTTAAGTTGATTATATATTATTATGATATGATTTCTTTCCATATTACATATTACGAAACTACCTAAAAATCAATTTTATACAACTATATTACATAAAAAAGATATCAGCTCTTCTGCTTAGATTTAAAGTACTTCAAAAAAACATTATTTTTGCCTTAGGTACACATTATATAGAGTATTCAGAGCATCATATTAATTTTTTAGACTTACACATTTAAGTTGAATGGAAGCCTCACAGGATAAAATTGGTCATTTTGTAAAAAAAAAAATAAGTAAATATCTTTTAAATCAATATATATTTTTATAAAAAGTCAAATTTTAATATTTATGTTTAGTTTAAAATCTGTTATGAAGATTTGAAATATTGCTATTTAAATTAATTTTTATAACAATATAACCATTCCAGTATTGCTTTGTGATAAGGCCAATTTCAAGAAAATTTTTAAATTCTTCTGTTTAAATAAAATATCAAAGGGATTGTTTTTCATACACTTAGAAACTGAATAGAAACATCATATAAGATCTACCAATCAGCATAAATATCATAATTCCAATAAATCATTGATAAATCTTGAACCCATATATATAATTTTACAATTGCGTGTAAGTGTTCAGTTGTGAATTACTCCTATCAAAACTTTGATTCTAATGACTAAAAAAGTGTACCTGAAATGTTTCATTTAATTTATTTTTTAAAACCATAGAATTGAAATATTTTTTCTTTTCATTTAAAACATGGAATAATATTATTTTTAATAAAAAGATGATTGCCTTTACAGCTGCTTTTCTACATGGGTATAATCTAAATTACCTATTGTGTCTTTTTTACAAAATGAATATCATATAATAGTTTTTTAATTTGAAACTGATAGAATTATGAAAAATTACCACTTTTACCTATTTAATTCAGTTCTTGAACAATAATACAATCAAAATATCTACCTGAAGCACATTTTTTAACATGAGATCACTTTTCAAATTATATGGTGCTTATTCCCTGGTTGACACTGAAATTATCCCACAATACAGCATTGAAGCAAAATCAAGTACTAAAATTAAAGTTTAAATAAATTTATACTACTTTTTTTAATTATCTTTAAATTTTTACATCTAGCTTGAATTTCAGTCTTTCATATGAAAAATTCACTAAGTAGTGATTAATTATTTCAACTCATGAGATTACTCTACCAAATAACCATATTTACATTGAATTTTGATGAAATACATCATGAAGAGTTCCAGAAAATCATATGTGTATTACATTGAATAAATTAATATTGTGAAAATTCTTAGTAGTTGAATATTCGATAGAAAAAAAAAGAGCAAAAAGATATTTCCTTTTAATTTTAATCATCATCTTCCATACAAAAATGGAAAAAACTGGATTAAAATTCACTTGTATAAGAATTATACTTCTTTCTAGACATATAATTAAACAATTTATCAATTATTAGTGCTAAGTGTAAAGAAGATATTAGAGAACTTCATTGAAACAGAAATTATGAAAACATATTTCTATCTTTTATTTTTCTTAATTATGAGTCTTTTCACAGTATTCTAGAATAGAAACTTGAGAATTTTTATGGTTCAATATTTTTATTAAATAATTCCATTGAGTTTAAAATAATTATATTGCATAATAAGAAATAATAAAAATACAAAAAAAAAATATCAGGTAATATGGTTTAAATTAAAAAATAAAAGCTTCAAATTCTTGGTTAAAAGGAGTTATCATTAAAGAGAACCACTGATATTATTTTATATTTTTTCAAAAAAAATAGAATAAAATAATTAGAGAGGTTAAAAGTGATGTTTTTGAAATAAATAGTATAATTTTCAGTCTTTTAAGTGATCAGGTGAAATTCAAAATGAAAATGAAAATGAGTTTTGTGAAAAAAATTCTGTGAATGGATCAGATTATTAATCTTCCCTTGTTATTATTTCTATAAATTATTTATTAAACTTTCACTATTACTCAAGCACAGACTCATCCATGTTTGGTTAAGAGCCCAAGATGAGTTCAAAGTAAAGTTCAGTCTGAGTTCAGTCTGAGTTCAGTCTGAATTCCATCTGAATTCAAGTTGAGGACTTGCTAGCAAGTCCCCCCCAAATATTGTGTGGTGAATTAGTCAATCTCCCAATAGGGTACCTTAGTCCTTTTCAATAAGCAACGCACAGCGCTAGGATCAACGAAATAGTATAGTAGTAATTTTTTTTCATTAAAGTTTTGTTAATTAATTAAAAGGGGTAAATTGAGCATGGACGGATATTTAGTGGAGAGGGTCTAAGTGTATGTTAGTAATGGTCAATGGAATGGGAATGCTGTGATGGAAGGGAGGTCAATGCGAGGAGGAACAAAGGATATAAAAGGAGTTGGGTATTTGGTTCGATATTCCTTAGAATTAAATTATAATATCGTATTTACATTAATAGTGGTAAATCCTTAAAAGTTAAATCATTGTTATTGTATCTTTCTTTTACCTTCTCAATATTCATTTCTAAATCCTAAATCTTTGATTATTGAGTTGCCAACCCTTCGTGAGATTTTAAGAATTATTATTACCTTGGAACTAGTTTATAATTCTTCTCGATCGAACCTCGAACCTATAGCTATTACTTCGAGTGACCTTCGAATCATTTCCTCGAATCATTCCTCTGTGCTTCGAAGAAGTTTCTAAAATCCTTCATCTCACTTACAGGAACATCCTCGACCTTGTGCGTAGGTCGTCCGGTGACACAGTCTAAAACACCAAAAAGAGCCAACCAAAGAAAACAGAGATTCCAAAGAACTAGCAAGTTCTACCCCACGTTGGGCGCCAGAAATGTAGACAATCCTATAGTACTAGCTATAGGCCTTGACCAAGGGAGTTGGAGAAAAACCAGAGAGAAAATCCCCTGTCCCTTTAGAAAAATAGAGTGAGATTTACTTGCTAAAGTAAGTTGGTTCCTGTTTTGCTAAAGCCCCTTTTTAACACACTTGACTGCTTGATGAGCCAAGAAAGTAGTCCCCAGATAGACTACCAGACCAAAGAACTGAAATGTAGAACAAGTCCACACCAGAGACAGCAAAGATACTTGATGTAGGCTGCAAATCCACACCAGAGACAGCAGTAATACTTGCTATAGCTTGCAAGACTATAACAGAGAAAACAGTTGCTAAAGTTAAGTTAAATAAAGAACTCACTTGCAACAAACACAGCCAATTGTGGCCAGAAAACAGTGAAAACTGAGTGAGGAACAATGAGATCACCTCCGGATGGTTGTATGATGATTAAGGTTTCCCCAAACTGTCTTATTCACTATTTACACACAGACCACTAACTAAGAGCCCATTCGCACCCACCAATCTGGCGCCTGTACCTGCCAGATTGCATAAAAAACCCTCCTGGAGCGCTCCCCAACCTCCTAAAACAGAGGCGGGCAGGCCGCCCAACGTTGGAGATGCCGCCTGAAGCGGCCCGGCCTCCCTGAAGCCAGAAAACCAATAAAAACCACTAATCTACTTAGAAAAATTAGCTACAACTACTAAAACCTTTAAAACACGGAATTTCACTATAACAACATTGAGACATGAAATATAGAGAAAAATTAGCTCTATCAAATGGTACTAAGCACTTAACCCTAAGACTTAATGTTAGCCCGTAAAACACAAAAAACAAAATTAAACAGCAATCTTTTATAAATGAAAAATGAGTAAATGACCCCTTAAAACTCAGAATATGAAAAATGTCTACAAGAGATAAAATATAGAGAAAAACTGGGGCTATCCAATGATAGTACCCACATACCCGCAGACCCAATATCCACGGAATAAAACCAGAAAAATACCAAATTCCTTAACAGATGTCAATTAAGACATGCACAAACAGCGCCAAATCACACAACAAAGGCCCCTGCCAATGTTGGAAGACCATACTGCTTTAAGGCTAGTTTACAGGTAGAGCTATTAAGTTTCCTTAAATTCTAAAAATAAATTATGCATTTTACTAAATATTTTTTTCTTGTTTTCTTTCCAAAGTTGTTAGAGTTGCTTAATTAATACTGTTATCTTGATTGTAAGATATATAATTTTTTTTTGATTACATGATTTATTGTTTCAAAAATTATATTATAAAGTTAAATCATTTATTTCATTTTCTAAAGCTTCATTGTCAAAGACACCACTCCATTTTCTATTACTTAACAAATATATAAAATTTGATAGTAAAATTTTTAGAATTTTCTATTTGAGAGGGTCAAACTATATTGTGAAGATTTTTTTCTAGAAATTCTTGTACTCTAAAACCAAATAATTTTCTCCCTTAAGTAAGCCATTTCAAAAATATGAAAATATAAACAAGAATATTAACTTATCTTATTTTTATTTTCTTTACTGAAATTTTTAGTTCAATCCCTTTTTTTATATTACATTAGTATAAAACCATGGTTAAATGCTACTATATAATTAATTTTTATTATATATATATATATATATATGAAGTATTTAGAAGGTCATCCTATTTTATTTACTTGAATAAATGGCTCAATTATAATTCCCAACACTTATTAAACTTTCCCAAACTCAATAACAAGTTTCTCATATGAAATATTAGCTTCTAATATAAGAAGTTTATCTATAGATGATATTCAACATGTGATTTTCCTTTTTAGATTCAGCTAAAATTAAATAAAAGGAGAAATCATGCATATGTGTATAAATGGTAACCATATGTTACTTAGAGGATTGTGAAATTCACTCATCAGAATGGTTTAAGTATTAAAATAAATTGAGGTCATTATTTTCTAGTATTTGAAACTAATTAGGAAATTATTCTAAAAATATATTTTAATGTGTATCATGTTTAAAAAGTTGGAAATATGATTTTTGAAAATTGTGAGTTTCTTATGAGATACCAAGCTTTAGTTTACATTGTTTCAAGTAGAATAGAATTTTAGTATTAGAAATTGAAAGCAATCTACCATTATCAGATTTTTACTGTGTTCTACTTATAGAATGATTACATAACATTAAACATTATTTAAATTAAAAAGGTTTAAAAGATATTTAGAATTTTACAAAATTTCACCATTTATTAATCTTTTATTTGAAAACCAACTATGATGTACACTCACTAGAAATAAGCAATCCCAATTTTAACATAATTTATCAATCCAAAAATAATGAGTCAATTAACATGAAAATATATATTATTTCAAAACCAAATCTCTAGATTTAAAATATGATGCTTTAATAAAAAATTTATACAAAACTTTAATGCAATGAACTCTCTTAAAAAATTCAAAAATAGAATATCAAAACAAGTAATTTCTGCAAAAAAAACTACTAACTATTGTAGATAAAGCATAAAAATAAGTCATATTTTTAAAAAAAATTATCTAACATTGTTTATTTTTGTTAAAAAAATTAAAAACATTGTTAAGTTTAATTGTTATGATAATGTTAAAATCGACTAAACATTATCTAAAGGTGGAAAAATATGTCAAAAATATGTTGAATTTTGTGACCCAAAAATCAACAATTTTGTATCATTTCCTGCTGTGCTATGACTTTATTCCAACCTTTTTATCTGATTCTTCCAGTATTACTTTGCTATGATCACTAGTTTTCAAGTTAAAATTTACAAATGTTCATTATACTTGATAATATGAAGATTAACTCAAAATTTTATAACTACAAAGTAAGATTTTGAAACTCCTTCTTTCAATCAATATTTGAAGAAATTTTTAGTTTATTTGAGTAATGATTTTGAGAATAACAAAAAATTTGAAATTCACAAGGACTTATTTCCAGAGACTATAATTATTTACTTGTGTAATGCATGAGCTACTTATCAATGATGTAAAACATCAGAAAAGTAAGTTATATTTATAAATATACAGATTATACTGTGTCTGGTATATATATCTTCAATAAATCTTTAAAACTTATCTTAACCTACATACCACACAATAGAAAATCATTATATTAAAAATGGAAAAAATTCTATGATAATATCATAGAGAATGATAACCATGGATTGATATTCCATAAAATTGGTTAATAAAATTTTAAGAGAACCTAAATCAGTATTCTTTCATCAAAATATATCCTTTTTGTCTTTGTAATTTATTCCAAACAAATTTTTTGAAACTTGAATCTATATATCTAATGCCAAACCCACTATTAAGTTCCCTCTTAGACGTTTTAAGCAATTGTATATATATATATATTATTTATCAAAAATTGAAATAAAGAATAAAAACATAATTTTATTTACCTGTAATTATTTAAATATAGAGTATTCTCAGAATGCATTGTGGTTACTTGTGAAGGTTAGAAGATTTGAAGTTGGATTTATGAGTTTTTAGAAGGGCAAATATTGTAAAATTCTTTCATAAATATTTATTTTATAGTTTCAAATGTTGAAATCTACAAACTAATGGGATTTAAAATTATATTGAGATTTAAAATCTGTTTTCTACTCAAGTAAAATAAAATAAAATGATGATATCAAAATTGAAATTAAGTTTAAACTTTTGATATGCTCTATCTTCAATTTTATTGATAGTGCATCAAAAATTTAATAATATTTTTTTCCTTCATCACTTTTTACATAAAAGATAGTTCTATCATTTTATGCATTAAAGATTGCTTATATAAAGTTAACATCTATGTCAACTGTTTATGACTATTAATCTATATAATAAATTTTTTAGAAGAAAAAATAACATCATTTTATACTGACTTTGAAATCATTTAATTTAAAATAGTTTACAGGTAGATAATGAAGGGTGATTTCATTTTTGAATATGAATTTTAGAAGTCTTTTTTTGTCAATTTTAATTCTTTTTGAGCTCAAATGTATCCACTTCAACTTATGTAAGAGTAAAAATTATTTTTATTGAAATTTACATGAGAAAGTATGCCTATTATTCAAATTCAAACTTTCTCTAATGGTGTTTTTCAATCATTATTTCCATTCATAACAATAAAAAACATTTCGATTTGCTGATGTTTTAGTTTTTGATATCCCAAAGTTTATATCTAAGGTGTGCTATTCACAAAGTTATTAAAAATATAATTTTTGAAATACATGATAAACTTGAAAGTGAGGGGGCATTAATTTTTTAAAAATGAATTCTAAATTCAGGATGGATAGTATTTTTTCTATTTTCACAAATGAACAATTTTTTGTTTCAATTAATCCAGAAAAAAAATCTTGTTGTAAGCATATTGTATTATATTTATTTTGATTTTAAATACTATATTCTCAAGATTTGTGTTTAATATTTCCTGTGAAAGTTAATGTTAATGTGAATTTTAAGTAAGCTTGAAGAAATTTAATCAATAGGCATATTGGATATGTAAAATAATATTTTGCTCCAATCTTGAATCATCCTGGGCTAAAAATATCCCGAATAAGGTTTTTGTGGGTCAATTTGGATTTAAGTAGGATTAAGTGAGGTTTAATAAAGGACAGATAAAAGGCTAAATTCATTACTAGTGACTTTTTTCTCAAAATATTTATAAAATATGTATCATTCTATAATCAAGCTTCAATAAAGTTGAATTGAAACAGATATAATTTCTAGCAGCACAACACCATATTTACAAAGGTGTACAATACCTCAAATATTACTCATAATATAGGAAGGAAAGGAATCTACAAAATTTACATTTGAATTTAGGATTTATATTTTGAATTTGAAATTGGGAAATGGAATATTATTTTCCAATTTAAATATCTATTAGTCATTTTACCAAAAGTTTTCAGTAATCAGATTTAATTTTGATGGTATTTTATTGTAGATTAATCATTTTGATGAGCCATTTACTCAAAATTACTGGTTTCGGTTCCAATATTCCATGTGAAATTCATTACGAATCTTTTTGAAAGTGAATAGTTGACATATTGGATATGCAAAAGCTTATGTTAGATCAAAGTGAGATCAAAGGGAGTTCAACTCATGATCAAATTAGGATTTTGCAAGATCAAACGGTGATCAATGTAGGTTCATCTTGAGCTTAATTTGTGACAAATCTCTGACTAAATGTAAGGCCAAAAAATTTCCTACATGGTGATGATGTGTGCATAATTCAGGCATAGATTTGTGGCTCAACGGAGTTCAAGAAAGGGGTATTGCTAGCAATACCCCCCTATTTTTTCTGTGGTGATAGGATGGAACATTCCAGTAGCCAGAAAAATTGGCCTAAGTTGGATCAATATCCAACCTTTGATGGTGATTCTTCATCTGATTGGCAAAACTTTATACAAAGGATTGATAATTTAAAGAGATCTTATAAACTACCTGATGAGGAAATTGTTTCTAAGCTAATTTCTTTATTTTCCAATGTAGCCTTGTTGTGGTATTAATCTGCTCTATTGGATAAGAACCATTATACATGGAATGAGTGGAAATCCTTGATTGAGAATCAATTTGGTGGTTCAAAATTTAGGTTGGCTCAGCAAAGACTGTATGAGAATACTAGATATGTATCCTCCTCTGTTAAAAAACCCATTGTTTTTCTGATGAAAGTAACAAAGATCCTGAGAGCAATTGATCCAAAGATGGATTATGATATTTGGAGAGATAAAATTTTGTATAAATTTCCAAATTCTCTTAGAGATTTAATTGTAGCTAGAACTGAGCATGTACAAGAACAATCTTCTTTCATTAACATTTGTAATTATTTTCTACTCAACCATAGATATGAACCTAAGAATTACCTTAGTAAACCTTATAATGATCAGAATAAACCCTCTACCAAGCCCCCAGAAAAATCTGGTAGACCCTCTGCCCCAGTTGCACCTAAAAAATATGCAACAAATACTTGTTATAAATGTAACAAACCATGGCAAAAGGGTCATGTTTGTGACAAGAAAATTCATCTTGTTGAACAAAATGAAGACACTGATGAAGCTGAAATTGATAATTCTTCTTGTGATTGTGAAATTAATATCTCCTATGGCAATGACTCTGTTAAAGATGTTTTAATGTTAGAACAGGATGTCCATTATTTATATAGTATATCTGAAGAATGTGTATTGGATTTATCTTCAGTGGAAAATGCTGAAATAATTAAAGATATTACTAACAATTCTGTAGCCATCTCCTCCTTGAAAGCACCTGTTATCATTAATGGTTAAAATGTTGATGTAGTTCTTGACTCTGGTGCTGGAGGAAGTGTAGTGTCTGAAAAAGCTTTAGCTTCAGTAGACAAGGATTATCTGAATAAATTATTACCTATAACTTCTGAAAAATGGAGAGGGTATGGTTCTATCTTAATTCCTATTGGAAAATACAAAACCTCTGTATTCTTCAAATATAATGGTGGTTTTGTCAGAGCTATTTGTGAATTTGTTGTCATGCAAAATGATAATTTAAGCAATTGGTTTATTATGGGTAATGATATTTTAACCATGTTTGGTGTGAAATTGGACCCAGAAAATAATTGCTTCACCTTGGGATTGAATGGAAAAAGGAAATTCAAAATTTCCTCCTCTAGAAAACCTTCTGGGCATCTGTTAAAGTCTTGTAACTCACTAATCCAGTGTAAAGGCAGAACAACAATTGAAATGGATAATTTAATAAATGAAATAAATACTGCTTCTTTTGGTGATCAGTTAACTAGTGAACAAAAGGATTCTATTATTGCCTCAATTACCTCTTGCCCTATGGCATTTGCTCATGGTTCTCATGTCTTAGGAATTGTTCAGGAAGAAATGAAAATTACCTTATCCTGTAACTTGAGTGATATCCCTCCTAGTCATAAGAAAAAACCATATCCTGCTTCTCCAACAAAAAGAAAGGATATTGAAGATAATATTGACACATTATTAAAAATGAACATCATTGAAAAAGTGGATGTCACCCCCCAATATTTTGTCATCTCCCCAGTCTTGATTTCTTATGAAAAAGATAAAGCTAGATTATGTGGAGATTAAAGGGCATTAAACACTTATAATGTTGATGATATTTATCCGTTACCCAGAATTAATTCAATTCATGCTACCTTGCAAGGTGTTAAATTTATTAGTTGTCTGGATGGTAACAAAGTTTATCATCAAGTTCCAGTTGAAAAAAATTCTCAGAATTTTTTGCTAATTGCTACTCATATGGGAATATATAAGTATATTAGAATGCCATTTGGCCCCAAAAATGCCCCTTCAGTTTTCCAAAAAGTCATGGATAACACTTTCCATCAGGAAATCATTGAAGGATGGCTCATGGTGTATATTGATGATATCATAGTTTTTTCTAAAACTTTTGATGAACATATGATTCACTTGAATAGAGTTTTTCAAAAAATGGATGACATCAATATGACCATGTCCTTGAAAAAGTGTAAATTCGGTTTTCAATCTTTGAAAGTCCTTGTCCATGTTGTGTCAGGCCTACAAATTTGTGTGAACCAAAACAAAGTTGCTGAAATTCAAAATGTGAAAGCACCAACTACTGTAAGAGAAATCCAAAGTTTTTTGGGTATATGTGGCTATTACAGGCAATATATTAAAAATTATCAGGTTATAGCCTTACCTCTTACCAAACTCACTAGAAAAGATGTTGCATTCATCTGGAATAGTGACTGTCAAAAATCTTTTGATAGTTTAAAAAGTTGCTTAATGACAACCCCTATCTTAGCTCTTCCAGAATTTAACAAACCAATTGTCCTGTATACAGATGCTAGTTTTGTTGGTCTGGGTGCTGCCTTACACCAGAAACAAATTATTAATGATAAAACCTCAGAAGTTGTAATTTGTTATATTTCAAGAACCTTGAGAAATAGTGAATTGAAATATGGTGCCACTCAATTAGAGTGCTTAGCAGTTGTTTGGGCTCTTGAGAAACTTCATTACTATCTAGATGACCAAAAGTTTGAATTGGTAACTGACTGTAGTGCTGTAAAGTCCCTCTTAAACCTGAAAACACCTAATAGACATATGTTCAGGTGGCAACTTTCTGTTCAAGAGTACAGAGGATGGATGACAAGTATCCATAGAGCTGGAAATTTTCACTCCAATGTTGACATGTTTTCCAGACTTCCTCTGCCAAATAATGACTACAATCCTGCTTATGTGCCTGAAGATGATACTGTTCATATCCATGGTATATTTATAGTTGATATGGAAGAAGAGTTATTACAATTAATACTGGATTCATATGATAAGGATTCTGATTTAAATAAATTAGTTACTATCTTAAATGATCCTAAGAATGCTTCAATTCAAGCGTTGATTAAAACTCTTCCTGCAAAATATCAAAGTGCTTTGATGAAAGGAAAGTTTTCTATGGAAGATGGTTATATTTATTATAGAAGAAAGCTGACTAATGTAATTGTAATTGCCCCTTCTATGAATGAAACTATCCTCAAACTTTGTCATGATGACATATTTTCTGATCATTTTGATCTAGAAAAAACATTGATTAGAATCAAAAACACTGCTTGGTGGGCTAATATGTCTGAAGATACAAAATTATATGTTGAATCTTGTGATTCTTGCCAAAAATCTAAAAGGTTGACAGGTAAGAGAGCAGGTTTACTACAACATATTGAAGCACCTAATGCTCCTTGAAAACTAATTAACATGGATTTTGTCAATGGCCTTCCTGTAGCAGGTAAAGACAGTTATAACTCTTGTTGGGTAATAATAGATAGATTCACAAAAATGTGCAAATTTATTCCAACCCACAAAGATGTATCCACAAAAGAATTAGCTTTCTTATGGTGGTCTTCAATGTTTAATATTATTGGATTCCCAAAAAGCCATTATCTCTGATAGAGATCCAAAATTTACTTCTGAGTTTTGGACCTCTTTAATGGATATTTGTTGCTGTGAGTTAAAGTTATCTACAGCTCATCATCCTCAGACGGTATGGTAAGGTAAACTCTTACAGTCGCCTTGCTGTAAGCCGAATCCGGAGGAGATATGTGGATTTAGCTGAAAACCCCGTCCTTCCAATAAAAAATAACAAAGTAGGTGTTCTAAATCACTAAGCTAACCAATCTACTTAGATCTGATTGATAAAAATAATGAAACTCTAAAATAATTAACGCTTATTGAGATTTGAATAAAAGTGGCTGTTGATAAAAGAAATACTGATAACAACAATTAAGATGTACCAGTGAATGATCTGAAAAGATTGACTTTTATGTTTTTATAATAATTTAAATTTATATGAGACAGCAATAATCAAGTCCCAGCGACGAAGACCTTTCTAAAGATACCCTAAATGAAGTGTTATTTAAACTGTTGAATTGTATTTCTAAAATGTTATGTAAAAATAATAATGTTATAAGGGTATTACAAGTTATTTTAATTTGTTGAGTAATAAAAAATGAGACTGTGGTGGTTAAAGATTAAGCTGTATGTTGTGTCCCCCCCCTCTCAATTTCGAGTTTGAGAAGCGCTTAAGTATTCCTAGTCACGTGCCTAAGTTTTCCCCTCCAGAGCTCTTCCAGAGTCAATCCAGAGCCCGTACGGAGTCCGTACGGAGTCAAAGCGGAGTCCGTATGGAGTCCGTCCGGACTTCCGGACTCAATTAGAACCTTAAAACTATAATAAAAAATCTAGAAAAATTACACATAATAGAGCTACTTCCCCTTTACTAATTTTCGTAGTCTGCGCAGCTCTAATTACCCCGTGAAAATTCATCGAAGTTAAGTAATTTCTGAAAACGTAAATATTTCTATAAAACTTTAAAATTCATTTAAAAATATAAGAAAAATAGTAAAAATTCTGGGAAAATTTCCCATGGCTCTTGAGTGACTTGACTTAATACTTATAAATTTTTCAGGCCGTAAAAATAAGTTTTCTCCGTAAAATAAATTGTTTTTGTGTAGGCATTCGCTCGTGACCAATTTCTTCATATTTAAAACTCAAATAAATTAAATAAAACCCTTTTTATATATAAAAAAAATAATAACGCCAATCTTGCATGCCGTAATAACTCCATTTACATATTTAGGTGCCGTACTAAACTTTAGGCTACCACATCCTCCCTCCAATCCAGAATGTCCCCATTCTTATAACTTTGCATAAGTGGTTGAGCAATTCCAAAAGAATTATCTTTTCTAATAAAATAATTTGATAAATTTGTTTTAGCTGGTCTTCTTTTAATTCTTTATAATAAAAACGTTGTTTCTTCTTCTCTGGCTTGATATAACATAAAATAAAATAATATAAATCTTGTGATGATTCCACTACTGAGAGCAAGGTTTGAATCCCTTCAGACTCCCATATACCAGTCTTCCTTCTTGTCACAGCATTGAGAGAGTGGATCTTCCTATGAGCCGAATACTCCTGATTCCAACCTCATAGGGCCCCCCACTGAGCCGAATTCTATGATTCCAATCTCGCCATAAGGTCCTCCAAGCTTCACACCAAAAAAAAAATGGCCTAACTATGAGGCACTAAAAAAAATCATTCCCTAAAATCCAACTACCATCCTAACTTCTGATTCCTTCATCACAATTTTCAAACTTTGCTATACAGCAAACCCATAAAATACTTTTGCCAGGCTTCCAATAATAATATTAACTTTAGACCATGTTAAAGCGCCACAAATTTCACCTAAATAACCATTATGCTTTCCTTAGCATCATCACCACTTAAAATTTTAACCTCCTAAAGCTATCAGCACCCAATTCCAGAAATAATTGAATAACCAGTTTAGAGTCTTAGTGGACAGTGATAAATTAAAAGATTGAATTGAGTTATCCAAACAAGATTGACATTCCAGTTTAAAGTCTTGGTGGACCAAACATATAATCGATTGCCAGTTTATGGTCTTGGTGGACCAAAGATCGTTTAAGTGCATAAATATCTTGATATATTCCTAAGTAAGGCCTAGGCTTGACCAAAGATTGAATAAATTTGATAATCCAGTTTAATGTCATAGTGGACCAAACATTTGATCGACAAGTAATCCAGTATAAGGCCATAGTGGTCCAATGAATGTTGAATTATCCTGCAGATATTAATTTTCCAGTTTAAAGTCATAGTGGACTAAACAATGAATGAACTACCAGTTTAAAGTCATGGTGGACCAAACATTTAATCGATAAGAAATCCAGTTTAAGGTCATGGTGGACCCAACAGCTTGATAACAGTCCAGTTTAAGGTCTTGGTGGACCTAACAACTTCTCTATCCTTGAAATTCAGTTTAAAGTCTTGAAGGACTAACAGCTCCAATATAAAATCTTTAATGAAAGTCTTGAAAATTAGCCAGTTTAAAGTCTTGGAGGACTAACAGATCCAAAATATGTGTAAAAAACCGTAAAGAATGTCTTGAACAGTAGCCAGTTTAAAGTCTTGGAGGACTAACAGCTGTCTTGAAGTAAAATCCCATAGGTATTGAGTTTCCCTAGACCCTGTTTCCTGTCTAAACTAAATGAATAAAACTAAAAAGAATGAAAACTAAAAAAAAACAAAACTAAGAAATATAATAATAATTTTGATTTAATTAATTAATTTTAATTTTAATTTTTTTTTTTATTTTATTATTTTATTATTTATTATTTATTTTATTTTTATTTTTATTTTTATTATTATTTTTATTTTTATTTTTTTTTAATTTTAATATTTTTTTTTTTTTTTTTTTTTTAAATTCAAAATAAAAGATTTTAGAAAAGATAGTTTTAAAATAAAAGTTAAAATTTAATTTTAAAGAAAGATAAATTAATGTGAAAAGAAAGATAAAAAAAGTAGTAAAATAAAATTTTAAAATAAAATTTTTAAAAGATGCCCCCCGGCCATTTGATGAGCCGTACCCTCGACATCATACCCACATCCAAGTGCAACTTGATGTGGTTACACAATTTTGAGAAATTGAAAAGAAAAGAAAATAAATGAAAGTTTTTAGAAGATGATTTTTATAATGATGATCACTGGGTGGGCTCCCTCCAATTTATAAAAATGATTAGAGACCACCAGTGAGCATCACCTTTACAATAATTCATAATATATATTAAAGAAAATAAATCACAATCTGACATAAAAAAAATCAAAAACAAAATAAAATAAAAAGAATCTTGAATCCGGCGTTGAGAGCGGTGTCTCTTGATTCGTTCCAGTTTATAGTCTTAGTGGACTTCCTATATTTAAAAGACAAAGCCAGGATTCAACTAGAAAAAGGGAAAATTTTGGAAACGAACATTATGGGGTAATTGTGTATAGAGCAGCCAGCCCATCAATTACCCCCACACTTGCCAATATTAAATTAAGAAGGTTCCCCTGTGAACACTTCTTCCAATAAATTTTTAAAATTTTCCAACACTATCTTCACCCATATTTTTAGAAATTTTAAGTTTTTTTGAAAATTTCAAAGAAGGTTTTCACGCATTTCGTTATGTTTCATCACAGTTTCGTTGACCATATACAGTGTAACGATAGTAAAGTATTTTTGATAAAAATAAGAATATATTTTATACTCGTTGCGGAGGAATCCATAAAATTTCGTAGATATCATAGTTTATCCTTGTTGCGGAGGTATCCATAAAATTTCGTTGATATCATTAAAATTGTAGTTTATCCTCATTTCGGAGTTATCCATATAATTTTCATAAATGTCATTAAAATTGTAGTTTATCCTCATTTCGGAGTTATCCATATAATTTTCATAAATGTCATTAAAATTGTAGTTTATCCTCATTTCGGAGTTAGACTTCGGCACTCCTGGTGCCTCTAGGATAGAACCGTTTCACTTGATTGGCTGCTACCCTCTTCTTCAATACTACTCCATCCAACTCTTCTAGCACATATGAACCGCCGGAAACTTGCTCCTTGATTTTATACGGTCCATTCCACCTATCTGCAAACATCTTTCCCCATTGACTTTCCAAACTCCTATTATACACCAGGACCATATCACCTGGGTTCAAAGGTTTCCTTAATCGATGTGCCAACCGCTCATCCCAATATCTAACTGATTGATTTCGGATCTTCATCATCCGTGAATATGCCTTTTCTAAATATTCTTCTTTCTTTTCTAGCTGCATCATTCTTGCACACAATAATTCTTCAGTGGTTTTGACCGTGTCCCAGTCAACTCCAAGATATGATTCAGCTTCTAAATCAACCGGTAAAACTGCTTTCTGTCCAAAAACAAGTTCATAAGGTGAAAATCCGGTCGTCCTTTTGGCAGTGATTCGATCAGCAAATAAAACTAAAGGTAAATAGTGCCTCCACTTTTCGGCACTTGTCCCACACATTTTAACTAAAGCATCCTTAATAACTTGATGCCCTCTTTCAACCATGCCTTCAGCTTCAGGATAATATGGGGTTGCTACCCTAACCTTTGATCCAACTTTCAATACAGCCTCTTTAAACTCTGTCCCAAATTCAGGACCTCCATCTACCATTACCAACTTCATCACCCCATACCTATATACCCAATTATTCAAAAAGAATTCTGCCACATTTTTGGCAGTTAAATTAATAAGAGGCGCTGCCTCTACCCAACCAGATAAATCATCTCTGGCCACAATTAAATATTTATACCGTCCCTCTTTTATATGAACGGCATCTAAACTAACTCTTCCAAAGAGCGTATATTCACCGGTCGCGCGTCCAGGTTCTTTCGGCCTTAAATAACTTTGTCTTTGACATTCTTCGCATGACTGAACCCACTGTTTAACAGCCATCTTCATGCCAGGCCACCAAAATTGATCAGAAATTCTTCTAAACGTTTCTCCAACGCCTCTATGCCCGAGATCTTCATGCAGTGATTTCAAAACTAATTCTTGCCCCTTCTGTTGAGTTATAACTACTTGAGGATTTGGATACCTCCTCCTCATTAAACGTCGACCAGATAGGTAAAACGTAGATGACTTCCTCTTGATAGCCACCCATTCATCGTCTTCACACTCTTCTGGCCTCTCTAAAGTCAACAACTATTTGACTAACAAAAAAATAAAAACCAGTCTGACCCCAGACTTCATCTTGAAAATCAATTAATATAACATCAATAGGGACTTCTCTATCACCAATATCACCTGCACATGAATGAGCCAATAATCGTTGACCCCTAAATAAATCTTTAATCGAGCTATGTCGACGTTTTTCTTCTGAACCTTTGGATCCTTTGAAAACCGTATTTGAAAATACCTCTTTCTCTTTATCCACCCTTTTATTTAAATTCTCTAATTCTCCAACATATACACCATTCCTTAATTTACTACTATCCCACACTACCAATCCATCTTCCTCTACATACACCACATCTTCTTCTACCTCCTTTCTACCAAATTTATCTACACCTTTTCCAACACCTTTATTAACATAAAAACTATTTTCCAGTTTATCCTCTTGGTGGAGGTCATCATCACCATAATCTAAACACAATAGTCCTGCCAGTTTAACCTCATGGGGGAGGTATGGAAAGTCTTCAGCTCCTTTAGTGCTGGCTTTGATAATAGGTATATCTTCATCGAACTCTTCTGAGTCTGAATCTTCTTCAGTGGGTGGTCTCCTTGATAAACCATCTGGCATAGTAAAAGTTTTGCCAGGCTTATGAACTAAATCAAATGAAAAATGTTGAATAAAAGCTACCCATCTCGTCATGGGTGCGTTCGGTAAACTTGGGGAATTAATCATCTGGATTAACGATTTCGCATCCACTTGCAACTCAAAATGTTGCCCCCACAAAATATGCTGAAGTTTCTTCAGTATTTTCGCCACACCACATAATTCCAATTTTGGTTGTGAATATCTTGATTTGACCTCAGTAAATACTACAGATTCATACCTAACTGGCCTGATGTAACCAGCTTTATCCATCTGAGACAAAACCGCCCCAGCTGCAACCTGACTTGAATCAACTGCTAAATAAATTCTACCAGCATCTTTTCCATAATCCAACTTGTGCAGGACTAAATCCTTCCCCACAACCTCCTTCAACTTCACAAACGCCTTCTCACACTCTTCATCCCACTCCCAGTCTGCATCCTTTCTCGTTAACCGTCTCAATGGAGCTGCCAATGAAGAAAAGTCCTTGATAAACATTCTAACATATACGCAAACGCCTAAAAACCCTCTAACTTCGGTCGTATTCTTGGGTCTTGGCCAGGACTGAATTTTGTTAACTTTCTTCTTGGACATAATCCTACCCTCTCTACATACCACATGGCCTAATATTTCTAAAGCTGGCACACAACATGAAAATTTTGAACCTGAAATAGTTAAGCCAGCCTCTTCAATTCAAAACAAGATTCTTTCTAATGTAATTGCAAACTCCCAAATGAATTTGCATATCCCGGGATTCTCTTCCAACACCTGGTTATCATAGTCGGTTGTTGGTCCCTTAATTCCTCCATCATCTATAAAGATTCCAGCATATTGTGGAATTTCATCTTGAAGGATCCAAGCCATCTGAGCTTGATAAACTGCAACCGAATTTGTTGCTCCTTGAGGTAATCTTGTTAACTGTAAACGTCCAAGTGGTGTATCGAATTTAGTGAGAGGCCTTGAGTCCAGATGTAACTCTCTCTCATCATATCCACCCATAATATCTCCCAAACCATAACACACTCTCCCTGCAAACGCTTCAACAAACTCCTCAGCACTAGGTGGTATCCCAGCATCCTTTATTGTAACCCTATTTAATTCCCTAAGATCATGAACAACTCTAAGCTTGCCATTCGGTTTCTTGATACAAAATACCGGACTAGAATAACTTGACGTTGATTGCTCATACAGTCCAGTGCGTATCTGTTCTCTGACAACTTCGATATAAGCTTCTTTCAATGCAGCCGGAATAGGAATCGGTTTCTGCTGCCACGGTTCATGACATACCACAGGAATCTTGTAAGGCTCCCCATAGGAATGCTTCAACACACCCCTCTCCTCTTCTACAAAAGCAATGGCCTTCTCTCGCTTGACCATCACATCCAACAACAACTTCTTCTCTTCTCCAGACAACCAACCATCAGGTCCAAAATTAACAACACCCAGTCTCTCAAAAGTGATTCTTGACGTCCCAGAAAATTCAGGTGGATTCTTTACCAAGGGACTTTAATAAGGATCTCTTGATAACCTTGGTCTTCTCAAAGGTGGATTTAATTCAGCAGGTAGCGGTTCATTAATAGGTCGAACTTTATTTGCTACTTTCTTATATTTGGCTGCGTCCACATCTAAATAAGCTTGAGGTAAAACATTTACTTTTGATTTGCCATTAAAAATTTCATCAAATAAATCTTCTTCATCGTCAGAATCGGAATAAGAAAAATTAGAAAAATATTTTATTTCATTTTTAAATTTTACCCTTTTCTCCTTTCCCTCGTCTAATTTATAAACAGATTTTCCAACACCTTTGCTTCCCTTATCCAACATTAAATCACCTGTAAAGAAAATCGGCAGTTTAACCTCTTGCTGGAGGACCGGAATTGAATTTTCACAAAAATTATTTTTCTGAGTTTTAATTATACTGAGATTTTTTATCGTATTTTGATGTGATATTTGCAGTTTACCCTCTTGCTGGAGGTCCAAAATAGAAGGAGATAATTGCAGTTTAACCTCTTGCTGGAGGCCATAAAACATACCCTTCCAATTTTTATCCAACCTGATTTGGCCCATTTTGCCTTTTTCACCATTTTTAAATTTAATAGAAAACCCGGGTAAATCCAATAAACATATAGAAAAGTCCATAACATATTTGCACTCCAAAGTAATATTAACAGAAAATAATTGAGAATCCACTTGAATTATCTCCAAGTGAGCTGACCTATTGCAATCCGGGATCTCATCCTGAGGAGAGATTACAACATTAGAGCGATCAGCCCCTGCTACCCCAAAAAATGAGGGCAACCATAATAATTTGAATCCTGAATAAATTGAAGACATAACAATAAAAAAAATTTCAGCCAAGTTTAGGTAGTTTATCCTCATTTCGGAGGAATTATATTCTTGATATCCCCTGGAGATAATCTATAATTTTGCCCCAAGGGCTTATCCACCGATTCCATAAAACCCAAAAATAAACCCCCATAATTTGTCCTACCATTGGACATAAAAAATAAACAGCCCTTTTCCAAAACATGAGTGCATCCAATTTATGCACTCTATTATCAAATGCCACTACACTCTTTATTAGTGCAGGGAAAACCATATCCTCCATAAAAATCTCTTCCTGAGATTGAAGCAAATCCACCATACATATACCAGATTCATAAACCATATCCACATCTGAATTGCAGACAGTCTCCGCTTTGGAAGACAAAACCTGAGGTAAATATTCCTCTAAATCAAATTCCAAATTATCCAAAACAAAATTATCCCCAACATCCAAATTTTCTTCATCAGTGACAATAATATCTTCATCTTCAGAAACCTCTTCTTTCCTAACAGAAGAGTCAACAAAAATAATATCTTCAGGCTGGACAAAATCTTCAGGAATGGCTGATTCCAAAAATTCAGAAGAAGCTAATTCTTCTAAACCGCCCTCTTCTATCTCTTGAGCAAGAAAAACCTCTTTTCCAGAGTCCAAATCAACAGAATTATGAGTATCCAGATGTTCTAAAATAGCCTTCTTTAGCACCTCCATACCAGGAATCCTAGTTTCTCCATCTGGGCAATCCTTCATTAAATTCGCATTAATAAGCACCATCAAAACATCTTTCTTAACCTTTTCCCCCATAGCATCCCAAAAAACATACTTTGATGCATTATCATGAAATAAAATTTCATACTCCAACAAATAATCCAGAACCACCTGAAATTCAACCATAAACTGATGATACTGATGCAGAGATGTTACACCACCTTTTGATTCCCATTTCCTAGCTATATCCTTTAGATCCTCCAATGAATAAACTTTTGGCCACCTTTTTTCCATTTCCATCTTGAGCTTTTTCCAATCTTGATCTTTATAACCATCCATAGAAATAACCTCCTTTTCCACCTCTCTGTCCAAAATAAAGAACCTAATCTGCTTCACCATATCCAAAGGTAAAGCACCATCAATCGCAGCTGCAGTTTCATACCTATGTAAAAATCCTTCTAAATCATCTCCAGAAAACTTGGGCCCAACCCAAGATACAATCCTTACTGATGCCCTAACAGGTACACCAGCAGCCAACACAGAAGTTCCACTAGTAGAAGACATCCCAAAACATAAGAAAAGCGTTAAAAACCGTTAAAATAACAAGCCTCTTGCAGGCCAATAACAAAAATCCAATTAGAGTTCCAGAAAATAAGCCTCTTGCAGACTAAGAACGTTCTTGATCCAAGTAAGTCTTTAAAGAAAGCTAGAGAAATCGTACCCCATGTTGGGCGCCAACTATGGTAAGGTAAACTCTTACAGTCGCCTTGCTGTAAGCAGAATCCGGAGGAGATATGTGGATTTAGCTGAAAACCCCGTCCTTCCAATAAAAAATAACAAAGTAGGTGTTCTAAATCACTAAGCTAACCAATCTACTTAGATCTGATTGATAAAAATAATGAAACTCTAAAATAATTAACGCTTATTGAGATTTGAATAAAAGTGGCTGTTGATAAAAGAAATACTGATAACAACAATTAAGGTGTACCAGTGAATGATCTGAAAAGATTGACTTTTATGTTTTTATAATAATTTAAATTTATATGAGACAGCAATAATCAAGTCCCAGCGACGAAGACCTTTCTAAAGATACCCTAAATGAAGTGTTATTTAAACTGTTGAATTGTATTTCTAAAATGTTATGTAAAAATAATAATGTTATAAGGGTATTACAAGTTATTTTAATTTGTTGAGTAATAAAAAATGAGACTGTGGTGGTTAAAGATTAAGCTGTATGTTGTGTCCCCCCCCTCTCAATTTCGAGTTTGAGAAGCGCTTAAGTATTCCTAGTCACGTGCCTAAGTTTTCCCCTCCAGAGCTCTTCCAGAGTCAATCCGGAGCCCGTACGGAGTCCGTACGGAGTCAAAGCGGAGTCCGTATGGAGTCCGTACGGAGTCGAAGCGGAGTCCGAACGGAGTCGAAACGGAGTCCGTCCGGACTTCCGGACTCAATTAGAACCTTAAAACTATAATAAAAAATCTAGAAATATTACACATAATAGAGCTACTTCCCCTTTACATACCAAACTAATTTTCGTAGTCTGCGCAGCTCTAATTACCCCGTGAAAATTCATCGAAGTTAAGTAATTTCTGAAAACATAAATATTTCTATAAAACTTTAAAATTCATTTAAAAATATAAGAAAAATAGTAAAAATTCTGGGAAAATTTCCCATGGCTCTTGAGTGACTCGACTTAATACTTATAAATTTTTCAGGCCGTAAAAATAATTTTTCTCCGTAAAATAAATTGTTTTTGTGTAGGCATTCGCTCGTGACCAATTTCTTCATATTTAAAACTCAAATAAATTAAATAAAACCCTTTTTATATATAAAAAAAATAATAACGCCAATCTTGCACGCCGTAATAACTCCATTTACATATTTAGGTGCCGTACTAAACTTTAGGCTACCACAACGGATGGTCTAGCTGAAAGGATGATTCAAACTCTGGAAGATATGATTAGAAGTTATTGTGCCTTTGGTTTAGAATATAAAGACAATGACAGATTTACTCATGACTGTGTCACTCTTTTTCCTGGTCTTGAATTTGCATATAATAGCACTGTTCATTCTGTCACAGAGAAAAAGCCTTTTGGTCTTTGGTTAGGTTATGTCCCAAATACTCCTTCTCAGATTCTCAATAATAAATTACCTAAGTTTGAACTACATCCTGGTGTAAAATCTTTTATGCAAATGAAACAGCTATGCAAAAAACATGCTCAAAGCTGTATTGATAAAGCATTTGAATATGAAAAGAAAAGATGGGATAAATCCCATAAAGAATACACATTTAACAAGGGTGATGAAGTGTTGATATCTACTGTCCATTTCAATTTACAAGGTAACAACAAATTAAAAGATCCTTTTGTAGGACCATTTGTTGTTAAAAGAATGGTTGGTGATAATGCAGTAGAAGTTGTATTGTATTCTCCATATGATAGAAAACATCCTGTTTTTCCCATTTCTTTGCTCAAACCTTATACTTCCAACAGTGACTTATTTCCCAAAAGAAGGGGAAGACCTAAGAAAAACCCTCAGGAAGTCACAGAAACTGCAGAATTTGATAAAATTCTCAATGATAGAATTATCACTTCTGAAAGAGGTATTGAATATTTATTGAGATATAAGAACAAGTCATCTGAACATGATGCATGGATACCTGGAAAGTAAATTTCAAATCTCTATACTCTGTTAAAAAAGTATAAAAAGAAAAAAATTTAGCATTTTTTTTATTGTTTTTTTTTAGTGAGGGAGTGTCAGCCAGGCTATCTCAGGAGTCCAGTAATTTATACAATAAATTACTGTAATCATATAGAGGAATAACTTTATGTAATTACAAAAAATTATTTAAATAAAATTATAAATATTATGTGAATAAATAAAATAAATATTATACTTAATTTTATTATAAAATAAATTGTATTACATAAACAAATATAATATTCTATAATATCATGGTGTAATTTGTATGTATAAATAAATTATTCAAAATTATATTATAAGTGTAAATTTAACTTACACTGTAATTACAATTTTAATAATAACATTTATATAAACCAAATACAATTTATCATATAATAATATCCATCAATATTTGGCGCTTCCTTGACCCTTAATTGTGTCACTAATATTACTAAATTAATTTAATATGATTAAATTTAATTGCTCATTTTAAAAAAATTCCTGTATTAATTTAATTAGTTGTTCAATTAATTTAATAGTTAATTTACTTGATATTGTTAAATTACCATTGCTTATACTGAGTGAAGATTATTTAAAAGCTTAGAAATAATTCCTTTTATTTTAATTATACTTTTTTAGCTATTTGTATTCCCTCTTTAGAATTCTTTCTCATAGTTCTTATTTTCCATACTCACGTAGTTATTTGTTATATTAATTTTATACTTTTTTAGAAATAGCTGATGGAAACAAATATTTGCTTAATCACGGATTTATTTTAATTGTTTTTAATTAAATTTTTTAATTATTTGTTTCACTTTATTTTACTTTTTGTAACTATGTTTGGAATGCTTTAGAGGGTCCTCCTGCCTATAAAAGGGCTTTAGAAACCTCTCTGGTAGCTTATCACTTATTATACACTCACTTAAATATATTTTAAATATACTATGTTTATTTACTATTTTTATTAGTATTACATTTCTAATTAAAATACTATATAAATATTTAAAGGTTGCTTTAAGTTTAATAATATTATCATTGACTGTTGCACATTGAACATTAACTATTAATTTTAATATATTATAATTAAGTTAATTTTTACAATTTTGTCAATTCTCAAAAAGATCTCGTCGTCTTATTTCTCTAAACTACAAATATTTAATTTTTATTACACATTATTATATTTTATTATAGTTTCCCTTCTTCCAAACCATTTTCCCTCTTTGTTTCTCCATCCTTCTAGACGTCCGGTGTGGTACGCGCCTCGCAGGAAGCGTGATTTTAGACCAATCATCGCGCATAGTCCAGGAAGAACAAAGGGGAGCTAGCGCAGCAGGAAATTTTAAAATATAATATGTATATGCGTGTTTCAAGGAACAAAGGAAATGGAAGCGCGGAAAAAGATTGAGGGTCTGTGCGCTCGGATTTTGTAGCGAGATGTGCCGCACAATGGATTATTGTGTGTTATTGATTTAGGACCATAAAGGGCTAAACAATATGGATTTTGGCTTTCCAAAAAGTATGTGTTACGCATTAAGAAGAAGGTCATGGATTAAGGACGACTCAAGTGCATGGTATGCTGTACCACGGCCAGTTGGGAAACTTACTGAGACAAGTAATGAAGAAGGCTAACTAGTAAAACGAGCTGTCAGAACTATGAACCTAGTATTAAAGCAAAGAGAGTGGGGACTCAATCGTAAAACTACCCGAGAGTTAAGGCAACTAGACGCAGCGTTAGGATAAGTCAAACCTGGAACTAGCGCTGAAACAAAACAAGGTATAGTTAAAAGCGCATATGTGGAGAATCAGTGAAACAAGTTAATACTAGTGTTAGTAATTATAGGGTCTGATTTAGGCGCTGTAGTTGTTGCAAGCAGTGTAAGTAGCATACTAATAAATTAGTTATTGTTTTACTAATTTGGCGCTAGAGTCAGCGCTGGAGATCCATTAGGGAACTGTGTCTTGAGCGCTGGAAGAATATAAAAGAAGGACTATTAGATAGGGAAAAAGGAGAACTGGTCGATCTATCTATTTGGTTAATAAATTAAGAAAAACCGCATTAGTTGTCATTTTAAAAAGCAGATCATAAAGAAAATAAATATAGAGATATACGTGTAGCTATAGTCATAGTACCCAGTATAAGATATTAGATCATTTGTGATTAATTGTTTGAGAGAATATTAAAAGTTATTTTCTGAGTCATTAGAGTTTGTGCGTCTGTGTGTGTATTTCATATAGTATAGTGAAAGAGCGCAACATAGAGAGAATATATAGATTCAGTGGGATTAACTATTATTAGAGATATTTTATTACTATAATAAGGCAAATTCAAAGAGATCACTTCAAGAGGGAGTAGCTGTGGATAATAGCGCTTGTTAAGAATAGAAATATCCAGATAGTAGTGCTTTTTTCCTTATCTTTAACTCATCTCAACTTATAAACTTTCTAGTCAAATATTAGTGTTACACATTATTACACTGTCTTTAAAAATAAGAGTGGCAGGCGCTTCTTTTTATAAATTAAAAAGGAGAACCAATCCATCTCACATTGTGTCTACTGCTTAGTACTTTAGAACAGTCTACAATTGGTGTCCCAACAGTGGCATAATTGTAACTAGTGTTTTTGATTAGATTGTTTGGTTTTTTTTAGGGTTTCTTCAAGAGGACGTAATCAATCCAGCGCATCAGCAGAAGAGCCGTAGGGTCTACAACATGTGGATCAATAGCCGTTATCAGAGGATAGAGTAGGGCTGTATTGTGAAAACAGTCAGGTTTAATTAACCAAGAGTGTGTTTTTTTCTTTGTGATCTTTGCTTGGATTTGATATTTCGGGAATGGATCCTACTGCGACTACATCTAGGGGATGTCAGGAGAGGGTTAAATTGCCCAATTCTTCGACATCGTTTCCAAAAAACGGTAACCATGATTATTAGGTGTAAAGACGAAAGCTTGCGCTTTGCTGGAATTAATACCAAAAAGTTTTTACGCAGGTTTGAAAAAGCAGCGGAAGTTCATTGAGCAACCGAATATGATATGGTATGACAAGTACTATTATTTGTATCTGATGAGTGCAAAGACGATTTAGAGGATTTAAAAGGGCATGAGGAGCGAAATTGGTCAGTGCTAAAAGAACAAATGCTCAAGAGATTGCCAAAGGTTACCGAGGAAACTAGGTATACAATGAAGGACCTGGATATTTTGGTAAATAGGGTCAAGGCTAGAGGAGGTGTTCGAGACCCCAAGGAATTTAAAAGTTTTAGGGAAGACTTCGATTGGATAGTAGAATATTTAGTTAGTAACAAAGATTTTAGTGATGTTAATGCGTCGTTATCTTGGTTTTGTGAAGCTTTAGCGCCAGAAGTTGAAGACTGGGCAAAAAGGCGCTTGGATAACGAAGGAAAGTTGGTTAAAAAGAGGGACGGAAATTATAAGTACCCCGGATTAGAGGAAGAAGAAATTGCAGTGGAAGCTGAAATGAAGTTGCATCGAGTTAAGCAACGTTCAGCAAGGGTGGCTCTGGATAATGAGGATATGGGGGAAGATGCGCCAGGCGTACGATTGCCTTCTCAGATCTTGTCTCCTAAAGATAAAATTCTCTCTAAAGATCCAGATTCAGTCATGGAAAGAATCGATGAGTTAGAGAAGAAGATAGTTGAAGCGGCAAAAGCAAAAGAATCGTTTAGGCCCAAGAGTTCTCCTCAAACTTCGTGTTTTTCCGCTATGGTGTGCTATTATTGTAATAATGAGGGGCATACAAGGATGAGGTGTAATGCGCTTCAAAAGGATAAAGAGGAAAAGGTAGTTTACAAGGATGGGACTATGCTTATGTTGGAAGATGGAACCAAGTTGATTAAAGACAAAGATTGAGGAATCCGAGCCATGGTCATTGATCATATTAATAAATAGTCTATGGAAAGCAGGTCAAGCAAGGGCAAAGAGCCGGAAAATAAGGAGAAAAGCAAGGATGCAAAGTCGGTTAATTTTGCAGTTACTTGCGCGGTGTTAGATTTTAAAGTAAAAGAAGGAGCGGTTGCAGCGCCGCTTACCGCAGCACGACTGGAGATGTTCGCGGCGAAGCATAAGAAAATGGCCCCACCTACAATTAATAGGCCAAGAAGGGCTGGCGCTAGGTATGCGAATCCAGAGGATATGGAGGAAGTAGGGTATACTTCTAGAGAAAATACACCTGCACCTATCGAGGATGTTGAAATGGATGGTATGTACTCTGGAGGTTACGGCGTGGATCACCAGGAAATAGAACAGACAGCAATGTTGGAGGAACCAGTGGTAGTACAGCAAAGAGCGGTACCTGCTGAAGGAATGCCAGGAGCAAAGCATAATACTCCAAAGAACCCACCCGGAAGAGCGAAAGCTGGTGCCAAGGCAACTCAGCCTAAATGGAGAATGCAGCGCCCGGTTCATTCTGATTTTCCCAAAGCTGCCGAGGATTTAGTTGCGGAATGTTTGAAGACTACAGTTTCTGTTCCATTGGGGATGCTGACTGCAGTAGCGCCAGACGTAGCAAATGGAATTGTGGATAAGTGCAGAAAGCAAAGGATTGCTAATTGCGCTGAGTTCAATATGGCGGAACACTCATTTCAGCCAGTTGTTGGATTACCTAGGGCGCCACATTACGCAGGACCCTTAGGGTATTTAACTATTACAGTAAATGGTAAGCAAATTAAAGTGTTAGTAGATACAGGTTCACAAATCAATGTGGTATCAGTGGATGAGGCAGTGGAATTAGGTCTTCCTGTAAAAGAGGGTGAAGGCACTGTTGCAGGAATTGGGGGAGGTAGGTTACCTGTTATAGGTGTAGCAGAGTATGTACGCACTAGAGTTGCAGGAGCAACAAGAGATATACATTTTTATGTTCCAATGGGTGTAGTTAAACCAGTTTTAGGCACGCCATTTTTAATGGATTATTCGGCAACTATAGATTATTTTTTAAATAAGACTATAGGAATCAGGATTATGGGTGATGACGGTGTTCCAGTAACAGCAGTCTTAGTAGTACCCAAGGATGGTGGCTGGGAACCTAAGTACTCTGGAGCTGCGCAGTTAGAGAAAGAAAGAGAGTTTTATGAGGAAGTCTCAGATGAGGAGATAGGGCAACCACCAGGAAGGCGTCAACATTTACATTAGGGACTGGCATTTTAGGTGTTACTATCTCCCAGGATGAGAAGAACCCAGATAGTGACCAGTCAGTCCAACAAGGAGCGATACGTAAAGCGGTACTTCATAGGTGTCTTGGGGATACTACTGTAGAATGTATTATACCTAAGCTTTTTAATTTCTTTAATTATGGATATTGTTATACTTATATTAAAAAAAAAGAAAAAAACATGATTTAGGTGTAACCCGTAGTTATATTAGAAAGGGTTTTATTTTAATTAATGAAGGAAGCAGTAAGGACTGTTTTGCATCTAAGTATAAACCAGTAGCTGTTAAGGTTAAACCAGTGAATATAGCAATGCCTGATTTGAATCCTCCTTTGCAGAGGCCAGCACTATCTAGAAATCCTTATGATACACCTTTAACAAAGTTTCTGCCTGATTTTGCGTTCACCAGTAAGATCACAATGGAAAGGCTTCAGATGGTAGATTTTGGACCAGAGGGCTGGTTATCGCAGGAAGAAAAGAAGTTATTATTACATGTTATGGTTCTTAGGGAAAAGGCTATTGTTGTTTCAGAAGAGGAAAGAGGTTTGTTAAAACACTCTTATGGTAAACCTTATATTGTTCCAGTTATACCTCATGCGCCGTGGAAAAAGAAGGCTTTTCCAATACCGGCGGCTATAAGAGAAGATTATACGGAATTAATTAGGGGAAGGTTAAAGTCCGGCTTGTATGAACAGTCTATGTATAGTTATTCAAGTCCAGTGTTTTGTGTGGTCAAACATAATGGTAAATTAAGGGTTGTTCATGATCTTAGGGAGATGAACAAGGTTATGGTAAAGGATGAAGAGATGCCACCAACTCCAGAAGAATTTGTGGAATCTTTTGCGGGGCATGCATGTTACGGATTAGGTGATATTATGGGAGGATACGATGAGTGCGAGTTGGACAAATCGTCCAGACCCATGACGACGTTTGAAACACCACTGGGGCGCTTTAGGTTGACAAGGTTACCGCAAGGCGCAACAAATTCTGTGGCAGTATATCAAGCACAGATGATGGGGATATTGCAGGATGAAATGCCAGAACATGTGGGAATTTTCATTGATGATGGCTGTATAAAAGGACCAGCCAGTGATTATGAAGGGGAAGTGTTAAAAGAAAATCCGTATATTAGAAAGTTTATTTGGGAATATGCGATTACCCTGGAAAGAGTGCTATTTAGGATAGAGGAGGCAGGATTAACAATTTCTGGGTCTAAATTTTCCTGTTGTGTTCCAGCGCTAGATATAGTGGGACACGTGGTATGTAAGGAAGGGAGAATCATTGCTGAAAAACAGAGGAATAAGGTACTTACATGGCCAATACCAAGAAATACTAAGGAAGTTAGAGGGTTTTTAGGCATTTGTACATATGTAAGAATGTTTATTTGAGATTTTGCTTTGATGTCTTTTCCTTTACGGCGCTTAACAACAAAAAATGTTGTATGGGATTGGACAGAGGAATGTGAGGAGTCATTCAAGTTATTAAAGAGGATTGTAGGAAAAGATATTCTTTTGAAGAAATTGGAGTATGGACCAGGCGCTGGAAAAATTACTCTAGAAGTGGATTCTAGTGTGTCCGCGGTGGGCGCAGTTTTGATGCAGGAGGACGAAGAAGGTAATGATAGACCTGTCCTTTACGAGTCCAAGACTTTTACCAAAGTGGAGTCTAGGTACTCCTAGTCCAAGATGGAGTTATGTGGAGTAGAAAAGATCCTTTAAAAGCTACAATGGATGCTTTGGGGGCAGCATTTTGAGCTGCAGGTTGATGCGCTATCATTGGTGCAAATGATTAGTAGCCCGAGTTTACCAGATGCACCCATGACGAGGTGGGTAGCGCAGATTAATTTGTTCTCTTTTGATTTAGTCCATAAGCCAGGGAAATCTTTCACTATGCCAGATGTTCTGTCGAGATGACCGTTGTGTAAAGAAGAATCGGAAGCGGAAGAATTTGAAGAATATAAGAGATGGGTAAATGGGATAGATTATTGTTATACAAAATTTGGCAAGAACGTTGTGGTAGCCTAAAATTTAGTATGGCACCTAAGTACGTAAATGGAGTTATTACGGCATGCAAGATTGGCATTATTATTTTTTTTATAAAAGGGTTTTATTTAATTTATTTGAGTTTTAAATATGAAGAAATTGCTCAAGAGCGAATGCCTAAACGAAAACAATTTATTTTACGGAGAAAACTTATTTTTATAGTCTGAAAAGTTTATAAGTATCAATTAGAGTCACTCAAGAACCTTGGGAAATTTTTCCAGAATTTTTACTATTTTTCTTATATTTTTAAATGAATTTTAAAGTTTTATAGAAATACTTGTGTTTTCAGAGAAATACTTAACTTTGATGAATTTTCATAGGGTGGTTAGAGCTGCGCAGGCTACGAAATTCAGTTGAGAATGTAAAAGAGAAGTGGCTCTATCATGTGTAATTTTTCTAGATTTTTTATTATAGTTTTAAAGGTTCTAATTGAGTCCGGACAGACTCCGTTTGGACTCCGTACGGACTCCGCATGGGCTCCGGATTGACTCTGGGTGAGCTCTGGAGGGGAAAACTTAGGCACGTGACTAGGTATACTTAAGAGCCTCTCAAACTCGAAATTGAGGGAGGGGAATACATCATACAGCTTAATCTTTAACTACCACAGTCTCATTTTTTATTACTCAACAAATTAAATAATTTGTAATACCCTTATAACTTTATATTTTATATATAACATTTTAGAAATACTACTCAACAATTTAAATCACACTTCAAACAGGGTATCTTTAGAAAGGTCTTCATCACTGGGACTTGATTTTGCTGTCTCATAAAAATTCAAATTATTATAAAAACATAAAAGACAATCTTTTCAGATCTTTCACTGGTACACCTTAATTGTTGTTATCAGTATTTCTTTTCTCAACAGCCACTTTTATTTAAATCTCAATAAGCGTTAAATATTTTAGAGTTTCATTATTTTTAACAATCAGATCCAAGTAGACTGGTTAGCTTAGCGATTTAAAATTCCCTTTTTGTTATTTTTATTGGAAGGACGGGGTTTTCAGCTAAATCCACATATCTCCTCCGGATTCTGCTTACAGCAAGGCGACTGTAAGAGTTTATCTTACCATAACTTCCGCAACGACGATAAAATATCAAGCAGGAATGTCTGCGAAGACCATAAACTAGTAGGTAGTATTATCTGTGATGACAATAAACTAGTAACGAGGAATGTACGAAAAGACATAAAATTTAAAGCTGAAAATGTAAAGGATGTTTGTAGCAAGGTTGAACTGCAACTAGATTTAGGGAACACTGAAGCTAATGTGGTGACAAGGAGTGGGCAAGGCAAGGAAGTGGAGGAGTCAGATGATGGAGATACTTCAAAGGGAAGTCAGGATAGTAGTACTCAACTCAAAGAGGGGGAGTATTTAGAAGACAATGCATCTACAGATGAGGGAGTAGAGTTGTTAAATTTATATTTGGAAGGTAATAGTTGACCGGATTTTTGCAATAAAAAGGTTTGGCGCAATATTAAAAAGCGCGCTAAAGGCTATTTTATTAAAAATGGGAAGTTATGGAAGAATCAAGCATTGTCTCCTCAGTTAGTTATTCAAACTAGGGAAGGGAAGGAGAAGATACTCAGGGAGTTACACGAGAATTTAGGACATAGAGGTCAAGATGAGACTCATCGCAGAGTTAGGGAAATATTCTGGTGGCCCAACATGAAAAATGAAGTAAGAGATTGGGTTAAATCTTGTCCTGAATGCCAGTGCAGAAGTTACAGAAAGCCAAAAGAAAAATGGAGAGTAACGGGCGAGGATACTGTTTTTGGTAGGGTCAGTTTAGATGCAGTCTATATAAAAGAAGGACGCTTTAAATACCTGGTAGTAGCCAGGGATGATCTATCAGGATGGGTTGAAGCAGTGCCGTTGATAAACCTCAAGGCAAGTAATGTGGCCGAGTTTTTGAAGAAAGAATGGATTTAAAGGTATGGGGTAATGAAGATGGTAACCGTAGATGGTGGCGCTGAATTTGCGGGAGAATTCCAAGAAGTAGTAAAAGGTATTGGCGCAAAGTTACGAGTTGAAACACCATATTATCCTGAAGCAGAGGGAATGGTAGAAAGAGGGCATCAAGTTATAAAAGATGCGCTAGTTAAGTTATGTGGAAATAATGGGGCAAAGTGGAAGAACTACTTGCCATTATTTTTGTTTGCTGACAGGATTTCAGTTAAAAGGACAACAGGGTTTTTGCCGTTTGAGCTTATGTTTGGTCAAAGGGCGGTATTACCTATTGATCTGGAGGCTGGATCTTTCCTAGGATGTGATTGGGATCAAGTGCGCTCAACCGAAGATTTAATTCTAGCAAGGGTAGCACAACTTGAAAGAAAAGACGAGTTTTTGGAGAAAGCATATGAAAGAATGATGCAGATCCGGGACAAGTCAGTTAAATATTGGGATGAGCGCTTAGCGCATAGTTTAAGAAAGCCATTGAACCTAGGAGATTTGGTTTTGGTTTATAATAGAAAATTAGAAAGCCAATGGGGGAAGATGTTTTCTGACAGATGGAATGGTCCTTATAGGATAAGAAAGCAGATAACTGGAGGGTCTTACTTACTGGAGGAATTAGATGGTACTGAGTGGAAGCAGCGTGTGGCCGCAGACCAGATCAAAAAATTCTACCCACGGGGTGTTCCAGTGATACAAGATAGCCTCCGGAATGAGGAAAAACTACCAGAATAATACCTCCAGGAAGAGGATTAAACTAAAAAGTTATGTTAAGTTTTGTTTTTCTAAGAGGACTCACAGGAGGCTTTTGACACAGTTGTGACGGATAGAGGGCACTAACTGGAAGTTAGGCTGACTATGGCAGAACAGGCAACTGGCACAAGTGCTTAGATGAGGGTGCAGAAGAAAATGAAATCTTATATTTTCATTGTTCGAGGGGACATGACAAAATAGGTAATTGGATTAAAGGAGATGTTTATCATGTAAATGCAAAAGACGCTGGGAATTTAGCCAACGGGTTAACTAACCAGGAGTTAAATAGCAATTTATGGATGGGGCGCTCTACAGTTCAATTCTTATTTTACATGGGTTTACAGTTTTTTAAAGAAAGTAGAGGGAGCAAAGTTAGGCGCTCTAAAAGTATGGAAGACAGGTGTAACAAAATAGCGCCCTGTCTAAAAGTGGCCTGGCTGGAGCAGTAGGGCTGTTGTTTTTGTTGTTGATATTTTTGCTTGGATCAGTTTGGTTGGATACTGGTGGTGGAGTACAAGGTTGGTTGTAGGATGGAGCAGGAGATGGTGACCTGGAAGCTTATTGGGATCTTCTGGATGAAGATATGGAATAAATTGAACTTTAAGATGAGTATTTGGCTGGAAGAGGAGAGGTGTAGTTATTTCCTCTTGGTTAAGAGGGAGATTTTTGTCTGGGAGCAGTGTTTAGTGCTCTGGTGTCTTCTTGAGACCCTCTGGAAGGTCTTCTAAAAGGTTTAGAATTTTTTGCATTTTTGGATGAAGAAATTGTTGAGTGCATTTCTCTGGGAAGACTAGGAGGTTTTTTCTTGGTGTTATTGGTGTTTTCTGGCTGATTTTGACGGTTTTGAGCCTGATTTTTTCTTCCTAGAGAGGCGGGCGGGCTGCCTGGACACAGTCTAGCAGCCAGGGAGCTGATTTTGAAGCTTTTTTGGCTGAATTTGCTAAGATAAAGGCTATTTCTTGAGATGATAAAGCAGGTCTTTTGGAGAGTGTTCTTGGGATGGAGCAGTGTGATCTTCTGGATTGAGCTGAAGATAAAGAAGAAGAAGCAGGACCAAGTTCTGGATATCTGGTAGGAGATCTAGAGATGTATTTGTGTGAAGGTGAAGGTGGTGATAAAGGATAATTGGGGTCTCTGTCACATTTTTTCTTTTTATATTTGCAAGAATCACAGGCCCTGCTGTAGAGTTTGGCCTCAGGAGTTGGAAGAGGGAAAGTTCAAGGTCTGCACATGTGGATACAATGTTTTCAAGCATAGTCCTTGGGAGCAGTAAAACAAGAACATCTGATGGGTCAAAATCTGGGCATCCAGCCATGATCATTGATGGGAAAACAATGAAGAGAAAAGAGATATAAAAAAATTTTTATCAGTGATGGGTAGATAATGAAGAGAAAGTGGAAGTTCAGTAGGGTGGTTGCGGAGTATTGTGCATGTAATTGGCTCTGTCTTTTTATATGAAAAGTGTGGAAAGTTTATCAAGACTTTAAATTGAAAAATGGTATAGTCCCCCAAGACTATAAGCTGAGAATGGTTTGATGGTTGAGTCCTTCAGGACTATATACTGAGAATGTGGTGTTGGTGTAATTCTGGCAGAGGGCATCAAAAGGGGGAGTCTCTAAATTTAGTTAAGGTAAGTGTGGGGGTAACTGATGAGCTGGATGCTCTGTAGAACAGTTACCCCAGAATTTTAGTTTATTTCTTTAGTCTTTAATGGTTTTATCTCTGGTTCTGTCTTCATGATTTTGAATTTGAGTCCCCCAAGACTATAAACTGAGGGTTTTTAAGTCCCCCAAGACTTAAAACTGAAGATGAGTCCCCCAAGACTGTAAACTGAGGAGTTTCTTATGATTGGCTACATTCAGGAAGTCTGGAGAGTGTTCAAGAATTTCATTTCTAAGTTAAAAAGCTCAATAAAAAGTCAAGTGGAAGAAGAGAATCAAGAGATGAAACAAAGTGTTTGGCATTAGTCTTGAACTGGTGGATGAGGTGCTTCCTTTTCTCAAGGTCCTGTGGATATTTAGCAGGAGTGAATTGGAAGTATTTTAGAAGGTGATTTTGTCCAGTGGAGTTTTGTTGGAACTTAGCCTTAATGGTGTGCAAGTGGTTAGGTGTTGGTTGTTCAATGCATCCTACATTGTCATCATCACTGTCAGAAGATGGAGGAACTGAGAAGTAATCAGTTTTAAAAATAGAAAGAAGGAATAAAAGTTTTTTGCCATCAGATGGACCAAGCATGGTGGAAGTGGTTGCTGTAGTGGTGTTGGCACTCTTCTTTGAAGGGTGTAGTTTGTTGACTATTCTGGGTATCAGGATGGATGGCCTGGATCTTTTGGTGCTGGTAGAAGATGGACCAGGTTGAGGAGGAGGTGAAGCTGTTGAAGATGATAATGTACCAGGTGTGAAGAAATTTTTTCTTTCTGGATTGGTAGGAATCACAAGAGGTTCTGTATGGATGAGCTGGTGGTGTGATTGCGCAGATCAGATAGTTGTTAATGCAGTTTTGGCAAGGGCGCATGTCAGAGACAGATTTTGAAAGACAGCTGAACATGGTGGATGTGATGAAGGAGAATGTGGACATTCTCAATTTGAGGGAGGATGTGGTCTTCCAAAATTGGAAGAGGCCATTGTTGGTCTGTTTGGCACTGTTTTTGTATGTCTTAATAGACATTGGTCAAATAATTACGTGTTATTTTGGCTTTATTTAGTGGATTTTGGGACTATGGGTATGTGAGTACTATCAGTGGTTAGCCCCATATTTTCTCTATATTTGAAGTGTTGATGATTTTTTTCACATTCCAAGATTTAAGGGGTATATTCCTCATTTTTCATTTTTAAAAGATAGCTGTTTAATTTTGTTTTTTGTGTTTTGCGAACTAACCTTAAGTCTTATGGTTATGTGCTTAGTACCATGAAGTAGAGCTTATTTGGCTCTATATTTTATGTCAATATGATGTCATTGCTTGATTTTGTGTTTTAAGGGTATTATTATTTTTGGTGGATTTTTCTAAGTATTTTGGGCTTTATTGGAGGTTTTTAGTGATTTTCTGGCTTCAGGGAGGTCTGGCCCCCTCTAGGTGGGCGGCCCACCTGCCTTGGTTATAGAAGGCTGGGGAGCATTTCTAGAGGGTTTTTATTCAATTTGGCTGTCAAAAGGGCCAAATTAGTTGCAGTGCATGGATTTTTAGGTGGTGGTCTGCGTGTACATACTGAAAAAGACAGTTTGGGGGAGCTTTAATTATCATACAACCACCTGGTAATTATATCGTTGTTTCTCTCTCAGTTTTCACTGTTTTTTTGGCCACAATTGTCTGTGTTTGTTGCAAGGTTTCTTCTTCATTTAACTGAACTTTGGAAACTTATTTCTCTGGTGTATATTTGCAACCTACATCAAGTATTATTTCTGTTTTGAGTGAAACAAGTGTACAATGTTTTGGTTTTCTAGTGTGGATCTTTCTACATTTCAGTTTCTCTTTGGTCTGTGGTCTACCTAGGCTACTGTCTTTACTTGTAAAGCAGTCAAGAAGTGTGTTGGAAGGGGTATTGTAACAGTCTCTAATTTGCTGTACCAAATAAAACTCACCTGGTATTTTTCAAAGGGACAAGGGTTTTTCTCTCCTGATTTACTCCAACTCCCTTGGTCAAGGCCTATAGCTAGTACTATAGGATTGTCTACAATGAATGGGAATTGAACCTCTATCCAAATTTACATTTTATATAAGTGTAATTGTTCTATATATTTGTAGTGACTGTAGTGGTTATTATCTGTGGGTCTCACTATGCATATTTCATATTCCAGATATATCTTTTTTACTCAGAACTCTGTAGTGGCATTAAATTGCTCACATTAAAGGGGGAGGTGTCTGGCATATAATAATTTTTTTCCTAGTTGACCAAGATAGATAATCTGTGTTCTTAGTGCTAGAAGTGAAATAATTTACATTAATAAATTATATTATATATATATATTTTTAATTATTTCAGTTAACAATTTGTCCTGATAATCAAAATATTAATTTATTACTTCAGTTGACAATTAGTCCTGGTATTAAAATATTAATATATAAATTAATTACTTGATTGGAAATTATATTGAATTATTTCAGTTGGAATTTAGTCCTGGTAAATATATATTAATATATAAATTATTATTTGATTGCAAACTGTGTTAATTATTTCAGATGACTTTTGGTTCTGATAATTAATATATTATATTACTATTTCAGTTGATTTATTTAAACCCTGGTAATAAGTTATCAATATCTTAGTTACATTGATTGATTAAAAATTCTAATAATTATTTCAGTTGGTTTTTTGGTCCTGATAATTGTTATATTTTCATTATTTCAGTTGATTTATAATCCAGGTAATTGATCATATACTTCAAATATTTTTATTTTATCTCTTATTTTTTTAACAAATTAAATAATAACTGATTAAATATTAATATTTTTTCTCTCAGCTCAATTTATAAAAACAATGGCTAATTTAAGTGTTTCTACTACCCTTGAAGAGGAGTTGGACCTGATTTATTATGATAAGACTTCTGTAAGCTCTACTTTGACTACTAAATTTTCTCAAACTAATCAATTATTGAACCAAACAAGATGTATAAATTTAGGAGGTAGAGATCAAAAAAGACAAAACTCCCCTGGACACAAAGCCCCAGGTGATCCCCCCAGAAGAACTTCCAAAAGGCTTCAAAATCAAAATATGCCATTACAGCAGCAGGTGAACAACCTTTCAACTCACATCAAGGAGTTGAAATCAAAAAACCTCAAACTAAAGGTAAAGGTAGAAGCACTAGAAGAAAAAATCAAAAACATGGAGACTTCTCTTCAAGAGAGGAAAAAACACCCACAGGTAGCACAACCCCCTCCACAGTTGGCTCCTCATCAACAAGAAAAGGTGGAAGTGTCCAAATGGCAGTGGGACTGGCTCAACACTCAGTGGGACTCTCTCCAAGCTCAGAAAATGCAGGAAACTCCTCAGGCAGGTCCCTCCAGACCCCAATAGTTCAATACAACTCCTCCTCACCCTTACCAAGGAGGAAGAAGAAAGAAAAACAACAAAATCTAAGTTTTGCCAAAACCATTTTAAAGTCCTCCATTGAATCCCAAATTCCTTTTCTTGTTACTGATTCAGTTCTTTCAAGTAATTCTGGAATGGGAGATGATACTTTGAGACCAGTAGAAGCTGGTTCTAGTAGACATATAAATAAATATTCTAATATAAATCCCCGTTTAGTGTTGATTGCTACTTCAATGATAAATCCTGATATGGCTATTATAGATGAAAAAATTGATCCTGAAGTGTATGAGACTCTGGAAAGCTACTCTGTTTTGCTATTGAGAAATGCTCCTGATGTAGATACTATTAATGAAGAATATTTGAGAGATATTATTACCAAACAAAATCAAATAACACACTATGCAATATAGGGGGTGGACTTGCTAGCAAGTCCCCAACCTGAACTCAGATGGAACTCAGATGGAACTCAGACTGAGCTCATATTAAACCCATACTGAACTCCACTTGAACACCCACCTAAAACTGTTCTACTGAGTGGTTTTAATCCCTGATTGTATGGTTCCTTTGTCAATGGCTCAATGTGTGTTTAATCTGTGGTGAGTTTGGGTCCAAGGTTGTGGACTCACTAGCAAGTCTGCCCCCCATATTGTGTGGTGATACAATCAACAATTGACTCAAAAATTTAATAGTTTTTTCACTGAGCAAGGTTACCAAGCAGTGAGAAGTGAATTGCATAGGGTTTCTTTTGATTTGTTTAATTACAAAGTAACTTATGAAAAGAAAGTTGCTTTGTGGAAAAATATCAAGAATGATTTGTACAAACTTCAAGAGACTGTGTCTATCTTTTAGGACATAAGTGGAACTTGAAAAGACTGAATGACCATTATGCATCTCTTAAAAATAAGAATCAATTATCTTTTGCAACTATAAATGAGACATTATCCAGTATTCCAAGAGTGAAAACTAGGCTAACAAACATTGAAGAACAGTTGAACTAAATTTTATTTGACCAAAAATACTCTGCCACTTATTTTAAAGAACCTGTTGCACAAGCTACTCTAATTGTACCTGATACAAATTCCTCATAATTAAAATTAGTGCAAGAAATGCCTGTAGATATTCCTGAGTTTCCAACAAAAATTGATGATGCACCCTGTTCATCTGCAGATGGGTTAAACAATGAGATTAATGCTCATTTAGAGAAATTACATCTTCTTCTTACACAGAAACAAGTTATTAGAAAGGAAATTACCTCAAATTAAAAGAATTGGCCCAAACTTGACCAATACCCAACATTTGATGGTGCTTCTTCCTCTGATTTTCAGCAATTTATTTGCAGAATTGATAGCTTTAAGAGTTCTTATAAACTTCCAGATGAATAAATTTTGTCTAAATTTATTTCTTTGTTTTTCAATGTTTCCCTGATGTGGTATAAATCTGTCCTTTTAGATAATAATTATTACTCTTGGGAGAATTGGAAGAAATTGATTAAAGCACAGTTTAGTGGCTCAAAGTTTAGGTTAGCCTAACAAAGGCAGTATGAGAAAGCTAGATATAGCTCAGCCTCTAAAGAAATTCCTATTGAGCTCCTGATGAAACTAGTAAAGATCCTGAGAGCAATGGATCCAAACATGGACTTTGAATTATGGAAGAACAGGATCCTTTATGAATTGCCTATGTCTTTGAGAGACTTAATCGTTTCTAGGACTGAATTCTCAAAGGAAACTACTTCTTTTTTTAATACTTGTACTGAGGTACTTTTAAATAATAAGTATGATTCTAGAAGGCTCACTCCTAGACCTTCAATGGAGAAGACCTCAAATTACCAACAGTAACCTCCTGAAAAGTTGGTAAACCTTCTTTCCTTTTTGCACCTAAAAAGTATGCAAAAAACACTTGCTTTAAATGCAGCAAGCCTTAGCAGAAATCCCATGTTTGTGAAAAGAAAACAAACCTTTTTGCACAAACAGAGAAACCTGATGATGACACAGTTACACTGGATGATACTTCAAGTGATTGTGCCAAAAACATTTCTTATGAATCTCACCAGGAAATCTTCATGCTGGAAGAAGATATTCAATATTTAAATAATATCAAAATTGAGAACAATTATTTATCTATAGTTGAAGATGCTGAAATCATAAGAAATCTTGAAGACAGCTCAATAATTATTGCCCCTCTCAAAGAACCAGTCTTTATTAATTGAAAGAAAATTGAGGTTGTTTTGTATTCTAGAGCTGGAGAAAGTGTTTTATCTGAAAAAGAACTTTCTTCAGTGGATCAAGATTATAAATCAAAAATTATGTGTATCACTTCTGAGAATTGGAGAGTTTATGGCTCTGTTTTGTTCCCCATTGGTAAATACAATGCTACAGTATTTTTCAAATATAACCATGGCTTTGTAAGAGCTATGTGTGATGTTGTAGTTATGTAAAAGAATAACTTGGTTCATTGTGGGAAATGATATTTTAACCAAATATGGCATTAAATTGGATCCCTCAAACCAATGCTTCACAATGTGGTTGAATGGGAAGAGAAGATTTAAAATTTCTTCCCCCAAAAGGTTATTAACACCAGTATTGAACACATGTAATTCTGTGGTTCAATATAAAAGAAGATATACAAATGAAATTTCTTCCCTATTTTCTGAAATGTACACAGCTTTATTTGGAGAAGAACTTTCTGGTGAGTAAGAAGATTCCATCATTCAGTTGATAAAATCTTTTCCTATGGCCTTTGCTCATGGGTTACATGAACTAGGATTTGTCAAAGAAGATAAGAAACTTTCATTATTTTGACCATTAACTGAATTACCACCTAGTTTAAGGAAGAAGCCTTATCCTGCTTCTCCCACAAAGAGAAAAGATATTGAGGACAATATCTCTACCCTTTTAAAAATGAATAGTATTGAAAAGGTAGTTGAAACACCTATATATTTTGTTATCTCACCTTTACTAAGTTCTTATAAGAAAACAAAGCCAGGTTATGTGGTGACTATAGAGCATTAAATACTTATACTGTAGATGATATCTATCCTTTACAAAGAATTAACTGTATCCATGCTAACTTACAGGGTGCTATATAAATCAGCTGTCTAGATGGTAATAAATGATTTAACCAGGTACCTTTTGAGAAGAATTTCCAGAATTTTCTGATGATTGCTACTCATATGGGTATTTATAAGTATGTTAGGATGCCATTTGGCCCCAGAAATTCCCCTTTAGTTTTTCAAAAAGTTATGTATAACACATTCCATCAATAAATAATTGAGGGATGGCTGATGGTTTACATTGATGATATCATCATATTCTCCAAAACATTTGGGGACCACCTTAACCACCTATGTAAAGTGTTCCATAAAATGGATGAGATAAATATGACACTTGCTTTGAAAAAATGTGAATTTTTTTTTTATTCCTTAAAATTACATGGTCATTTTGTCTCAGCTTTATAGATATTTTTTGACCAAAGCAAAGTGGCAGCCATACAACAGGTAAAAGCTCATACTAAAGTTAGATATCTGAAAAATTTCTTGGAAATGTGTGGAAACTATAGACAATATATTAAAAATTATCAGGTCATAGCGTTGCCCCTAACCCAATTAACTAGGAAAGATGTTGCCTTTGTATAGAACAGTGAAAGACAATGAGCTTCTGACACTATGAAAAATTGGTTGTAGTCAGCACCAATTCTTTCTTTTCCTAACTTTAATCAAAAAAAATTTTTATACACTGATGCCAGTTTTATTGGCCTTGGTGCTGCTCTACACCAAAAAAAAGTTATGAATGAAAAAATATCAGAAGTAGTAATTTGTTATAATTCAAGAACCTTGAGAAATAGTGAATTTAAATATGGTGCCACTCAACTTGAATGTTTATCAGTTGTGTGCACTCTGGAAAAACTACATTATTATCTGGATGACCAAAAATTTAAACTTTTCAATGAATGCAGTGCAGTGAAATCCCTCTTGAACTTGAAGACACCTAAAAGACATATGTTCAGATGGCAGCTAACTATTCAAGAATACAGAGGGAGGATGAAAATAATTCATAGTGCTGGTATTTTTCACTCAAATGCAGTTATTCTATCAAGGTTACCTTTCACAAATGATGTTTCTAATCCTGCATATTATCCAGAGGATGAAATAATTCACATTCATGGGATACATGTGGTTGATATGGAGGAAGATATATTACAGCTTATTCTGAATTCATATGATAAGGACACTGACTTATAGAAGTTATGTACTTTATTAAATGATCCAAAGAATGCTTCAATACAAGCATTGATCAAAACCCTTCCACAATAGTACTAAAATTCTTTGAACAAGGGAAAAGTTTCAATTTATGAAGGTTATATCTATTATAGAAGAAAGTTGAGTAATGTTATTTTTATTCCTTCTTCTATGAAAGATATAATATTGAAAATTTGTCATTATGACATACTGGCAGGACATTTTGATCTTGAAAAAACATTGATCAGATTTAAGAACACTGCTTGGTGGGTTAATATGTCTGAAGACACCAAATTATATGTTGAATCCTGTGATTTTTAACAGAAATCATGGAGATTAATTGAGAAAAGAGCTGGATTAATGCAACATATTGAATCCACTGATGCACCATCAAAAATCATATACATGGATTTTGTATCAGGATTACCTATTTTTGGGAAATACAGTTATAACTCTTGCTGGGTTATTGTGGATAGATTTACAAAAAAATTTAAATTTATTTCAACTCACAAGGATGTTTTCACTAAGGAATTAGGTTACTTGTGATGGTCTCATATGTTCAATACTGCTGGTTTCCCAAAATCCATAATCTCTGATAGAGATCCTAAATTTACTTCTGAATTTTGGATATCTCTGATGGATGTTTGTGGCTGTTATCTGAAGATTTCTACTGCACATCACCCTCAAGCTGATGGATTAGCTGAGAGAATGATTCAGACTTTAGAGGAAATGATAAGAAGGTATTGTGCTTTTGGCCTTGAGTATAAAGACAATGACAGGTTCACTCATGATTGGGCCACCTTACTACCTGGTTTCGAATTTTCTTATAATAGCACTGTTCACTCAACTACTCAAAGAAAGCCTTTGGAGCTTTGGCTTGGATATGTTCCAGATACCTCTGCCCGAATTCGAAATAATAAAACACCTAAATTGGATTTAAATCCTGTTGTGAAATCTTTTCTTCAAATGAAAAACCTTTGCTAAAGTCATTCTCAAAAATTTATTGTAAAGTATTTTGAATATTAGAAGAAGAGGTTGTACAAATTCCATAAAGAATACACTTTTAAGAAGGGTGATGAAGTACTGATTTCTACACTCCACTTCAATTTACAAGGTAATAGCAAATTGAAAGACCCATTTTTTTGTCCATTTGTGGTAAGAAGAATGTTTGGTGATAATGCAGTTGAAGTTATCCTGTACTCTCCATATGAAAGTAAACATCCTGTTTTTCCAATATCACTTCTGAAACCTTACACATCCAATAGTGATTTATTCCCAAAAAGGAGAGGGAGACCAAAGAAGACCACTAAGGAAATCACTGAGACAGCAGAAATTGATAGTATTCTATATGAAAGAATTATTACTGTTGAAAAGGTTACTGAATACTTATTGAGATTCAAGAATAAATATTCTGAATATGATTCTTGGATACCTGGGAAAGAGATATCTAAACTTCCTACTCTACTAAAGAAATATAAAAAGAAAAAATCATAGCATTTTTTATTGTTTTTTTAGAGTGAGGGAGTGTCAGCCAGGCTACTAGACTTACCCAGTAAATAATTAATTATTTAATAGAGTAGGGATCTTCCTTTATCTCTCCTTTCATTAGTTTTACTTATTTTGTAACTTATAATATTTTAACTAATTAATAAGTAAAATTAAGTAAATATTTAATTCTAATGTTCCCTCATTTTTTATTTCTTGACAGCATTCTCATGACAGCTGAAAGGTGGAATAAATCTATAAAAATACTAAAGATTAAATTCTAATAAATTTATTTTTACTTTGACATATACAGAAAACTAAGTAAATCAAATAATTTTAATTAAAATTGAAGTATACAGATAAAAACTGTATATGAGAACATTCTTTTTAGAATATACTTTAATATTTTAAATTTCTATATTGTGGGATTTTTCCCTCTGAGGTACTCATGTATGTAGACTTGTGGTTCTGTATTTTCTCTCTTTTTACCTATATAAGGCCTCTCAATCTCTCTATTTTTGTTCATCCTATTCTTTACTTAAATCAATTATTATATACACAGTCAACCTATTACTACTATTACTTCTCTTAGTATTTACACTATAGTATTTCTGAGTACCAATGTAATAATAATAATAATAACTATTTACCTTTTCTTTGAGTAATTAAATACAAAAGATATAAAATATGTACACTTTTGAAATGCAGATTTCTCCTTCACTCATCACCATGGTTGCACCGTTGAAAATTCTTAAGACCAAAAAGGACCTTCTGAAAGATTCATTGAGGTGAAATTGGATTAGTAAGATGTTATATGAAGGAGTAGATGAACAAGAATGAGAAAATTTTAATTGGAGGGAGGATATGGCATATCAACATGAATAATTCCATTTTGAAATTAATTTGGTGTGGTTTTGGTAGTTGGTTTGAAATTTGGGAGTGTCTAGTATACTCAAATTGGGAGTTAAACTTTTTTTTCTCAATTCCTGGGCAGAATACTGGTGCTACAGAGATGTGGCTATTATCATTGGATAGCCCTGGTATTCTCTAAATTTAATTCTTTAGTGATATGTTTCATATTCTGGGCTTTAAGGGCTCATTTGGGCATATTTCAGTTTTCACTATAACTATTTAATTTTGTTTTTCACGTCTTTTGAGCTAACCTTAAGTGCTAGGTTGAAGAGCTTAGTACCATTTTATAGAGCTAATTTTTTCTTTACATTTTATTTCTTGATAATTTTTCAGCATATTTTTAGGTTTAATCTGTTTCATTTTGTTTTCATGCTTTTTATTGGTTTTTTGGTTGTATTTTGGTTCAGGGAGGTTGTCTGCCTCAACCATTGAAACTTGGGGACCATTTCTAGAAGGTTTTTTTTTGAATTTTTGGTGGCAGTATAGCCAATCTCTCAGATGAAGTTTAGATTTTAGTATATGTATGTGTGTACATACTGCCTAAGACAGTCTGGGGTAGCTCTATTTATCATACAACCATCTGGTAATTAGATCAGTGTTTCTTACTCTTTTTTAAATGTATTTGGCCCCAATTGGCTGTGTTTACTGCAAGGTTAGTTCTTTATTTGATTAAATCTGGAAACTGGTTTCTCTGGCATAGCTTTGCAACCTGCATCAAGTATTATTTCTGTTTTCTGTGCAAAAAATGCACCATGTCTCTGGTTTCTGGTGTTGATTTTCTTTGTTTTTCAGGTTTTGGTTCTTTGGTTCTCATTGGTCTACTATTGGCTACTGTCTTGACTTGTTAAGCTGTCATGAAGTGTGTTAGAAGGGCTATTCTAACAGTCTCTATTTTGATGTAGTAAATTAATTTCACCTGGTATTTTTCAAAGGGACAGGGGTTTTTCTCTCTGGTTTTTCTCCAACTCCTTTGGTCAAGGCCTATAGCAAGTACTATAAGATTGTCTAAAATTTCAGCTAGTTTTTACTCATGGTAGCCAAGGTAAGTTGTTTTTCTCAAATTCTGCCTTACATCATAGCTCAGTATCCATGATAGTAAAAAAGTGAAACATTTTTATGGTGAGTGGGTATTATGCGCAAATTATGTTAAGGGTATTAAGGCTTAAGAGATAATAGAGGGTGTCAGTTCTGGCAAATCTGCACTTAACTTAAGTGCGGATTTCAAACCAAATCAGCACTTAAATTTTGCAAAAAAGTCACTTATTTCAAAAAAGGGTGTCAGTTATGACCTCAAATCAGCACTTTTTTCCCGTTTTTTTTCACAACCACATATTGGCCACAAAACATCCCTTCCTTTCTTACCCCATCCCTGTCACATGTGACACACTGACCTTCCTTGCTACCTACCCATCAATCCTCGGCACACACCCCTTCCTGACATTTTCAATATTTTGACCAGGCATGTTTACATTCTTTTTTACTTATTTCTTCTACTTTTTAATCTTTTTTCTATGGGTGTCAGATCTGACCTCAAATCAGCACTTTTTTCATGATTTTTTTTTCAAAACCACATGTTGGCCACATCATCCCTTTCTTTCCCATACCATTTTGTACTCTCCAAATGTCCTCTTTGTGTACTTCATTCACTTGGGTTGGTTTTTTGGTTTGTTGCATATTCATTTTTTTTTGGAATTTACGGTGAAAAATTTTTTTTGGATGGCTCATTGGTTTTCCTTCACCAGCTCAACATGAAATCGCATATTTTGTCAGTGATTTTTTTTTCATTCATCCCTCATATCCTTTTCCTATTCTCCTCCAACATCCCTCAAACAATTTGGTTTCATTCATTTTGTCATCTCATCTCTCCAGGTAAGTCACTTTATTCTTTTTTTTTGATTTTTTGATTACTAATTATAATTTTTTTTGTTTTTTTCTGTTTATTTTATTTTTTTTATCTAAATTTTTTTTGTAAGTGGTTATTTTGGATTTCAATGGTATAATTAACCTTTTTTTTCTCTCCCTCTTTACTTTCTTTTTTAGCTCCATCACCCTACTCTTCATCCCTCCTTGGCATGGTCATTATCCCCCCTTTCCCTTATTTCACTTTTTTTTGGCTCCATTTCATTGAAACACATACATTGCACATTCTTTATGCATTTCACTTACTCCATATTCAATTTCCCCACAATTCCAACATCGATCTTTTATTGAAGACACCTTTTATTTATTAAATATAAGTTTGCCTGTCAGTATAAGCCTCGCTGCTGTTGTAACTAGTTGTACTCAATCACCTTTTATTTATTAAATATAAGTTTGCCTGTCAGTATAAGCCTCGCTGCTGTTGTAACTAGTTGTACTCAATCACCTGTCCCCAGTGATTGAAGAGCAAGAGCAGCGCGTTTGGAATTTGATGGCAAAGTTAATATAAGATAAATAAAAGAAATAAAGAAAAGAATAAATTGATCAATATCGATATTCGAATAGAAAAGAATAAGAGATTGGATTGCATCATATATACTAAGACAATATAGACAATAATAATGTACCTTTTATTTATTAAATATAAGTTTTCCTGTCAGTATAAGCCTCGCTGCTGTTGTAACTAGTTGTACTCAATCACCTATACATTATGTTGTAATTAGTATAGTCATAGACATAGTAGTAAGTACCAACAATACCTGTCCCCAGTGATTGAAGAGTAAGAGCAGCGTGTTTGGAATTTGATGGCAAAGTTAATATAAGATAAATAAAAGAAATAAAGAAAAGAATAAATTGATCAATATCGATATTCGAATAGAAAAGAATAAGAGATTGGATGAGGACCACCAAGAGCCGTCATCCACTATATATAATAGCTAACTATAACTATTCACCCTTGATATTGATCACAATCTAATATGCTCAGTCTACATTTGTTATAATGCTGAAGCACACATGGAAGATACGTGAACATGCATCTAGCGACTGTCACCGTTCTTCAATACCCCCCCTGCTTCAGGCATAAGTAAATTTAGACGCTTTTTATCATTGACAAAACGGATACGAGGTTGTTGCTTGGTAAACATGTCAGCTAACATATCCAACGTTGGACAATAGATAATACTGAGTTCATTTCGTTTTACTTTTTGTCGTAACCAGTGAAACCTGACATCAATGTGTTTCAACCTCTCATTGATTTGGGCTTCTTTTGAAAGAAATATTGCACCACTGTTATCACAAAATATTTCAGGTGCATTGATACTGCTAAGTATTTGAGGAGTCTTCATATCAATGTTGAGCGAGAAGAACAATTTCATAAACCAAATCAAGGTTTTTGCACAATCACTCATAGAAATGTATTCTGCTTCAGTCACAGACAATGTAACGACCTTTTGCCTTCTGCTTTGCCAGGAGATAGGACTTTCATTTAAAAGAATAACATAGCCTGTAATCAAGCATCTTGTATTCTTGCAGTTGGCATAATCAGAGTCACTGTAGGATTTAAATATGATTTCGTTGCAGTTACGTTTATATTTCAGGCCAATAGACTTGTTTGACACCACATACTGTAATAGTTTCAAAACTATAGACCAATGATAGCGTGAATGATTGGAATTATATTTCGAAAGTGCGTTAAGCGCCTGACTAATGTCAGGCCTGGTGGAAACTGCAAGATAATTTAAGGAACCAATTAGTTCTTGATATGGATCATTGAAGCCTTCTTCAGTTTCCTCTGGAGTTGGATCATTTAATGCACAACCCACAGGAAGTGGTGTAGAAACTTTTCTACAATCAGTGACATTAAATCGCTTTGCCAGTTCATCAACATAAGAATCTTGAGTTAAAGTAATGAAGTTGTCTAGATACGTGATTTTTATTCTAAGATGGTAAGTAGGAAAGTCATTCCACTTTACTTTAAAATAAGTAAGTAGATCTGCATGGAACTTGCGAAGAACAGTATCAGAATTTGAGAAAAGAAGACCATTGTCCACATGGAGGTGAACAAACATAAATAAGTCATCTTTTTGATAGAGAAACAAAGATTCATCTCCTTCCGCTTCCCTAAAATTCAAGGCAGTCATAACCTCCAAGAATTTCTCTTTCCACTGTCTAGGTGCTTGACGTGTCCCATACAGTGATTTTTTAAGTTTCCAGACTTTATGTTTGCCACCCTGCTCATACCCTTTGACCTGAGAGACATAAACATTGTCCTTCATAATACCATGAAGAAATGCAGTTGAAATATCAAATTGAGCAATAAGCCAGTTCTTTGCAGAGGCAAGTGACATTAACAGTCTGAAAGTCTCTGTTCGTCCTACTGAAGCATATGTTTCACCATAATCTATACCCTCTTTCTGAAGATTACCTAAAGCAACCCATCTTGCTTTATACCTCACCACTCTACCAAGCTCATCCCTCTTTTTTGATAGAACCCACGTTCCCCCTATGACTTTCATGTCCTTGGTTTTAGTAATCAGTTCACCCACTTGATGCTCACACAGAGAATCATACTCCTTATCCATTGCCTCTTTCCATAACTCGGCCTCTGGGCTATTCAAGGCTTGTTTATAGGTGGGATTATCCGGAGAAAAACTGGTAAGGAAACCGTAATAGTCAGGAGGATGTCTTTATCTCACAGGTCTACTCTGAATAGGAGAATCTTCATGAAGACTTGAACCTTCAGGGCAATCTTCCTTAGTTTCAGGTTCAATGGAGACCTCCACAGGATCAGGAGTATGTCTCCTCATGATCAGGATTAAACGTTGAGGAACACCAGAAGACCTAATCTCTGAAGCAACATCAGGAGATTCCAAAACTTCACTCGGGGCAGAGATCTGTTTTGGAGAAACCGATGTTGACATCGGTAGGAGTGCAGTATCATTAGATGAGGAGATAGGATTTATACTGAGGGGCAATGTGGTGTAATCAGGAACATGTATTGCCACATGCTTTTTATCAAAATAATTAAGCGATTCAAAGAACTTGAAATTTCGAGAAATAATAATTTTTTTTAATTTTTGATCATAAAGTTGATAACTCTTGGAATTAGCCTCATACCCCACTAGAGCACACGCAAAACCACGGGGTTGAAGTTTGAACTTTCTATCTTCTTTCGCAATGTAGCGTACCGCAAGTGATCCAAATCGTTTGATAAAATCATAATCGACTGAGTGATTACCCTCAACCAATATATGTTGATTGAGAACATCCAGTGGCGTTTGCGACTTAAGTTTCGAATGTGGAAGATGATTTAGGAGAAAATTACAACTCATGACACATTCTCCCCAAAGCTGAGTTGGGCAGGAAGAATCAATCATTACTGTACAAACTTTTTCAATTAACGTTTTATTGAAATGCTCAGCAACAGAATTATGCTGAGGTGTTCTGGCGGGAGCCTGTTTGCGAGTAATCCCACATTTCTCTAAATGAGTGATAAATACACCACTTCCATATTCTCCCCCTCTATCACACTTCAAAAATTTGATTTTTCTCTCAAGTTTGTTTTCAACATCCGCCTGATATTTCGAAAAATTGGAGAATACTTCGGACTTGCATTTCATAAGAAAGATAGAAGAAAAACGAGTACAATCATCTATAAAAGTCAAAATATATCTATGACCAGTGACTGTAGCTGGATCAATTGGACCAATAACATCTGAATGTATTCGGAATAACGGTACAGAAGCCTTTGGAAAAGAAGATAAAAAGGGTGTTTTTACTATCTTTCCCTTTGAACACGTCACACATTCATATTTCTCATCAATAAAATCTAGACCCTTAGCAATCAAGAAACTTCTCGTAGATTTAGTATTTAGGTGACCTAGGCGCTGATGCCATTGGTACAGAGTCAGCCTTTTAATGTCGGTGAGAAAAGCCCAATTGTTGACGTACCAAAGATTATGTTTCTGTTCTTTTCAAGCAAGCCTTGCAATCAGCTGTCCAGTCAAATTGTATACAGTTGTTTCATTTGGTTTAAAGTTGATACTATAGCCCAAATGATTTAACTTGTTGACAGAAATAAGATTTGCTGAGATATTATTTACAACAAGTACATCATGTAGTGTGAGTTGCGAATTTATGAAGAGATCACCCGAATAATTGGCCGTCAAGGTCTGAGTGCCTGCAGTATCAATTTTAACAGGATTGATAAGTTTTTTCACATTAGAAAGTGCCTGTTTATTTTGAACCATGTGCGATGTTGCCCCAGAATCCAGAACAAAACAAATACTAGCGTTCTTGAGACCAGCAAGATATGCTGATTCCTCATGTTCTTGTTCAGTGACTAAAGAGACTGATTCAGATGTGTCCTCAGCTAATTTTGCTTTGTCGTTTTTTAAGGAAGATAAGTTTTTTAATTTTTTTAACTCTTCTCTCAGTTGAGTGATGCAATTTTCATCGCTATGGCCCGTGTGACCAAGGCGACACTTAAGATTCTTCTTGTCCTTCTTATCAGGGGAAGAGGAACGTGGAGGTTTTTTCTTTTTGGGTTGAGCTTTCAAAGCATTAGCTCCTTCAGCAGATTCAATACTACGAGATCGTCTATTTGCCTCAGATTTCAAGCTATCATAAATTTGCTCGAGAGTGAGATTTTTAAAATTCTGAAAGAGTCCTTGCGTAATCCCAAGCATTGATTCATGTTGCACACTCTTGACAAGAATAATAGCAACAATCTTTGAGGATATTGCCAGATCAGGGTCACTAGAAGCACTATCTTTTAACAAATTCTCTATTTCTTCAAATTTTCCCAGATGTTCTCGTAGTGAAGAGATACCATCCCATTTTAGATAAACGAGCTGATCCAGCAAGTCGGAAACAGTAGAAGCATTGCCTTCACCATAATCTGATAATATTTTTTGGTAGGCAATATAAGTAGATTTTGCCTTAGAGATTAGCAAGGAATCCCTTGAGCTGACAGCATTGATGAGAATCAGTCGAGATTTAGACTCTCCTTTACGCCAATCATCTGCATTAGCATTGTCAGGTTTTGAAGCACAGGTGAGATGATGAGTTAAGTCATGTGAATCAAAGTAGAATTCTATCATTGATTTCCACAAAGACACATTACCGGAGGTGAGAACCGGTACCCTTAACATCTTGTCATTTGACTGGTCAGACATGGTTGAATACCTATAGGGACCAGTAGGATTAGATGGTGTTTGAGTATCAGCAGTTTGTCGAAAGGTTGAAGTAGTATCGTCGGTAGCAGCAGAAGGCGAACTAGGTGTAGATTCACTAGTTGAGCTCATCTAAAGTCTTCAGACTTTTAATCTATTGAAGACACCTTTTATTTATTAAATATAAGTTTGCCTGTCAGTATAAGCCTCGCTGCTGTTGTAACTAGTTGTACTCAATCACCTATACATTATGTTGTAATTAGTATAGTCATAGACATAGTAGTAAGTACCAACAATACCTGTCCCCAGTGATTGAAGAGCAAGAGCAGCGCGTTTGGAATTTGATGGCAAAGTTAATATAAGATAAATAAAAGAAATAAAGAAAAGAATAAATTGATCAATATCGATATTCGAATAGAAAAGAATAAGAGATTGGATGAGGACCACCAAGAGCCGTCATCCACTATATATAATAGCTAACTATAACTATTCACCCTTGATATTGATCACAATCTAATATGCTCAGTCTACATTTGTTATAATGCTGAAGCACACATGGAAGATACGTGAACATGCATCTAGCGACTGTCACCGTTCTTCAATATCTTTCTCACTCTATATTTCCTACTTTTCAATCAAGGTAAGTTTCATCTCCTTTTTTTCATGCCTATATGATATCTCATTCCTTTTATGAAAACTTCATACTTAAATATATGTATGAATCTTATCTGGATAACAGTGAACTTATAAAACTCCTTTTGATATCATCTTCATTACCACTTTTCAAGTTTTTGTAAAATTTTGAAAATCAGACTCGGAATTAGGGTTAGGTTTATTTAAAGCTAATGTTCTTTTTACTGAAGATTCTCCTGAAGGCTACCTTTCATTTCCAACAAACAGATTTGAATTTGATTCAGTGGTTGCTGAGATATTGACCGTTAAAGTTGAGCCTTTTTTTTCCCAATTTAAAGTTTTATTTCATTTTTTTATGTAACATATTAGGGTTAGGTTTATTTAAATCACATGTCCTTTAACTGAAGACTCTACTAAAGCATATCTTTCATTTCCCTCAAACAGGTTTGAATTAGGTTCAGTGGTTGCTGAGATTTTGACCTTTGAAGTTGAGCCTTTTTTCAAAATTTCACTCGTCTTATTTCACATTTTTATATTGCATATTTAGAGGATAAGGATTCTGAAACTCTTATATGATTATTATCTAGGCATTTCAATTATATAGGCATATATTCGTTGCTCAAGAATATCACTAAAGCTCAAAAAGATGAAGATTTTTGCTTATGGGACACTCTACCTTCCTTTAACTCTTTTCTTGCTCTTTGACTCAAAAATGAACTTGCAACCAAAGTTGGAATACCAAATTGGTGTGACTCCAAATGGGAAGATATCAGCCACAAATATCTTTTATTTTCTAATGTTATTATCACTCATTCTGGATTTCACAATAAAATTCACACCGATACCAAGGACACCAATTTTCTTACTTTTGGTATATTCTCATATATCAAACCAATTACTGGCCAACCAATACCATCTCCAGCTAAAATCAAATGACATGGTTTATATTTTCCAGACCACCGGTGCATCATTGATTTTGGTTTGGGAAATGGTATCATCAAAACTATTTGGAATTCTTCTAAGGATAATCATCAAACGACCAAAGCTCCTCCTGGTTTGGAATCCTGTCAAGATTTAACACATTTTGGTTGCTCATTTCAAATCAGTCATAAGTTTATTCAAAGAATCAATAAGGTAATGAAAGAAGGTAAAGTTAATCAATTTAAAAAAACTTTATTTAGATCCAAAAAGAATGGGGATTAGAGTTGTCATCAAAAATTTTATATTTTTTTGTAAATTTTTAATAAATATTTTTTATGTATCAATTTCCTCAACAAAAGTAATGGGCCAACAACCTTGTGTTGTATAAATGGTAATCATGATAACATTTATTTGTTTCATGGGGTTCCTCTAGCCTATACCTGTGGAAAGTCCCAAACTTTTGTTTCTAGACTTGGTCTGCATTTTGGCTTGAGGGATTGTCATTACTTTAAACTAGGGAAATTGATATATATTAGATATTTATTTAATAATTTACGTAATTATATTAAATTTAGATGACTTCACCACTTACTTCAATAAAATGCAGGGGGGGGGGGTATTGCCAAATTTTCAAATCTGACATGTGAAATTGATGACTTAGAAAAATTTTGGTGATATCCACCCCTTGCTTCAATAAAATGCAGGGGAGAGTATTGCCAATGTTTTAAAACAGATATAGAATTTTTTTGACTTGTAAATATTTTGGTGAAAATTTTTGACAAGAATGTGAAAGTAATTGTTTCCACCTTGAGCAGGTTTCTGGCTCAAAGGAATAGCAGTACCATCAACAAAACCAATACATCCTGGGAAGCCCTCTGCTTGCATAACCTGAGATGATTCAAGTCGCTCTTCTTTTGTTGGCCAGGTGAGAAGTTGAGATTACAAGGAGTTGATGGCAGTGATACATTGTTTGGTATAAGTGTTAACTGAACCATACCCTAAATCAAAGACATTTTCTAAACGTTTCAAAGTGGCTCCATTACCATTCGAACCCAAATGACATAGTGTGATGGCCAATTGAATTGAAGGATGTTGTTGTTCTTTTTGAGAATTATTGTGAAATATGGGATGATCCTGAATAAGCTCAAGCAATTTAAGGAAAAATTCCTGAGAAGTCCTGAAAAGCTGTCTAAAACTGGGTGTAGATAGTTTAAGAAGTGTTTGGATGGTGTACTTGGGGGTATGAAGTACTTGAGGCTTTCTGGGAAGAAGGTAACGTTTCGTGGCCATTTTTGATAAAAAGACAAAATCTTCTTCTAGATCAGAATCAGAATCATGATCAGAGTCCAAGAGCAGTTCAAGAGCCAAGAAAGTCATTGCTTTATGTAATTTATCACGATTTGAAAGTGAGGAAGGCATAACTCTCATATGATATGATATGAAGATGTAAGTGATGTACGATGTTTTGAGTTATGAAGTGTTATGCTGCGGAGTGCTGCGTATGAATGGGATGATGCTGACAAATCAGTGAAATGGGACTTGATGGTGAAATCAGCACTTTTGGTTGAGAAAGTGTGGATTTGAGTGAAATAAGTGACTTATTGCATTTTGAAATCCACCAGTATTGGGGCTAGTGTGTTTTGGAAATCCGCACTTATTTAAGTGCGGATTTGGTCAAATTTAAGTGAGGATTTGTAAGTGCGGATTTGCCAGAACTGACACCCCCTAATAGAGACTTGGAAAGGGTTTTTCTCAACAATAATTGAATTATGGAACCAGTTTTTTTTAATTAAAAATTTTTACTTGTGATTAATTACATAATTAAGATTAGATTTTAAGTACAAAACTAAAAGTAGCATTGATGATATTTCATTAACTATGTTTCATGTATGTTAAGAACTGAATTCATGAGTATGATGACTATCTGCCTGCAAGAAGATACTGAACTAATGATGTCAGGTGGAAGATGAGAAAAAAACTTGCTTACCAAGGGTAAATACCAGCTGATGTTGCAGGCCAGATTTAAGAATACCTTTCAGCTTTGTTGGCACAGGTTAGTAGCTGATGAGTCACCTGTTTTCTCAAGGTGTTAGGAAATTAATAAATGAGTGTCTCCCAATTTCTTCCATACCATCTGAGTTCCATACTAAACTTTAGAATACCACAATGCATATCAGTAGGGCCATAAGTGATATTATGAAAAAAAAATATATACAGGGGGAAAATCAGTGTCATGTTTGAATTTTGAATAGCGAATTCCAGGATGAAAAACATGATGTAAAATATGATACTTTAGTATGACTTGGGATCCTTCACCATGTCACATTTCGTTTCAGGATAGTGCCCAATGAACCAAAAAGGTGTGACACTTCTATCTGGTATATAGTGGGAGAAATAGTGTCATGTTTGTGTTTTAGTTGGCAATGTCTTGCATATAAAACATGACCTCTTATCTCATAATAAAACATGACCTTGGCTCTCACACCTTATCATGTTTCATTTCAGGACATTGCAACCTGATATGAAAATGGAATATAATTTTTCCCCCTGTGAATAAAAGTTAAGATGTAGATGTGTGTGTAGGATTTTGACTAATTTGAATAAGGGAATGGAGTGTCTGAATGTTATTGAGGTATTAAAAAAATAGAAAGTTGAAGGGTAAGTCTGCCAGTGAAGTAGAGTACCTGGAAGCAAATACTTGCCACCTCTTCTTTTCTTATGTCATGTCACAAACTCAATATCAATTCTTCTTTTTGTTGTAACCACTATCCTAGGATGAACTGGATGTCTAGTTTCAGAAGATGTAATAAAAACAAACATACAGAAAACACCATTATTTTTCAATTCCATGTTGTTCATACCCTCATTTTTCAACTTCATCAATAATGAACTCTTCATCATAAGAAGATTATGATTTTAAAATCAAAAGATCATATGAAGGATATTGAAAAACAAAAAAAAATGAAAAAATCATTCAATTTTTCATACCAGGTTACTAACAGGTAGGCTCAATAGGTTCATCAAGAACAGGACATTCAGAAGAGGGAATGGATGCCACTATGCTCACAGGAATTGAAACAAGAATGTCATTTAGTGCCAAATGTCAAGCTTCCAACATATTACTTTTTATTTTGGGTTGATCATATTCATGCATGGTCATTTTCCAAGGTGACATAAACTTGATATTGATTGAGTATTGGGTAGACCTTGAAGCAAGGAGAGTTGAAATTGTGAATGATTTTTGGTTTGAATCATGATTACAATGACCAACCCTAAAAGGAGTGCCTTGGTTTTAGTTTTGTGCTAACGAATTCCAGCTATCCAAGTTGACCAGCTGTGATAATGAAATGGAGAAAATTGGACATTTTTTTTATAGTTTGTGTAATTGTAAAGTAATGAAAAAAACTTACTTCTTGATATGATGAATCTCCAGAGATAAGAGTGAGTGAGTGAGTTAGTCTCAAGGCATAGAAAGACAGGTAATAGTTGAGAGGGTAGTGAGTGGTGCAGTCAACCCTGTCAAAAGTGAGACAAAAATAAAAAATTTGGAAAATTTATTGGCAGTTCAAAAAAATTGAGCTGCAGTATTTATTTAATAGAATCAGTTCATTTTATATGACAATGATGTATTGGTTAACTTCACTTTCAACCCAGATGGTGTGAAGAGCAGTGAAAAAACTGAGAAATCAAAACAATTTCCCTAAAATGAATGGAAAATTTCAAATATATATATATATATATATAATATAAAAAAATTAAAAAAACCTGCAGCTCATCTTTTTTGGGCTGTCAATCAATTTTCAAATTTTTTTATTTTTTTTGCCTAAATTTTTACAGGTTTATTATTATTATTATTATTATTATTTCTTACAATCTCACCCAACAAGGAGCATAAAGGAGACGCAGATAATATTAGTAATTAAAAATGGGTAGAAAAGTAGAATAACAATAAACCATGCAATAATAGAGGAACTAATATAGTGGAGAACACCACTTTTACAAGGCTGATAAAGGTAAATTGTTTAAGAATCTACTAGAGTTAACAAGAAAGGAGGCAACATCTGAAATAATATTAGAGGGAGAGATGAGAGAAGATGTATGAAAAAGAACTTTTTGGGTTTTGGCTATTGATATGAGGGACTTCCTTGCTTCTGTGAGAGCAGGGTAGAAAAGTAAGATGTGTTCTGGGGTGTCCTTGCAGTTGTTTCTACTTTTGACACAGCAAGGTGAGTTTGAGATTTTGAATCTTTATAGATTGTGATTGAGTGGACAGTAACCTGAGCGCACTTGTGAGAAAGCAGTAGCATGGACCCTAGGAAGGATAGCCAACTGGTTAAACATTGTGATGGGGCCAAACTTTCCACAAAGCTTCTTCAAGGTGTCTCAGTTGGGGGAGGAGAGGAGGAGAGAGTGGGAACGGGATTTTAAAAAGGTTTTGAATGAGGAAGATGAGGGGAGAGGGGGAGTGAAATTGAGATAGGTTTTGGCTCTGGCCGCAAAGGGGTGAGATCTGTTAGCCAAGTTGTCTGCAAGGTTGTTTCCATGGATTCCAAAATGACCTGGTCACCACCTTAAGTGTAGTTGGATGTTTGGGTTACTCATTCAGATGCAAGCAGTAGGGTGGAACTGTTGGAGGTGCTAAGTGGAGTGGTTGAGAGAGCCTTAATGACTGATTGATTTTCTACCAGTAAGGTGAGGTCACTCATGAGATGGAGTAGAGGTTGAGACCTTGGAAGATTCCAATCAGCTTGGATTTAATTACAGAGTAAAGAGTGGAGTCCCCCAAGAATGAGTCAAAAGAAAATGGTAAGCAAGGCTCAATGGCTCCTGCTTGGGTGCCAGAAGAGGATTTAAAGCCATCTGTATAGATGGAGTTGGAAGATAGGAAGGAGGAAGAAATGGAAAAGGAAAATTCTCTAATTGCGGATTCCTTGTCCTTAGCAATCTCTGCCTTGAATAAGGGGGGGGCACCAAGGGGGAAGGATGCTCCGGCTCTTAGTGTCCAGGAGATCCAGTTGACAGGACTGGCGGAAGGGATGGTTCCAGGACAACTGGTGGAGTTGGTTGCAGTGAGTTTTAGGTGGAGGGGAGGAGAACTTTTTTCTTGCAATTCTAGCCATAGGGTTAGACAGTGGAAGGGAAAGGAGGCATAACCATGATTTTTGTACTGCTAGATCTTATCTTTGGAGACAAGTAAGTGAGGCTGAATCATGTAATAAGAAGCATACAAGGTTAGTCCTGAAACAACCAAGAGCCCTCCTGATTGCCTTCTTGTCAACTACTTGTAGCATCTGGATAGTGCAGTTGTTTTTCTTGGGTTGGTGCCAAACAATGGTGGCATAGTCAGTGTGAGAATGGATAAAGGAGGAGATTAAAATCTTGTACTTTCTGAGGGGGATTCCCCAACCAGATGAAGCTTGGTGGTGAATATTTGAGGCTGCTTGGAGCCCAGTAGATGATAATCATGATCCATTAGCTTTGAATGTTAGTGCTGGGTCAATGATCATTCCCAGCCGCTTTAAGGTGGGCAAAGGGGGGATGCTGTGATTTTTGAAGGTCAGTAAGGGCAAGTATGTGAGTTGTGAACATTTTTAAGGGAGGAAGAACCACTTAGTTTTGGCTTTATCAAATACTTCAGCATGTTTGAATCCCCATGCAAGTACTTCAGAGCCAATAGAGGCAAGATTGTTGGTTACAAATTTGAGGGATTTGTTAGCTGAGAGATAGATTATATCATTGATCACCACACAATATGGGGGGGCAGACTTGCTAGGGATTCTGCAAACTTGGACCCAAACTCACTACAGATTAAACACACATTGAGCTATTGAAAAAGGAACCATACAATCAGAGATGAGCACCACTCAGCAGAACATTTTTAGGTAGGTGTTCAAGTAGAGTTAAGTATGGGTTCAATATGAGTTCAGTCTGAGTTCCATCTGATTTCAGGTTGGAGACTTGCTAGCAAGTCCACCCGCTCTATTGCATAGTGGATATAACTTAAAGATAGACAGTCACTATGCAATATAGGGGGTGAACTTGCTCGCAACTCCTCAACCTGAACTCAGATGGAACTCAGACTGAACTCATACTGAACTCATACTGAACCCATACTGGACTCTACTTGACCACCCACCTAAAACTGTTCTGATGAGTGTTGTTCATCCCTGATTGTATGGTTCCTTTATCAATAGCTCAATGTGTGTTCAATCTGTGGTGAGTTTGGGTCCAAGGTTGTGGACTCGCTAGCAAGTCCGCCCTCCATATTGTGTGGTGAGTTATGTGAGATGGAGGGAAGGGAGAGGAGGGAGGCATTGTAAGTGATCTAGAGAATTGGTGAGAGAGGTGAGCCTTATGGGAGGCCCTTGGGAAGGAAGATAGGCAGGGATTCAACAGAGGAAAATGAGATGCTAGTGAATCTGTCTCTGAGTGAGTGAATGATAAGGTTAGTTAGGTTACATGGAAGGGGGAGAGAAGACAGGATTGCTTCAAGTCTACAAATATTGACAGATGGGAAGGCGCATTTCACATCAAGGGAAAGTGCACCAACTACATTACATTTGGACCACTGATTTTTGGTCCAGGTGGTAAGGTGAAGGAGTGCATCTGAGGTAGACCAAAGAGGATGGCCTTCATAATGTGTTTCTGGAAGAAAGTTGCCAGACTCAAGTAGATAACTGAGGCTTTTAATGAGGATTGAATCTAGTAATTTTCCCATGGTATTGAGTAATTCAATTGGGTGAAATGCATTAGAAACAGTGTAGCCAGTGTGTTTCAGTTTGGGGATTATGATAATCTTGGCTCCTTTTCTTACCTTGGAATAATGTCCAGTGTTAAGATATGCTTGAAATATAGGGAGGAGAAGGTGGGAGGAGCTGGGAGGGTCTAGTTTAAGTAAAGCATTTGGAATGCCATCTGGCCCAGGAGCTCTCTTCATCTTGGTGTGGTTCTGGGCTGCAATAATTTCTTGGTGAGAGAGTGGGGGGGAGGGACTAATAGAGAGAAGGGAGATCTGAGAGGTCACACAAGATGGAAGCAACTGAAGTTTCTTCAAAGAGGAGTTTTGCTTTTGTTAAGTTATTCAAGATTGGTGAGCCATCTTTGGAAACAAGAGGGGGGTTAGTATGTGGTGCAGAGAGCAAGGAGGAGTACTTAGCAGCTTAGTATACAGTGGATGGGGTGAGGGAAGTAAGAAACATTTGCCAGCTTTGTTTGTGGAGAAAGGATATTTTGGTGCAGAAGGCCTTTCTTGCTGCTTTAAACTTAGATAAAAGGTGAGGTGCTTGGGAGAATTTGAGTCATCTCTGGGCCTTGTAGCACAGTTGCTTGAGGGGGTTCAGGATTTCTCAATTCCACCATGCATGACACTTTGAGCTGGGGTGCTGCAGCTGGATAAAGCCATCCATTAGTTCAGTAATAGAGAAAGTAAGGCGTTCTGCAGCCAAATCAATTTGGTCTGGAGAAAGTAGGGGGGAAGGGGAGGGAATAGAGGAGAGGGCATAATGGATGGAACACCTATCAAGTTTATTCTAGTTACAGAATGGGTGGGGGGGACAAGGGAGAGAGTAGTGGTGATAGTGCAGTGGTTGGAAAGGTGGGAGGAGGAACCATTGGGGTCTGTTTTGCACTGAATAATGAGATCAATTGCTTTTTTGTTTGCAAAGACTAGGTCAATTACAGATGTGAAGTTTCTGGAATTACAAAAGGTGATGATTCCTGGTTGGGAGGGGAGGGACATATTGAGGAGGGAGGTTGCTTTGGGGTGATTAGAGTGGTGGGTTGTTGGATTAGCCCACAAGTTGTGATGGAGATTGGGGTTGGTGAAAAGGATGCAAGGGAGGTGCAAGCGAGGTGAGAGGGAGGGGAGGAGAAAGGGGAGAGTGGTAAAGGAAGAGGCAGGGTTTTACATATTTGCAAATAAGACCGGAGTATTGTATAGGTGTGCTAAGAGAAGGGTAAGGTCTGGACATGGAGTAGGAAAGGAAATTAAAAAAATGAATAGGATGTTTATTATTTATGTAGAAACAGCTCCTGGAGGGGGATGGTGTTGTGGGGAGACCTGAGGAGTTCAGTGTTACACAGTTCCATCCCTTGGACTGAGCTGGTTGAGTATGATTGGGGGCAAGGAATGGTTCATGTACAGAAATTATGTCAAAAGAGTGAGCATTTGAGGCTGTCTCTTGGGTAGGGGAAGGAGACGGGATCTGGGCAGGTGAAGTGGGAGCCTTGACTTGAGAATTGGGGGGATCAGGAGGCGCGTCAAATTGCATATCATGGTCATATGAGTCAAGATCCATGATGTTTATGGGTTTGATTGTATGAGACGAAGATGCAATGAGGAAAAAAAGAAAAGAAAAGAAAATGAAGTGGTGACGATGACTGGATTTCAGGTACTGTACATACATACTTCCACAAAACACCATTTAAAAACGACTTACTTTATGGCATCTTTTATATGGCAATGTTTAAAGCCCTGTATTCACTCATTTGTTTTGGGGTAAGTTGAATATGACCCTTGGTCTTATTTTTTAACACGTTGGCATTTTGTATTTCTTGTTAAGAGCAAGAAAATAAAAGAAAAGAAGTATCCTGTCCCATAGGAAATTTCCAACATTGAATGAATTACTTACCTGTGGCACGGTATCAGCCAACAGGACTCCAGAAAGAACCGGAGCTCCTGGATGCCGTGGCCACAGGATTTCATCTAATGTCTAAGTACATAATCAGTTAGGTACATAACGATTCACTAGAAAGAAATTGTGGACACCTGCTGACAGATGACAATCTCTAACTTTGATATGACTTAGTATTAGCTCAGTTGTAACTCTTCTGAGAAGACTCTGCACTGAACACTGAGTATGCCAGCTTGCGTCGCATCAAATCCGAGTTACCCTTGAATCACAAATGGGTTTATTTATTTATTTATTTATTTTTTGGTAGGGGGGAGGGGGGTTGATTTGAGTTACATTTTAATTTTGAATTAATTTATAGATACGTTGACAACATGATCTTTGCAAAACTCAAACCAAATGAGTGTTAGGATGAGTGAATGAATGGAGACGTGTTTACCGAGGTGAATGAGTTATGAAACATGTCGATCGTGATTTATTAAGAGATAAATAATTAGAAGAGCTAATGAGGTTAATCAGGAGAAAAATAGCGACGAGATAAAAAGTAGGAGATGATGGAGGATGACGGAGGTTGGCATTCAGGATATTTGGATAATCAGCCAACAAAAGAAAGAGAAAGAGATGGAGCGATGCAAAGAGATCAGAAACAGATTTCATGGAGAAAGAAAGAAAGAAAGAGTGAGTGAGTGAGTGAGTGAGGGGTGACTGATTGCTAAGGAGAGCAGGGAGGAAGGCCATCCAAGCCAGCAGGCGGTGAGAGAGTGAGTGGGGAGACATAAAAGTAAGGCTGAGGGTTAAGTGGGGGAGAGAGTGCGTTCTTTCTTCAACCAAGACTTTGCTCGGCTCTTGGAATTTCAGGCCGCTTTGGTTGTGCATCCGGTAAGTTTTGATTGAAGATTATTATTATTATACATTATTATTATTATTATTATTATTATTATTATTATACATTATTATACATTATTATTATACTACATTATTATTATACTATATTATTATTATACTACATTATTATTATTATACTATATTATTATTATACTACATTATTATTATATCTACTTTGGTTTCGCTCTCCTGCTTCTTGTTCCTGTTATCGTTCTCGTTGTCCGACTGGTGATTTCGATTGCGTTTGAGTTGAGAGTACTTAACTCTGAGTTTAATGTTGGTGGTCGATTTCGATGTTGATCTGACATTTTATCCAAAACTCACCCAACGATCTTGACTGCGAATTGTCGATCGATCTTGCTCTTGTTTTATTTTTCTTTTTATTTTCTTTTTTTTCCGTTCATCCCTCACTCATCCTTTTTTTTCTGCTATTTTCTCTTTTAAATAAATTCCCTTATTATCTTATCTTCATATTGGGTTTGTTCCCTTCCTTCTTGTATATATATATATATATATATATATATTTATATATCCTCATATCTTGGAGAGTCTTGGATACTTGGTCTTCATCACCGTCGCTGATACTTCTTTCTTCTTGTTTTCCCTTCAGTTTCTCTCGCATGGCATCCTCCATCAACACTTCCGGTTCCCGGCTCTGATGGATCCGCCCTGCCAGACCCCTCACTCTCATCACCAAATCGATCAGAATATTAGCGAATCCTCTTCCTCCCTTCTTCTCTCTCTTTCACATCCCCCCTCCATTCATTCCGTTTTGTCTCCTTCTCCTCTGTCTCCTGAGTCAACAGCTGGCTCTTCCACTACTTTTACCACCTCCACTCAATTAGATATTTCTTCTTTCCCCCGCATCTCCTCGGCTACTTCTACTTCTACTTCATCATCCGTATCTTTTCAGTCCGACCACAAACGTTCCCGAAGCCCTAAGATTCCTCGACGTAATTCTATTGTAACCCGATCATCTACCCGACTGCCTCATTCTTCAACATCTACTATCCCTCTGGCGACCACTACCCCACTACAAAGCCGGTTGGTTCACACATTGATTCTGTTTCATTCATACCTTTATCTATATATTTCTATTAATTTTTCCTCTTCATTTCATTCATTGTTCTCATTTTCTTCTCATCGCCAATTCTTTAGACACTCCGCCGGTCCTTCCGATCCGGGTCCTTCTGAGGCTCGTCCTTCCTCCAGTAAACGTTTAAAAACGACTCCCCACGAAAGATCTGACATCGACCCACCGTCTTCTTCCTCAGGATACAATCTACGTAGTCGACCTTCAATTTCTTCCTCTTCTTCTGCACAGTCGCCTTCTCTTTCAGCTCAGTCTAAAGGAAAGGGAAAGGCTCGGGCCGTTTCAAACTCTCCTCTTGCTGAACGATCACGTCCTTCTCGAAGAATGCCCCGCAAATCAAGACGCCCAACATCAAACTCCAACTTACAAGAAAAGGTTACCGCTGTTGCTGCTTCGTCATCTAATTTCTCTCCGGCGCTTTCCAATTCATCGATTGGGCCTGGTAGTGCCAGCAGGTCTTCAAATTCTCTTGGTCATCTTGCTCCACCAAGAGAAATCGAAAACGACATTGAAATGGAAGTGGCTAGTCCTATGACTGTTGACGGCGGTGGCCTTGATCTTGGGGAACGAGGCGCTGCTGCTGCCGTTATCGAAGACCCACCCCATCATCCTCTTGCAGAAACTCACGATGATGCTCCTGATGACAGCGTTAGTGATAGTGAGCTCGATCATGATGCAGACCATGATCATCATGTGGGCTATGGTGATGAAATGGATCACTCTCATGATGATGAAGATGATGATGATGAGGATGACATTGACGAAAATGAAATGGCTGCTCTTAGAGCGGGAGAAGCCTTTTTTGGTCTCGAGCGAGCGTCTGCGAGTAGTCGTGGTGCGGGCTCTGGGAGCACAGGCGAGCACATGTCAAGTGACTCTTCTGGCTTACGAGGTCCTATGGATCCACTTGCAAACCTCGGCGCTTTGGGAGGACTAGACTCATTTGGGCTCGGTGGCTTGCGTGGTCTTGGGGGTATTATGGCTGGATTTTCTAATAGACTAAAGAACATCTTGTCCAGCCTCAAAGCGAAAGGTCCTGATTCTTCAACTGATCGGCTTGTTGCTCTCCAAGAACTTGCTGAAATCCTGGCTATCAGTACTGAGGACACACTTGCTGGTTACTTTCAAACTGACTCATTTGCCCATGAACTAGTCAACATCCTCAAGGGTGTCTCAGATGCCAGTGGTAGCGACCGAACAGCTGATAGCGAAGATGATGCTGGTTTGGCTGCTGCTATTGCTGCCAGTGTAGGAAATTCGTCATTTGAACCTCCTCGTAGTGGGGGTGATGTGGAGCAAATGCTGTTGGCTTCGCGGTGTTTAGCCAATTTGATGGAAGCACTGCCTGGAAGTGCACATACAGTCGTCCATCATGGTGCAGTGCCTGTCCTATGCGCTAAACTACTGGAAATCAACTTTATTGATTTAGCTGAACAGTCCCTAAGTGTAAGTTGTGCTTTTAGGATCATTCTTCTTTTTACGCCGTTTGTCCTGGGATTTTTGTTGTTAAAATCATACTTCTTTGCTAACTTCTTTTTTTTTTTTTTTTTTTTTTTTCATCCATCATGATCAGACTCTGGAGAAGATATCCGAGGAACTACCTTCTTCAATTGTCAGAGAAGGTGGTCTAACAGCTCTTCTTCAGTACCTTGACTTTTTTTCAACCAATGTGCAACGCACAGCTGTTACTGCTGCAGCCAACTGTTGTATGTCGATTTCCAGCGAATATTTTCAAATGGTTCGAGATGTCTTCCCTATTTTGCGTAACGTTTTGACCTACTCTGATCAGAGAGTATCCGAGCAAGCTGTCCTGGCCATCACAAGAGTCATCGATTCATACCGTCATTATCCTGACAAACTACAGCAACTTCTCACTCCTGACATTCTATCTTCGCTTATGTCTTTGTTATCACCTATTGGTGGAACGAAGATCAGTGATAATATCTTTTCATCTATTCTTAAATCGTTCACTAATATTGGTCGAAGTAGCTCTGAGGTCGCCATCAATCTACTCGATGCTGGATTGGCAGATACTGTTTATGGCATTCTTATAGGGCAAATGCCTCCTGATATCAATGATGAGCGAGAATTGGCAACGGAACTAACAAAAAATTCTTCTCTTCTTACTCAAGCTTTAATGAGGAAGGATAAAGTGTAAGTTTTTATATTGGATGATTTTCTATTCATATCATCTATGTATTTTGGCCGTTTTCTCATGATCATATCCAGTCATCTCCAACAAGCAATCGATTTAGTTGTCGAAGTGCTTCCTTCATTACCAAAAGGTATGTCTTTCTCCAAATGTTATTATATTTTGTTTGATTGCTTTTACATCTAGTTCTACTAATTCTAATAGTATTGACTGTAATTTCTCTATTAGATGGTATTTTTGATCTAAAAATTGGTAAGAAACCATCATTTATGGCTGATAGCATGACTATCAAGCGGGAGGAGACAACGTCAAGGTCATCAGAAGAAGCCACTAACCCAGTGACTGAAGGATTTGAATTAACTCGCGAATTAAGGTCTTATACTGAAGAAGATGTCAAGCCAGACATTTCGCAAGAGGCATTTAGCAGTCATTTTCCCATCGCATCCTCTTCAAGATCAAAAGAGGCCGCGACCAATCGTCGAATAGAACTTTTGCAATCGCCTAGCCGTGAAGCGGCTGTAAGGCGCTTCAATGGACTATTACTTCCAACGTTGCTTGAAGTTTATGGTGCAAGTGTTAGCTCTACTATTCGATCAAAAGCCCTGCTGGCAATGCTTAAAATAGCGCACTTTAGTCAATCTAAATATCTCGCGCGTATCTTACAACCAATTCCAATGGCTAGCTTCCTAGCGTCTATACTGGCCAATCGCGATCAACCAACACTAGTAACTTATGCCTTACAAATGGTAGATTTACTCTTGAGCAAACTGCCAGATGATTATCACTATTTTTTTAGACGCGAGGGTGTCATGCATGAAATAGATCGTTTGGTTGATTCTGCCCCCCCAACAGCTAGTAGTTCTAGTTCAAAGATTCCCAGTTCCAGTTCTTCCTCAGGAACTCTCAAAATGGAGTCCTCCAATGTCATCGATAGCATTTTTGATGATGAATCTCCTTCATCCTCTCGTATGAGCAATACTTTACATGCTGCTTTGTATTCGTCGAGCTTTCCTTTCACCCACTCACTTAATCATCTGACTTGGAGGGCGCTTCACTTAAAAGAAAAGTACAATCAGGATGTATCAGCCGCCTCTTGTAAAGCTCAGGAGTTTTTGAACCACATAAGACAAGTAACGCAATTATTGGCAAATGTTAATTCTGTCAAGGATGCAAAAGAACTATTACATGAACTAGCTCAATCCTTTAGTCGTGGAGAAAGTCCTGTTTCCAGCTTTGAACTTTCTGAGAGCGGACTCGTAGATGGATTACTTCGATTTGCCACAGAAAATGGTGGACACGGTCGTAAGTCCGGGGGTTTTTATTATTTTTATTATTATTATTATTAAAAAAATCATCCATTTTTCTAAAGCTGAATGCATGCGTGTAACACTCTTTCTCTCATTCCCATTCAAATAAATAAATAAATAAATATAATAACGATGTCAGTCGATTTGCCCACTAGACGAGCTTTACTTGCCAAAGCATTTTTCGGACCAGATGAAGACAATTCTTCCTTCACAGCGTTAGTTAAAAGATTACAAGAGTCCCTTAGTCGATTAGAAGGATTTGAAGTTCTAACGGCTGTTAGTAGCTCGGATGGTAAGTTTCGAAATAGGTTGTTATTTTGTTCGTCTTCAAGGCTTTTTGTTCAATTGTTCTTTACTTATTTGTGCGTGTACATATGATTTTATCAGATTCCCGTCGTAGCGCCGCATCAATGCTTGCACGGCAGTTAAAGATCCGATTGGTCGCTGCTGAAGGCACTGAAGTCCCACGAAATTGTGCTAACGTTGTTGTTTCCATTCATGCGATCGCAACATTTCAAGCTTTTAATGATTACCTTCGTCCTAGAATAATTAAGGCGCAAGATGATGAACGGCTAGGTCGCCCTTCATCAACTGGTCGCCTGTCTGGAATGTTGGCTGCTTTTGCAGCAGCTGCTGGGCTTCCCGCTCCTGGAAGCGCCCATGGTGAATCCAGTTCTGTATCAAACACAAGACAAGAATCTAGTCAAGGAGAGGGGCATTCTCTTTGGGGTGGTACTACTTCAAGTAGTGATAACCTTTCTACATCCACTCCTGCAGCTCCGTATGCTCCACGGCGTAGTTCTAGGCTTAGTGGGCGAGGTTTTACCGCTGAAGATTTGGATACCGCTACGGAGCGCCATTCTTCTACCTCTACATTAGCCGCTTCAGCTCCTTCAGATTTGACATTTCCCTCATCCAACACAAACGTTTTTGCCACATCGCGACTCGAACATTCTTTGAACGATTCCATGGATGTTGATTCTCGTGTTGCCCCTTTAGTTGATGATGAAGTACAAGATTCCGCGTCTGTTCGAGATGAACCTCCAGTCAATGTCCAACCTACCCAAGATGGATCAAAGATGGAGGTACATACACCTCACGGCACTCGAATTGCAACCCCTCAAAATAGTCGGCCATCCTCTGCTCTAGGCCGACCTTCGTATAGTGGTTATAGTGGCATTTCTTCGGGTATTAGCTTTCCTCCCGCCAAACCCAAGCCTTCTTATGCGTCTATTGTCAAAGCGGAGCCCAAAGATTGGCATCTAGTTTTTAGTCTTGGTGAACAACAAATCCCACTAGATACAACGGTTTACGGAGCAGTATATATGCACGACTTACAATCATCGGCTCCAAGCCGGAATATGTGGCAAACAGTTTACACTGTCACTTACCGCAAAGTAGATGGACCTATGCCTTCATCCAATGAGGATGCCGTTTCCGTGGATCCCAGTGTCCGAGATGAATCCAATTCCCTGCCTGCATCAGTCACGGATGGTTCACAGCAAGCCATCATACTTCGTCTGCTAAGAGCTCTGCACAACCTTAACCTAGATAGACAAGAACTTCAGGATAGCTCGAACAATGGGATTTTAGCTAGTAGTGCATCTGATCTGGACAACGTATTCATTAACAATAAATTGACGGCTAAGCTAAATCGTCAACTAGAAGAACCAATGATTGTTGCAAGTGCTTGTCTACCCGATTGGGCTTGTGATTTGCCGCAACAATTTCCATTTTTATTTCCTTTTGAAACTCGGTGAGGGCTACTGAATCTGTTTGGGGTTTAAAGTAGATGACTGATTTCACATATTAATCAATTTTTATCTATCAAGATTTTCATTTTTACAAAGTACTTCATTTGGTTATGCTGTAAGTCCTGCTTTGGAACCTATTGATACCTACATTTATTTCGCTCCGTTTAAATTAATTTTAACTTTTATACATTTTGCATTTCCCAAATGTGATTCTCAGCGCTTGATGCAAAAATGGGTTGGACAAGCTCGCTCAGATAACAACCGTCGGGATGAAAACTTAAGTTTCTTAGGTAGACTTCAGCGCCAAAAAGTGAGAATCAGTCGACAGAAGATTCTTGAATCTCTTATCAAAGTTTTTGAACTTTATTCTTCATGTCGAGCTATGTTGGAAGTGGAATATTTTGATGAAGTTGGAACCGGTTTGGGGTATGTTCTTGCTATGTTATCTTATTGAAATTCGATCAGTAACTAGGATTAAATGTGTTTTGCTAACGCTTCGACGTTAGGCCTACTCTTGAATTTTTCTCTTTGGCGTCAAAGGCTTTTTCTGAGAAACAGTACTATTTATGGCGTGATCACTCACCTGATTCCTCATCTCTTTATATATTCAGCCCATCTGGGCTTTTCCCTGCTCCCATGGATCCGGAGTTTGCTCTTAGTGAAAAGGGCAAGGAACGATTGCAAAAGTTCAAAGTCCTGGGACAATTCATGGCTAAAGCCTTGATGGATTCTAGGATTGTAGATATCTCCCTGAGTCGAAACTTCGCCCGCCTGGTGCTTGACTATAAGGTGCCACTGACCATTGCAAGCGTGGCAACTATTGATCCCGCTTTAGCATCTTCTCTTGCCCATTTAAATCTATACATTGAGCGCAAGCGGTTGATAAAACAAGATCCTAGCTTATTACTCGAAGAGCAAAGTGCTGCGATTAACAATATTCAGGTAGATGGCTTAAGCATTGAAGATCTATCTTTAGACTTCGTGTTGCCAGGCTACGGAATTGAAATGATTCCACATTCTCGTAATACTCCTGTCACTGTTCATAACGTGGAGGAATATGTCGCGAACGTAGTTGAATGGACACTCACCAAAGGTGTCGAACGCCAAATTGATATGTTTAAAACTGGATTTTCGATGGTTTTTCCTATTCGGGATCTAAAAAGTTTCACTCCTGATGAAGTAGTCAATATCTTTGGAAACCCCGAACAAGATGATTGGTCAGAAGAAAGTAAGTTGACGCAAGTTCGCCTATTATATCGATACCAATCCGATTACTGAGTTTTTGCTCCACTTTAGCCCTTACTTCTGCCATGAGAGCCGATCACGGATACAACATGGAATCGCGCTCGATTCGTAATTTGATTAGCATCATGTCGTCTTATGACATAGTGACTAGGCGTGAATTTTTGCAATTTATAACTGGTAAGCATCATATCTTTGATCACTTTTTTATGGTGCTCAAATGTGAATGGCAACAGGCATTTATGTTTTTGCATACTTACAATCAATTATCTTTCTATTTTAGGTGCTCCTAAACTACCCATTGGTGGGTTTCGAGGCCTTCATCCCCCTCTCACAGTGGTTCGGAAAGCTGCGGAGCCTGGGCATTCACCTGACGAGTATTTGCCATCAGTGATGACTTGCGTAAACGTATGTGATTTTTTTTGAGTCCATTTGACTTTTAAGTTGACTTTGATTTTATTTTGTGTGTGTTCTGCGATAATAGTATCTCAAATTACCTGAATATTCGAATCAGGAGGTGGCGGCTGAAAAACTAAAACTAGCCATGAGAGAAGGGGCAGATTCTTTCCACTTGTCATGAAGTATCAAAGCAATAAGAAAAAATAATGCATTTTACATATGGGGAGCAGCGATTCTTTTTCTGCTTAGAAAGAAAGTCTTTCTAATTTTCTGCTCAATATTTTTTTTGTTTCATATATTATATGAATATTGTGCCGAGAAAAAAAAATTATCTTGCTTCTTTTTACGTTCAACTCATGTTTGTTTGTGAAACAACCAAGAATCAATTTTGCTTAACATGTGTCACATCTTTATATATATATATATATATATATATATATATTATATACAAACAGGTGCTTAATTGAACCGATTTATCTAAATTAAATAACTATTTTATTCCTTTAGCACGCATTTTTTGGGGAAGGTGGTTGAAAGAAGGAAAATAGAGAGAGAGGAGAGAGAGAGAGATAATAGTAGGTGTTATTTTATGGTAGTCAAGTTTGATTGTTTTTTTACTGGTTTTATTTTATGTGTGTGTGTGTTTTATGAATATGAATATGAATTGATGTAGCGATTATCATTGATGAATCGGCCAGTTGATGAGTGAGTGGTAAATAATGTGAGGGGAACTGGTTGTTTGGTGGAATGTGTGAGAGTGAGTGTGAGTGTCAGCCAGTAACTTATTTAACATATGTAAACTGTACTGATAAATATTGTAACTCAATAATTATTTATTTGATTATTGAAAAGATTAAAATATTATAAAAGTAATATTTTAATTTCATTAATATCATTCATTATGTTACTAATTCATTTCATTTCTTAAAACTTACTTAAACTTATTATATTTTTAATATTTTATTTCTTTCTATAATTGAGTTGAACATTTAAATATTAATCACGGCAAAATTGTAGATCTAAAAGCTCACTGTATTTACTAGAGCTCAGATCTTGTTTGAAGTCGGCTACAGGGGGGCCAGGGAGAGCAAGAAGAGGGTTATGGTTTTTCTCTGAGACTTTTGTAGAGAATTGTCAGCCTGTATATCTCCAGGACTGAGTAAAAAGTAATTATAAGTTATGTTAAACACATGAACTATACATGGGAATAATAAATAAGAGTACACAAATAGTATACATAAGTAAAATTATGATAATACACAAAAAATGCCATTATAACACCTTATATACACGCATATATCCACCTTTTATAGGTCTTATGTACTTAATATTAAGTTGGAATATGTTAGGGTAATCTTAAGAACCTTAAGTATAAGGCTACATAATTTTTAAGTACACTTAAAGCTGTTATATTCATTGTTTTATGCAAAAAACAAGAAATGCGCTTTATTTCACTTAAAAGTTGACTATATGCGCTATAAAATTGAGAATATCAAAATTGCGCTTTGACAGATCAATTGGGCTCATTTAGAACTATTGATTTGGCTATTTAAATGCATAAAAATAACACTTTTCAAATTTGGTGTTTTTTATGCCAGAAATGGCTTCTGTGTACTGGCCACATACTGCCTGCTTTTTTCCCGTGTGAATAGCTTCATTTTTAGCAAAGTTAGCTTTTTCACACTATAATTACCCCACATTCTACGCCCACTGTGGGGAAACACACTAAAATAGGCGACAGGCGCTTATTTAGTGTCCTAGCTTAATTAATAATGCATTGACCTTGTTTATATGCACTAATTTCATTAATAACCTCACTCTTGGCACTTTATTTCATCACCACGCTTAAATTCGCCTAATTTTAGTCAAGGATTTACCCGTGCAAGAGCCTGCCAAGAACTGCATGTAGTTACCCCACATCTCACGCTCTTTTTTAAGTTTTTGGGTGGTTTCTCAGTCAATTTTGGTTATTTTTGAATGGGAATTTCACGTAGTATAATGTCAGGATTAGCCCCATTATTTCTACAGTCAATCCCCCTTATTATTAAGCTATTATTAACCTTAAAAAGTCTCCTTTAGTCTTTAATATTATTGTTTTATACACATATACTCTCTTTTTGTCTTTTTCTTTAATTTTGATGGATTTCCCTTATTATTACAGGATTTTGGCGGGTGTTACTCTTCTAATTATGTCATGGGTTACTGGGAATGTTGATGGGCATGTCTATTAGTTGTTTAGAGGCGTCATTAACTGTGTATTGGGTGGTACATCAAGGGAATCATTGGGGAACTCAGTGTGTATAAAAGGAGGAGGTTTTTGGGTTGTATTTCTTCATTCCTTATCATTACAATTTAACCAATATAACCAAACCAATTACAATACATATCAATTAGTACTTTTATAAGACTTTTGAATAGTATCTGAATTTATATAATCTATTTTTCTACCAACTATAAAGATTGTAAGCCATATATAAGAATAGTGAGAATTATATTACTGAGACCTCTATATTTGATTATATTTTACAACTTAATGGATTAAAACTACAGTATTCATATAGGACCATTAAAATCTTCTAGACAACTGACCATTCAAGCTAGTTCACGTCTTTGTACTTGACCTTAGCCTGACAAGAATGATGCCTTGTGGAACCAGGGAAAGGTCTCCGATGTACACTCGGAGGCTACACTATATACTGATGAGAGACTAGCTAAGTACATAGTATGGTAACACCATAATAACTTTTAGAGGTTTATTTAAATTTAAAGATCATTTCTTTATTAAACTTTTTTTTTTTTTTTTTTTTTTTTTTTTATCTTGGTTTTTTTTAATAAAAGTATGATTTTAATTATTTTGATTAAAATTTTTAAATTTCATTTGGCTCTCTTTTTCTTTTCAAGGTTTACTTTTCTTTAAAAACTTTGTTTCTTTTCATTTAAATTATTAATCTAATAATATACTTTCTTTTTTATTTAAATTTGATCAATGATTTTGTTGACTTCAACAAAATTCATGTGGTACTTTCTATTTAGTATGAAAGGTGTTCTTTTTGTGTTGTTTTAAAGTATCCTTTTAAATTTTTTTATCATTACATTTAAATTAAAATGCATCAATAAATTTCAATATTAGGGGTTCTCAAACAATTGAGGGACTCCTTTTGGTCTAGAAGCTTTTTGATGGAGATAATGATATTGGACAATGGATTTTGGACAGTTTCAAAGGAAAGTACGTAAATTTATCTTATGTTTTTACTTTACTCAATAGAAGAGGTAGGGATGTAAATATTATTATAATTTATAATTTAGAATCACAGTAATGTAAATACTAAAAGACAAATAATAGGAATAGTTTATTTAAAAGTGTTTTAATAAAAATGGTTTAAGGAATGATCAAAACAACACAAAAAGAGAAGGCCTTTTATAGGCAAAAAGAGAGAGATAACACATGGAGATAACAACTATCCATAAGGGAGTGTGAGAGAAAAACCATTCCAAAAATAAGAATGTGCACATAACAAAGGTATACTAAAATGATGCATCAATAAGAGATATCACATCATTTGATATAGTTTAGAGTTCCCTTTAATTATCACAATCAGTGTGAAATATTTTGAATTAAAATTTCATATTCATAGAATTTTAAATTTTTAAATAAAGAAATTTGAATTTTTAGACTTTAGTACTTTAATATAATTTTATTCCTTTTTCATCCTGTTATTGAGCACGGTGTTAGGGAATAAAAATATAAGGGACATTATTATTAATTTTAAATAATTACTAATTTTACTTATTGTAATTAGTTAGTTTATTGCAAGTAATAAATAAGTAAATATAATATAATTAATAATATAATAAGAAATTAAAGGTGTGGCTTCATCTCAGTTAAATAATTAATTATTTTACTGGATAAGTCTAGTAGTGTCAGACAGGCTATTCCAGGAGTCCAGTAAATGATATGTAACTTATAAAACCTGAAATAGTGGGTAAGAATTGTATTTAATGAATATAACTTAATATTTTATTGAATAATAAAATTATATAAGTATTTTATTATATACAAGTGTTACATTAAATTTATTGGTTATATAAATTTTTATATACAGTTAAATTGAACATAATATAATATATTCTACAAATAAGGGCGCATTTTTATGTATTTAATAATTATAAATTTATATTTGATTAATTGAAAAAACATATATTATAATTATAAGTGTAAAATTGACTTATAATATATTTAAATTAATTATTTAAATTTATATATTAAATAACACCTCTCATATAATACTAAACAATAATTAATGACGCTTCTTTTGACCCTTAATTGTGTTAGAAAAACAAATAAATTAATTTATACTAAATTGAGATTAATTACATGTTTTGTTGCGTCAAATTAAAATATCCTTTAATCAGACTGTACCATCTGTTTGGAATTATTTTTCTCATAGTTCCTATGTTCCAATCTTGTTTAGTTATTCACTATTTTCACTTACTGATTTGGGAATTAATGGCGGGGAAATTGGATTCTTAATTGGGGTTTTAATTATTTGTTTCATGTTTTTCTCTACATTGTTATGTTTCATTTACTCTTTGATATATTTGTTTTATTCCATTCTCATCATTGTATTTACAAATATAGTAGCGCTTCAGAGGACCCATTGCCTATAAAAGGGCCTTGGATAATCCCCTGTAGCCTCATCACTTATTAAACACTCAACAAATTAAATAACTATTTTATTACGTTTATATTTTTTTTATTAGTAATACAAATCTAATTAAAAGTCTATAAAACAAATTAAAGGTTGCTTTAAGTCTGATAGTAATTAAAAGTGTTTGCCGCGCAGAACCCTTACATTGAATAATATTATTATTAATAAATACTAAGCTTTTGTCATCTCTCAAAGTTGCTCGCCGTTGTTTTCCCTCTTAAATAAAATTAAAAATACTATTACAAATTATTCCTTTTATTTTCCCTTGTCCTCCTCCTTCTCTCCTCCTTCTCTCCTATTTTTCTTACCTTCTTCTAGACGACTGACCGACAACTGGGGACCTTTCCAAACGACGATGACGATCGAGCCTGGCGACAAACGACAAAACGCACGGACCACCTAGCAAAAACAAAACTTTTGCCACGACTGTGTTTCGAACTTGGGTTCGATATCTTAGGTTTATATTATATTAATTTTTATATTATTTTGAAGTGATTTTTCGATCACTATAGTAAGTTCACCTTTGCACCTCTCACTCATATTACTATATTTTTACTGCAATAACAGTGATTGTGGCTTAATTGCTGATTCACTGAGTGTAAGTGTTCAATTATTAAATCTTTTTTTTTCCTAGTTGACCATTATAGAGTGTTAAATCCTCTTAGTCCTAGAAGAATTGACATTTTTATTAATACAAATTGAATTATTAAATTAATTTTTTATTATTATTAATTATTGTTAATTTTGGTTGACTTAAAAGTACTTTGTGCTTAGTCCCAAATATATTGCCATATTTAATATTGGTAATTAATTGGTTGAATTAACTTGATTGTTATTCCCAATTTAACCTTGCAATCCATTATTTTTTTAAAAAAATTAATTTTTTATAATAATTACTTTATATTGAAATTTTTTTTTCTATAATTTAATTAATAAAATTTTTTTATTATTATTATTTGGAGCAATTATTGACTAACCTTTATTAATTTTTTTTAATAAATAATAAGTAAATTAAAATCTTCCCACTAGTATGTCCAACAATTTGGCAGAAAAAATGGATAACATGCAAGTGGATGAAATAGAAATTGACTATGATGCTGACACTGTAAGTTCTTCTAAAGTTGGTCATAAAAAATCTTATACTAACACAAAGAATTCACATACTGCAGGATGTGGAAATGACAGGAAATGCAAACAAACCAAACCCCCTTCCCCCAGTACCACAGAAGGAAGTAAAGCCTCTAGTGCCTCAAGAAGGTCTTCCAAAAGGCTTCAAAATAAAAAAGCTTCCTCTGCCACAACAAATCAGCAACCTATCCAGTCATATAAAAGATTTGAAGACAGAAAATATGACGTACAAAGCAAAGGTAGACACATTGTGGGATCAGGTCCAAGAACTCAGGAACCAGATTCAGGCCCAGGCCCCTCCTCAGTTGCCTCCCAATCAGCCTCAGTTTCAGGCTCAACCTTCACAGCCACCCAGCTCAACCATCCAAAATCCAAATACTATGGAATTAGAGCAATGGAAATGGGATTATCTAATGAGTCACTACCAACAGAATGTGCAACACCCTCCTCATCATCAGCCTGGCCCATCCAGAACACCCAATTTCCATCCACCTCCTCATCCCTACCAACAAGGCAGGAGAAAGAAGGCCCAAGTACAATTCCAAACCCAGTCCCAGGGGAAGTTTCCTCCTCTGCCATGGTAAGTAATTTGGTTGATAGTCACTTGGGTATGTTTTCTAATAAATCTTCTTCTTCAGGTAATATTATTGAACATGATGAAAGAACAGTTAAACCTGTTAAAAGACAGCTTCCTGTAACTAGTAGCCCTATTGATGTAATTAGCAAATTGTCATTTGATGAACCTTTACATTTAACTTCTACATCTTTAATTAATCCTTCTCTTGCAATTAAAAATGATTCTGTTCCCCCTGAAATCTATACCTTAATTGAAAAAACTTCTGAGGAAATATTGAAAGATACCCTTGATTTTAATATTGTGAAAGACAAACATGTGAGAGATGTGTTAATCCATGAAAGTGATAGATTAAATAATTTACACTTGCAATGTAAAGTGAGTTCTTCTGTACAAGATACAGCTTATTTAAAAATCAAAGAAACCTTGAATATTGTTCTTAGTCAACAAAAACAAATAAGAAGTGACCATAGAGCTATCTCAGATAGAAATATCAGTCTACATAAGACCTTGAGTGAATTGAAACCCCTTATTGAGGAAAATTATTCATTCAAGAATGAAATAAAATCTCTGCAAAATGAGTTTAAGAAGCTAAAAAATGATTTCCATGCACTAAGTACCAAACACTCAGTTTCTGAGGATAGAAATGTTCTATCTCTTGCAAAAGTAAATGACCAGATGTCTGAAATTCCAAGAATAAGAAACTATGTGTCTGACCTGCAGGAAAAGTTCTCAACCTTAACCATCAATAATGAATTAAATGAGATTTCTGTAAATAAGCTGCATAAAAATAAAGGGAAAAAACCTGAGCAAAGTTCATCCTTTCTTCCTCATATTTCAACCATTAAACAAACTGACAATGAGTCTGTAAAATCTTTTGCTACTAGCAAAAAATCTTGTGATGGTCATGCACCAGCTGTTTCTGTAAATAATGAAATTTCTGAACACCTGGCTAAACTTCAGGAATTATTAATAATGAATAATTCAAACCAAAAAATGGACCATCCCAGTAGTCAGAAAAATTGGCCTAAGTTAGACCAATATCCTACCTTTGATGGTGATTCTTCCTCTGATTGGCAACACTTTATCCAAAGAATTGATAATTTAAAGAGATCTTATAAACTACCTGATGAGGAAATTGTTTCTAAGCTAATTTCTTTATTTTCCAATGTAGCCTTAATGTGGTATGAATCTGTCCTTTTAGATAACAATCATTATACATGGAATGATTGGAAATCCTTGATTGAGAATCAGTTTGGTGGTTCAAAATTCAGGTTAGCTCAACAGAGACTGTATGAGAATACTAGATATGTATCCTCCTCTGTTGAAAAGCCCATTATTTTTCTGATGAAAATAACTAAAATCCTTAGAGCAATTGATCCAAAGATGGATTATGATATTTGGAGAGATAAAATCTTGTATAAATTACCAAATTCTCTTAGGGATTTGATTGTTGCTAGAGCTGAGCATGTAAGGGAAAATTCTTCTTTCATTAATATCTGTAATGAAGTACTGCTCAACCATAGATATGAACCAAAGAATTACCTTAGTAAATCTTATAATGATCAGAATAAACCTTCTACAAAGCTCCCAGAAAAATCTGGTAAACCCTCTGCCCCAGTTGCACCTAGAAAATATGCAACAAATACTTGTTATAAGTGTAACAAACCGTGGCAGAAGGGTCATGTTTGTGACAAGAAAATTCATCTTGTTGAAAATAATGAAGACACTGATGAAGTTGAACTTGATGTCAATAATTCTTCCAGTGACTGTGAAAGTAATATCTCCTATGACAATGAATCTGTTAAAGATGTTTTAATGTTGGAACATGATGTCCATTATTTAAATAATATATCTGAAGATTGTGTATTGAATTTATCTTCAGTAGAAAATGCTGAGATAATTAAAGATATTACTAACAATTCTATTCCTATATCCCCTTTAAAGGCACCTGTTATCATTAATGGTAAAAATGTTGATGTAGTTATTGATTCTGGTGCTGGAGGAAGTGTAGTATCTGAAAAAGCTTTGGCTTCAGTGGATAAGGAATATTTGAGTAGATTATTACCTATAACTTCTGAAAAATGGAGAGGGTATGGTTCTACCTTATTTCCTATTGGCAAATACAAAAGCTCTGTATTCTTCAAATATAATGGTGGTTTTGTCAGAGCTGTTTGTGAGTTTTTTGTCATGAAAAATGATAATTTGAGCAATTCAGCCCCTATATTGGCTCTTCCAGATTTTAAAAAGCCATTTGTCCTTTATACAGATGCTAGCTTTATTGGTCTGGGTGCTGCCCTTCACCAAAAGCAAATTATTAATGATAAATCCTCAGAGGTTGTAATTTGTTATATTTCAAGAACCTTAAGAAATAGTGAATTGAAATATGGTGCCACTCAATTGGAGTGCTTAGCAGTTGTTTGGGCTCTTGAGAAATTTCATTACTATTTGGATGACCAAAAATTTGAGTTGGTAACTGACTGTAGTGCTGTGAAGTCTCTCTTAAACCTCAAGACACCTAACAGACATATGTTCAGGTGGCAACATGCTGTTCAAGAATACAGAGGAAGGATGACTATTATCCATAGAGCTGGAAATGTTCACTCTAATGTTGATATGCTCTCCAGATTGCCTCTGCCAAATAATGACTCCAATCCTGCTTATGTACCTGAAGATGATACTGTTCATATCCATGGTATATTTATAGTTGATATGGAAGAGGAGTTATTACAGTTAATACTAGATTCATATGATAAAGATTCTGATTTAAATAAATTGGTTACTATTTTGAATGATCCTAAGAATGCTTCAATTTAAGCATTAATAAAAACTCTTCCTGCAAAGTACCAAAATGCTTTACATAAAGGAAAGTTCTCTATTGAAGATGGTTATATATATTATAGAAGGAAGCTTACCAATGTAATTGTTATTCCTCCTTCAATGAAAGAAACTATCCTTAAACTTTGTCATGATGACATATTAGCTGGTCATTTTGATCTTGAAAAAACATTGATTAGAATCAAAAACACTGCATGGTGGGCTAATATGTCTGAAGACACCAAATTATATGTTGAATCTTGTGATTCCTGCCAAAAATCTAAAAGGTTAACAGGTAAGAGAGCAGGGTTATTACAACATATTGAAGCATCTAGTGCTCCCTGGCAAATCATTAATATGGATTTTGTCACTGGTCTTCCTGTTGCAGGTAAAGACAGCTTTAACTCTTGTTGGGTAATAGTTGATAGATTCACAAAAATGTGCAAATTTATTCCAACCCACAAAGATCTATCCACCAAAGAATTAGCTTTCTTATGGTGGTCTTACATGTTTAATATTATTGGTTTTCCAAAAGCCATTATCTCTGATAGGGATCCAAAATTCACTTCTGAGTTTTGGACCTCTTTGATGGATATTTGTGGCTGTGAGTTAAAATTGTCTACAGCTCACCATCCTCAGACTGATGGTCTAGCTGAAAGAATGATTCAAACTCTAGAAGATATGATTAGAAGGTATTGTGCCTTTGGTTTAGAATATAAAGACAATGACAGATTTACTCATGATTGGGTCACTCTTTTGCCTGGTCTTGAATTTGCATATAATAGCACTGTTCATTCTGTCACTGAGAAAAAGCCTTTTGAGATTTGGTTGGGTTATGTCCCAAATACTCCTGCTCAGATTCTCAATAATAAATTACCTAAGTTGGAACTACACCCTGGTGTAAAATCTTTTATGCAAATGCAACAGCTATGCAGAAAACATGCTCAGAGTTGTATTGATAAAGCATTTGAATATGAAAAGAAAAGATGGGATAAATCCCATAAAGAATACACATTTAACAAGGGTGATGAAGTGTTGATCTCTACTGTCCATTTCAATTTACAAGGTAACCACAAATTAAAAGATCCTTTTGTAGGACCATTTGTTGTTAAAAGAATGGTTGGTGATAATGCAGTAGAAGTTGTATTGTATTCTCCATATGATAGGAAACATCCTGTCTTTCCCATTTCTTTGCTTAAGCCTTATACTTCCAACAGTGACTTATTTCCAAAAAGAAGAGGTAGACCTAAGAAGAACCCTCAGGAAGTCACAGAAACAGCAGAAATTGATAAAATTCTCAATGATAGAATTATTACTTCTGAGAGAGGTACTGAATATTTATTGAGATATAAGAACAAATCATCATGAACATGATGCATGGATACCTGGCAAGGAAATTTCAAATCTGCCTACTCTGTTGAAAAAATACAAAAAGAAAAAATCTTAGCATTTTTTTTTATTGTTTTTTTTAGAGTGAGGGAGTGTCAGCCAGGCTATTCCAGGAGTCCAGTAAATGATATGTAACTTATAAAACCTGAAATAGTGGGTAAGAATTGTATTTAATGAATATAACTTAATATTTTATTGCATAATAAAATTATATAAGTATTTTATTATATACAAGTGTTACATTAAATTTATTGGTTATATAAATTTTTATATACAGTTAAATTGAACATAATATAATATATTCTACAAATAAGGGCGCATTTTTATGTATTTAATAATTATAAATTTATATTTAATTAATTGAAAAAACATATATTATAATTATAAGTGTAAAATTGACTTATAATATATTTAAATTAATTATTTAAATTTATATATTAAATAACACCTCTCATATAATACTAAACAATAATTAATGACGCTTCTTTTGACCCTTAATTGTGTTAGAAAAACAAATAAATTAATTTATACTAAATTGAGATTAATTACATGTTTTGTTGCGTCAAAGTATTTTTTGTTTCACTTAAAATATCCTTTAATCAGACTGTACCATCTGTTTGGAATTATATTTCTCATAGTTCCTATGTTCCAATCTTGTTTAGTTATTCACTATTTTCACTTACTGATTTGGGAATTAATGGCGGGGAAATTGGATTCTTAATTGGGGTTTTAATTATTTGTTTCATGTTTTTCTCTACATTGTTATGTTTCATTTACTCTTTGATATATTTGTTTTATTCCATTCTAATCATTGTATTTACAAATATAGTAGCGCTTCAGAGGACCCATTGCCTATAAAAGGGCCTTGGATAATCCCCTGTAGCCTCATCACTTGTTAAACACTCAACAAATTAAATAACTATTTTATTACATTTATATTTTTTTTATTAGTAATACAAATCTAATTAAAAGTCTATAAAACAAATTAAAGGTTGCTTTAAGTCTGATAGTAATTAAAAGTGTTTGCCGCGCAGAACACTTACATTGAATAATATTATTATTAATAAATACTAAGCTTTTGTCATCTCTCAAAGTTGCTCGCCGTTGTTTTCCCTCTTAAATAAAATTAAAAATACTATTACAAATTATTCCTTTTATTTTCCCTTGTCCTCCTCCTTCTCTCCTCCTTTTCTCCTATTTTTCTTAACTTCTTCTAGACGACTGACCGACAAGTAGCCTGGCTGACACTCCCTCACTCTAAAAAAACAATAAAAAAAATGCTATGATTTTTTCTTCTTATATTTCTTTAGCAGAGTAGAAAGATTAGATATCTCCTTCCCAGGTAGTCAAGAATCATATTCAGATGATTTATTCTTGAATCTCAATAAGTATTCTGTACCTTTTTCAGCAGTGACTATTCTGCCATTTAGAATTTTTTCAATTTCTGCTGTTTCAGTGATTTCATTTGGGGTTTTCTTTGGTCTTCCCCTCCTCTTTGGAAATAAATCACTATTGGATATGTAAGGTTTCAGAAGAGATATTGGAAAAACAGGATGTTTTCTGTCATATGGAGAATACAAAATAACCTCAACTGCATTATCTCCAATCATTCTTCTGACAACAAATGGACCAACAAATGGGTCTTTCAATTTGTTATTACCTTGTAAATTGAAGTGGACTGTAGAAATCAGTACTTAATCACCCTTTTTAAAAGTGTATTCTTTATGGGATTTGTCCCATCTCTTCTTCTCATATTCAAAGGATTTTTCAATATATTTTTGAGCATGAGTTCTGCAAAGTTTTTGCATTTGAAGAAAAGATTTTAAACCAGGATGTATATCCAATTTAGGTATTTTGTTATTGAGAATTTGGGCAGGAGTATTTGGAACATATCCAAGCCAGAGCTCAAAAGGCTTTTTCTGAGTAACAGAATGAACAGTGCTATTATAAGCAAGTTCAAAACCAGGAAGTAAGGTAACCCAATCATGAGTAAATCTGTCATTGTCGTTGTGCTCAAGGCCAAATGCACAATACCTTCTTTTCATGTCCTCTAAAGTCTAAATCCTTCTTTCAGCTAATCCATCAGTTTGGGGGTAATGGGCAGTAGAAAGTTTCAAATCACAGCCACAAACATCAATCAGAGACATCCAGAATTCAGAAGTAAATTTAGGGTCTCTATCAGAGATTATGGCTTTAGGAAATACAGCAGTATTAAACATATGAGACCACCACAAGAAGACTAATTCTTTAGTGGAAACATCCTTGTGAGTAGGGATAAATTTACACATTTTTGTGAATCTATCCACAATAACCCAACAAGAGTTATAACTGTCTTTCCCAGCAATAGGTAATCCTGTTACAATATCTATGTTTATTATCCGCCATGTTGCACCAGGAGGTTCAAAAATCCATGTTTATTATCCGCCATGGTGCATCAAGAGGTTCAATATGTTGCATTAATCCACAACTTTTACCAGTCAATCTTTTTGATTTTTGGCAAGAATCACAAGATTCAACATATAATTTTGTGTCTTCAGACATATCAGCCCACCAAGCAGTGTTTTTAATTCTGATCATTGTTTTTTCAAGATCAAAATGTCCAGCCAATATGTCATCATGAAAAATTTTCAAGATGATCTCTTTCATTGAAGGAGTAATAACAATAACATTACTCAACTTTCTACTATAATAAAGATATCCCTCATCAATTGAAAATTTACCTTTTTCCAAAGCCTTCTGGTACTTTGGTGGAAGGGTTTTAATTAATTCTTGTATTAAAGCATTCTTTGGATCATTTAATATGGTGCATAACTTTTTCAAGTCAGTGTCCTTATCATATGAATCCAGAATAAGCTGTAATATCTCTTCCTCCATATCAACCACATATATCCCATGAATATGAATAATTTCATCCTCAGGATAATATGCAGGATTTGAGTCATTATTTGTTAAAGGTAAACTTGATAACATATCCACATTTGAGTGAACAATACCAGCCCTATGAATGATTGTCATTCTCCCTCTGAATTCTTGAACAGCTAACTGCCATCTGAACATATGTCTGTTAGGTGTTTTCAAGTTTAAAAGGGATTTAACTGCACTGCCATCAGTGACAAGCTCGAATCTCTGGTAAATCAGGTAATAATGTAGCTTCTCTCACCGCGCAATACAGGGGGCGGACTTGGTAGCAAGTCTGAAACCTTGGACTCAAATTCACCACAGATTGATCACACATTGAGCTATTGACAAAGGAACCATACAATCAGCGATGAACACCACTCAGAAGAACAGTTTTAGGTGGGTCTTCAAGTAGAGTTCAGTATGAGTATAGTGTGAGTTCAGTCTAAGTTCAGGTTGGAGACTTGCTAGCAAGTCCACCCCCTATGTTGCATAGTGTCTAGAGCCCACACTACTTCTAAAAACTCAAGTTGAGTGGCAACATATGTCAATTCACTATTTCTCAAGGTTTTTGAAATATAACAAATTACTACTTCTGATACTTTATCATTCATCACTTGTTCTTGATGGAGGGCAGCACCAAGAAATACCAATAAAACTGGCATCAGTGTACAAAACAAATGGTTGATTAAAGTCAGGTAAAGCAAGAATTGGTGCTGACATCAAACAGTGATTCATAGTGTCAAAATCTCTCTGTCTTTCACTATTCCAGACAAAAGCAACATCTTTCTAGTCAATTGGGTAAGGGGTAAGGCTATGACTTGGTAATTTTCAATATACTTTCTATAGTATCCACACATTCTTAAAAAACTCTGGAGCTCTCTAACTGTAATAGGAGCCTTCACCTGTTGTATGGCTGCCACTTTGTTTTGGTCAACAAATATCTGTAACCCTGAAAAAACATGACCAAGAACTTTTAAAGAATGAAAACCAAATTTGCATTTCTTCAAAGCAAGTGTCATATTTATCTCATCCATCTTATGGAATATTTTACACAGGTGGTTAAGATGGTCCTCAAATATTTTAGAGAATATAATGATATCATCAATATAAACCATCAACCATCCTTCAATTATTTCTTGATGGAATGTGTTATCCATAACTTTTTGAAAAACTGAAGGGGCATTTTTAGGGCCAAATGGCATTCTAACATACTTATAAATACCCATATGAGTAGCAATCATCACGAAATTCTGAGAATTCTTCTCCACAGGTACCTGGTGATATCCCTTGTTACCATCCAAACAGCTGATATATTTAGCTCCTTGTAGGGTAGCATGTATAGAGCTAATTCTGGGTAAAGGATAGATATTATCAACAGTATAAGTGTTTAATGCTCTATAATCACCACATAACCTGGATTTATCTTTCTTATAATAAATTAGGACAGGTGAGATAACACAATATTTAGGTGTTTCAACTACCTTTTCAATAATATTCATTTTTAAAAGGGTAGAGATATTGTCTTCAATATCTTTTCTCTTTGTGGGAGAAGCAGGATAAGGCTTCTTCTTTAAACTAGGTGGTACTTCAGTTAATGGGCAAGATAATGAAAGCTTCATTTCTTCTTTTACCAATTCTAATTCATGTGACCCATAAGCAAAGGCCATAGGAAAAGATTTTATCAATTTAATGATAAAATCTTTTTCCTCACCAGAAAGTTTTTCTCCAAAAGAAGCATTGTCAATTTCAGAATCAAGGGAAGATATTTCTTTTGTAGATCTTCCTTTATATTGAACTACAGAATTACATGTGTTCAGTCCTGGTTTTAATAATTTTCTGGGGGAGGAAATCTTAAATTTTCTCTTCCCATTCATCCCCATTGTGAAGCATTGGTTTTAAGGATCCAATTTTATGCCACACTTGGTTAAAATATCCTTTCCCACAATGAACCAGCTGCTTAAGTTATCATTTTTCATGACAATAAAATCAAATATAGCTCTTACAAAACCATGGTTATATTTGAAAAATACTGTGGCTTTGTTTTTACCAATGGGGGACAAAACAGAGCCATAAACTCTCCAATTCTCATAAATGATAGGCATAAGTTTTGATTTATAATCTTGGTCCACTGAAGCAAGTGCTTTTTCAGATACTACACTTCCTCCAGCTCTAGAATCTAAGACAGCCTCAACGTTATTTCCATTGATCAAGACTGGTGCCTTGAGAGGGGCAATAATAATTGAGCTGTCCTTAAGGTTTTTTATGATCTCAGAATTCTCTACTGTAAATAAATCATTATTCTCAATATGAATATTATTTAAATAATGAATATCCTCTTCCAGCATTAAAATTTCCTGATGAGATTCATTTAAATATTGCTGGCACAATCACTTGAAGAATCATCCAGTGCCATTGTGTCATCAGCATGTTCTCTGTTTGTTCAACAAGATTGATATTCTTGTCACAAACATGGTCTTTCTGCCACGGCTTACTGAGTTTGAAGCAAGTTTTTGTTGCATACTTTTTGGGTGCAACAGGGGCAGAAGGTTTACCAACCTTTTCCAGAGGTTTCTGTTGGTAATTGGAAGGTTTCTCCAATGGAGTTGTAGGAATGAATCTTCTAGAATAATACTTGTTGTTTAGAAGGATCTCATTACAAGTATTACTTAAAGAAAAAGATTCTCTTGAGAACTCAGTCCTAGCAACTTTCAAGTCTCTCAAAGACATGGGTAATTTATAGAGGAGCCTGTCCTTCCATAACACAAACTCCATATTTGGGTCCGTTTCCCTCATAATTTTCATAAGTTTCATCAGGAAATCAATAGGTTTTTCAGTAGAAGAGCTATATCTGGATTCTTCATACTTCCTTTGTTGAGCTATCCTAAACTTGGAAGCACCAAATTGTGCTTTAATTAGTTTTTTCCAATCTTTCCATGAGTAGTTATTTTTATCTAATAGAACAGATTCATACCACATTAGGGCTACATTGGTAAATAAAAAAAAATTAATTTTGACACAATTTCCTAATCTGGGAGTTCGTAAGAATTTTTTAAATTACCAATCCTGCAAATGAACTGCTGCCAATCAGAAGAAGAGTCACCTTCAAATTTTGGATACTGGTTAAGTTTTGGCAACTTATTTTGATTTGAAGGAGTATCCTTATTACAAGCTTGTTTCTGAGTGAGAAGGAGCTGTAACTTCTCCAATTGGGCAGAAATTTCATTTTTTAATTCTTCTGTAGATGATACAGGTACATCATCAATTTTTGATTGAAACTCAGTGATATCAACAGGCATTTCTGGAACTAATTTCACTTTGGATGAACGAGGAACAGGTAAAATTGGGGTATCCTGCACCACATGTTCTTTCAAAGAAATTTCAGAAAACTTTTGATCATGTAACAATGAATTTAATTTCACTTCAATGGTTGTTAACCTAGTCTTCACTCTTGGAATACTAGATAAAATCTCATTGATGGTTGAAAAATATAACTGGTTCTTATTTTGTAAAGATGAATAATGATCACTCAATCTTTTTAAGTTCAACTTATGTCCCTCTAGCTCTTGGCAACAGATGGACACAGTATCTTGTAATTTAGACAAATAATTCTTGATATTTTTTCATAAAGCAACTTTCTTTTCATGAGTTACTTTGTAATTAAATAAATCATCAGAAAATATCTGTAATTCACTCCTCAATGATTGATAACCCTGTTCAATCAACAAACTATTAAATTTCTGAGTCAACTGCATGTTGTTCATTATATGATTTGTTTAGCAATAATATCCCTCAAATATTCATCATTAATTTTAGCTATATCTGGAGTATTTCTCAGAAGGGAAACAGAATAACATTACAGACTCTCATAAAACTCAGGTTTAAGTGTCTCATTAATAATAGCCATATCAGGATTTATCATTGAAGTAGCAATCAAAACCAAAGGATTAGAAACATTAGAATATTCAGCAATTTGTCTACCACTCTCAGCCTCTGCTTGTCTCACAGTATCATCTCCTCTTTCAGAATTACCTGAAGGAACTGAATCAGTAACAAGAAATGGTACTTGAGATTCAATAGAGGGGCTTACCATGGCTTGGGCAAGAATTGAATGTGATTGTTTTTTCTCTTTCTTCCTCCTTGATAAGGGTGAGGAGTTGGAGGGTTGAACTGGTTGGTTCTTGAAGGACCTGCCTGAGGTTCTTGTGGTTGTTGTTTTTAGGACAGATAATCCCACTGGGTGTTTAGCTAATCCCACTGCCACTTTGAGACTTCCACCTTTTCTTGTTACTGGGGGGCCGATTTTGGAAGGGCTTTTGGGGGATGGGGGGTTTCCTCTTCTCTTGAAGAAAGGATTCTATTTTTCTTACCTTGTCTTCTAGAGAGTCTGTTCTTGACCTCAACTATATATTTTCTGATCTTAACTCCTTGATGTGAGTGGAGAGATTTCTGACTTTCTGATTCAAGGGCATCTTTTTTATCTTTAAGCCTTTTGGAAGCTCTTCTGGGGGGTTTCTTGAAGGCTTTTGCTCCTGAGCAGTTGTCTCCACTAATATCTCTATCTCTTGCATCTCCACGTCCTGATTGGTCCAGTGATTGATTAATTTAAGCCAGTTTTGTAGTCAAAGGAGAACTTACAGAAGAAGATTCATCATAATCAATTAAATCTAGTTCCTCATCACGGCCAGCAGAAGCACCTTGATCAGTCATAGTTGTAATTAACCTGAGCTGAGAGAAAGAAATATTTAATCAGTTATTATATTTAATTTACTTAAAGAAAAATAAGGAAAAAAATCTAATATATAAGTAATTATCAGGATTTTGTAATCAACTGGAATAATTAAAATATAATTTTTTTCAGGACAAAGAATCAACTGAAATAATAATCAAAATTTTATTAATTAATTTAATATAATTTTATAACCAGGATTAAAATAAATCAACTGAAATAATAAAATAGTTTATTAATTAGTAATGTAAAAGTTGATAATTATCAGGACTAAAAGTCAACTGAAGATTTTAATTACCAGGACTTAATTTCAACTGAAAATAATTTTAATTACCAGGACTTAATTTCAACTGAAAAAATTTAATTTCCAGGACTTATTGTCAACTGAAATAATTTTAATATGATTAATTTAACTAATTTTAAATATGATTATTTCACTGCCAGGACAATTTGTCAACTTAAGCAATAATATAATTTTTTAATTATCAGGACAGAGGTCAACTGAAATAATTAAAAAAATATAAAATAATTAATTTAATTTTTATATTACTTCTAGGACTAAGAACAATACAGTTCTATCTTGGTCAAATAGGAAAAAAAAATTATTTACCAGGCACCTCCACCTGTAAAATGAGCAAGTTAATGTCACTTACAGAGTTCTGAGTAAAAAGATATATGTAGACAACGAAACATTCAAAGTGACCCACAAATAGTAATTAATATAATTAACACAAATATATATGGATATTCTCAACATATGAACCTAAGTTTTGGAGTGAGGTTCATTTCCCAGTCAAAGCAAAAAAAATAAGTCACGTTGTGGTATGCGCCTCGCAGGAAGCGTGATTTTAGACCAATCAGCGCGCGTAGTCCAGGAATAACAAAGGGGAGTTAGCGCAGCAGGAAATGTTAAAATATAATATGTATTTGCGTGTTTCAAGGAACAAAGGAAATGGAAGCGCGGAAAAAGATTGAGGGTCTGTGCGCTCGGATTTTGTAGCAAGATGTGCCGCACAATGGGGAATTGTGTGTTATTGATTTAGGACCATAAAGCGCTAAAAAATATGGATTTGGGCTTTCCAAAAAGTATGTGTTATGCATTAAGAAGAAAGTCATGGATTAAGGACGACTCAAGTGCATGGTATGCTGTACCGCGGCCAGTTGGGAAACTTACTGAGACAAGTAATGAAGAAGGCTAACTAGTAAAGAAAGCTGTCAGAACTACAAACCTAGTATTAAAGCAAAGAGAGTGGGGACTCAATCGTAAAACTACCCAAGAGTTAAGGCAACTAGACGCAGCGTTAGGATAAGTCAAACCTGGAACTAGCGCTGAAACAAAACAAGGTATAGTTAAAAGTGCATATGTGGAGAATCAGTGAAACAAGTTAATACTAGTTTTAGTAATTATAGGGTCTGATTTAGGCGCTGTAGTTGTTGAAAGCAGTGTAAGTAGCATACTAATAAATTAGTTATTGTTTTACTAATGTGGCGCTAGAGTCAGCGCTGGAGATCCATTAGGGAACTGTGTCTTGAGCGCTGGAAGAATATAAAAGGAGGACTATTAGGTAGGGACAAAGGGAGAACTGGTCGATCTATCTATTTAGTAAATAAAATAAGAAAAATCGCATTATTTGTCATTTTAAAAAGCAGATCATAAAAAAATCAATATAGAGATATACATGTAGCTATAGTCATAGTACCCAGTATAAGATATTTGATCATTTGTGATTAATTGTTTGAGAGAATATTAAAAGGTATTTTCTGAGTCTTTAGAGCTTGTGCGTCTGTGTGTGTATTTCATATAGTATAGTGAAAGAGCGCAACATAGAGAGAATATATAGATTCAGTGGGATTAACTATTATTAGAGATATTTTATTACTATAATAAGGCAAATTCAAAGAGAGCGCTTCAAGAGGGAGTAGCTATGGATAATAGCGCTTGTTAAGAGTAGAAATATCCAGATAGTAGTGCTTGTTTCCTTATCTTTAACTCATCTCAACTTATAAGCTTTCTAGTCAAATATTAGTGTTACACATTATTACACTGTCTTTAAAAATAAGAGTGGCAGGCGCTTCTTTTTATAAATTAAAAAGGAGAACCAACCCATCTCGCATTGTGTCTACTTCTTAGTACTTTAGAACAGTCTACAATTGGTGTCCCAACAGTGGCATAATTGTAACTAGTGTTTTTGATTAGATTGTTTGGTTTTTGTTTAGGGTTTCATCAAGAGGACGTAATCAAGCCGTCGCTTCAGCGGAAGATTCGTTGGGTCTACAACAAGTGGATCAATAGCCGTTATCAGAGGATAGCGTAGGGCTGTATTTTGAAAACATTCAGGTTTAATTAACCAAGAGTGTGTTTTTTTCTTTGTGATCTTTGCTTGGATTTGATATTTCGGGAATGGATCCTACTGCGACTACATCTAGGGGATGTCAGGAGAGGGTTAAATCGCCCAATTCTTCGACATTGTTTCCAAAAACGGTAACCACAATTATTAGGTGTAAAGACAAGAGCTTGCGCTTTGCGGGAATTAATACCAAAAAGTTTTTACGCAGGTTTGAACAAGCAGCGGAAGTTCATGGAGCAACCGAATATGATATGGTACGACAAGTACTATTCTTTGTATCTGATGAGTGCAAAGACAATTTAGAGGATCTAAAAGGGCATGAGGAGCAAAATTGGTCAGCGCTAAAAGAAAAAATGCTCAAGAGATGGCCAAAGGTTACCGAGGAAACTAGGTATACAATGAAGGACCTGGATATTTTGGTAAATAGGGTCAAGGCTAGAGGAGGTGTTCGAGACCCCAAGGAATTTAAAAGTTTTAGGGAAGACTTTGATCAGATAGTAGAATATTTAGTTAGTAACGAAGATTTTAGTGATGTTAATGCGTCGTTACCTTGGTTTTGTGAAGCGTTAGCGCCAGAAGTTGAAGACTGGGCAAAAAGGCGCTTGGATAACGAAGGAAAGTTGGTTAAAAAGGGGGACGGAAATTATAAGTACCCCAGATTAGAAGAAGTAGAAATGGCAGTGGAAGCTGAAATGAAGTTGCGTCGAGTTGAGCGACATGCAGCAAGGGTGGCTCTGGATAATGAGGATATGGGGGAAGATGCGCCAGGCGTACGATCGCCTTCTCAGATCTTGTCTCCTAAAGATAAAATTCTCTCTAAAGATCCAGATTCAGTCATGGCAAGAATCGATGAGTTGGAGAAGAAGATAGTTGAAGCGGCAAAAGCAAAAGAATCGTTTAGGCCCAAGAGTTCTCCTCAAACTTCGCGTTTTTCCGCTATGGTGTGCTATTATTTTAATAAAGAGGGGCATACAAGGATGAGGTGTAATGCGCTTCAAAAGGATAAAAAGGAAAAGGTAGTTTACAAGGATGAGACTACGCTTATGTTGGAAGCAGGTACCAAGTTGATTAAAGACAAAGATCGAGGAATGCCAGCCATGGTCATTGATCATATTAATAAAAAGTCTATGGAAAGCAGGTCAAGCAAGGGCAAAGAGCCGGAAAATAAGGAGAAAAGCAAGGATGCGAAGTCGGTTAATTTTGCAGTTACTTGCGCGGTGTTAGATTTTAAAGTAAAAGAAGGAGCGGTTGCAGCACGACTGGAGATGTTCACGGAGAAGCATAAGAAAATGGCCCCACCTACAATTAATAGGCCAAGAAGGGCTGGCGCTAGGTATGCGAATCCAGAGGATATGGAGGAAGTAGGGTATACTACTAGAGAAAATACACCTGCACCTATTGAGGATGTTGAAATGGATGGTATGGACTCTGGAGGTTATGGCGTGGATCACCAGGAAATAGAACAGACGGCAATGTTGGAGGAGCCAGTGGTAGTACAGAAAAGAGCGGTACCTGCTGAAGGAATGCCAGGAGCAAAGCATAATACTCCAAAGAACCCACCCGGAAGAGCGAAAGCTGGTGCCAAGGAAACTCAGCCTAAATGGAGAATGCAGCGCCCGGTTCATTCTGATTTTCATAAAGCTGCCGAGGATTTAGTTGCAGAATGTTTGAAGACTACAGTTTCTGTTCCATTGGGGATGCTGACTGCAGTAGCCCCAGACGTAGCAAATGGAATCGTGGATAAGTGCAGAAAGCAAAGGATTGCTAATTGCGCTGAGTTTGATATGGCGGAACACTCATTTCAGCCAGTTGTTGGATTACCTAGGGCGCCACATTACGCAGGACCCTTAGGGTATTTAACTATTACGGTAAATGGTAAGCAAATTAAAGCCTTAGTAGATACGGGTTCAAAAATCAACGTGGTATCAGTGGATGACGCAGTGGAATTAGGTCTTCCTGTAAAAGACGGCGAAGGCACTGTCGCAGGAATTGGGGGAGGTAGGTTACCTGTTATAGGTGTAGCAGATTATGTACGCACTAGAGTTTCAGGAGCAACAAGAGATATACATTTTTATGTTCCAATGGGTGTAGTTAAACCAGTTTTAGGCACGCCATTTTTAATGGATTATTCGGCGACTATAGATTATTGTTTAAATAAGACTATAGGAATAAGGATTATGGGTGATGACGGTGTTCCAGTAACAGCAGTCTTAGTAGCGCCCAAGGATGGTGGCTGGGAAACTAAGTACTCTGGAGCTGCGCGGTTAGAGAAAGAAATAGAGTTTTATGAGGAAGTCTCAGATGAGGAGATAGGGCGACCGCCAGGAAGGCGCCAACATTTTCATTAGGGACTGGCATTTTAGGTGTTACTATCTCCCAGGATGAGAAGAACCCAGATAGTGACCAGTCAGTCCAACAAGGAGGGATATGTAAAGCGGTACTTCATAGGTGTCTTGGGGATACTACTGTAGAATGTATTATACCTAAGCTTTTTAATTTCTTTAATTTTGGATATTGTTATACTTATATTAAAAAGAAAAGACAAAAACAGGATTTAGGTGTAACCCGTAGTTATATTAGAAAGGGTTTTATTTTAATTAATGAAGGAAGCAGTAAGGACTGTTTTGCATCTGAGTATAAACCAGTAGCTGTTAAGGTTAAACCAGTGAATATAGCGATGCCTGATTTGAATCCTCCTTTGCAGAGGCCAACTCTATCTAGAAATCCTTATGATACACCTTTAACGAAGTTTCCGCCTGATTTTGCGTTCACCAGTAAGATCACGATGGAAAGGATTCAGATGGTAGATTTTGGACCAGAGGGCTGGTTATCGCAGGAAGAAAAGAAGTTATTATTACATGTTATGGTTCTTAGGGAAAAGGCTATTGCGTTTTCAGAAGAGGAAAGAGGTTTGTTAAAACACTCTTATGGTAAACCTTATATTGTTCCAGTTATACCTCATGCGCCGTGGCAAAAGAAGGCTTTTCCAATACCGGCGGCTATAAGAGAAGAGTATACATAATTAATTAGGGGAAGGTTAAAGTCCGGCTTGTATGAACAGTCTATGTCTAGTTATTCAAGTCCAGTGTTTTGTGTGGTCAAACATAATGGTAAATTAAGGGTTGTTCATGATCTTAGGGAGATGAACAAGGTTACGGTAAAGGATGCAGGGATGCCACTAATGCCAGAAGAAATTGTGGAATCTTTTGCGGGGCGTGCATGTTATGGATTAGGTGATATTATGGGAGGATACGATGAGCGCGAGTTGAACAAATTGTCCAAACCCATGACAATGTTTGAAACACCACTGGGGCACTTTAGGTTGACAAGGTTACCGCAAGGCGCAACAAATTCTGTGGCAGTATATCAAGCACAGATGATGTGGATATTGCAGGATGAAATCCCAGAACATGTGGGAATTTTCATTGATGATGGCAGTATAAAAGGACCAGCCAGTGATTATGAAGGGGAAGTGTTAAAAGAAAATCCGTATATTAGAAAGTTTATTTGGGAATATGCGATTACCCTGGAAAGAGTGCTATTTAGGATAGAGGAGGCAGGATTAACGATTTCTGGGTCTAAATTTGCCTGTTGTGTTCCAGCGCTAGATATAGTGGGACATGTGGTATGTAAGGAAGGGAGAATCATTGCTGAAAAACAGAGGAATAAGGTACTTACATGGCCAAGACCAAGAAATACTAAGGAAGCTAGAGGGTTTTAGGCATCTGTACATATGTAAGAATGTTTATTCAAAATTTTGCTTTGTTGTCTTCACCTTTACGGCACTTGACAAGAAAAGATGCTGTATGGGATTGGACAGAGGAATGCAAGGAGTCATTTTAGTTATTGAAAAGGATTGTAGGGAAAGATATTCTTTTGAAGAAATTGGAGTATGGACCAGGTGCGGGGAAAATTACTCTAGCGGTGGATTCTAGTGTGTTCGCAGTGGGCGCAGTTTTGATGCAGGAGGACGAAGAAGGTAATGATAGACCTGTCCTTTACGAGTCCAAGACTTTTACCAAAGTGGAGTCTAGGTACTCCTAGTCCAAGATGGAGTTATGTGGAGTAGAAAAGATCCTTAAAAAGCTACAATGGATGCTTTGGGGGCAGCATTTTGAGCTGCAGGTTGATGCGCTATCGTTGGTGCAAATGATTAGTAGCCCGAGTTTACCAGATGTGCCCATGACGAGGTGGGTAGCGCAGATTAATTTGTTTTCTTTTGATTTAGTCCATAAGCCAGGGAAATCTTTCACTATGCCAGATGCACTGTAGAGAAGACCGTTGTGTGAAGAAGACTCCGAAGCGGAAGAATTTGAAGAAGATAAGAGATGGGTAAACGGGATAGATTATTGTTATACAAAATTTGGCAAGAACGTCTGCAACGACGATAAACTATCAGGCAAGAATGTCCGCAAAGACCATAAACTAGTAGGTAGTATTGTCCGTGATGACAATAAACTAGTAACGAGGAATGTCCAAAAAGACATAAAATTAAATGCTGACAATGTAAAGGATGTTTGTAGCAAGGTTGAACTGCAACTGGATTTAGGAAACACTGAAGCTAATGTAGCGACAAGGAGTGTGCAAGGCGATGAAGTGGAGGAGTCAGATGATGGAGATACTTCAAAGGGAGGTCAGGATAGTAGTACTCAACTCAAAGAGGGGGTATATTTAGAAGACAACACATCTACAGATGAGGGAGTAGAGTTGTTAAAGTTATATTTGGAAGGTAATAGTCGGCCGGATTTTTGCGATAAAAAGGTTTGGCGCAATATTAAAAAGCGCGCAAAAGGCTATTTTATTAAAAATGGGAAGTTATGGAAGAATCAAGCTTTGTCTCCTCAGTTAGTTATTCAAACTAGGGAAGGGAAGGAGAAGATACTCAGGGAGTTACACAAGAATTTAGGACATAGAGGTCAAGATGAGACTCATCGCAGAGTTAGGGAAAGATTCTGGTGGCCCAACATGAAAAATGAAGTAAGATATTGGATTAAATCTTGTCCTGAATGCCAGCGCAGAAGTTACAGAAAGCCAAAAGAAAAAGGGAGAGCGACGGGTGAGGATACTGTTTTTGGTAGGGTCAGTTTAGATGCAGTCCATATAAAAGAAGGACGCTTTAAATACCTGGTAGTAGCCAGGGATGATCTATCAGGATGGGTTGAAGTAGCGCCGTTGATAAACCTCAAGGCAAGTAATGTGGCTGAGTTTTTGAAGAAAGAATGGATTTATAGGTATGGGGTAATGAAGATGGTAACCGTAGATGGTGGCACTGAATTTGCGGGAGAATTCCAAGAAGTAGTAAAAGGTATTGGCGCAAAGTTACGAGTGCAACACCATATTATCCTGAAGCAGAGGGAATGGTAGAAAGAGGGCATCAAGTTATAAAAGATGCGCTAGTTAAGTTATGTGGAAATAATGGGGCGAAGTGGAAGAACTACTTGCCATTAGTTTTGTTTGCGGACAGGATTTCACTTAAAAGGACAACAGGGTTTTTGCCGTTTGAGCTTATGTTTGGTCAAAGGGCGGTATTACCTATTGATCTGCAGGCTGGATCTTTCCTAGGATGTGATTGGGATCAAGTGCGCTCAACCAAAGATTTAATTCTAGCAAGGGTAGCGCAACTTGAAAGAAAAGACGAGTTTGTGGAGAAAGCGTATGAAAGAATGATGCAGATCCGGGACAAGTCAGTTAAATATTGGGATGAGCGCTTAGCGTATAGGTTAAGAAAGCCATTGAACCCAGGAGATTTGGTTTTGGTTTATGATAGAAGTTTAGAAAGCCAATTGGGGAAGATGTTTTCTGACAGATGGAATGGTCCTTATAGGATAAGAAAGCAGATAACTGAAGGGTCTTACTTACTGGAGGAAATAGATGGTACTGAGTGGAAGCGGCGTGTGGCCGCAGACCAGATCAAAAGATTCTACCCACGGGGTGTTCCAGTGATACAAGATAACCTCCGGAATGAGAAAAATATACCAGAATAATACCTCCGGGAAGAGGATTAAACTAACAAGTTATGTTAAGTTTTGTTATTTTTAAGAGGACTCACAGGAGGCTTTGACACAGTTGTGACAGATAGAGGGCGCTAACTGGAAGTTAGGCGGACTATGGCTGAACAGGCAATTGGCATGAGCGCTTAAATGAGGGAACAGAGGAAAATGAAATCTTATATATTTCCATCGTTAGAGGGGACATGACCAAATAGGTAATTGGATTAAAGGAGATGTGTACCATGTAAACGCAAAAGTCGCTGGGAATTTAGCCAATGGGTTAACTAACCAGGAGTGAAATAGCAATTTATAGATGGGGCGCTCTACAGTTCAATTCTTATTTTACATGGGTTTACAGTTTTTTAAAGAAAGTAGAGGGAGCAAAGTTAGGCGCTCTAAAAGTATGGAAGACAGGTGTAACAAAATAGGGCCATGTCTAAAAAGATTATTTGAAGGCATAGCATGAAAAATATATGAAGACTATGTACAGGAAGGATGGACAGAGAAGACTCATAAGGAGAAGCGCTAGTGGTCTATTCAGTATCAGGATGAAAGCTAATAGGATATCCTTTCCAGTCTTCAGGCATGAGGAAGTGACGGGGATTGGCAGGGAATCCAAGAATAGTCGTTGAGCTGATTTTGTTCATCAGTTGACCTATCATTTCTATATGAGTATAGCGAGCTTCAAGTTCAGCGTCAGAAAAAGCTGGTGAATTATTGTAGGATAGGGACATAGCGTCATATATAAGACGAAGTCTGGAAAACATTCGCATGGAATGGACAAAGGGTAAAGGAATGGAAACCCATCCCAAGGAGATGGATTCATTGAAACCTGACAGGAAGTTAGTAAGAAAGAAGAGAATAAGTATTGTGAAGGATGCTTACTTGCTAATAAGTTTTGTGGGCACGCTGATGGTGAAGTAACAGTAACCGCGTCAGGAGCAGCTGTAGGGGAGCCTGAGCGCATGGAAGCACTGGAACTCGGAGGGGGAGAAAGTGTAGCGCTAGGCTGTATGGATATTTCGCACCTGGGAAAACTAGGAAGTGATGGCGACTCATAAGGAAAATTATTATTATTAGTAGAAATAGTGGGACTAGTGGTGGTAATTATGGGAGCGCTACTAGTAGAGCTAGGTGGAAAGCAAATATAACCAGTAGGCTGAAGAGTATTCTGGTTAAGGGAGGTATTGCAAGTTTTGTGGTATCTAAAGCAATTATCACAGGCAGGTCTAAAAGAGGCATAACCCCGAGGTCTAGAAAATGTACAGTTAAAGTTACGGCGTTTGCAAAATGAGCAAGCTTGATCTCTGGGAACTGTGCGATATTGAGTCATGATTTTAGAATAGAAAAAATTCAGGTTATTAGAAGGGCTATTTATAGTTTAACAATAGCATTATAAAGAAGTCATCAGTTGCGCCATGTCTGACTTGAGCGCTGGATGGTTTCTAAGAAGCTAGCAAGAAGCGTTTCTCATAATGAAGAACCCAAGGAAAGATGAATTGTTACAGTCAAGGGAAAGGCATGTATTGCAAAGGTTTAAAGATTGAAAGAAAGCGCATACATATATGATGCAGGAGAAGTAATTGCTGTAGCAACAATCTCAAGTTGTTATTTTTTATTATTTGTGGTTTCATCTTTCATAGGCACTTAGTAGAAGGGTGCGCTGCTTAGAAAAAGGATGATATTTTGGGGGCAACTCATCTCGCGGTTGTAGAGTTCTCACAGGAAAGTTAAGTGAAAATAGTAATAAAAATAAATAAATATATATTACATTTTTTTTACAAGGCTATATACATTACAAGGAATAAATACAAAAGAAAATATTTTTTTAGTGGTATTCTGCTTCATCAAAGATTGGGACACAGATAGCCCAATCGTTAACAGCTTCTTGCATGTTTTGTTGCAAGGCAGCTATTAGTTGTTTTTGCTTATTATACTCAGCGCAAGTATAAACCGGAACCTCCTCAAGGAATGTTTTGACGGCCCCAATCATCTTATTCATACGACGCATGGTCGCATTGTAAGGAGCGCAGGCAATTTGTTCTGCGAATTCCCAGTTTTGAGCCATGGCGGGCTCATCGTCATCTACTACCAAAAAGTTATCGGTTGGCCATTTGACCGGAGTGACGGTATTGAAGACCGGCTGCATATCAGACCAGTCAGGAGTGGGAAAACGAGGAGTAGGTTTGGGAGTAGGCATCGTATCCCAGGCGGGATCTTCTTCCAAGGTAGGAAGGAATAGTGGAGTGATAGGAGGCGGAGGCGTTTCAGCGTAAGGAGTATCTGGTGCATCCTACATAAAAAAAAAAAAAGGGGAAAGAGAGAATGTTAGTATTAGAAAAGGAAGAAGTAAAAGAAACTTACTGTACTTTCCTCCAAGAAAAGAGATTTAGGGACAGAAGCGACACTACTAGGAGTAGGCTCGCGGTAACCAACCTTGGTTCGTTTGTTACCAGGTGGGGTAACAGGAGCAGGCGCCGGGCGCTTGATGGTCATTTGACTCATCATATTTGTTGTAGAAGCATTTGGGTCCAGGCACGCGACAGTGGGCGGCCCATCGTAACTGCATTTCTTCTTGCGTTGCTTGCAGTAATTGCATGACTAGGAATAAAAGAAAAATGAAAAGGTTAGAAACAAATGGGAAGGAGAATGAAGAGAACTTACAGTGAAGAAAGTATTGCCAAGGTGGGCTTTTGAAAAATGACATGGAGTTATGCCATTTTCGATGCAACAAGTGAATCTCGTCCCACCAATCAGTGTGGTTATGGGCGTTGTTGGGGAAGCAGTAGGGGGCTGAGTGCGCACAAACTGTTGAATAGCTTCCACGACGTTGGTGGTTTTTTCAGCGTTAGGACAGGTTCTTCTGGTATTCATTGTGAAAGATAAAAAAAATAAAGATAATAAAAAAAGAGAAAAGGATAGAAGGTGGAGGAAGAAAACGCTGCAAGAGGCAGAATATTTATGGGCTCCTGGGGACAGTCGCGAGTAGAGGGAGGATGTGGTACGCGCCTCGCAGGAAGCGTGATTTTAGACCAATCAGCGCGCGTAGTCCAGGAAGAACAAAGGGGAGTTAGCGCAGCAGGAAATGTTAAAATATAATATTTATTTGCGTGTTTCAAGGAACAAAGGAAATGGAAGCGCGGAAAAAGATTGAGGGTCTGTGCGCTCGGATTTTGTAGCGAGATGTGCCGCACAATGGGGAACTGTGTGCTATTGATTTAGGACCATAAAGCACTAAAAAATATGGATTTGGGCTTTCCAAAAAGTATGTGTTACGCATTAAGAAGAAAGTCATGGATTAAGGAAGACTCAAGTGCATGGTATGCTGTACCGCGGCCAGTTGGGAAACTTACTGAGACAAGTAATGAAGAAGGCTAACTAGTAAAGCGAGCTGTCAGAACTACAAACCTAGTATTAAAGCAAAGAGAGTGGGGACTCAATCGTAAAACTACCCAAGAGTTAAGGTAACTAGACGCAGCGTTAGGATAAGTCAAACCTGGAACTAGCGCTGAAACAAAACAAGGTATAGTTAAAAGCGCATATGTGGAGAATCAGTGAAACAAGTTAATACTAGTTTTAGTAATTATAGGGTCTGATTTAGGCTCTGTAGTTGTTGCAAGCAGTGTAAGTAGCATACTAATAAATTAGTTATTGTTTTACTAATGTGGCGCTAGAGTCAGCGCTGGAGATCCATTAGGGAACTGTGTCTTGAGCGCTGGAAGAATATAAAAGGAGGACTATTAGGTAGGGACAAAGGGAGAACTGGTCGATCTATCTATTTAGTAAATAAAATAAGAAAAATCGCATTATTTGTCATTTTAAAAAGCAGATCATAAAAAAATCAATATAGAGATATATGTGTAGCTATAGTCATAGTACCCAGTATAAGATATTTGATCATTTGTGATTAATTGTTTGAGAGAATATTAAAAGGTATTTTCTGAGTCTTTAGAGCTTGTGCGTCTGTGTGTGTATTTCATATAGTATAGTGAAAGAGCGCAACATAGAGAGAATATATAGATTCAGTGGGATTAACTATTATTAGAGATATTTTATTACTATAATAAGGCAAATTCAAAGAGAGCGCTTCAAGAGGGAGTAGCTATGGATAATAGCGCTTGTTAAGAGTAGAAATATCCAGATAGTAGTGCTTGTTTCCTTATCTTTAACTCATCTCAACTTATAAGCTTTCTAGTCAAATATTAGTGTTACACATTATTACACTGTCTTTAAAAATAAGAGTGGAAGGCGCTTCTTTTTATAAATTAAAAAGGAGAACCAACCCATCTCGCATTGTGTCTACTGCTTAGTACTTTAGAACAGTCTACAACATGGTCTTTGACGTTTTTTGTTTTCATTTTCCAATTGTCATTACAGGTACCTCGACGTCAAATGTCCCTTGGTTGCTGGCTTCAAGACAACAATGCGCCTTCAACAATTTGGAAAGGGCCTCAAGTATTGGGGGACACCTTTTGGTCTAGAAGCTTTTTGATGGAGATAATGATATTGGACAATGGATTTTGAAAATTTTCAAAGGCAAGTACGTAAATTTATCTTATGTTTTTACTTTACTCAATAGAAGAGGTAGGGATGTAAATATTATTATACTTTATAAATTTAGAATGACAGTAATGTAAATACTAAAAGACAAATAATAGGAATAATTTATTTAAAAGTGTTTTAATAAAAATGGTTAAAGGCATGATCAAAACAACACAAAAAGAGAAGGCCTTTTATAGGCAAAAAGAGAGAGATAACACATGGAGATAACAAATATCCATAAGGGAGTATGAGAGAAAAACCATTCCAAAAATAAGAATGTGCACATAACAAAAGTATACTAAAATGATGCATCAATAAGAAATATCACATCATTTGATATAGTTTAGAGTTCCCTTTAATTATCACAATTAATGTAAAATATTTTGAATTAAAATTTCATATTCATAGAATTTTAAATTTTTAAATAAAGAAATTTGAATTTTTAGACTTTAGTACTTTAATATAATTTTATTCCTTATTCATCCTGTTATTGAGCATGGTGTTAGGGAATAAAAATATAAGGGACATTATTATTAATTTTAAATAATTACTAAATTTACTTATTGTAATTAGTTAGTTTATTGCAAGTAATAAATAAGTAAATATAATATAATTAATAATATAATAAGAAATAAAAGGCGTGACTTCATCTCAGTTAAATAATTAATTATTTTACTGGATAAGTCTAGTAGCCTGGCTGACACAAACCTTACCAAACACAGGCAGAATGTTTGATTTGAAAAATACCACACAAACATGCCATGAAACATGGCTGATTTGGTACTTGGGGTCTGAAACATGGGGTCAAATATGTCCTACTTTTAAACAATTTTCTCAACCAGCCCACCAATACCCACATCCTCCCAATATAATACACATTGCATTTGTTCTTCAAGGAAGTAACTGACGATAAAAGTTTAGATGATAAAGAATCAACCTATCAGCCAGTTCCTCTAGAAGAATTTAAATAAGAGGAAGAAGAGGAGAAAGGAAAGGGGAAAGGAAAAATTTAAAAATAAATGAAAAGAAGGGAGAAAAGGTCTAAAGGATAAAACAACATTGGGATATTGGATTTGATAGAAATAATGACAATGGGTGAACTCAATTACAATAGAAAGTAGTTTATATTCTTTCTGCTTAAGCATCAACAACTAATGATTAAAAATCTTAAAGCAAACTTTATTAATTTATTTAGTATTTAAGGGGACAGAAGTGCCACAACAAATAATAAATTGTAATATAGTATTTAAAATATGATAAGTAATGCAAGTGATGGACTGAAGGGGATTACCCAAAGCCCTTTTATAGGCAAGGGGTCCTCTGAAGTGCCACTAGATTGTATGTACAAAGTGATAATAAAGTGAAACAAGAAAAAAAAGAAAATAAGTGAAACCTGGATATTGAAAGAAAAATATGAAACAAGTAATCAAAACCATGATTAAGAAACTAATTTTCCCATCCTATATTCCCAAACCAGTTAATTAAAATACTGAGTAACTAAGTAAGTTTTTTTCATGAGAAACTGTGAGTAATATACCTAAAACAGACATTAAAATGAGTTTTGAGTGGTTTTAATTGAACCAATACAATGATGTCATTTTGATGCAAAAATTTATGTTATCAATTCAATCCTAGTATAAAACAGAAATAAGTAATTTTTTTCAACTATTTCATTAGAGCAATAACTAATTTAAGTGAAAACAAGCAACTAATTTAATGAATTACTAATTTAAAATAAGTATTTTAATATGTTTTATTAAGTAAGTGTTTTAAATTATTTAATAATTTTTTTGACACAATTATGTGTCAAAAAGCGCCCAATATTTATGGATTATACCATATGAAAAGTTTTATTTAATATATAAATTTAATTAATTAAGTTTTAATTACATTACAATTCAATTTTAAAATTGTAATTATAATATATGTTAATAATTAATTTATGAATATTAGGGGGTATCAAAGTTGACCAATCTGCAATTAAATTAATTGTGGATAAAAATCCTTATACCCCAATTATCTTCCGCAATTATTTTTGCTAATAATTGGGTTATTAGACATTTTACGTGTCAAAGTTGACCTCTTATCCAATATTTCTCTACTCAATTTTTCATAACCACATATTGGACAACTTTCTGTCATAACCACATCTTGGCCTACTTTCATTCATAACCACATCTTTGACTACTCTCTGGATATACCTTCTACTATTCTGCGCACCCCCATTCTCATCTAATCCTGTCTATTCTCTCCGTTCAGAACACCTGACTATCTAATCTACTTGTTTTTGCTCCTTTTAATCTTCATCTATCTTAACATGCATGGTCATCATAGATCTTCTCAAAGGCAGCCTTCCCCCAGTTTTTCTTCAAGTCACATTACTCCCTCTTTCCCCTGCTCAGCTGAGAAATCAAAAACCATTCAATTAAAAAAAATGATCATCTCATTCCTATGAACTGGCTGAATACTAAATCTAACTATGATTCTTGTTTTGGTACCAAAAATGCAACTAAAGTAGGATTGCCCCCAGCATCAAAAGTTAATGGTTATCTTCTAATGGCCAAAGAATTATGGAATAAGACCAAGGGAGGGTGTCAGTATAGTCTAGTATATAAGTATGATATAATAGTGTTATTTTATGGTCCTACTACTTATTGATAAATGATTTAGTGATTAAACCTCAGGGGAAGACTATTAGAATAGTTATACTCAAATAAAACTCACAATACTTGGATTTAAATGCGTGCTAGTGGTTGAAAATAGAAGAATAAAATATAGTTATAGCTTATATAAAGATAATATCAATTTATAAGGGCTTTATAATATATTTCTGAATGCTAATAATTGCGTTGTAATGGTTGTTTGAATTGTAGTAATTGAATGATGATAATAAACCGTCAAAATCCCTCCTTACTTATACCCAAATCCACTGGAGTGCACAGACCTTCAATCCAGATGATGTCACTGCTATCCCCGGCAATTACAGCACTGTGAGGGCTCATCACCTCCCCATGGCGTCCACTTCAAGCAGTTTCAACACCCAGACCTCCAGTAAGAACCCTCCATCACTATTAATAATAACACAGATCCATACCATAAATAGAAAACCCAGATAAAAGCAGATACCATAAAGAAACAGGTAAAATAAATAATCAAAAAGAGATTTAATGAAACTAAAAGCATATAAAGGAAACAAATAAAATGTCCAAGCCCCCAATAACATCCGCAAGCATCCACATTAACCCAGAAACATCCTTCCAACCCATAAATCTGTGAATAACCATCCAAGGAAGTAATTTTAGTTGTCCAAACTGGGTGTATGCGCCTGATATAGGTGTCTATGCTTCTGTAGGCGTTGTGAGTCCACTGATTTCGTCCATATGACCTAAAATAAGCAGAAAAACAAAGGTTATAGGCTATTAAGGGGCTAAAACCCACTTATATACCTAAATATACATAATATACTGCATATTTCACTGAATATGAGATTTATGTATACATATAAGCTTATGTATGTCAATAATTACTTCATATCACTTAAGATAAGTATATTATGACTCCATTAACACCTTAATAAGTATTATTAGGCCATGGATAAGCTATTTAAACTATTATAAATTATATAATAGAATAATAATTATATATATATATAATAAAATAATATATATTATTATTTTAACCTTATTTTTAAGATATAAGCTTAATCTAGTTACGGTTATCTTATTTTAAGCATAAGAAATACTCAGTACTAAGGATATTTAGGCTGACACTCCCTCACCCCAAAAAAAAACAATAAAAAAAATGTTAAGACATTTTAATTAAACTTAAGGAGTGAAATAAAAAAATAAAAAAAATAATTTTTATAATACATATACTGAATGAACAGTATTATTTAGATTTAAATTTTTTCAAGAGATTTTTAAGATCAGAGATTTCATTTTCTGGAATCCACTGGTCATATTCACTTGATTTATTTTTAAATCTTAATAGATACTCAACTCCCTTTTCTTTAGTAAGGTGTCTCTTTTTAAGTATCTTTTCAATTTCTGCCTTTTCCACTATTTCTTCAGGTTGCTGTTTATGCCTTCCTGATCTTCTTGGAAATAGAGCAGTATCATTAGAATGGTATGGTTTTATAAGAGAAATAGGAAATACTGGATGTTTTCTATCATATGGTGCATATAGAATAACCTCAACAGCATTATTACCAACCATCTTTTTAACTACAAATGGTCCAATGAATGGATCCTTCAATTTAACATTACCATTTAAATTGAAATGTAGCGTTGAAATAAGGACTTCATCACCCTCTTTGAACATTTGTTCTTTATGGGCTTTATCCCATCTTTTCTTTTCATACTCAAAAGCCTTATTTATACATTCTTGAGCATGTTTTCTGCATAATTTCTGCATCTGAAGAAAAGATTTAGTACCTGGATGAATATCCAATCTAGGTAACTTATTAAGAGTTTTAGCAGGGGTATTAGGTACATAACCCAACCATAACTCAAATGGCTTTTTGCCAGTGACAGAATGTATTGTACTATTATATGCAAATTCTAAACCTGGGATAAGGGTTACCCAATCATGTGTGAATTTTTCATTGTCTTTAAAATTAAGACCAAAAGCACAGTATCTTCTTATCATATCTTCTAAGGTTTGTATCATTCTCTCTGCTAGCCCATCAGTTTGTGGATGGTGTGCTGTAGAAAGTTTTAATTGACACCCTGAAACATCCATAAGTGACGTCCAGAACTCAGAAGTAAATTTAGGATCTCTGTCAGAAACTATTGCTTTGGGGAAACCTGCTGTATTTAACATTTGTGTCCACCATAAAAAAGCTAAGTCCTTTGCAGAAACCTCTTTGTGGGTAGGAATAAATTTACACATCTTTGTAAATCTATCTACAATTACCCAGCAGGAGTTATAACTCTTATGCCCTGCTATTGGCAAACCTGTTACAAAGTCCATGTTAATGATTTCCCATGGAGCTTTTGGTTGCTCAATTTGTTGTAATAAACCAGCTCTTTTTCCTGTTAATCTTTTAGATTTTTGACAAGAATCACATGTTTCAACATATTTCTGAACATCCTCAGACATGTTAATCCACCAAGCTGTGTTTTTTACTCTGGTTAATGTTTTATGGTAGTCAAAATGACCTGCTAATATATCATCATGACATATACTTAACATTAACTCCTTCATTGAAGGGGGAATTACAATTACATTACTTAATTTTTTCCTGTAATATATAAAACCATCCTCAATGGAAAATTTTCCTTTTTCTAATGCCTCTTTATACTTAATTGGTAATGTTTTTATTAAAACATTCATTGGAGCATTAGATGGATCATTTAATATTTTAGTTAATTTACTTAAGTCAGGATCTGAATTATAGTTATCAAGAATTGATTGCATAAATTCATCCTCAAGATCTACAATATAAATGCCATAAAAGTTAATAATCTCTGACTCAGGAACATAAGCAGGATTATCATCATTATTAGGCAGAGGTACTCTAGATAACAGATCTACATTAGAGTTCAAGGTTCCTTCTCTATGTGTAATAGTCATCCGGCCTCTGTATTCTTGTACAGCTAATTGCCATCTAAAATGTGTCTATTAGGAGTTTTCATGTTTAAGAGTGACTTAACTGCACTACAGTCAGTTATTAACTCAAATTTTTGGTCTTCAAGGTAATAATGTAGCTTTTCAAGAGCCCATACTACTGCCAAACATTCAAGTTGAGTAGCACCATATTTCAATTCACCACTTCTCAGAGTACGTGAAATATAGCAGATTACTACTTCTGACATTTTACCTTCAATAAGTTGTTTTTGATGTAAAGCAGCACCCAGTCCAATAAAACTTGCATCTGTATATAATACAAAAGGTAATTGAAAATCTGGTAAACCCAAGATAGGAGCTGTCATTAAACATTATTTTAACTTATCAAAAGCTTGTTGTCTTTCATTATTCCAAATGAAAGCTTCTGATTTCTTTATCAGTGTGGTCAGTGGTGCAGCAATTGATTGGTAGCTTTTTATATATTGTCTATAATAACCACACATTCCAAGAAGAGATTGTACATCCTTCACATTTTGAGGAATAACAATATTTTTTATTGCAGCCACTTTATTTTGGTCTACACATATTTGTAAGCCAGATACAATATGACCAAGCACTTTTAAAGATTCAAACCCAAATTTACATCTTTTCAATGCAAGGGTCATTTTTATTTCATCCATTTTCTGAAATAATTTCCTTAAATGGATTAAGTGTTCATCAAAAGTTTTAGAGAACACTATGATGTCATCAATGTATACCATTAACCATACCTCAATCATTTCATTATGGAATGTTATATCCATTAACTTCTGAAATACTGATGGAGCATTTTTTGGTCCAAATGGTATTCTGAAATACTTATAAATTCCCATGTGTGTTGTTATCAACAAAAAGTTCTGTGAATTCTTTTCAACAGGAATTTGATGGTACCCTTTATTTCCATCTAGGCAACTTATATATTTAGCACCTTTAAGGGTAGCATGTATAGAGTCAATCCTTGGCAAGGGATAAATATCATCTACTGTAAATGTATTTAATGATCTATAATCACCGCACAGTCTTGCTTTATCTTGTTCATAAGAAATTAGCACTGGTGATATTACACAATATTTTGGTGTAGTTTCAACCTTCTCAAGAATGTTCATTTTTAATAACATCTTAATATTATCCTCTATGTATTTCCTCTTCTTTGGTGAAGCAGGGTATGGTTTCTTTTTAAGACTAGCAGGAATATTATCCATATCACAGGTTAAACTAATCTTCATTTCATGATCTTTTACAAGGCCAAGTTCATTTGTACCATGTGCAAAAGCCATTGGAAAAGCTTTAATTAATTCCAAAATATTATCTTTCTCAGTTTCACTTATCTGAGTGCCAAATGATGCTTTTGAAATTTATGTTTCCAGAAGTTCCATCTCATTGGATTCTCTTCCTTTAGACGGTAAATTTGTTACTGACTCAATGTGTAAGACAGTGTTAAAAGAATTTATTTTAAATTTCCATTTACCATTCATGCCAATTGTAAAATTGTTATTAGCAGGGTCTAATTTTACACCAAATTTAGTCAGAATATCATTTCCAATGATAAAACAGTTACTACAATTAGTATTATCCATCACTACAAAGTCACAAGTTACCCTTACATAACCATGTTGGTGTTTAAAGAAAACAGCAGCTTTGTATTTACCAATGGGGTGTAGTACTGATCCAAAACCTCTCCAATTTTTATTCTGAAGTGGTTCAAGCTTAAACTTATATTCACTATCAATTTTCTGTAATGTATTAGTGGAAACAACTGAACCAGCAGCTCCTGTGTCCAATACTATATTAACATTTTCACCAGAAATGATAGCTGGAACCGTGATAGGTGTCATTCTAAAGTTATCAGCTTGTATATCCTTAATGATTTCAGCATCCTAAAAATTTATTAAAGATTCATTTGAGTCCATATTTAATATTGGATTTTCAAAGATGGACAAATCATCTTCCAACATACAGACTTCATTTTCATCACTATATGAGATATTGCTGTCATAATCACTTGATTCTTTACTTTTTTCAGTTTCAGTTTCAGATTCACATTGATTTTCAACAATATTTATGTTTTTCTCACATTTGTGACCTTTGACCCAAGGTTTGTTACACTTATAACAAGTATTTGTTTCATACTTTTTAGGTACTACAGGTGCAGTAGGTTTTTTCTGCTTCTCCTGAAGTGTTTTTGAATTCTGAGTTTTTACAGGTTCAACATTTTGCTTATAAGTGGAATACCTTGATTCATACTTATGTTTTAATAATATTTCATTGCAAATATTAATAAAGTCAGAATATTCAGTAACATTTAATGTTCTAGCTACAACAATGTCTCTGACAGATATAGGTAATTTGTATATTATCTTATCTTTCCATAAGTTAAAATCCATATGAGGCTCAATGGCTTTTAATATTTTGTTTAAATTCATTAAAAATACCATAGGTTTGTCACCATTCAACGGATTATACCTAGTCTTCTCATAAAGTCTCTGCTGAGTAAGCCTGAATTTAGAACCTCCAAATTGTTTTTCAATAAGTTGTTTCCATTCAGCCCAAGAGTAGTCTCTACCCTCACTTAAGACAGCTTCAAACCATAATAAAGCAACATCCTTAAATAAAGAAATTAATTTTGATGTTATCTCTTCATCTGGTAACTTATATGAGAATTTCAAGTTTTCAATTCTTTGAATAAAATGTTGCCAATCAGAGCTGGCTTCCCCATCACAAGTTGGGTACTGATCTATCTTAGGCCAGTTTTTCTGATTGGATTTTATCTCACTAATCTTAGGTAAATTCAACAACTCATTCACTTTTGATAAATGGTCTTGTATTTCTTCCTGCACGGATTTGTGACTTACATTTTCAGATTTGACACTACCACCAGATGGTTTTAATTGTGGTGGTATAGGGAAGGAAAGAGATTCACTTTTGCCAATGAAAGGATTATTATTATATTGATTATACTTATGATTATACTGGTTCATCAGTAGATTGGCAGTTTCAATCTCAACTTTAGTTAATATTTGTAGCAACTCAGAGACACTTTGATTTGTCTGGGCAAAAGATAACTTTGTTCTTGATTCAGTTTTTAATAAATGTGTTTCATATAATTTTTCTAACTCACAAAATTTGTTTGAAAGGTCATTATATTTATTACTCAATGAATCATATTTAAGAGTTAGAGACAAATGTTCTTTCTCTAATTCTTTGTTACATGTTGCTAATTGAGAAATGTTTAATGTAAAGGATGAAATTGTATCACTAGTGAGCTTAACTGTTTGTTCCTCACAATCAGTCATTCTATTCCACAATGCTGAAACAATTCTATGGACAGTTGGATTATTGTTAAAATATTCCATGTCCTCCTTTTAAATTCTCTCACTCTCCTGTGAACTTCTCATCTCACTAGTAGGTGGTTGCAACTGAGGATTAACTGTATTATCATTGTATATAGTACTGTTATTGTGGACAATAGACAAGTCAGGTGTATCTACTCTAAAACCTAAATTTCTTAAATCCTCCTCTATTTTTTGTACAGATTTAACATCAATAGAATTACCTATATTGTAATTATCAGTATTATGTCCAATCTGAGAGGGTAATTTACTTACCAAGGGATGGTTGCCAGTCCTGATTTTTGGCGCTTTTTTCCCTTGTAAGGGTGAGCTGAGGAAGTCAGATGAGGGGGTGGATCCCTGTTGCAACTGTGGCTTGTCCACTGTTGGTGAAACCAGTCCCATTTCCATTTGTCTACCAGGATTTTCTCCTGGGAGTGAGTGGACCCTCCTTGGGTAGGGGGTTGCTGATTTGATTGACTGGGCTGGCCTCCCTTTAATTCTGCCATTGCCTGATTCATCTGCTGAAACCCTACCTTGCAATTGTTTTGCAACTGCTCTACTTCTTTGAACATGAGAGATTTTGATTCGTCCAACTTTAGAACCTGTTTGGCCAGGTGGGACAGTTGATCCTGAAGAGGAGGAGACGTCTTTTTTATAGTTATCTTTTTTTAAGAGGGCATCCTTTTCCTCTATACTCATGCTTTCTGGCTGGGGGTACTGTTGTCCCTCCATGGTGATGTCCTGGAAAGTTTTTATTAGCTTTAGACCTGGTATTATAAGCAGGCTTTTCACTTACACTATCCTGGGGAGCACTCATATTGTTCAGAATGACAATATTTTTCATCTACAAAAGGAAAAAACTCTATGGAATTAGTAGACAAATAATATTAGCAATTATATTACTAATAAAAAAGCAATGGAGCTTACCCTGAATTTATATCTTTATTTATTTAAATAAAATGTAAGAAAAATTCAAAAAAATCTGTTAAAAATATAATAATAAGTTTAACTAGACCTCTATAAGGGTGAACAATTAGCTTACAAAGCTTTAGCCAAATACCAATTTAATTGGGTGTTATATTGGTGTCCAAATACCAAGTGAAATTGGGTTTATATTGGGTACAGTTACTACTGTAAATATCTAATTTTTATGATAAAAAATTAGTAAAATTATTTTAAGGGTTCTTTTCCGCAATCAATGAGTTATGATCACCCACTAATATGCAGCAGACCCAAATATTTGGTTAATTTTGAGCTGTACTAAGGTAAAAATCACGTCCCAAGGCTTATACTAAATAATAAGTAAAATATAAGGAAAGACCCCCAATTGTCAGTATATTCTAGTATATAAGTATGATATAATAGTGTTATTTTATGGTCCTACTACTTATTGATAAATGATTTAGTGATTAAACCTCAGGGGAAGACTATTAGAATAGTTATACTCAAATAAAACTCACAATACTTGGATTTAAATGCGTGCTAGTGGTTGAAAATAGAAGAATAAAATATAGTTATAGCTTATATAAAGATAATATCAATTTATAAGGGCTTTATAATATATTTCTGAATGCTAATAATTGCATTGTAATGGTTGTTTGAATTGTAGTAATTGAATGATGATAATAAACCGTCAAAATCCCTCCTTACTTATACCCAAATCCACTGGAGTGCACAGACCTTCAATCCAGATGATGTCACTGCTATCCCCGGCAATTACAGCACTGTGAGGGCTCATCACCTCCCCATGGCGTCCACTTCAAGAAGTTTCAACACCCAGACCTCCAGTAAGAACCCTCCATCACTATTAATAATAACACAGATCCATACCATAAATAGAAAACCCAGATAAAAGCGGATACCATAAAGAAACAGGTAAAATAAATAATCAAAAAGAGATTTAATGAAACTAAAAGCATATAAAGGAAACAAATAAAATGTCCAAGCCCCCAATAACATCCCCAAGCATCCACATTAACCCAGAAACATCCTTCCAACCCATAAATCCATGAATAACCATCCAAGGAAGTAATTTTAGTTGTCCAAACTGGGTGTATGCGCCTGATATAGGTGTCTATGCTTCTGTAGGCGTTGTGAGTCCACTGATTTCGTCCATATGACCTAAAATAAGCAGAAAAACAAAGGTTATAGGCTATTAAGGGGCTAAAACCCACTTATATACCTAAATATACATAATATACTGCATATTTCACTGAATATGAGATTTATGTATACATATAAGCTTATGTATGTCAATAATTACTTCATATCACTTAAGATAAGTATATTATGACTCCATTAACACCTTAATAAGTATTATTAGGCCATGGATAAGCTATTTAAACTATTATAAATTATATAATAGAATAATAATTATATATATATATAATAAAATAATATATATTATTATTTTAACCTTATTTTTAAGATATAAGCTTAATCTAGTTAAGGTTATCTTATTTTAAGCATAAGAAATACTCAGTCCTAAGAATAATTAGGCTGACAGAAGGATAGATCTTTTACTTAAACAGATGTCTGAATGCTTCAAGAATTATTGAGCCAAATACAAGAAGGCAAAGACTCTTTCATCTTTTACTGGTTTTGGCATTACTGACAACAATATCAGTAAGGGCATCGAATCCATAGACAATTAACTTGATTCTTTATGTCCTTACTTTAAAGAGATGGATGCTATTTTTGTAGAGCAAGCTGATGTTAATCCTGCAAACATGTTGGATGGTGATGATGCTATCTTCAAAGATGATGTTGAAAAAAATCTTTTTCCTTCTTCTTCTACTCAAGCCTCCCATCATTTAACTTCCACAAATCAAGATATTATTTCAATAGATCCTTATGGCAATTATAACCAACCTGATCTAAACCAAGTATGTTTTTTTCTTTTATCTTACCAATTCTTTTTTATTTACATTTTCTTATTTCTAGAAATTCTGAAGAACAAATGTAGGAGCCACAATCAACTAACTCAGAAGCCAGCAACAATGATGAGGAGGAAACTTTGGCCTTGAACAAAAATCAAAGGGCTTCAAGTAGTCTAAATTTCCACTCTCAAAGAAGGAGAAAAAGTGATACTTCATCTCAAACCCCTTTTTCTTCTATAAAAGAATTTTTCGAGAAATATGATGCTGTTAAGTGATATCATACCTCTTAATACTTTACTCTGCTTATCTTCTACTTTTTGTTAATATTTATTATCACTCTAGAACAATTGGAAGTTGCTAAAGAGACTCTAAATTTTGAAAAGAAAAAATATGATCTCTCTTTAAGAAGGGATGAAAGAATACATGAATTGGAAGAGAGGAAGTACCAGCTCTTTTTACGGAAGGACAATAGGGCACAAGACTTGGAGAAGAGGAAGTATGAGGTCTCTTTATGGAAGGATTGTAGGGCCCAACACTTGGAGGAGAAGAAGTTTGAGTTATCTCTAAGTATTGAAAAATCAAGGAAAGAGGAGAAAACACTCAAGCATCAAAACCTCATGGAAAAGATGAAATCTAAGCATGATTGTGAAGAAAATTCCAAAAAGAAAGACTTTTTTATAGAATGTGTTAAAGCTAATAAATCTGTTGAGGAAATTGAAAATTTAAAGAAATCTTTTGATGACTAGCTTGTTTTATTTCTCTCACACTTCAACTGTTCATAATTAATTGTACATAAAATTTTATCTTAATTTCCTGTAACTTTTTACTCTGTCCATCATTAGTTGAATTATCATATTTTAATGTTATGAATTCTTTTTTAAATAAAAATTTCAAGAATTTTTAATGTTAAAAATTTATTTTTAGTTAAAATTTTCAAGTCACATTTGAAAATTTTCAAATCCCACCCCTGCATTTGATTGAACTAAGGTTTGGGTTCCACCAAAATTCTTTCAAGTAAAGAATTTTGAAAGTCTTATATGAAATTTTGGCAATAATCCCCCCAGCATTCTATTGAAGTAAGGGATGGATATCACCAAAATTTCAAGTCAATTTTTTTTTGCAAGTCTCATATGAATTTTTTTTGAAAGTCTGATATGAAAATTTGGCAATACCCCCCCTGAAATTTGTTGAATCAAAGAATTGAAACACTACACAATATAGGGGGTGGACTTGCTAGAAAGTCCCCAACCTGAACTCAGATGGAACTCAGACTGAACTCATATTAAACCCATACTGAGCTCTATTTGAAAACCCAGCTAAAACTGTTCTTCTGAGTGGTGTTCATCCCTGATTTTATGGTTCCTTTGTCAATAGCTCAATGTGTGTTCAATCTGTGGTGAGTTTGGGTAAAAGTTTGCAGACTCACTAGCAAGTCCGCCCCCCATATTGTGTGGTGAAATGGAAAAAAAATTAAAAATGAAACTTTCTACAACTAATTATTTTTACCAGTCCCAATAAAGTTTTCTTATTTTATATAATAGCCAGTAGAATGACCTAAGGCCAGATACACCATTATATAAAACCATTAATCTATCTTGATGTAACTTTAAAAAATAGTTGTCAGAGACAAATTTAAAATTAAATTAAAAAAAATTAAAACTAAAAATTTCTGCAACCAATTATTTTCACCAGTCCCAATCAAGTTTTCCTATTTTATATAATAGCCAGTAAAACAACATAAGGCCAGATGCACCATTATATAAAACCAGTAATCTATCTTGATATAACTTTAAAAAATAGTTGGAAGAGAAAAATCCAAAATTAAATGAAAAAATTAAAAATGAAAATTTCTACAACCAATTATTTTAACCAGTCCCAATCAAATTTTTCCTATTTTATATAATAGCCAGTAGAACGACCTTAGTCCAGATGCACCATTATATAAAAACAGTAATGTATCTTGATGTAAATTTAAAAAATGATTGGAAGAGACAAATCTAAAATTAAATGAAAAAAATTAAAAATGAAAATTTTTACAACCAATTATTTTCACCAGTCCCAATCAAGTTTTCATATTTTATATAATAGCCAGTAGAAAGACCTAAGGTAAGATGCACCATTATATAAAAACAGTAATGTATCTTGATGTAAATTTAAAAAATGATTGGAAGAGACAAATCCAAAATTAAATGAAAAAAAATTAAAAATGAAAATTTCTACAACCAATTATTTTCACCAGTCCCAATCAAGTTTTCCTATTTTATATAATAGCCAGTAGAACAAATTAAGGCCAGATACACCATTATATAAAAACAGTAATATATATTGACGTTGTAGACAATCCTATAGTACTAGCTATAGGCCTTGACCAAGGGAGTTGGAGAAAAACCAGAAAGAAAAACCCCTGTCCCTTTATAAAAACAAGTGAGATTTACCTGCTACAGTAAATTGGTTCCTGTTTACCAAAAGCCTCTTTTCCAAACACTAGACTGCTTGATCAGCCAAGAAAGTAGTCCCCAGAGAGACTACCAGACCTAGATACTGAAATGTAGCCCAATGTCCACACCAGAGAAAGCAATGATACTTGATGTAGGTTGCAAATCCACACCAGAGACAGCAATGATACTTGCTATAGCTTGCAAGACTATAACAGAGAAAACAGTTGCTAGTGAAGTTGAAATGAAGAACTTACTTGCAACAAGACACAGCTAAGTTGTGGCCAACAAAAGAGAAAAACTGAGTGAGGAACAAGGATATCACTTCCGGATGGTTGTATGATAAAATAGATATTCCCCAAACTGTCCTATATTGTAAATACACACAGACTAACCCTCTAAAATCCATGCACAGCAACACATTTGGCACCTGTACCAGCCAAATTGCATAAAAAAAACCCTTCAGAAGCGCTCCCCAACCTCCTAAAACAGAGGCAGCCCCGCCTCCCTGAAGCCAGAAACCCACTAAAAACATCAAATCTACTTAGAAAAATGCACTACCACTACTAGAACCCTTAAAACATGAAATTAAGCTACGACAACATTGTGACATAAAATGTAGAGACAAATTAGCCCTATCTAGTGGTACTAAGCACTTAACCCTAAGACTTAAGGTTAGCCCGTAAAACACAAAAAGCAAAATTAAACAGCTATCTTTTATAATGAAATATGAGGAAATGACCCCTTAAAACTTAGAATATGAAAAATGTCCTCAAGACATGAAATATAGAGAAAAACCGGGGATATCCAATGGTAGTACCCACATACCCGCAGTCCAAATATTCATGGAATAAATCCAGAAAAACACCCTATTCTTCAAACAATGTCAATTAAGACATGCACAAACAGCACCAAACCGCACAACAAAGGCCCCTGCCATTGTTGGAAGACCACAACGTAACTTTAAAAAATAATTGGAAAAGACAAATCCAAAATTAAATGAAAAAAATTAAATAAGAAAAATAAAATTGAAAAAAAGGAAAATAAAAAGGAAAATTTAAAAAAATTGAAAAAGATAAAAAATAAATTAAAAAAAATTCTATAATAAATCAGAAAAAAAAAGAAAAAGAATGGAAGAAAATATTTAATGATAGAATTTTTTTTTTAATATTTTAGTTACCATACTTGAAAGATCTACTAAAAATAATTTTTATATATAATTTTTTTTTGATTATTAATACAATTAATAAGACCTTCATTTATTTGGAATTAACAGCCAAAATGGGCAAATTCTTGACAAGAAACTAAAGTTGGAGCTGCTTCAGTTGTTTGATGCCAATGTTGAGAAGATTTCCATATAGCCTCAAATATTCCATTGGCACTAACAAAATCAATAATACATTTTTGGTCAGGAGAATAGAGGCTGTGTCCCTCATCAGAAGAGGGTGAAGGAATAGGAACACCAGTCTCTGGATTAATATTTGAGAAAATTCCAAATGTTAAAAAATTTTTATCATGTTTATCTAGACAAACATTATTGTAGAATCCTTTATAAGTGATGATAACATTAGAAAAAAAACATAAGCATTTAGTGCTTCTTCCCATTCAGGATCAGACCAATTTGGTAAACCAGATTCAAAATCAAGTTGATGGTTTTTTGAAAAGCTTGAATACATAATTTTTTAAATTGATTTTCCAAGAGAATATTAAATTATCCCAAAGAATTCCATTGATTCAGATATTCTTCAATTTGCTCCAGTTTCAAATTTTTCAATAAAGAATAAATTCCTGAAATATGTGACAAAATTAAAAATTACTTATAATAAAAAAAATATTTACACACCAAAAGAAACTCCTTGATCATATCCTTGTCACCAACCAAAACCTTTCATGACACCAGAAATAAGATTTTTGTTTGATAATGGTTGTCGAACCAAAGCCATTTGATAGAGAGTAGAAATTAAACCAGAAATCTGGAAAAAAACTTCATCCTTTTTCCCATTAAATGAATGAACTTCTAAGATAAATTGAGGTTTGTATCCATTATTGATAACTGCAACAATGAGATCTATATCTCCTTCTTTAAGGTTTTTGATGTTTTTGTAAAAAAATTTTTTCTTAAGATTTGATATTGAAGTCTTATAAAATTTGAGATCATCCAAATGTCCAACAAATGTTTTGCAAAATATCTTCATCCTAATTGATTTTCTATTTTGATAAAATTTTGTCTATGAATTGCTTGATTCTTTACCTGGTTCCATGATTTTCTGCTTTTTATTTTCTGGTAAGGAAAGCTCAGATTGATTGGGAGAAGGAATAGAATTGAAGGACATTGAAGAGATAGAAGAAAGTAAAGATAAAGAAGAAGAATTTGAATATATTGAAGGAATAGAATTGAAGAACGTTGAAGAGATAGAAGAAAGTGAAGATAAAGAAGAAGAAGTTGAATATATTTGACGGTTATTCTTGGAGCTTTCAAAATTTGAAGACAAGGAAGAAAGAGAGGATAAAGATGATTCAGAAGAAATTATTGATAATGAAGATGAGCAAGTTAAATTTTCCATAATATTGTCCTAAAAAATAAATTTATAAAACAAAAAAAATAAAAAAAAAATATATTAAAAAAAACCTAACAATAAAAAATTATCAGTAAAATAATTGAAAAGAAAAAAAAATTTTGGTAAAAAAAAAACAAAAAAAAAAGATTGCGAAAAAATCAGTAAAAAATTTTGAAAAAAAAATCAAAATCAAAACCTGAATTATGACTAAAATAAATTTCTAATAAAAAAAAAAATTGTTAAATAAATTGCAAAAAAATAAAAATCAAAATAAATCCTGAATGGTTTTTGAAATACCAGAAAAATTTCTTGAAACAACAAACAAATTCACCAAAAAAAAAATTAAAATAAATTCAGTAAATTTAATTACAAAAAAAAATAAATAAAAAAAATAAATAAATAAAAATTACTTACCTACTATTAGATATAAAGCTTGATGTCCTTCAATCCAATATATTAAAATAAAATTTAAAAAAAAAAATTGAATTCAGTAAATTCTAGAATAATCAATTATTTGCAAAAACAAAAACAAATAAAAAAAATTACCTGATTTATTTTGGAAACAGGGGAAAATGTTCAGAAACTAAGGGAAAAAAAAATTCTTTAAAAAAAATTAAAAAGCAGAGATTAGCCTTTTTTTTCTTGCTTCAAAATGACCCCCAAAAAGTTTCCCCCTTTAACACTTCCTTGCCTGCCTCAACCCCCCCTTTAGTCCCCCTTCACCCCCTATTCGCCTACATCAAACCTCCCATTTACCCCCTCAATGGCCCCCTCAAACCCCTGCACGAACCCCCTACAACTATCTTATTGAATTGGTAACAATTTGATTAGTCAGTAAAAAATGGCTAACAATTGTTCAATAACTTATTGAATTGTTAGCAATTAAATAATTTAATTAAAAATCATCAGCAATTATTCATTAACTTATTGAATCGATAGTAATTTGATAAGTAGGTACTGGGGGGTGTGTGGAGGGGTTCGAGGGGGGGGTTTGAGGTGGGATTGAGGGGGTAAAGAAGGGGTAAGGGGGGTTGAAGTGGGAAAGGAACAATTAAAGGGAGGATTGAGGGGGTAAAGGGGGGGAGTTGAGGTGGCCAAGAAGGGGAGAAAGGAGGGTATGGAGGCAGACAAGGAGGGGGGAAAGGGGGATGATGGAGGGTGAAGAAAAAGAAAAAAAAGATAAAAAAGATAAAACAAAAAAACAAAATTGGTCTAACCTTGAAAACCAAAAAAAGGACTTACAGGACAAAAAGAAAAAAAGAAAAAAAAAAGGACAAAAAAGAAAAAGAGAAAAAATAAATTATTAGAAAGTAAAAAAATTAAAAATAAGAAAAAAAATGACTTAACTGGAGAGATGAGATGAGAAAATAGAAGATTTAAAAATATTTGAGGGATGTTTGAGGAGTGGAGGAAATGGATATGAGGAATGAATGAAAAAATGAAACTGTGAAAAATTATGTGATTGCAGAAAATATGCGATTTAATGTTGAGCTGATGAAATGAAACAAATGAGACATCCAAAAAAGAGAATTGACAGCAAATTAAAAATTGTAATTATGCAAAAAAAAAACCAACACAAGTGAATAAAACATGGAACATGAAAATAACATAAGTGAAAAAACAAGGAACTTGAAAATTGGGAGAGTAAAAAAAAATTATTTACAAGGGTGGTGAAGAGAAATTTTGGAGAGTAATAGGAATAATGACACAGTGTATGCCAGTTGAATGAATTTTTTGTGATTCAAGGGAGGTGAGAGCCGGTGCTGGTTCAGGATCCTCTTCTTCATAAATATCATTCCACTCATTCTTTAAGTCAGCTAGGATATTGTGGAGTATAATGCAAGTGATTATCCAATAATTTGAAATTTTTATTTCCATTTTTTTAAAAATTGGATTCTGAGCTCCCGGAGACTAGAAAATCTTCCCTTTAAAATCCCAAAAGCATCTTCAATCCATACTCTTGCTTGGGCAAGGTGATAATTAAAGGTGGTTTTGGGGTCATTTTCTATAGTTGCACCACGGAAAGAAGGTATAATGTACTTTCCACTTGCATATGCTGAGTCTGCAAGGAGGTACTGAGATTTGTCAAAGTATGAGTCAGGAGTTTGAGAAATGCTCATTCTTTGGAAGATGGAAGAGTCATGACATGAGCTGGGGCAGCCACTATGAAAAGCAATAAATTTTTTATTGAAATCACATTCAAGTTGAACAGCAATGGAGTATTTAGAAAGAAGATAAAAAGTCAGTTTATGAAAGATGTGAAATTAAAGAACATTTTGAAGAAACCTTTTTTGAAATCAAAAAAATGGTTGCCATAATAAGCAGGCTTTTGACTCAAAGGTATAGTTGTACCATCAACAAATCCTTCACATCCAGGGAAACCTTCAGCTTGCATTACTTGAGAGGATTCAAGTTGCTGTTGTGGATTTGGCCAAGCAAGTGTTTGAGATTTGAAGGAAAGAATGGCAATCATACAGCGCTTGGTGTATAATATCACCGTCCCATATCCTATGGCAAATAGAATTTCCAAACGTCTTACAGAAGCACAATTTCCATTTGAGCCAAAGCAACATAGTGCAACAGCAAGTTGAATAGTAGGATTACACTGTTTATTTTGAGAATTTTTATGAAATTTAGGATGTTTGGAGATGAGTTGATAAAGTTTAAAGAAAGAATCGGGAGAAGTTCAAAATAGTTGAGGAATGTTGAGAATGGAGCAGAGATCATATCTGGGATCATGATGAAGATTTGGCCCCCTTGGGTTTATGTAATGCTGTGGTCTTCCAACATTGGCCGAGCCCTTTGTTGGTTTATTTGGTGTTGTTTTGGTATGCCTTAAATGGCATTGTTTAATAATTAGGTGTTTTTCTGGAATTACGCAGCAAATATTGGTACTACGGGGATTTGGATACTACCATTGGATAGCCCCAATTTTTCTCTATATTTTATGTCTTGTTGAAACTTTTTGTAGTCTAAGTATTTGGGGGATAATTTCTGATTTTTCATATAAAAAAGAGTGCTGTTGAATTTTGTTTTTTGTGTTTTATGGGCTAACCTTAAGTATTAGGGTTAAACACTTAGTACTGTTGGAATGAGCTAAATTTTCTCTACATTTCATGTCGCAATTTTGTTATAGCATAATTATGTGTTTTAAAGGTTTTAGTAGCTGTAGTTTATTTTTCTAAGTATTTTGGGTATTTTTGGTGGTTTTTGGTGGTTTTCTGGCTTCAGGGTGGTCAGGCTGCTTCAGGCAGGCCTCCCAACATAGGGGTGACTGCCCGCCTCAGTGCTAGAGGGCTGGGAAGCATTTCTAGGGAGGTTTTATGCAATTTGGTGGCCAAGAACGCCAAATTTGTTAGTGTGCATAGGCTCTTAGCTAGTAGTCTGTGTGTATATAGTAAATAAGACAGTTTGGGGCAAATTTAATTATCATACAGCCATCCAGAGGTGATATCCTTGTTCCTCACTCAGTTTTCACGGTTTTCTGGCCACAATTGGCTGTGTTTGTTGCAAAGTGAGTTCTTCTTTTAACTTAACTTGGCAACTGTTTTCTCTGGTGTAGTCTTGCAAGCTATATCAAGTATTATTGCTGTCTCTGGTGTGGATTTTCAACCTACATCAAGTATCATTGCTTTCTCTGGTGTGGACATTAGTCTAAATTTCAGTTATGTGGTTTGGTAGTCTGTCTGGAGACTACTTTCTTGACTGATCAAGCAGTCAAGTGTGTTGGAAAGGGGGCTTTTGGTAAAAAGGAACCAATTTACTGTAGCAGGTAAATCTCACTTTATTTTTCTAAAGGGACAGGGGATTTTCTCTCTGGGTTTTCTCCAACTCCCTTGGTCAAGGCCTATAGCTAGTACTATAGGTTTGTCTACAATGCTTTTAAAAGAAAAGACATATAGGCTAAAGCATCTTCCAAATCAGAGTCTTTTTTATAGTAAAGAGCTAAAAGTAAAGCAATAGAATTCATACTTGAGTGAAGCAGCTGCCTAGTAGAGAGGTGTTTCATAGTTGTCAGTGGAAGGCTTATGTGATGAGGGAAGTGTGAATTCACTTCCAAATGTGCAGTTGGGGTGTGTAGATATAAAAAAACTTAAAGTGTTCACCACCAAAATTAAGTAGCATAGAGTGAGGAAAGACTTAAGGATGGCATCAGCAATTATAAGTAATGTAAATTTTTTAAAAATCCATCATGGATGTGATGAGTTTGGCATCAGGGATTAGGAATGGAAATTAAGGTATAAGAGGCAGGATAATGCATTATTGTAGCCCTGCAGCTAGTGGATAAGAATCTTCTGCAATTAATAATGTCTGATCCTGGGAAAAAGCATTCCTGATCCCTAATTATGGATCAGTCAGCTTTGATACCCCCTATTAAATACATAAAAATGGGCCATGGATTATAGAATATAATCTATATTATGTTTTATGTAAGTGTATAAATAATTTATTTAAAAATAAAATTAATATAATACTTATTTTACTTATCTTTAATAAAATATTTATATAATTTTATTATGCAATAAAATAATATTTTAAATATAAAAAATACATAAATTTATCTCCTCTTATGGTTCCAATAAAGTATTATAACATTTTAATGGGCTCCTGAGACAGCCTTACTGACACTCCCTCACTCTAAAAAAACAATAAAAAAAATGCTAAATTTTTCTTTCTATACTTTTTTAACAGAGGACAAAGGTTAGAAATTTCTTTTCCAGGTATCCATACATCATGTTCAGATGATTTGTTTTATATCTCAATAAATATTCAATACCCTTTTCAAAAGTGATAATTCTATCATTTAGAATTTTATCAATTTCTGCAGTTTCTGTGACCTCCTGAGGATTTTTCATAGGTCTTCCCCTTCTTTTGGGAAATAAGTTACTGTTAGAAGTATAAGGTTTAAGCAAGGAAATGGGGAAAACAGGATGTTTTATATCATATGGAGAATACAATACGACTGCTGGCAGGCTTGTCTAGAAGATGGTGAAAAGGAAAAGGAAGAAGAAGAATAACAAGGAAAAGAATAAGGAAAAGGAGGAAACAGAAGAAAAGAAAGAAAGGGACAGTAAAGTAATGGGACTAAATGACAAAAAAGGTGATGAGGGGTGAACGGATTTTACTAGTAAATCTTTTATATTTTTCTCTGCTAAATTATCAATCAAAAATAATTAAATATTCTCAAAGCAACCTATATATAATTGTATTTACTATTGAAGAGGACTGACGTGCCACAACAATTAATAAGATATAATATAATATTTAAGAGTAAGTTGAGTAAGTAAGTGATGCGGCAAAAGGGGTTTACTAAGGCCTTTTTATAGGCAATGGGACCTCTAAAGCGCTAAAAATGACTATATACAAAATGGTAATGAGATTAAACAAGAAGAAAAAAGAAAATAATTGTAACATAGTAATTGAGAGAAAAATATACGAAAAATAATAAGAATCCCAATTAAGAAAGTGATTTTCCCATCCCAAATTCCCAAATCAGTTAATTTAAAATAATGAGTAACTAAACAACCCTGTGACATAAGAACTATGGGAAAAATAAGTCAAAACAAGCATTACAATATGTTTTCACCATTTTTAAGTGAAACAAATAACATTTTTTGACGCAAAAATGTATGTAATCAATTTAATTCAGTGTAAATTAATATTATTTAATTGCTATAACTATTTACTTAAATAACTAATTTAAATGAAACAAATAATTAATTTAAAATGAGAATTTTTAATACCATTTTATTAAATAAGTATTTTAAATTATTTAATATATCATTGACACAATCACCACGCAATATGGGGGGTGGACTTGCTAGCAAGTCCACAACTTGAAGTCAGATGGAAATCAGATAGAACTCAGACTGAAGTAATAATGAAATTTCACTTGAAGTGTCACACAAATAATTATGGATCTATATTGAAAACATAGTGAAAGTGTGAGGATAATTGAATGGAAGCCAGAAAAAATCATTCCATGAGTCTACTCAATGCAAAGTATTTTTTGAAGCAACTTATTAAAATAATACTTTATTAAATTAAGTTGATCAATAAAAATAGATTGAAAATATTGCAATTCTTAAATACAATAATTTTATTAAAAACTATCAGATTACATATAAAAAAAATCAGTGACTTTTTCTATTACCTACAACTGTTCTTATAGAATTGAAAACTATGTTTCAGCTAATATTTTATGGAAGTGAACTCTGTTCTTCTGGCAAAGAACAGAGTTCATCCTCCTATTTTCCCACTCTGTTTGCACCAATCTCCATTCCTTTAATTCTATCAACACATGCTTGTCTTCCCTCCCCATGCCTTTCGCTATCCTCCCAGCCCCATTGTATGCCATCCTCTTTTGATCCCCATTTCACCCCTCTCAACCTCTCCCAGACCCTTTTCTTCATTCAAAACGCCTCAGAACCCTTAATCTTCCCTCCCAGCCCTTTCCCATCCTTTTCACTACCCCATATACCCTTCCTCACCCCTCTCTCCAGCCTTTCCAACCCTTTTAGCCCCATTCCTCCCCTTTACCTCGCCTCCACAATCCTTGAACCCCAATTTCCTCCCTTTCAACTCATTCCCTATTTCTATATATAAAAATAAAGTGTTAGGGAGAAATGGGGGGGGTTAAGCAAACTGGAAAGAGAGGAGAGGAGAGAGGTAGAGAGGCTTGAAGAGGGAGAGGAAAATGTGGATAGGGGTTGAAAATGATGAGGAAGGGAGTGAAAAGGATGGGGAGAAGGATGAGGTGAGGATAAAGAAATATTTCAAAGGGAAAAGAGTGGGTATTCTTGAGAGGGAGTAAAAAAAGACAATAAAAGAAGATAGTAATACAAAATAAATATACAAAAAATATAAAATATGTTACAAAGAGTGGGCACAGAAATTCCTTGAATCCTAAAAATCCACAACTCCTATACTGTTATTCTCTTCATTTACTTAAATCTAATAAAAATCTACATTTTAATATTTTGAAAATTTTGAAGAAGAGGGGAAATAAATTTTAATAAATATTAGTATAAATTTTCTTTTATTTAATAGTGAAATATAATATGTCAATTGAATTTGAAAATTATATGTCTAAGTAAAGTCTTTGTAACATCATTTTAAAGATTTTTGCACCTTCTTTAGATATTTTAATGATTTATAATATTAAATATTATCTAGTCATAAATTAAGTATATAATTTTTTCAATTCTTGAAAATAATACAATAAATAATATAAATGCACAAAATAACCTTTCATGAAGAAATTGACATATTTCAAATTGTAGTTTCTCCATGTATTTCTGGCCAAAGAAACTTATATAATAATGTCAGATGGTATCTTGCCGTATCTATACATTAGTGTTCTTTTTTTAAAAAATTGTAAAGAAACTGCTTAAATAGTTTGAAATATGTATTTTTCAGATTAATTTGAGTGTGATATGCACTGTATTAAAATTTCTATAAAAAATCTCATTCTTCATATCTCAAGATTGGTTCAAAGTATTATTACCTATGCTTCATTAAATGTTCAAGTTGTATTCATATTGAGTTCACCAGAATGTCAATATTTTTTCTTGGTGGTTTCATCACTAATTCAATGTGGGCTCAAAAAGATATGAATTAGGGTTCAAGGTTGCGGACTTGCTAGCAAGTCCGCCCTTCATATTGCGTGGTGAATTAAGGGTCAAAAAAGCGCCATTAATTATGGATAATAGTTTATATGAAAAGGTTTCAATTACATTTTAAATTAAATAATTAATGTAATCAAAATATAAGATAATTAAAAAGATGTAATTAGATTATAATATTGTAATTATTTATTTATTTATTAAATACATAAAAAATGTGTTCCTTTATATGGAATATGATAATTCAATTAATGTATATTTAATTTATATGATAATAAAATTAATATAAGAATTATTTTATTTGTAAAATAAAATATTTATATAATATATTATGTGATATAAATTAAATTTAAATACATAAGCTGTAAATATTATGTCTTCCTTTAATTTCAATAAATTTGTATGTATATTTACTGGGCTCCTGGAACAGCCTGGCTGACACTCCCTCACTCTAAAAACAACAATAAAAAAATGTTATGATTTTTTCTTTTTATACTTTATTAACAGAGTAGGATGGTTTAAAATTTCTTTACTAGGTATCCATGCATCATATTCAGATGACTTATTTTTATATCTTAGCAAATACTCAACACCTTTTTCAGAAGTGAAAATTCTATCATTCAGAGTTTTATCAATTTCTGCAGTTTCAGTGATTTCATGAAGATTTTTCTTAGGTCTTCCTCTTCTTTTAGGGAATAAGTCACTGTTTGAAGTATAAGGTTTCAGCAGGGAAATGGGGAAAACAGGATGTTTTCTATCATATGGAGAGTATAACACAACTTCAACTGAATTATCTCCAATAATTCTTTTAACAACAAAAGGCCCCACATAACGATCTTTCAATTTGTTGTTACCCTGTAAATTGAAATGGACATTAGATATCAACACTTCATCACCTTCACTAAATGTGTGTTCTTTATGGGATTTATCCCATCTTTTCTTTTCATATTCAAATGCTTTATCAATACAGGTCTGAGCTTGTTTCCTGCACAGTTGTTGCATTTGAACAAAAGATTTGAAACCAGGGTGTAATTCCAATTTAGGAAATTTACTATTGAGTATTTGAACAGGAGTACCAGGGACATAACCTAGGAAAAGCTCAAAAGGCTTCTTTTGAGTAACAGAGTGAACAGTGCTATTATAAGCAAATTCAAGACCTGGGAGCAAAGTAACCCAGTCATGAGTAAATCTGTCATTATCTTTATATTCCAAGCCAAAGGCACAATACCTTCTAATCATATCCTCTAGAGTTTGAATCATTCTCTCAGCTAGACCATCAGTCTGGGGATAGTGAGCAGTAGATAACTTTAATTCACAACCACATATATCCATTAAAGACATCCAGAATTCAGATGTAAATTTGGGATCTCTGTCAGATATAATGGCTCTACGAAATCCAACTATATTGAACATATAAGACTACCATAATAAAGATAAGTCTTTGGTGGAAACATCCTTGTGGTGGGAATAAATTTGCACATTTTAGTAAATCTATCCACTATCACCCAGCAAGAATTATAACTGTCTTTATCTGCTACAGGAAGACCAGTAACAAAATCCATATTAATGATTTGCTAGGGAGCATCAGGTGCTTCAATATGTTTTAATAACACTGCTCTTTTACCTGTCAACCTTTTAGATTTCTCGCAGGAATCACAAGATTCAACATATAATTTTGTATCTTCAGACATATTAGCCCACCAAGCAGTGTTTTTGATTCTAATCATAGTTTTTTCAAGATCAAAATGAAAAGCTAATATTTCATCATGACAAAGCTTAAGGATAGTTTCTTTCATAGAAGGAGGAATTATAATAACATTAGTAAACTTTCTTCTATAATCAATATAACCATCTTCAATAGAAAACTTTCCTTTAATCAAAGCATTTTGATACTTTTCAGGAAGAGTTTTAATTAATGCTTGAATTGAAGCATTCTTAGGATCATTCAAGATAGTAACTAATTTATTCAAATCAGCATCTTTATGATATGAATCCAGAATTAATTGTAATAACTACTCTTCCATATCAACTATAAATATACCATGGATATGAACAGTATCATCTTCAGGCACATAGGCAGGATTGGAGTCATTATTTGGTAGAGGCAATCTGGACAGCATATCAACATTGGAGTGAACATTTCCAGCCCTATGGATAATTGTCATTCTTCCTCTGTATTCTTGAACAGCAAGTTTCCACCTGAACATATGTCTATTAGGTGTTTTCAGGCTTAAGAGGGACTTCACAGCACTACAGTCAGTTATCAATTCAAACTTTTGGTCATCTAGGTAGTAATGAAGCTTCCCAAGAGCCCAAACAACTGCTAAGCACTCTAATTGTGTGGCACCATATATCAATTTACTATTTCTCATGGTTCTTGAAATATAACAAATTACAACTTCTGAGGATTTATTATTAATAATTTGTTTCTGGTGAAGGGCAAAACCCAGACCAACAAAGCTAGAATCTGTATACAGGACAAAAGGTTTGTTGAAATCTGGAAGAGCCAAGATAGGGGCTGTCATTAAACAACATTTTAATGCATCAAAAGCTTTTTGACAGTCATTATTCCAGATAAATGCAACATCTTTTCTAGTTATTTTGGTAAGAGGCAAGTCTATGACTTGATAATTTTTAATATATTGTCTATAATAGCCACACATACCCAAAAAACTTTGGATTTCTCTTACAGAGGTTGGTACTTTCACATTTTGAATTGCAGCAACTTTGTTTTGGTCTACACAAATTTGTAGGCCTGACACAACATGCCCAAGGACTTTCAAAGATTGAAAGCCAAATTTACACTTTTTCAAGGACAAGGTCATATTGATTTCATCCATTTTTTGAAAAACTCTATTTAAGTGAATTATATGTTCATCAAAAGTTTTAGAAAAAATATGATATCATCTATATAAACCATGAGCCAACCTTCAATTATTTCCTGATAGAAAGTGTTATCCATGACTTTTTGGAAAACTGAAGGGGCATTTTTAGGGCCAAAGGGCATTCTAACATACTTATATATTCCCATATGAGTAGCAATAAGTAAAATTTTTTGAGAATTTTTCTCATCTGGAACTTGATGATACCCTTTATTACCATCCAGACAACTAATAAATTTTGCACCTTGCAAGGTAGCATGTATTGAATTAATTCTGGGTAAAGGATAAATATCATCAACACTATAAGTGTTTAATGCTCTGTAATCTCCACATAATCTATCCTTATCCTTCTCATAAGAAATTAAGACTGGGGAGATGACACAATATTTGGGGGTGACATGCACCTTCTCAATGATATTCATTTTTAATAATATGGCAATATTATCTTCAATATCCTTTCTTTTTGTTGGATAAGCAGGATATTTTTTTTTCTTAAGACTAGGAGGAATATCACTCAAGTTACAGGACAAAGTAATTTTCATTTCCTCCTGTACACTTCCTAAGACATGAGAACCATGAGAAAAAGCCATTGGGAAAGATGTAATGGAGGCAATTGTAGAATCCTTTTTTTCACTAGATAACTGATCACCAAAAGAAGCAGTATTTATTTCACTCAATAAATTATCCAATTTCCCCATTGTTGGTCTTTCTTTACACTGGACCAGTGAGTTACAAGACTTTAAAAGATGCGCAGAAGGCTTTCTAGGGGAGGAAATTTTGAATTTTCTTTTGCCATTCAATCCCAAGGTGAAGCAATTATTAGCTGGGTCCAATTTAACACCAAAAATGGTTAAAATATCATTACCAATAATTAGCCAATTGCTTAAATTATCATTTTTCATGACAACAAATTCACAAATAGCTCTGATGAAACCACCATTATATTTGAAGAATACAGAGGTTTTGTATTTGCCAATAGGACACAAGGTAGAACCATACCTTCTCTATTTTTCAGAAGTCATAGGTAATAATTTACTCATATAATCCTTATCTACTGAAGCTAAAGCTATTTCAGACACTACACTTCCTCCAGCACCAGAGTCAAGAACTACCTCAACATTTCTACCATTAATGATAACAGGTGCCTTCAAAGGGGATATGGCTATAGAATTGTTAGTAATATCTTGAATTATTAAAGCATTTTCCACTGAAGATAAATCCAATACACATTCTTCAGATATATTATTTAAATAATTGACATCCTGTTCCAACATTAAAACATCTTTAACAGATTCATTGTCATTGGAGATATTACTTTCACAGTCACTAGAAGAATTATTGATATCAATTTCAGCCTCATCAGTGTCTTCATTTTGTTCAACAAGATGAATTTTCTTGTCACAAACATGACCCTTTTTCCATGATTTGTTACATTTAAAACAAGTATTTGTTGCATATTTTTTAGGTGCAACTGGGGCAGAGGGCTTACCAGATTTTTCTGGGGGCTTTGTAGAGGGTTTATTTTGATCATGATAAGATTTTCCAAGGTAATTCTTTGGTTCATAGCTGTGGTTGAGCAGTACTTCATTAAAGATATTAATGAAAGAAGAATGTTCCCTCACATGCTCAATTCTAGCTACAATTAAATCTGTAAGAGAATTTGGTAATTTATACAGGAGTTTTTCTCTCCAAATATCATAATCCATCTTTGGATCAATTGCTCTCAGGATTTTTGTTAATTTCATAAGAAAAACAATGGGTTTTTCAACAGAGGATGATACATATTTAGTATTCTCATACAGTCTTTGCTGAGCCAACCTGAATTTTGAACCACCAAACTGATTCTCAATCAAGGATTTCCAATAATTCCATGTATAATGGTTGTTATCTAATAGAACAGACTAATACCACATCAAGGCCACATTGGAAAATAAAGAAATTAACTTAGAAACAATTTCCTCATCAGGTAGTTTATAAGATCTTTTTAAATTATCAATTCTTTGGATAAAGTGTTGCCAATCAGATGAAGAATCACCATCAAAGGTAGAATATTGGTCAAATTTAGGCCAATTTTTATTACTACTAGTATGGTCAGTTTTAAGGTTTGAACTATTCAAGGTTATCAATTCTTGAAGTCTTTAAAGTTTTTCAGATATTTCATTATTTACAGAGTTAGATGGCTCATTGTGAGCATTATTTTTATTAGATGTAACAGATTTTTCAGAATAATTTTCAGCTGGCAAAATTTGTACATTACACAGGAGAGAAGAACCACTCTGTTCAGGCTGTTTATTTTTATGATTAACAGCAGGTTGAGAAATATTTTTTAACTCATGATAATGAGTAGTCTGGACAGCCTGTAATGCAGAAAATAGTTTCTCAATATCAGACAATTTATTTCTTAAATCATGAATATAAGATAGTTGATCATTAATCCTAGCAATAGATAGAACATTTCTGTCTTCATCTATAGAGCATTTATTACTCAAATTCTGGGACTCAATTTTCAATTTTCTTAATTCACTATGCAGAAGCATATTGTCATTCTTTAAAGAAGTATTTTCATCTTTTAGATCATCAATAACTTTGCATAGATGACTATATTTTTCTGAAAGTGATCTGTGATAAATTTTAATAGACTTATGTTGAGCTAGGACATTATTTAATGTATCTTTCAATTTGAAATAAGCTGTGTCTTGAACAGAAGAAGTTACTTTGCAATGTAAATGCAATTTATTTAATCTATCAATCTCATGTTTCAACAATTCTCTCAAAGGTTTGTCTTTGATAACATTAAAATAAGGAGAGTCTCTTAATATTTCATCAGAAGTTTTTTCAAGTAAAACATAAATTTCAGGAGAAACAGAATCATTCTTAGTAGAAAGATTAGGATTAATTAAAGAGGTAGAGGTTAAATGTAATGGTTCATTAAAAGAATGTTTACTCAAAACATCAATAGGGCTACTAGTTACAGGAAGCTGTCTTTTAACAGATTTAACTGTTCTTTCGCCACTATCAATAAAATTACCTGTAGTAGAAGGCTTATTAGAATAAATTCCAAAATGTTTTTCAACCAAATTACTTACCATGGCAGAGGAGGAAACTTCCCCTGGGTTTGAGTTTGGGCTTGGGCCTTCTTTCTCCAGCTTTGTTGGTAAGGATGATGAGGAGGATGGAAATTGGGTGATCTGGATGGGCCAGGCTGATGATGAGGAGGATGTTTCACATTCTTCTGGTAATGGCTCATTAGATAATCTCATTTCCATTGTTCTACTTCCAAAGTACCTTGCTTTTGCTGGAAGGAGGTGGGAGGTTGAGGGTACTGATGCTGATTTGTTGACATGGGAGGAGGATGATTCTGCTTTTGAGAAAGAAGCTCTTGCTTCTGGGACCAAAGAGTGTCCACTATTGCCTTGTATTTCATATTTTCTGCCTTCAGCTCCTTGATGTGGCTGGATAAGTTGTTGATTTGTTGGTTTAAAGGAATCATTTTTATTTTTATACCTTTTAGAGGATTTTCCAGACTGATTAGAGGTTTGGCTTCTTTCTGATTGGTTGGGGGAAGGGGGTTTATTGCCTCCACTCCTACTGACATTTCTACATCCTGTAGGATGAGAATTTTTAGAATCAGCCATTGATTTATTATAAATTAATCTGGAAGAGCTTACAGATTCAGCTTCACAATCAACATCAATTTCATCCACTTGGAGGTTGTCCATGCTCTCAGTCAATTGGCTAGTCATGTAAGTGGGAAGATAATTAAGTAATCTCTCCAAAATAATTATATTATATATTTTTAGTTTTTTGAAACCAAAATAATAAAAATTTATATTAAAATATTTTATAAAACGAAATACAAAATATTTAAATATAAAGTATTATTTAATATAATTAAATAAAGATAATTATATAAGAAATAAATATTATCGGGACTAAACAGTAAGTTTTAATGTCAACCAATAATAAAATTACCAAATTTATATATGGCAATTACTGGGACTAAGTACTGAGTACTATTATACTCAACCAAAAATTCAACAAAATTAATAATAATAAAAATTAATTTAATAGTTTAAATATTAATATTAATATTTGTGAAAGTCTTCTAGGACTAAGAGGAATTAACACTCTATAATAGTCAACTAGGAAAAAAAATTAAAAAATTTGAACACTTACACTCAGTGACTCAGCACAAGGCCACAATCACTGTTATTGGAATAAAAATCTAATATAAGTGTTGATAGGAGCAAAGGTTGACTTACAGTAGTGATCATTAAATCAGCTACAAAATATATAAACCTAATAATTCAATCCCCGTTTCAATTCACGCTCGCGGCAGATGTTACTTTTTTGCGCAAGGTGGTCCATGCATTTTGTTGTTTGTCCAAAGGTAGGCCCAGTCAATTGTTGTTGTACGGAAAGGCCCTCAATTGTCGGCCGTCTTGTCGAGAAGATGGTGAAAAGAAAAAGAAAGAAGAAGAATAACAAGGAAAAGAATAAGGAAAAGGAGGAAACAGAAGAAAAGAAAGAATGGGACAGTAAAGTAATGGGACTAAATGACAAAAAAGGTGATGAGGGGTGAACGGATTTTACTAGTAAGTCTTTTATATTTTTCTCTGCTCAATTATCAATCAAAAATAATTAAATATTCTCAAAGCAACCTATATATAATTGTATTTACTATTGAAGAGGACTGACGTGAAACAACAATTAATAAGATATAATTTAATATTTAAGAGTAAGTTGAGTAAGTAAGTGATGCAGCAAAAAAGGTTTACCAAGGCCTTTTTATAGGCAATGGGACCTCTAAAGTGCTACAAATGACTATATACAAAATGGTAATGATATGAAACAAGAAGAAAAAAGAAAATAATTGTAACATAGTAATTGAGAGAAAAATATACAAAAAATAATAAGAATGCCAATTAAGAAAATGATTTTCCCATCCCAAATTCCCAAATCAGTTAATTTAAAATAATGAGTAACTAAACAACCCTGTGACATAAGAACTATGGGAAAAATAAGTCAAAACAAGCATTAAAATATGTTTTTAGCATTTTTACGTGAAACAAATAACATATTTTGTCGCAACAAGGTATGTAATCAATTTAATTCAGTGTAAATTAATATTATTTAATTGCTATAACTATGTAATTAAATAACTAATTTAAATGAAACAAATAATTAATTTAAAGTGAGAATTTTTAATACCATTTTATTAAACAAGTATTTTAAATTATTTAATATATCATCGACACAATCACCACACAATATGGGGGGTGGACTTGCTAGCAAGTCGGCAGCTTGATGTCAGATGGAAATCAGATAGAGCTCAGACTGAAGTAATACTGAACTTTCACTTGAAGTATCACACAAATAATTATGGATCTATATAACAAGTATTACTATCTGGATATTTCTATTCTTAAAAAGCGCTAATATCCACAGCTACTCCCTCTTGAAGTGCTCTCTTTGAATATACCTTATTATAGCAATAAAAAAACTCTAATAATAGTTACTCCTCTGAATCTATATATTCTCAAACAATTAATTGCAGAAAATCTAATATATTTGACTCCACAATTATTAACTACTCGTATGTTAACTAACTATTTGTCAATTCCTTCTCCTTTTTTTTATTACTAGATGCAATACCCTTTTTATATTTTTCCAGTGCTCTAATCACAGTTCCCTAGTGGATCTCCAGCTCTGAATCTAGAACTACATTAGTAAAAAATAACTAATCTATTAGTAGACTACGTACACCGCTTGTAAGAACTACAGGGCCTAAAAAATACCCTATCTTTACTAACACTAGTATTAACTTGTTTCAATCATACTTGACATGTGCGCCCCTGACTGTACCTTTGTTTGTTTCAGAGCTACTTCCAAGTTTGACTCCTTCTAATGCTGATCCTAGTTGCTTTGATTTTTAACTAGTTAAAATCCTACATCACCTGTTTCAGTAAGTTACCACACTAGCCGCCGTGCAGTATACTTAGCACTTGAGTCTTTCCTTAAGCCATAATTCCTTCCTTAGTGCATAACACACAATTATTGGAAAATCCAAGTCCATATTGTTCAGTGCTTGCAGTCCTAAATCAATAACACACAATTCCCCATTGTGTGGCGCATCCTGTTTCAAACTCCAAGTGCACAGACCCTGCATCCTCTTCTGCGCTTCTATTTCCCTTTGTCCTTGAAACACACAAACACGTATTATAATTCAGCACTTCCTTCTGCGCTATGAATCCCCTTTGTTCTTCCTGGACTATGCAAGCTGATTGGTCCAAAATCAAACTACCTGCAAGGCGTGTACCACAGCGGGAAATGGGTCAGGTGGGGGTGTTTCAACAGTTCCCACATTTTCATCATTGCTGTCAAGAGGAAAATGAACTGGAAAACTGTCAGATTGGAGTTCAGTATGAAGAAGTTCTGAGTTTACCATCAGATGGACCAGGGATGGTAGAAGTAGTGGTAGTAGTAGTGTGGACACTCTTTTTTGGAGGGTGTAATTTGTGGACCAGTCTGGGGATCAGGATAGAAGGCCTAAATCTTTTGGCGCTGGTAAAATGTGGAGAAGGTTGTGGAGAAGGTGAAGAAGTTGCAGAAGACAATTGGCCAGGTCTGAAGCAAGTCTTTTTTCTAGAGTTGCAGGCATCACAGGAGGTTCTGTAGGGATGAGCTGATGGTGAGATGGAGCAGATGAGATTATTTTCAATGCAGTATTAGCAGGGGCCCATGTCAGTAGCAGATTTGGAAAGAAAGCTGAACATTGTGGTTGTGGTATAGGAGAATGTGTAAATTCTCTTTTGAGGGGAGGATGTGGTCTTCCAACATTGGCAGAGCCCTTTGTTGGTTTATTTGGTGATGTTTTGGTATGTCTTAAATGGCATTGTTATATAATTAGGTATTTTTTTGGAATTAAGAAGCAAATTTTGTTTCTACGGGGATCTAAATGCTACCATTGGATAGCCCTAGTTTTTCTCTATATTTTATGTCTTGTGGTTATTTTTCATAGCATAAGTATTTGGGGGATAATTTCTCACTTTTCATTTTTTAAAAAGATTGCTGTTGAATTTTGTTTTTTGTGTTTTATGGGCTAAAATTAAGTCTTAGGGTTAAGTACTTAGTACCATTGGAAAGAGAGAAATATTCTCTACATTTCATGTCTCAATGTTGTTGTAGCGTAATTATGTGTTTTAAGGGTTTTAGTAGTTGTAGGTGAATTTTCTAAGTAGTTTTGGTGTTTTTGGTGGTTTTCTGGCTTCAGGATGGTCAGGCCACTTCAGGCAGGCTTTCCAGTGCTGGGAAGACTGCCCGCCTCAGTGCTAGAGGGCTGGGAAGCGCTTCTAGGGAGTTTTTATGCAATTTGGTGGTCAGGAATGCCAGATTTGCAGGTGTGCATGGGCTCTTGATTAGTAGTCTGTGTGTATATAGTGAATAAGACAGTTTGGGGCAACCTTAATTATAATTCAGCCATCTGGCAGTGATATACTTGTTCCTCACTCAGTTTTCACTGTTTTCTGGCCACATTTGGCTGTGTTTGTTTCATGTAAGTTCTTCATTTAACTTAACTTAGCAACTGTTTTCTCTGTTGTAGTCTTGCAAGCTATAGCAAGTATTATTGCTGTCTCTGGTGTGGATTTGCAACCTACATCAAGTATCATTTCTTTCTCTGGTGTTGACATTAGTCTGCATTTCAGTTCTTTGGTTTGGTAGTCTGTCTGGAGACTACTTTCTTGACTGATCAAGCAGTCAAGGTTATTTGGAAAGGGGCTTTTGTTAACAGGAACCAATTTACTGTAACAGGTAAATCTCACTCTATTTTCTAAAGGGACAGGGGTTTTTCTTCTGGTTTTACTCCAACTCCCTTGGTCAAGGCCTATAGCTAGTACTATTGGATTGTCTACACCAGGATCAGACATTATTAATTGCGGAAGATTCTTATTCACTAGCCCCAGGGCTAGTGCATAAGGAATCCAAGATAATGCATTATCTCACCTTTTATACACAAATTTGCATTCCTAATTCCTGACCCCAAGCTCATCACATCTATGATGGATTTTTATGAAACTAACTTGACTTATAATTTCTGATGCCATTGGCTCAAATAGAAATGGTGCTTTTGTAAGACATTTAGAAAATCTCTTTACCATAGTATATGGGACATTGATATTATACACCAAGCGCTGTATGATTGCCATCCTTTCCTTCAAGTGTCAAACACTTTCTTGGCCAACTCCAAAGCAGAAACTTGAATCCTGTCAAGTAATGCAAGCTGAAGGTTTCCCTGGCTGTGCAGGATTTGTTTATGGCACGACTATACCTTTGAGTAAAAAGCCTGCTTATGATGGCAACAAATATTTTTATTGCAAAAAAAGGTTTCTTCAAAATGTTCTCCAATTTCACATCTTTCATAAACCGAACATTTATCTTCTTTCTAGATACTCTATTGCCATTCAACTTGTATGGGATGTCAATAAATTTTTTTTGCTTTTTACTGTGGCTGCCCTGGATAATGTCATGACTCATCTGGCTTCCAAAGAATGAGGATTTGTCAAATTTCTGACTCATACTTTGAAGAATCTCAGTACCTTCTTTCAGACTCAGAATATGCAAGTGGAAAGTATATTATACCTGCTTTCTGTGGCACAGCTTTAGAAAATGACCCCAAAACCACCTTTAAATATCACCTTTCCCAATCAAGAGTATAGATTGAACATGCATTGGGATTTTAAATGGAAGATTTTCTAGTCTCCAGGAACTCAGAATCCAATTTAAATAAAAATTGAAATAAAAACTCCAAATCATTGGATAATGACTTGTGTTATACTCCACAATATCCTAGCTGATTTAAAGTATGAGTGGAATGATCTTTATGAAGAAGAGGATTCTGAACCAGAACTGGCTCTCCCCTCCCTTGAATCAAAAAACATTCATTCAACTGGCATACTCTCTGTCATTACGCCTATTACTCTCCAACATTTCTCTTCGCCACCCTTTTAAAATTATTTTTTGTACTCTCCCAATTTTCAAGTTCCTTGTTTTTTTCACTTGTGTTATTTTCATGTTCCATGTTTTATTCACTTGTGTTGGTTTTTTTATTTTTTGCATAACTACAATTTTTAGTTCGCTGTCAATTCTCTTTTTTGGATGTCTCATTTGTTTCATTTTATCAGCTCAACATTAAATCACATAATTTTTCATTGTTTCATTTTTTTATTCATTCCTCATATCCATTTCCTCCTCTCCTCAAATATCCCTCAAATATTTTTAAATCTTCTATTTTCTCATCTCATCTCTCCAGTTAAGTCATTTTTTTCTTATTTTTGATTTTTTTACTTGCTAATTATTTATTTTTTCTCTTTTTTTTGTCCTTTTTTTTTTTTTTGTCCTGTAAGTGCTTTTTTTTTGGTTTTCAAGGTTAGACTAATTTTGTTTTTTTGTTTTATCTTTTTTTATCTTTTTTGTCTTTTTCTTCACCCTCCATCATCCCCCTTTCCCCCCTCCTTTCTCCCCTTCTTGGCCACCTCAAGTCCCCCCTTTACCCCCTCCTTGTCTGCCTCCATACCCCCCCTTTCTCCCCTTCTTAGCCACCCCAAGTCTTCCTTTACCCTCTCCATAATCCCCCTTCCCCCCTTCTTTTCTACCTCCATACCCCCCTTTAACCCCTCCTTGCCTGCCTCAAACCCCCCCTTTACCCCCTCCTTGGCCCCCTCAAGCCCTCCCCTTCCCCCCTCAAACCCCTCCACAAACCCCCCAGTGCCAACTTAATGAATTGCTATCAATTCAATAAGTTAATAAACAATCACTATAAATTGTTCACTAACTTATTGAATTGTTACCAATTTGATAAGTTGGCTGTAGGGGGTTTGTGGAGGGGTTTGAGGCGGAGGTTTGAGGCGGCTTTGAGGGGGTAAAGGGGGCTTGAGGGGCCAAGGAGGGGGTATAGGGGGGGGGTGAAGGGGGGTTTTGAGGTGGGAAAGGAGGGGGTAAAGGGGGGTAAATGGGGGTCAAGGGGGACTAAAGGGGGGGCTTGAGGTGGGTAAGGAGGGGTTAAAGGAGGGTAAAGGGGGGTTTGAGGTGGGTAAGGAGAGGTTAAAATGGGGGTAAAGCGGGGGATTGAGGGGGTAAATGGGGGTTTGAGGTGGGCAAGGAGGGGTTAAAGGGGGGGTTTGAGGTGGGCATGGAAGGGTTAAAGGGGCGGGATTGAGGGGGTAAAGGGGGGACTTTTTGGGGGGCATTTTGAAGAAAGAAAAAAAAGACTAATCTCTTCTTTTTAATTTTTTTTCTTTCCCTTAGTTTCTGGAAATTTCCCCCTGTTTCCAAAATAAATCAGGTAATTTAATTATATTTATTTGTGTTTGTATTTGCAAATAATTAATTATTCTGAAATTTACTGATTTAAATTTTTTTATTTTCTTTTTTAATTTTAATAAATTGAATTGAAGGACATCAAGTGGTATTTCCAATAGAAGGTAAGAATTTTTTTTTTTTTTTTTTTTTTTTGCAATTAAATTTACTGAATTTATTTTATTTTTATTTTTATTGTTTTTGGAGATTTTGTTTGTTTTTCAAAAACTTTATCTGTTATTTCAAAAACCATTCAGTTTTTTTTAATGTTTTTTCAATTTATTTAATAATTTTTTTTTCTTTTTTTCTTTTTCTTTTTTTTTTTTAGAAATTTTTTCTAGGTTATTACCTGGTATTTCAATCATAATTCAGGTTTTTTAATTTGAATTTTTATTTTTTTCAAATTTTTTTACTGATTTTTTTGCAATTTATTTTTATTTTTTATTTGTTTTTTTTTACCAAAAAATATTTTTTCTTTTCAATTATTTTACTGATAATTTTTTATTGTTGGGGTTTTTTTTAATATATTTATTTTTATTTTTTTATTTTTTTTGTTATATAAATTTTTTTTCCAGGACATTACTATGGTAAATTTAACTTGTTCATCTTCATTATCATCAATTTCTTCTAAATCATCTTTATCCTCTCTTTCTTCTTTGTCTTCAAAACTTGAAAGCTCCAAGAATAAATATAAAATATATTCAACTTCTTCTTCTTTATCTTTACTTTCTTCTATCTCTTCAAATTCCTTCAATTCTTTTCCTTCTCCCAATCAATCTGAGCTTTCCTTACCAGAAAATAAATAGTGGAAAATCATGGAACCAGCTAAAGAATCAAGCAATTCAAAGACATAACTTTACAAAATAGAATGTTGATTAGGATAAAGATATTTTTCAAAACATTCTTTGGACATTTTGACAATCTCAAATTTTATAAGACTTCAATATCAAATCTTAAGAAATTTTTTTTTTACAAAAACATTAAAAACCTTACAGAAGGTGGTATAGATCTCACTGTTGCAGTTGTCATTAACAGATACAAATCTCAATTCATCTTAGAAGCTCATTCATTTAATGGGAAAAAGGATGAAGTTTTTTCCAGCTTTCTGATTTAATTTCTACTCTCTATCAAATGGCTTTGGTTTGACAACCCTTATCAAATAAAAATCTGATTTCTGGCGTCATGAAAGGTTTTGGTTGGGGACCAGGATATAATCAAGTAGTTTCTTTTGGTGTGTAAATATTTTTTTTATTATAAGTTATTTTTGATTTTGTCATATATTACAGGAATTTATTCTTTATTGAAAAATTTGAAACCGGAGAAAATGGAAGAAGATCTGAAACAAAAGAATTCTTTAGGATCATTTAATATTTTCTTGGAAAATTGGTTCAAAAAATTATGTATTCAAGCTTTTCAAAAAAACCCTCAACTTGCTTTAATATCTGGCTTACAGAATCGGTCTGGTACTGAATGTTGTAGACAATCCTATAGTACTAGCTATAGGCCTTGAGCAAGGGAGTTGGAGAAAACCCAGAGAGAAAATCCCCTGTCCCTTTAAAAAAATAAGTGAGATTGACATGTTGCAGAAAATTAGAGATCTGTTTGCTAGACCCTCTAATTGAACACACTTGACCTCTTTAAAAGTGAAGATAATAGTCCCAGACAGACTACTAGAAAGAGTTGAAATGAACAGTAATATATTCCAAAAAAAACACAATCCAATGAGACAGTGAGGAACAGAGAGGCAATGAGTAAAGAGATAAGATGATCCCCCTAAAAATCTTCCCACACATGCATCATACAGCCAGTGCACAGACCACCCTGACCAATTCCCTGCCCAAAATCCAGCTTTCCCAGCCTTTTTCATGCATAAAAGTGCATTTTAGCGCTTCCCCAGCGCCCAGGCGGCCAGGACGCTTGGAGGCGGCTCCGCTTAGGGGCAGGCAGGCTGCTTGGGGGCGGGCAGGCCACTTCTAGGCCCTAAAACACCCATACAACCCATAAAAACCCTAAAAACCTTAAAAACCCATAACTTCACTAATAAACAAGATAAACACACATAAGACATACCAAAATGAAAATAAAATAAAGGACAATAAGCTGAGACATAATAAGTGATCCTAGATTAAGCCTAAATAAGCACCACTAAGCAATAAACATCCAATAAATACCAATAATAACACCATAACTACCCTATAAAACAAGGTAACCACCCATAAGGGATACCAAAATGAAGAGAAAAGAAGGGAAATTAAGCTGAGACATAATAAGTGACCCTAGCTTAAGCCTCCATAAACACTACTAACTATCTCCAAAATATGAAAAAATCCACTAATAACACCATAAACCCAATAACATCCTACATACCAAATACCCCAAAATATGCACTCCAAAGCCCTACCCAGGTTTGGATCACCAGATCCTCCCTCCAATCAAGAATGTCCCCATTCTTCCTTCGCCAAAACCATGCTTCAACACCTATCCATAATCTTTACAAACAGCTTATTTCTCTCTTCCACCAGATCCTATTCCATCCTAAGTGAACTTCTGAACCAGCAATCCAAGCTTCTTCTTTAAAACTTCTCTTGCACCATGCCTTTAAATTAAATCTATCTCTTTGAAAAGAATCTCTTTCTTCTGTTCCTGAATTCCAAATCTGGCTGTACCAGCTTCCAACAATTAAAAGTGATATCCAGTTGACAAGTCTTCCTGACTATAACCTTCTACCAGCATAAATATTTCCTCATTTTATAGTCTTGGGGGACTCACAACCCTCTGTTTAAAGTCTTGGGGGACTAACAGCCCTCAGTTTAAAGTCTTGGGGGACTAACAGCCCTCAGTTCATAGTCTTGGGGGACTCAAAAAATCCTCAGTTTATAGTCTTGGGGGACTGCAAAAACCTGAATCACAGAACCCAGAACCAGAGATCAACCAGAAAAAGATTTAGAGAAGTAACTAACTTTCTGGGGTAACTGTATATAGAGCTGCCAGCCCATCAGTCACCCCCAAACTTGCCTTTACAAAATTCAGAAGTTCCCCCTTGGATCCTTCTGCCTTTACACTTCCACATCACACTGACTCCCATTCCTCAGTCTATAGTCTTGGGGGACTACACCATCAACAATCCTCAGTTTAAAGTCTTGGGGGACTAACACAGTGTTCAGTTTAAAGTCCTGACAGACTTTTTCTTGAAAAAATCTTGAAACCAGCCCGTTTAAAGTCTTGAAGGACTACTAGATCCACAGTAGTAAAATTAAATTCTTGAATAAATCTTTAACAAGCAGCCAGTTTTAAGTCTTGGAGTACTAACAGAATTTTCAGTTTAAAGTCTTGATGGACATCAAAGAATCTTGAGCCCGTAATTAAAAGATCAGTTTAAAGTCTTGATGGACTTTCCAAAAAAAATCTTGAAGATATATCCCATAAATCCCCAAACCAAAAACCATAAAAGTCAAAACATTTAACCTCCTTTAAAAAATAAATCAAAATAAAATGGTATCCCCCAGCCAATTGATGAGCTGATCCCCTGATACCTTACCCACATCCAAGTGCACCTTGATGTGGTCACACCAAAAAATTTTTTTTTATTTTGACTCCTCCTCTTCTACCAAAAACATTGCTAGAGCCCTATCTTGAGCCTTTGAACAAACATAGCCTCCATAAAAAAAATTAAAAGAAAAATAAGAGAAAAAAAGAAATTAATCTTGAATCCACCACTTTCACAACCAACACCCTAGAACCACATAGCAAAGCCAGCTCCAGGTCAACAGAAGAGATCACTGGGTGGGCTCCCTCCAATAAGTAAAAATGATGGGAGACCACCAGTGATCCACCACTGATCCAAAAGCACCAAAAGACATCCAAGGCAATCCAGTTTAAATTCATAGAGGACTAAAAACCTGAATCACAAAAAAAACACTAGAATTCAACTAGAAAAAAACCAAAGGCTTGAAACAGACATTCTGGGGTAACTGTTCTACAGAGCAGCCAGCTCATCAGTTACCCCCACACTTGCCAAAATAAAATCTAGAAGCCCCACCCCTGGGTACCTTCTAACAAAAACACAACATCCAACAAAATTAAACAAAACCAATAAGCATGAGGGGTCCAGCACTTGAATACCAAAAGAATTTCCAGTTTAAAGTCATGGTGGACTAAAAACCTGTTAAAGAAAAAAAACCAATAATAGAATTCAACAAAATTAAGAGAAGGGTTTGGAAACAGACAATCTGGGGTAACTGTTGATAGAGCAGCCAGCCCATCAGTCACCCCCACACTTGCCAAAATAAGATCTAGAAGCCCCACCCCTGGGTACCTTCTAACAAAAAGGATTTTCCAACACAAATCTTCTCCCATAAAAAACCAAAACCATTAAAAAACCATTAAAATTCTTGGAAGCAAAAAAAAAACCAATTTAAAAATAAAATTTTGCAGTTTAACCTCATGCAGGAGGTGAAATAAAACCAATAATCTTGATTTTTATCTTCATTTTCTTTTAAATAAAATATCCATCTTCACTTGAATTTTTCTTTTCTTCCATCTTCATTATACTAAGATTTTTTTTTTTCATTACGGGCGGGCCACCCGACGTCGGAGGTGCCGCATGAAGTGGCCCGGCCTCCCTTTTTTATATAGGGACTTGAACCAGAGAGATTGAAAAGAATTGGACAAAACAAAAAAAATCCTGACCAAATACATAGAGGCCAAATTGAGCAAAACCAAAACAAATTAAGTAGTTTATCCTCATTTCAGAGGAATCAGATTCTCGAAATCCCAAGGTTTAAACCAATAAGTTTGCCCCTAGGGCTTGAACCCCCTAAGTTCCTTTTCCAATTCTGATATCCCAAAATCAGACCTCCGAACAAATCTTCCATCCTCCTACATACACTGAGTCTCCCATATTTCATATTACCAGAATCAATAAATTCTCCACCCTGTGAAACATCTGAAACCTCCACCACATCTTTAAAATTAACCTCCATACCAGTGACATCCAAAACATCACAATTTTCCCCTTTTCTACAGGAATATTGCTTAGAATCTGCAAAATCCTCCAGTATAACATCCATAACATCAAAATAAAAATCCTCCTCCAAGCAGAGACCTTCTGATCTTGAGGGAACCACCTGAAAATAATCTTCCTCTATTAGAAAAAGATCCAAGACAGAATCTTTCTGTCCATCCAAAAATTCAACTGATACATCCTCTTCCAATAAGCCATTATCTGAACTTGAGAAAGAAAAATAATCATCCCTCAACAACCATTCATCCACCACAGATTCCTTCTCAATATCCCAAAATCCTTCTTCATGACCAGACAAGTCCTCCTTCCCACATAATTCACCCAACATTGAGGAAATACACTGATCCTCCAGTGTGTACATTTCCAAAACATCCAGTGAAGCACATTCCTGAGATCTCATGGCATCCTTTGAAAAAGAAAAATCAGTTTCAAAAAAAATCATCAGAGTCCCCATCTTCCAAAATTGATGGCTCCAACACCTCCCTAGAAACTGAATTTGCCACCACAGTCTCCTGAACCTCTCCACCCAACAGGATTTCCTCTCCAGATTCCACATCCCTATCCATCATACCATCCAAATATCCCAAAATAACCTCCTTCAGAATAGCCATACCAGGAATCCTATTTTCCCCATTTGGAAGAGTCTTCATCAAGTCAGCCTTGAAAAGAATCTCCAAAACCTCCACCTTTACATTCTTACCCATGGCACTCCAAAATACATACTTGGCCCCATCTTCATGTGGTAATATATCATTATATACCAGATAATTCAGAGCCTCCCCAAACTCCTCCATAAATTCCCCATACTGAGAAAAAGAGGTTACACCACCTTTTAATTCCCACTTCCTAGCAATATCATGAAGATCCACCATTGAGAAAGTATTAGGCCACCTTTTAAGCATTTCAATCTTCAACTTCCCCCAGTCCTGGCTCCTATATCCTGCCATACCCGAAACTTCTTTCTCCACCTCCCTATTACCAATGAAAAAGATTACTTGCCTGACCATGTCCAACAGTGAGGCCCCATAAATCTCAGAAGCAACCTCAAACCTAGCCAAAAACCCCTTTGCATCATCTCCCAAAAATCTTGAACCATCCCAAGACTGAATCCTAACCATCCTAGGAATTCCAAGTTACAGCCTCCAATCTCCACCAAAGATAGCCAAAGTCCCCCCAAGAGCCTTAGAGACCTAGGAGGGACCAAATCCAACAGAAAAGAAGACCCCTAGACCAACCACAAAGAGATATAGAACCAAATCCAAAATCCACCAAAGGAGATCCACCAAAGAGAGAAGCCTAGATCAACAGAGATTCCAAAAAGCCAACAGATTCGTACCCCACGTTGGGCGCCAGAAATATAGACAATCCTATAGTACTAGCTATAGACCTTGACCAAGGGAGTTAAAGAAAACCCAGAGAGAAAATCCCCTGTCCCTTTAGAAAAATAAGTGAGATTGAACTGTTGCAGAAAATTGGAGATCTGTTTGCTAGACCCTCTAATTAAACACACTTGACCCCTTTAAAAGTGAAGATAATAGTCCCAGACAGACTACTAGAAAGACTTGAAATGAACAGTAATATATTCCAACAAAACACAATCCAATGAGACAGTGAGGAACAGAGAGGCAATGAGTAAAGAGATAAGATGATTCCCCTAAAAATCTTCCCACACATGCATCATACAGCCAGTGCACAGACCACCTGACCAATTCCCTGCCCAAAATCCAGCTTTCCCAGCCTTTTTCATGCATAAAAGTGCATTTTAGCGCTTCCCCAGCGCCCAGGAGGCCAGGCCGCTTGGAGGCGGCTCCGCTTAGGGGCAGGCAGGCTGCTTGGGGGCGGGCAGGCCGCTTCTAGGCCCTAAAACACCCATACAACCCATAAAAACCTTAAAAACCTTAAAAACCCATAACTTCACTAATAAACAAGATAAACACACAAAAGACATACCAAAATGAAAATAAAATAAAGGAAAATAAGCTGAGACATAATAAGTGACACTAGCTTAAGCCTAAATAAGCACCACTAAGCAATAAACATCCAATAAATACCAATAATAACACCATAACTACCCTATAAAACAAGGTAACCACCCATAAGGGGTACCAAAATGAAGAGAAAAGAAAGGACATTAATCTGAGACATAATAAGTGACCGTAGCTTAAGCCTCCATAAACACTACTAACTATCTCCAAAATATGAAAAAATCCACTAATAACACCATAAACCCAATAACATCCTACATACCAAATACCCCAAAATATGCACTCCAAAGGCCTACCCAGGTTTGGATCACCACAATGTGAAGAAGAAATAAATGCTTATGTTTGTTTTTCTAATTTTATCATCACTTATAAAGTATTCTACAATAATTTTCATCTAGATAAACATGATAAGAATTTTCTAAAATTTGGAATTTTCTCTTATATCACTACACAATATAGAGGGTGGACTTGCTAGAAAGCCCCCAACCTTAACTCAGATGGAATTCAGATGGAACTCAGAATGAACTTATACTGAACCCATACTGAACTCTACTTGAAAACCCACCTAAAACTTTTTGGCTTAGAGGTGTTCATCCCTGATTGTATGGTTTCTTTTTCAATAGCTCAATGTTTTTTCAATCTGGGATGAGTTTGGGTCCAAGGTTGAGGACTTGCTAGCAAGTCCGCCCCCCATATTGTGTGGTGTATTAATCCAGAGACTGGTTTTCCTATTCCATAACCCTCTTCTGATTAGAGACATGGCCTTTATTTTCCTGACCATAAATGTATTATTGATTTTGATGGTACCAATGGAATAGTTGAGGTTATATGGAATTCTTCTCAACATTGGCATCAAACAACTAAAGAACCTCCAACTTTATTTTCTTGTCAAGAATTTACCCATTTTGGCTGTTCATTCCAAATAAATGAAGGTCTTATTAACTGTATTAATAATAAAAAAAAATTAAGATAAAAAAATTGTTCATAGTAGATATGTCAAGTATGCTAACTAAAATATTATAAATTTTTTTCTATCATTAAATATTTTCATCCTTTTTTTTTCTTTTTTTTTCTCATTTATTAAATTTTATTTTATTTTATTTTTTATCTTTTTTAATTTTTTTAAATTTTCCTTTTTATTTTCCTTTTTTTCAATTTTATTTTTCATTTTAAATTTTTTTTTGCATTTGAATTTGGATTTTTCCCTTCAAATTATTTTTTAAAGTTACGTCAAGATAGTTTTCTAGTTTTATATGATGTTGCATCAGGCCTTAGGTCGTTCTACTGGCTATTATATAAAATAGGAAAACTTGATTTGGACTGGTGAAAATAATTTGTTGATGAAATTTTCATTTTCCATTTTAAATTTGGATTTATCTATTCCAATTATTTTTTAAAGTTATGTTGTGGTCTTCAAACATTAGCAGAGGCCTTTTTTGGTCTGTTTGGAGCTGATTTTCTATGTCTTAATTGAAATTGGTTGAAGAATTAGGTGTATTTTTCTTTTTATTCAGTGAATATTGGGACTATGGGTATGTAGGTACTAGAATTGGATAGCCCCTGTTTTCCTCTATATTTGATGCACAGATAATATTTTTTATATTCCAACTTTTAAGGGATCATTTACTTACTTTTCACTTCTAAAAGATAGCTGTTTAATTTTGTTTTCCGTGTTTTACGGGCTAACCTTAAGTATTAGGGTTAAGTTCTTAGTACTATTAATTAGAGCTAATTTGGCTCTATATCTTATGTTGCAATGTTGTCATAGCTTAATTTTGTGTTTTCAGGGTTTTAGTAGTTTTGGTGGATTTTTCTAAGTATTTTGGGCTTTATTGGAGGTTTTTAGTGGTTTTCTGGCTTCAGGGAGGTCTAGCCGCCTCTAGGCAGGCTTCCCGCCTTGGTTATAGAAGGCTGGGGAGTGTTTTTTGAGGGTTTTTATTCAACTTGGATGTCAAAAGTTTCAAATTAATTACTGTTCATGGATTTTTAAGGTGTGGTCTGTGTGTACATACTGAAAAAAAGACAGTCTGGAGCAACTTTTATTATCATACAACCATCTGGTAATTATATCATTGTTTCTCACTCAGTTTTCAGTGCTTTTTTGGCTAAAATTGGCTGTGTTTGTTTCAATTTTAGTTCTTCATTTAACTCAACTTTGACAACTGGTTTCTCTGGTGTGGCTTTGCAACCTGCATCAAGTATCATTGCTGTTTTCTGTGCAATAAGTGCACAGTTTATTGGTTTTCTGGTGTTGATCTTTGTGCATTTCAGGTTTTTTTTGATCTGTGGTCTATCTAGGCTTCTTTCTTGACTTTTTAAGCAGTCAAGAAGTGTGTTGAAGGGGGTATAGTAACAGTCTCTAACTTTCTGTAACAAATAAATCTCACCTGGTATTTCTCAAAGGAAAAGGGGTTTTCTCTCCAGTTTTACTTCAACTCCCTTGGTCAAGGCCTTTAGCTAGTACTATAGGATTGTCTACAAAATCAAGATAGTTTTCTGATTTTATATAATGGTGCATCTGGATTTAGGTCCTTCTACTGGCTATTATAAAAAAAAGTAAAACTTGATTCAGACTGGTAAAAATAATTGGTTGAAGAAATTTTCATTTTTAAATTTTTTTCATTTAATTTTGGGTTTGTCTCTTCAAATTATTTTTTAAAGTTACGTCAAGATAGTTTTCTGGTTTTAAATGATGGTGCATCTGGCCTCAGGTTTTTCTACTGTCTATAATATAAAATAGGAAAATTTGATTCATACTGGTGAAAATAATTGGTTGAAGAAATTCTCATTTTTAAATTTTTTCATTTTATTTTGGATTTATCTCTTCCAATTACTTTTTAAAGTTACTTCAAGATAGTTTTCTTGTTTTATATAATGGTGCATCTGGCCTTAGGTCCTTCTACTGGCTATAATATAAAATAGGAAAACTTGATTTGGACTGGTGAAAATAATTGGTTGAAGAAATTTTCATTTTTAAATTTTTTTCATTTAATTTTGGATTTGTCTCTTCCAATTATATTTTAAAATTACTTCTAGATAGTTTTATGCTTTTATATTATGTTGCATCTGCACTTATGTTGTTCTACTGGCTATTATATAAAGTAAGAAAACTTGATTCTGACTGGTAAAAACAATTTGTTGAAGAAATTTTTTATTTTTAAATTTTATTTCCGTTTGATTTCTTTGATTCAATAAATTGCAGGGGGGGGGGGGGGGGTATTGCCAAATTTTCATTTCAGACTTTAAAAAAAAGTTTGACTTGAAAATTTGGTGATACCCTTCCCTTAAATCAATAAAATACAGGGGGGGGGGGGGTATTTCCAAATTTTCATATGAGACTTGCAAAAAAAATTTGAGTTGAAATTTTTGTGATACCCATCCCTTACTTCAATAAAATGCAGGTAAGAGTATTGCCAAAATTTTATATAAGACTTGCAAAATTCTCTACTTGAAAGAATTTTGGTGAGACCTGCTTCTTAGTTCAATCAAATGCAGGGGTGAAAGTGGGGAATTTTCAAATGTGACTTGAAAATTTTAACTAAAAAAGAATTTTTAACAATAAAAATTCTTGAAAATTTTATATAAAAAAGAATTTATAACATTAAAATATGAAAAATATACTAATGATGGATAGAGTAAAGAAATACAGGAAATTAAGATAAAATTTTATGTACAATTAATTATGAACAGTTGAAGTGTGAGAGAAATAAAACAAACTTGTCATCAAACAATTTATTTAAATGTTCAATTTCCTCAACAGATTTTTTAGCTTTAACACATTCTATCAAGAAATCTTTCTTTTTGGAATTTTCTTCACAATCATGCTTAGATTTCATATGTTCCATGTTGTTTTGATGCTTGAGTGTTTTCCCATTATTCTTTGATTTTTAAATACTTAGAGATAACTCAAATTTCTTCTCCTCCAAATCTTGTGCTCTATCATCCTTCTGTAAAGAGAGTTTGTACTTCCTCTCCTCCAAGACTTGTGCCCTATCATCCTTCTGTAAAGAGAGTTCAGACTCTCTATTTTCCAAATCATGTACCCTGTCATCCCTTTTTAAAGATAGCTTGTATTTTCTATATTAAAACTTTAGAGTCTCTTTAGAAACTTCCACTTTTACTAGAGTGATAATAAATATTAACAAAAAGTGGAAGAAAATCAGAGTAAAGTATTTAGAGGTGTGGTATCACTTACCAGAATCTCGTTTCTCTAAAAATTCTTTGATAGAAGAAAAAGGGGTTTGAGAAGAAGTATCACTTTTTCTTCTTCTTTGAGAGTGGAAATTTATTCTACTTGAAGCCCTTTGCTTTTTTTTCAAGGTCACATTTTCCTCCTTATCATTGTCACTGGCTTCTGACTCAGTTGATTGTGGCTCCTGCATTTGTTCTTCAGCCTTTTTAGAAATAAAAAAATGTAAAAAAAAAACTACTTGAGTTAGATCAGGTTGGTTATTTTTCCATAAGGATCTATTGAAAAGATATCTTGATTTGTGGAAGTTAAATGAGGGGAGGCTTGAGTAGAAGAAGAACGAAAAAGATTTTTTTTGACATCATGTTTGTAGATAGAATCTTCACCATCCAACATGTTTTCAGGATTAAAATCAGCTCGCTCTCCAAAAATAGCATCCATCTCTTAAAAGTAAGGGTGTAAAGAATCAATATATTTTTTTGGATTTGATTCCCTTACTGATATCAAGGTCAGTAATACCAAAACCAGTAGAAGATGAAAGAGTCTTTTCCTTCTTGTATTTATCTTGATAATGCTTGAAGCATTCAGACATCTTTTTAGGTGAAAGATCTATCCTTCCCTTGGTCTTATTCCATAATTCGTTGGCCATTAGAAGATAACCATTAACTTTTAATGCTGGGGGTGGTCCTACTTTAGTTGAATTTTTGGTACCAAAACAAGAATAATAGTTAGATTTGATTTTCAGCCAGTTGATAAGAATGAGACGATAATCTTTTTTTAATTTAACAGTCTTTGATTTCTCAGTTGAGTGGAGGAAAGAAGAAGTAGTGTGATTTGAAGAACAACTGGGGGAAATCTGCCTTTGAGAAGATCTATGATTATGTGGAATGTTAAATTAATTGAAGATGAAAAGGAGGTAAAACAAGTAGATGAGATAGTGAGTTGTTCTTAATGGAGAGAATATACAGGATGAGATGAGAATGGGAGTGTGCAGCAAGGTAGAAGGCATATCCAGAGAGTAGTCAAAGATGTGGTTATGAATGAATGTAGGCCAAGATGTGATTATGACAGAAAGTTGTCCAATAGGGGGTGTCAGTTCTGGCAAATCCGCACTTAAATTAAGTGCGGATTTCAAACCAAATCAGCACTTACAAATCAGCACTTAAATTTTGCAAAAAAGTCACTTATTTCAAAAAAGGGTGTCAGTTATGACCTCAAATCAGCACTTTTTTCCCGTTTTTTTTCACAACCACATTTTGGCCACAAAACATCCCTTCATTTCTTACCCCATCCCTGTCACATGTGACACACTGACCTTCCTTGCTACCTACCCATCAATCCTCGGCACACACCCCTTCCTGACATTTTCAATATTTTGACCAGGCATGTTTACATTCTTTTTTACTTATTTCTTCTACTTTTTAATCTTTTTTCTTGTTATGTGCCAGTTTCATAATGCCTCCCAGACATTCCAAATCTCAAAAGGTAACTCAAAAATCTGCTTCGTCACAAAAGTCTCCTCGTAAAGCAAGGATTACATAGAAAAAAAATCAGTGACTTTTTCTATTACTTACAACTGTTTTTACAGAATTGAAAACTATGTTTCAGCTAATATTTTATGGAAGTGAACTCTGTTCTTCGCCCGAAGAACAGAGTTCATCCTCCTATTTTCACACTCTGTTTGCACCAATCTCCATCCCTTTCAATTCTATCAACACATGCTTGTCTTCCCTCCCCATGCCTTTCGCTATCCTCCCAGCCCCATTGTATGCCATCCTCTTTTGATCCCCATTTCACCCCTCTCAACCTCTCCCAGACCCTTTTCTTCATTTAAAATGCCTCGGAACCCTTAATCTTCCCTTCCAACTCTTTCCCAACCTTTGAGTGACTGAAAAAATATGCGTTTGCTGAAAATATGCGATTTCATGTTGAGTTGATGAAAGAAAACACAGAGAGAAAAAAAAATAAGACTTTAACAGCAAATTCAAAAACCAAAAAAATATGCAAAAAAATTTACCATTCTCAGTGAATAATACATGCAAATTGATAATTTGAAGAGAAAGAGAAAAAAATTAAAATTGCGTTGAAAAATGTTGGAGTGTTATTGGAAGGATTTTCGCCCTTATACTAGTTGATTGAGAAATAGAAGTGTTGGATATAGTCGGAGGTGAATCAACTTGTTCATCTTCATACAGCTCTAACCATTGATCTTTGAGGTCAGCAAGTAGGTTATGAAGTATAGTGCAACACAGAATCCAGTTGATCACCGCCTCCATTTCAGATTTATTTCTAAGAGGACTTCTTAATTCCCTTAAACTAGAAAAACGGCCTTTCAAGATTCCAATAGAATGTTCAATACGGACTCTTGACTTTGCCAAATGATTGTTGAATTTGGCATTTTGACTGTCTTCTGAAGCTGCTCCCCGAAAAGCAGGAAGTACATACTTTCCATTCTCATAAGCAGAATCTGCAAGAAGATACTGATTTTCATCAAAGAATTTTTCAGGTTCATTTGAAATATGCATTCTTTGGAAGACGTAGGAGTCATGACATGAGCCAGGATAGCCAGCAAAGAATGATATAAATTTTTTGTTTACGTCACATATAAGCTGAACGTTAATTGAATATCTATAAAGAAGATATATTTGTTTGTGTTAGTTTCAAGGAGGATGAAAGGAGTTAAAAATAATCTACCTCTTTTTACGGTCAAAGTAATTGTTTCCACCTTGAGCAGGTTTCTGGCTCAAAGGAATAGTAGTACCATCAACAAAACCAATACATCCTGGAAAGCCCTCTGCTTGCATAACCTGAGATGATTCAAGTCGCTCTTCTTTTGTTGGCCAGGTGAGAAGTTGAGATTCCAAGGAGTTGATGGCAGTGATACATCGTTTGGTATAAGTGTTAACTGAACCATACCCTAAATCAAAGACATTTTCTAAACGTTTCAAAGCGGCTCCATTACCATTTGAACCCAAACAACATAGTGTGATGGCCAATTGAATTGAAGGATGTTGTTGTTCTTTTTGAGAATTATTGTGAAATATGGGATGATCCTGAATAAGCTCAAGCAATTTAAGGAAACATTCCTGAGAAGTCCTGAACAGCCATCTAAAACTGGGTGTAGATAGTTTAAGAAGTGTTTGGATGGTGTACTTGGGGGTATGAAGTACTTGAGGCTTTCTGGGAAGAAGGTAACGTTTCCTGGCCATTTTTGATAAAACGACAAAATCTTCTTCTAGATCAGAATCGGAATCAGAGTCCAAGAGCAGTTCAAGCGCCATGAAAGTCATTGCTTTATGTAATTTATCACGATTTGAAAGTGAGGAAGGCATGACTCTTATATGATATGATATGAAGATGTAAATGATGTATGATGTTTTGGGTTATGAAGTGTTATGCTGTGGAGTGCTGCGTATGAATGGGATGATGCTGACAAATCAGTGAAATGGGACTTGATGGTGAAATCAGCACTTTTGGTTGAGAAAGTGCGGATTTGAGTGAAATAAGTGACTTATTTCATTTTGAAATCCACCAGTATTGGGGCTAGTGTGTTTTGGAAATCCGCACTTATTTAAGTGCGGATTTGGTCAAATTTAAGTGCGGATTTGTAAGTGCGGATTTGCCAGAACTGACACCCCCTATTGTCAATTTTTGATTTAAGTTCCATGTAACAATGTGTGAAAAAACCAATTACATTGTGAGTAATTAGGCAAAAACTTATAACTTAAGACCTAAAGCTGAAAGACCTGGTACAGGAAATTCAAATGGAGGGCCAGGTTTCTCCCACCAACACCAACACTCCACAGATGTCTCTGGAGTAAAGGGAAAGACTTTTAAAACTAGTATCAATAAAGAAAACAAAAAAAACTTTTCAATAACAGATTCACTCCCTATACACTCTTCTTAACACCCTAATAATAAGAGTCAACAATATAGTAGACCATATGAACAATCTGGAGAAAAGAGCCACACAGAGCTCTATAGAAGTCAACCAAGCTCTAGTGGGACTAAAGGCTCAACCAACAACTGTTGTATCAAAAAATTCCACAGTGGCAACAGAAACACCTCCATCCCAAGAAGAGGATCAAAATATAACAGTTATAAAATAGAAGTGGGACTGGTATGCTCAAAATTACAACAACCTTCCACCGCAGGGATCCAGAAGTCACCCTTACAGGGGAAAGGCAAGGAGAGGCAGAAGAAATTGAATAAGACCTTGGTAAGTCATCTATCTTCTCATGATCAATTATATGACACTAATAATAAATTACTCATGGTTAATGAGATTGATAGAGAGTTAATGAATATAATTGATATAGATTTAAAAAATTATTCAATTGAAAATGTCATTTTGAATTTATCTTTACATTATGACAATGTACATAGTTTTATTGATCACCAGGATAATACTATTCATATTAAAAGGGAACCAAATGAGGTAAATTTCGAGCCTTATGATGAGTTATCTGAGTTGGACACAAAAAAATTGAATGTTTTTTGGAAGAAAATCCAATGGAATAAAAAATCATTAGCAAATTGTTATTGAGAATTGAAAAATTAGAATAATTCTCTGGAGTGTCAAAAAATAATACAGAAAGTGTATTATTAAACTTAACACAATCATTGAGTACCACAGCCAATAGATTAAAATTCATTGAAAATTGAAATAATCAATTAATAAATGAAAATAAAAGATTAAACTCTGAGATTAAGGATTTAAAAGATAAATTAGAAGATTCTCAGAATATTATGGCTACCATAGATGTACGTGTAAAAATGTCTTTTTCAAATGTGAATGATAATTTGACTCATGTGCCTGTAATAGATGATAGGTTAAAAAGAGTGGAAATTGAAGTATCTAAAATTTTAAGAAATACTGATAAAGTAAAAGACAACACATCCTATGTGGAAAGAATACCAGTATATATGAAATATTCAGATGATGAACCAATGATTGAACATGAAAGTAGTGTCATGGGCTCTAAGAATATAAAATAAGTAAAAGATGAAATAAATTATCATCTTTCCAAAATAAGTGAATTACTTAATATCACTCAGGTTAGGGAAGAAAAAAATAACCAAAAGAACTGGCCTAAGTTAGATCAGTACCCTTATTTTGATGGGGATTTAAAGTCTTATTGGAAAAAATTCATTCAGAGAATTGATAACTTATAATTTTCATAGAAATTACCCGATGAAGAAATTAAATCAAAATTGATATCTTTATTTACAGATGTGGCCTTATTATGGTTTGAATCTGTATTGAGTGAAAGAATTAACTACTACTGTAGTGAATGGAAGGCACTAATTGAAAGGCAATTTGGTGGCCCAAAATTTAGAATCACTCAACAAAGATTATATGAGAAATCCAGATTTAACCCAATTTCTGGGGAAAAAACAATGGTATTTTTAATGAATTTAATAAAAATCATGAATGCCATGGACCCAAAAATTGATTATGATGAGTGAAAAGAAAAAAAAATATATAAATTGCCTATATCAGTCAGAGACATTAGTGTAGCTAGAACTGAAACCATCAGAGATACATCTGGGCTTATTAATATATGCAATTAAACATTATTGAACCACAAATATGAAACCAGATATAATAATTACAAGCAAAATTTTGAGGTAGTAAAACCTACTACAAATAGGTTACCAGTGGAGAAGAAAAAACCATCAGCTCCCCTTGTCACTAAAAGACAAGAAAGTAACACTTGCTACAAATGTAATGATCCTTGGGCTGAATGTCATCCTTGTGAGAAAAGAATAAATTTTATTTAAAACTCTTAAGATTCAGAACCAAGTAATCATGAAGATGAAAAGGAGGAATCTAGTGAGAAATGTAAAAGTAAAATTTCTTACAGTGATAATGAAAATGAGATATATGTATTAGAACAGGATGATATGTACCTGAATGATGCAATACCTCATACATATACATCTTTAACTTCCGTTGAGGAAGCTGAAATAATTAAAGATGTAAATAATGATACTAAAAAAATTACACCTATTAGAGCACCTGTTATTATATGTGGAAAAGAAATTAATGCCATTCTTGACACCGGGGCTTCCAATAGTGTAGTTTCTATTAATATGCTAATGAAACTTGATAGTAAGTATTAAGAAAAACTGGAACCTGTACAAAAAAAAACTGGAGGGGTTTTGGCCTCTGTATTACATCCAATTGCCAACTACAAAACTGCTTTATTCTTTAAATATAATAAGTGATATGTAAGAGCAGTATGTGAATTTTTAGTAATGGATAATAACAACTGTAGTGATTGGTTTATTATTAGCAATTACTTATTTACCAAATTTGGAATCAAACTAGATCCTGCAAACAGTTGCTTCACTACAGGAATAAATAGGAAAAGAAAATTAAAGATTTGCTCTGAAAATGCAGTTTATTCCATTGCTCCTAAAGAAGAACAACTGAAAGGTGGAAGAACCACCTCTGAAGTGGTAGATTTGGAAAATGAAATCCAAAAAGCCTCTTTCAGTCCCCACAGACTCTGAAAGAAATGATCAGAAGATATTGTGCCATTGGATTAGAATACAAAGATAATGAGAAATTCACAAATGACTTGGTAACATCGATTCTAGGCCTTGATTTTGCTTATAATAGCATAACTCATTCTGTAAAAGAGAAAAACCCATTTGAAATCTGGCTGGGACATGTACCAAATACCCCAGTATATGATTTATATAAATTACCAAGGTTAGATATACACTCTGGTATTAAATCCTTTATTCATATGCAACAAATTTGTAGAAAGCATGCAGATGAATTAATCCAAAGAGCATTTGAATATGAAAAGAAAAGGTGGGATAAATCTCAAAAAGAATTTGAATTCAAAAAGGGAGATGAAGTCTTAATGTCAACACTACATTTTAACTTACAAGGTAATATCAAATAAAAGGACCCCTTTTTAGCACCTTTTGTGGTAAAAAAATGGTTGATAATAATGCTGTGGAAGTAATATTATATGCCCCATATGATAGGAAATATCCAGTTTTCTCTATCTCATTATTAAAACCTTACCATGAAAATGATCCTGAGTTATTTCAAAAAAAAAAGAAGAAGGCCTTAAAAGCAACCTGAAGAAATTAAGGAAAAAGCAGAGATTGAAAAAATACTCAATAAAAAAATCTTTACCAAAGAGAAAGGAACTGAGTATTTATTAAGATTTAAGGGAAAATCAAATGAATATGATAAATGGATAGCTGAAAAAGAAATTTCAAATTTATCCTCAAATTTAATTAGAAATAAAACTCTGTCCAACAAGCTGAGGGGTCAAAATCCAGCACTCAAAATATTTTTTTATATTTTATTTCTTTAAAGAATTAATCTCTAATGCTGCAGAATTTTCTGTATACCTGAAGAATAAAATAAAAATATGTATAAATTATCATTTTTTTTATTATCTTTTTTGGTTGGGAGAGTGTCAGCCTGAATATCCCCAGGACTGAGTAATAAATACTTATAAATTATTTTAAACACATGGACTACACATGAGAAAAATAAATAAAAGTACACAATCTGTATACATAAATAAAAATTATGATAAAATACAATGTATGCCATTATAACACCTTATATACATGCATATATCCACCTTTTATAATTATTTTGTACTTGATATTAAGTTGGAATATTCTAGGGTAATTTTAAGAGCCTTAAATATAAGAAAAAATAATTTTTAAGTAGACTTGAAGCTGTTTTTTCATTTTTTATGTGAAAAACAAGAAATGCCCTTTAAATAACTTAAAAGTTGAATATATGTGCTATAAATTTAATAATATTAAAAATGGACCTTGACAGATCAACTTTTTTGATTAGGACTATTTATTTGGCTACTCAAATGCATCAAAATAACAATTTTCAAATTTGTTGTTTTTTATGCCAGAACTGGCTTCTATGTAGTAGCCACATACTGCCTGCATTTTTCCCATTTGAATAGCTTCATTTTTAGGAAAGTTAGCTTTTTCACACTATAATTACCCCACATTCTATGCCCACTGTGGGGGAACATGCTAAAATAGGTGACAGGCGCTTATTTAGCGCCCTAATTTAATTATAGGTGTATTGACCTTATTACATGCACTAATTTCATTAATAAAATCAAGCCTGGTGCCTTCAATTCACTACCATGCTTAAATTTACCTAAATTAGTCAAGGATTTACCTGTGAAAGCACCTTCCATGGACAGCATGTAGTCACCCCACATCTTGCACCCTTTTTTGGGTTTTTTGGTGGTTTCTCAGTCAATATTGGTTATTTTTAAATGGAAATTTCATGTAGTTTATTGTCATATTTAGCCCTATAATTTCTACTCCTAATCCCCATTAATATTGTGTAGTATTGTCACCAGACGACTTACACACAAGGTCGAGGATGTTCCTGTAAGTGAGATGAGGAGTTTAAAGACTTCTTCAAAGTACAGAGGAATGATTCGAGGAAGTGATTCGAAGATGACTCTAAGGAAGAACTACTGCTTCAAATTATGTTCGAGAAGGATTCCAATATAATTGAAAGTTAATATTAAAATTTTAAGATCTCAAGAAGGGTTGGAAACTCAGAAATCAAAGATTTAGGATTTAGAAATGATTATTGAGAAAATAAAGAAAGATACAATAATAATGATTTTAACTAAAAGCTTTTACCACTATTAACTATAAATACGTTTTATAATTTAATTCTAAGGAATATCGAACCAAAAACTCAACCCCTTTTATACCCTTTACTCCTCCTCGCATTGACCTCATACCCATCCACTATTCTGCACACCACAGACCATTAAAATACATCCATTACACCTGGACCCTCCTCACTAACATCCGTTAACCCCTTAATCCTCCACTATCCATTCCGTCCATTCTCACTACCCCTTTTAATAATTAACAGACATTTGATAAACCTTTTAATGCACCATTACATTGACTAATGTGCTGTGCATCACTTATTGAAGAAAAGACTGAGACACACTATTGAGATATTGACTAATTTAGATTTAGATTTTAGGTTAGCGCGGTTTAATAGCGAGTACACAAAGGAAAGTCGCAGTTGCTATGGAGAATTGCTTTCTGCGCTTCAAGTATGGATTTGAGCCTCTTATTATTGATTTAATGAGCTACTTTTGCCTTGAGTGTCACGTGGCGCGTGACAGATGCCCGGGTATAAGAACGCGAGCTCCTTTGAGCATAAGAAATACTTCCCACACTAATTTCCCTTCCTCCTTTATTTAATTATTATTATTATTTTTTAACTCACTATGACAGATTTCCCCACACCAACTCCCACGCCTCCACACCCTAAAGCGGATGGGGGTATCATTACACGACAGTTTTCCAAGACTTGCACGGCCTGCGAGTCTATGGAATATTTTTGCATGGAAAGCACAGCTACACGAGGGCCTTGCCAGAAGTGCGAATTTTGCCGATGGAGAAGGGTGGCGTGTGACGCCTTGTCGAAGAATGCCGATATCGAGAGTCGGTTCACTAAAAAAAATACTGGGTAATCCCTAAGACAAAGGAAGTAGTGGAAGACATTTGGGATGTCTCAATTGGGGACGATCAATCGGTGGGGGAGAGTGAGGAGGAGGTTGAGGATGATGTGGCAACCTGGGTGACTCGGGCTGCGAGCAAAAAGAAAGTAGTAGAAGAGGAAGTCGACGAGTTTGTCGAGGAGGAAGAGGAGATTCCCATCTCAAGGAGGACTCTGAAAAAACGACGGGTGGTCATTGAAGATGACGAAGAGGAGAGGGATATGGCGGTAGAGGTCACTCCGAAATTATTTTTGGAGGTTGACCCTATTTTCGAAGTAAGTCTATTCCCTGATATTTTAGAAATTTAGGTACTGATGGTCTTGTTTTAGAATTCAGACCTCATCGTCAAAGTCCCTACGGCGGAAGCTTCAAATGTGGAAGCAACCCTTGTGGAACCCACTGCTGTGGAAGTGGCGGTGTCGGTCAAAGATAGATTACTGGTGGATACCTTGAGGGAGGAACACAAAGAAACCCTCTATCAGGTATGGTCGAAGAAGCCTCTTCAGGTTCGACGAGCAAGATTTATTGAAGACTTGAGCAGCGAAATCGATAAGATTGTCGATGCCGCTTCCTTCAACATAGCCGAGGAACTACTGGAACTTGGAGAATTGATTCCGGTAGGAGAGGGGGAGAATTTTGAAAAATGTAGAAATGAGATAAGGGAAATTTTGGAGAATATTAAGGGATTGGTTCAAGAGAAGATAAAAAAGAAAAGAAAAGAAAGAAAAGAAAAGTAAAAAACAATTTGTATTTAGTTATTTTATTTTGTTGTTTTATGAAAATTTTAAATTTTAATTTTTTTATAAGATTTTGAGAGAAAAAAGAAAAGACAGAAAAAAGATTTAAATAGAATTTTGTTTTTTAAAATTTTGAAAGAAGAAGTTTAAATGAGAGAGGAAAAGACAGAATATTTGATTGAAGGAGTTTTAGTTTTAAAGTTCGAAAAGAAAAAGAATTAGGAGGAAAGAAAGAAAAAAGAAATAATTGATTGAAATAATTGTGTTGTAAAATAAAATTTATTGAAAAGAAAAAAATTTGTTATTTAAGTTTATTAATTGAAGATTTGAGAGATTTTAGTTATTTGAAAAAGAAAAGAAAGAAAGAAAAGGAAAAAATTTTAAGAGGATTTTGAAAGAAAGAAGTAATTTGTTCAAAGAATTTAAAAGAGTGATTTAGAGGTTAAAGTGAAGTTCGAGAAAGATGGTTGTGTAATTTTCGTGAAGAATTTTGATAGTTTGAGAAAAAGAAAATTTTAAAAAAAGAATGTATATAGAAAATTGAGAAGGAAAAAAAAGAAAAAGAAGTAAATTTTTAAAGAAAAATATTTTAATTTTATTTGTTTTATTTTATTTTATTTTAATTTGGTTTTTTTTTTATTTTATTTTATTTTAATTTTATTTTATCTTACTTTTATTTTATTTATTTTTTTAAAGAAAGTTGAGAAATTTTGAAAAGAAAAAGAATAAAGAGGAAAACAAAATTAAAAGAATTTTTTAGAAGTAAAGATGTTTTAGATTTTAAAAAGAAAAAAAAAGAAAAGAGAAAAAGAAAAAAGAAAAAAAAGAGAAAGAAAAAAGTAAATGAGAGTTTTAAGGTTTTGGTTTTAAAGGATATTTAAGATGAAAAGATTTTAGGAGTTCAGGGGCGTTAGAAAAATTGATGGCTGGTTCCCAGGATGTTTTGTCTGAGTCATCGAGGAAGCCTTCCCATTCCACAAGGTATTGAAGTTTCCCCTTGCGTATTCTTGAATCAAGGATACGGCTTACTTCCCACTCTAGATGGTCTTCTACTTTTACCGGTTCCAGAGAAGGTTGGTTCTTTCCAGGGTATATTTCTTGAGCCAGTTCCAGAAGAGATACGTGAAAAACAGGGTGAATAGCCTGCCATTTAGGAGGTAGCTTGAGTCAAAATGCAGTTTTAGAGACTTCAGAGTCGATTTCAAATGGCCCCAAGCATTTTTCAGCCAGTTTCTTTGATGGTCGAGTCGTTTGAATGTTTTGTGCGTCGAGCCATACTTTGTCGCCTGGTTTAAAAGAAGGAGCAGTTTGTCGATGTTTGTCGGCCTGTTCCTTGTACCTTCGAACCACTAATTCCAAATTTGATTTAAGTTCTTCTTGGAGTCGTGATATGGTTCAAAGATAATGTTCCGCAGGATGATTAGTTCCTACGTGAATTGAGTTGAATCGAGGATGTCTTCCATAAACAGTTTATAAAGGAGATTGTTGTATCGAAGAATGAGTTGAGTTATTATAAGCAAATTGGGCCAATGGTAACCATGTGGTCCAATTGTCTTGTTGGTAACTGACATTCATTCGAAGATATTGTTTGAGGATTTGGTTGACCCTTTCCATTTTCCCATCGGTTTCAGGGTGATAAACTGTGGAGAGGTTCCTTGTGATATTGAGTTGTCGACACAGTTGAGTCCAGAATGTGGATACAAACAATGAGCCTCTATCTGAAATAATATCATTAGGTAAGCCATGTTTGGAAAATACATATTCTAGAAACAATTTTGACAGATCTTCTTCAGTAGCAGTAGTAGTGGTTTTAATAAAAATAGACATTTTTGGAAATCTATCTACTATTACTAATATAGCATCAAAATGATTAGAAAGAGGAAGTTGAGAAATAAAATCCATCAATAAAGATTCCCAAGGTTTAGAAGGAATAGGAAGTGGTTGAAACAACCCATACTTCCGGTGATGGGGAGCCTTATTCCTATTACATTTGTAACAAGCTTTTATATAGGCCTTGATTTCCCTGGTCATACCCGGCCAGAAGAAATCCCTCACTATTAACTGGTAGGTTTTATCAACCCCAAAATGACCAGGTAATGGAGAATCATGTCGAATATTGAAAATCCATAATTTTATTTCATTGTTGTCAGGTATGACTACTCTACCCTCAAAAAATAATAGACCTGATTCAATACTAAATCTTTTGGCCCCTTGCTTTGAGAGTATTTTGTCTTTTAACCCTAAACAATAATTGTCCTTTGACTGAGCTTCTAGGATGTTGGATAGTGGATTTTGAAAGGATTGAATTGTCATTGAATTAAGTTGATGAGTTGTTAACATTGATTTGTTGAAGATTGATTTCACATTTGCTGGGTTCTTGTCAGCAAATGTGTCCCCCCGCTGTGGGTAAACGTTGTCCCAACGTGACAAGATATCTGGGACAATGCAGTTCTTACCTGGGCGATAGGAAATAGAAAAAGGAAATTCAGACAGAAATTCAGCCCACCTGGCTTGACGCCTGGTAAACACTTTGGAAGACATGAAGTATTTCAAAGAATTATTGTCAGTTAAAATTTGAAAAGAACTATCCAAGCTGAGAAGAAAAGAGAGCCATTTTTTAAGACAATGAATAATAGCTAAAAGCTCTTTGACATGAATTTCATAATTTAATTCTTCTGCAATGAGTTTACGTGACTCAAAAGCAACAGGATGAAACAATTTTGTTTCAGGATTTAATTTAGAAATGACCCCTGCGACAGCATAGTCGCTTGCATCTGTCTCAACTATTGTCGAAGCAGAAGGATCAAAGTGTCAAAGAATTGGAGCTGTGGTGAACGCCGTCTTCAATGCTTCAAATTCCTTTTGTGCTGTGGAAGTAAAAACAAAAAGAATATCTTTTCTAAGAAGAGAAGTAGGATTGGAAATAGTTTTAGAGTAATCTTTAATAAATCTTCTATAGAAATTTGCAAAACCCAAAAATCCCTGGAGGGATTTAACAGATTTGGGCTCAGGCCATTCCAGGACTCTTTGGACTTTTTTGTTGTCCACGACTAAACCATCAGTGGACAAAGTAAAATCCAAAAAATCAATTGATTTAAGATGTAATTCACATTTATTGTGCTTGGCGTAGAGACCGTTATCTCAAAGTCAATTTAGAACCTGTCAAACATGATGAATATGTTCATCTAGTGTCTTCGAGAAAATTAAAATATCATCTAAATAGACAACAACAAATTGTTTGAAAACATCTTGAAAGATATCATTGACAAAATTTTGACAAGTTGATGGTGCGTTACACAATCCAAAAGGCATAACTAAATATTCAAAACTACCAAATCTAGTGCGCATTGCAGTCAGTGGTTCATGACCTTCCGCAATGCAAATAAGATTGTAAGCGCCTCTAAGATCAATTTTAGAAAAGAAATTAGCACCATTAAAAAGGGTAAGAAGCAATGACATAGGAGGAACAGGATATGCATTCTTCTTAGTGACTGTGTTGAGCTTTCTATAGTCAACACACAACCTAAGACTTCCATCTTTTTTTTTACAAAGAGAACAGGGGAGCCGGTTGGAGATTTACTGGCTTTGATGAAACCTTTTGCTACATTATCTGCAATGTAGTCTTGAAGAACTTGAGATTTGTCCTTCAATAAAGAATAGACAGGACCTGCCGGAGGTACTGGACCTATTAACTCTATCTGATGGTCGTAGGGTCGATGAGGTGGTAACTTATCGGCCTTGCAGATTGAAAAAACATCGAGGAAATCATGATATATTTCTGGTAGAGTTGTTTTAATGGCTTCACCGTTGATATGGCCGTCCTCATCATCTTTGAGAGAATCTGTCGAGGGAAGACCAGAATTTAGAGAGCATAATTTGATTGCTTTAAGGCAATTTAAATCCTCTTCGAGTGAAGTCATTGAGCTAGAAGGGTTAGCCAATTTCTCATTTAAAGAAAGATCAGATGCTTGCAAGTCATCTGGCAGAGATTTGTCCTTTAGCAGGATGTTGTCAGGCGGGTTGTTTAACTCCCTATTGACCTGCATTGAAGAATCAGAAATATACTTAGTACATGGGGTGATCAATCCCTGTGTCCAATCAATTTCAGGATTCCAATGCATTAAAAAGTCATGGCCAAGAATGGTATTGTCCATCCTTGGGGCGTCCAAGACTGATAATTCCTACTCGAAGGGGTGAAAGTTCGGAAAGTTGAAAACCCATAAAACTTTCTTACTGACCCAATATTTGGGTTCCTCTGATTTGACCAAATAAATTGGAGTTCGATCGATATCTGTAAATTTCAGCTGTAACTTCTCGGCAAAAGATAAACTGACAAAAGAAATTGAAGCTCCAGAGTCTATAAGACAACTGAAGGGGATATCCTCCTTAAAAAGAATGAATCTCAAGTGATTTAAGGCAACTCCAGTCCTTAAGACATGGAGGTTCTGTGCACTGGGAGAGATAAGATAGTTTTCTTTGCACACAAGTAAACTATCTACTAGTTTTTTGACTTTGAACTAGTACTTTATCTTTCCTTAAATTTCACACAATCTTCCAGCTTGTGCTTACCCCCACAATACATACATAACCCATTATCTGCTCGCCTCTTCCTCTCAGCTTCTTTAAGTTCCCCTTTAGGATCCAGTACTTTACTGATATCGCCTGGGGTGGAGCTTTTCGGTCGAGGTTTGTCGTTTCCCTTATTGGGTTTGGATTGAATCGAGGAGGATTGAGTTGTCCGTGGGTGTGAAGAAGGTCCTGATTTGAAATTTAGGCCTTGAGATTTTTTGGCGTATCGACAATGTTGAAGTTGTCCTTGGTAAACGCCGTCGAGATCAAGGGTTTGATCCATTAAATCAGTTAAGGTAGTCATCTTCTGACCGTGAAGATTTAACTGATCCAGAATCCTCAAAGGAAGTCCTTTTTTGAAATGATACTTGAGGGCAGCATCATTCCAACCTACTCAAGTTTGAAGCGCTTTGAAGTTCGAGATATATTCAGAGGCTTTACCATTATCACTCATGCGAAGAAAATCAAGTTCAATTTCTGCGTTGTCAGTTTCATTAGGGTCACCGAACAACGTGAAGAGTTGGTCTTCGAACTTTTCCCAATTATTAATAAGTAAATGGGTTTCTGTCAAAGAGAGCATGAGAAGATAAGGTTCAAACCATCTTGCTGCTTTTCTGGCCAGAAATGAAGAAGCATAAACAACCTTTGATCGGTCGTTATTGAAGGTTTGAGGGTCATTATGGAACAGGATCTTGCAGGTTTGCAAGAAGGGCCGCAATCTGTCTGGATGTCCTCCATAGAATTTATCAGGAGATTTCATAGAAGGAGTTTTGAATTTAGATCCCTCGGAAGACGTTGAATTTGAAAGAGTCTTCATGAAAAGTCTCATGAAATCTTCCAGAGAATTAGATGGTCCAGGTTCTGAAGGTTGACCACAAGGGTAATTAGCAGGGGCAGATGGTGCCTCGTGCATTGTATCCTCTCCTTCTTCATCATCACTAGAATCATCAAAATCTTGTGGGATGTCTTCTACAGATTGGACTGAATGTTGCCGTTCCCTAAGGTCAAGTGGCTCCAAGAGGTGAGTGCGGGAAACAGGCCATTTTAAGAATTAAGAGAAAACACCTGAAAAGGGACGTAGTAGTGCAAAGAATGAGAACTACGTAAAATTAAATTATACTGTCACCGGAAGACCTACGCACAAGGTCAAGGATGTTCCTGTAAGTGAGATGAGGAGTTTAGAGACTTCTTCGAAGTACAGAGGAATGATTCAAGGAAGTGATTCGAAGATGACTCAAAGGAAGAACTACTGCTTTGAATTATGTTTGAGAAGGATTCTAATATAATTGAAAGGTAATATCAAAATTTTAAGATCTCACGAAGGGTTGGAAACTCAGCAATCAAAGATTTAGGATTTAGAAATGATTATTGAGAAAATAAAGAAAGATACAATAATAATGATTTTAACTAAAAGCTTTTACCACTATTAACTATAAATACGTTTTATAATTTAATTCTAAGGAATATCAAACCAAAAACTCAACCCCTTTTATATCCTTTACTCCTCCTCACATTGACCTCATACCCATCCACTATTCTGCACACCACAGACCATTAAAATACATCCATTACACCTGGACCCTCCTCACTAACATCCGTTAACCCCTTAATCCTCCACTATCCATTCCGTCCATGCTCACTACCCCTTTTCATAATTCACAGACATTTAATAAACCTTTTAGTGCACCATTACATTGAGTAATGCGCTGTGCATCACTTATTGAAGAAAAGACTGAGACACACTATTGAGATATTGACTAATTTAGATTTAGAGTTTAGGCTAGCGCAGTTGAATTGCGAGTACACAAAGGAAAGTCACAGTTGCTATGGAAAATTGCTTTCTGTGCTTCATGTATGGATTTGAGCCTCTTATTATTGATTTAATGAGCTACTTTTGCCTTGAGTGTCACGTGGCGTGTGACAAATATTTAGTGTTATTATTTCTCTTTTTGGCCTTTTATTTTAAGTTATTACATGAATACAATCTCTTTTTTGCTTATTCTTTATTTTTGATAGATTATCCCTATCACTACAGGATTTTGGCAGTTTACATCATTCTAATTCTTTTATTTGTAACTCTTTATGTTGCTGAAAAGGTTTATTAGCTAGAATGAGGCTTCACTAGCCATGTATAGAGCTGGTAAATCAAGGGTTGATTGGAGGAAATATTGGGTATAAAAGGAGGGGGTTTTTGGTCTTGTTTTTACATTCTTTATCATTAGCATCAAAAATATAACCAATAAGATTACAATACATATCAATAGTACTTAAAAATTCTTTGAATGGTATCTGAATTATTACATCTTTTTTTCTACCAACTATAAAATTGTAACCCATATATAATTAGTTAGATTTAAATTACTGAGACCCTTATATTGAGTTATATTTTAATACTTATTGGATTTGTACTACAGTATTCATAAAGGACCATTAAAATATTCTAGAAAAATTACTATTCAAGCTATTTCAAGTCTCTGTACTTTAAATCAGCCAGAAAAAAAGGATAAGTGAGTTTGTGGTTTTATTATGTATGTGAATGGTGTGGGTTTCTTATTTTTTTGATTTCCTTAAAGGAAATAAATATTTTTTTTTCTTTTTTCTAGGTTTTTTTATTATTTATCTTTTATCTTTTTCTCCTTTTTTCATTTTCTCATTTTTTTCATTTATTTCGAATTTTTTATCTTTTAGATTTCTTACTTTCTTGTACTTTTTTTTACCTTTTTTTACTTAGTTTATTTGTTTATTCAATGATATTTATTTTTCTTATTTTATTTTATATATTTTTCTTTATTTTTCTTTATTTTTCTTTATTTTGCTTTATCACCACACAATATGGGGAATGGACTTGCTAGTAAGTCTGCAACCTTGTACCCAAACTCACCACAGATTGAACACACACTGAGCTATTGATAAAGGAACCATAAAATCAGGGATGAACACCACTCAGCAGAACAGTTTTAGGTGGGTGTTCAAGTATAGTTCAGTATGGGTTCAATATAAGTTTAGTTTGAGTTCCATCTGAGTTCAGGTTGAGGAATTGCTAGCATGTCCACCCCCTATATTGTGTAGTGTATTTTACTTTATTTTGCTTTTTTTTTGCTTTACTCTTCCTTATTTTTCTTTATTTTTCTTTATTTTTTTTTTATATTTTTTTTATTTATTTTTTTAATTTTTAATTATTTTTCTTTATTTTTCTTTATTTTTATTTATTTTTATTTATTTTTCTTATTTTTCCTTATTTTTCTTTATTTTTCTTTATTTTTCTTTATTTTTCTTTATTTTTCTTTATTTTTCTTTATTTTTCTTTATTTTTCTTTATTTTTCTTTATTTTTCTTTATTTTTCTTTATTTTTCTTTATTTTTCTTTATTTTTCTTTATTTTTCTTTATTTTTCTTTATTTTTCTTTATTTTTCTTTATTTTTCTTTATTTTTCTTTATTTTTCTTTATTTTTCTTTATTTTTCTTTATTTTTCTTTATTTTTCTTTATTTTTCTTTATTTTTCTTTATTTTTCTTTATTTTTCTTTATTTGTCTCTATTTTTCTTTATTTTTCTTTATTTTTCTTTATTTTTCTAAATTTTTCTGAATTTTTATTTTATTTTTTTCATTTTCATTTATTTTTAAATTTTCTTATATATTTTTCTATTTTTTTTAGCTTTCTTACTTCATTTTTTTTAATTTTTCAATTTTTTTATATTTTTTTTCTCAAATTTTTTTCATTTTTTCATTTTTTTTCATTTTATATATATTTTTTTTAAATGTTTTTAAATATTTTAAATATTTATAATTTTCAGAGATTTGTCTAGAAGCAGAAATAAAATAAAGATAAAAGGAATTAGAAGACAACCAAAGACAACAAGAAGAAATAAAAATCTATGTACACAATTTTATAAGGAAACTAAAGGATTTAAAAACAACTCTTTGGACATCAGGTTTTTTAGTTAAAGAAGTAGGTAATATTTTCTTCTTCTGACTATAATTAAACAAAACTAAAATTGAACCACTCTTAAAAAAACCTGTATTTAGATATAATTCAGTATTTTATATGTATTTAGAACACAGTAATAAAATTGTTAGAAAAATATGTAAAAAGTAACTAATTTGTTAATTGCTAAAACATAAGGTAATTTAAGTTATGGTGACTACAAAGCGAGAAACCAAAGCCTTTACTTAGGCAAATGAGGCCCTGTGAGACATTACTAAGGGTACAAAAGAAAAGAAACAAATTAAATGAAGTGTTACAGAAAAATAAGGGCTCTATGTAACTATTCACAAAAACAGAACTAATGACCCCAATGTATCCATCCCTTTCAACCCTGTAACAATGAAAGTGATTAAATAGGATACTAGTTTGATCAAAAACAGAATAAATGTGGCTATAGTAACTACAAACATGTTAAATTTTGTTGTATTGTAAAAAAATCCACTTTTTGATGAAACAAAAAGGTATTATACTTTTTGGGATGTACTAACTTTTATCTATAAGTAATATAGTTTAAAGAAATATTGAGTATGAAAATAAAAAAATTGTACTATTATAATAATTATTGTAATTAAACAAGTATTTTAATAAAATCAGTTTTATTAAAATAAACCACTTAGATTTAAAATTGAGGTTTCACTTTTTTAATGTATTCATTTCAATATTTATTTATTTATTTTATTTTATTGGTCCTATTGTGAGAAAAATAGAGTGCTCAATAATTTGGTAAAGTATTTTTATTTTTATGATTTAATCTATATCATTAATTTATAGGGGGTTTTAATGTTAACCGATCTGAAATTAAATTAATTGTGGACAAAAACATTATACCCCAATTATCCACTGCAATTATTTTTGCTAATAATTGGGTTATTAGACCTTTTACATGTCAATGATCACCTCTATCCAACATTTTTATCCTCAATTTTTCATAACCACATCTTGGACAACTTTCTGGATGTGTCAGCCTCCCTACCTTTCCTTGCACTCCCATCCTCTCTTTTCATTTCTGTTCAAAACCCCTCCCCATCTCATCTGTTTTTCTTCTTCTTTTCATCTACAAATATCTCAACATGCCTTTTCATCATAGATCTTCTCAAATAAAGCCTTCCCCCAGTTGTTCTTCAAATCCCATTACCTTCTATTTCCCCTGCTCAGCTGAGAAATCAAAGACTGTTCAACAAAAAAAAAGATGATCACCTCATACTTATAAACTGGCTGAAAATAAAAAATAATTATGATTCTTGTTTTGGTACTGAAAATTCAACTTAAGTAGGACAGCCCCCTGCATCAAAAGTAAATGGAGATCTTCTAATGGCCAATGAATTACAAAATAAGACAAAGGGAAGGATTGATCTTTTACCTAAATAGATGTCTGAATATTTCAAGCATTACAAAGCCAAATACCTGAAGGCAAAGACACTTTCATCTTCCACTGGTTTTGGTATTACTGACATTGATATCAGTAAGGGCATAAAATACATAGATGATAAACTTGATTCTCTATCTCCATAATTTAAAGAGATGGATGCTATTTTCGAGAGCAAGCTGATGTTAATCTCACCAAAATTTTGGATGGTGAAGATTCTATCTCCAAACATGATGTTGAAACAAATCTTGTCCTATTCTATTCCTCTACTCAAGCCTCCCCTGATCTAAATTTAACAAATCTAGATAGCTTTTCAATAGATCATTATGGTGATATAAACCAACATGTTCCCACTCCAGTAAGCTTTTGTTTCTTTTCTAGTTGTTTTATTTTTTTTATTTCTAAAAATTCTAATGAAAAACACAGGATCCTCAAGCAAGTGAGTCTGAAGCTAGCATCAATGATTAAGAGAGAAATTTTACTTCCAAAAAAAATCAAAGACCATCAACTACTTTGAATTTCAACATTCAAAGAAAGAGAAACAGAGATAGTTTTTACCAAAACCCTTTTTCCTCCATTGATGATTTTCTGGAGAAAGGTAAATCTGATAAGTGATAGCATACCTCTTAATAACTAAATGGGCTTTATTTTCTTTTGTTAGTATTCCTTTTCAATCTAGGTAAAATTGAATTGGAAAGAGATACTCTCAATTTTCAAAAGAAACTATTCAAGTTCTCTTTACAAAGGGATGATAGGGTACAAGACTTGGAGGGGAAGAAATTTGAGCTTTATTTACAGATGGATGAGAGGGTCAAGAATTGGAGGGGAAGAAATTCAAGCTTTCTATAAAGGGGGATGAGAGGTCACATGACTTGGAGGACAAGAAATTTGAGATAAAGAAAGTGAAGAAAGCTCTTGAGTACAATTTCCTATTGGATCAGATGAAACTCAAGTATTAACTTGAAGATGGTTTAAAAAAAGAAAGATTTCTTGTGAGAATGTCTTAAAGCTAATAAATCTATTGGGGAAATAGTACACTTAATGAAAATGTTTGATAAATAGTTTCTTTTATTATTTTTACAAAGTTTTCTTGATAGAATGCATTAAAGCAAATAATAAATCCTTGGAACACACTCCTCACTGAGATTTGAATTATTTTATTGAAACATTTTAGAATATTTGTTTGTTTGGTTAAATAAATTTTGTTTTAATTCTTTTTGGTGATAATTTCATATGTGCTGATATTTTAAAGGTCTTGATTCTAGATGATAATTTTTTGCAAAAATTTGAAATACTCATACATTTTTTCTTCTTTACATTCAAATCATTAAATTTACTTTTCTAAATACAGATAGGTCAACAAAACTCTATATCTGTTTTAAAAATTTGGCAATACACTTACCTGCATATTATTGAAGAAAGGGGTGGGTATCACCAAAAAATTTTTAAGTCATCAATTTCACATTTCATATTTGAAAATTTGGCAATACCCTCCCCTGAATTTTATTTAAGTAAGTGGTGAAAATCACCAAAATTTAATATAATTCCATAAATTAATAAATAAATAAATAAGATATCTCAAATTTACTAGCTTTAAAGTAATGACAATTCCTCAAGCCAACATGCAGACCAAGTCTAGAAACTAAGTTTGGTACTTTCCACAGGTATAGAGAAGATGAACCCCATGAAGCAAATTAATTTTATCATGATTACATTTTAAACAACACAAGGTTTTTAGCCCAGAAATTTTGTTTTGTAAATTGAAATATCAGATTTAATTATTAAAAATTTTTGAAAGAATAAAAAATATTTGATGACTTTACTAATCCCCATACTTTTTAGAACTACTTGAAGTTTTGTTAAATTTATAACATTTACCTTCTTTATTTACCTTTTTGATTCTTTAAATTAGTTTTTGACTTATTTGGAAGGAGCAGCTAAAATGAGTAAAGTCATGACAAGATTCCAATCAGGGGGTGCTTTTGTTGTTTGTTGATTATCCTTAGAAGAGTTCCGAATTGTTTCAATCACACAATCTCCCAAACCAAAATCAATCATTCACTGATAGTCTGGAAAATATAATTTATGTCTTTTGATTTCATCTGGAGAAAGAATTGGTTGTCCAGTTATTGGATTAATATAATAGAAAATCCCCAAAGTAAGATAATTGGAATCATTTTTATTGGTATGAATCTTGTTATGAAAATGTTAGGAGTTGAATTGAGAGGCAAGGAAGAGGAGCGCTATGGGCGCTGTAGGGGGCTTTGGGCGCTATGCATTTTTAAGAGACGGAAGCAGCAATATTGTATTAAGGGTTTATATGGGGCAAGTACTGTGGAGCACTCCTCATTGGACAACTTATATAGTAATCCAGGTACTCTTAGTCTCACTGCTGCATTAGCATTGTCAGTCCCATTTCAAGTCTAGCGTAAGCGCTAGTAGTAGTCTGCCTTCTCAGTTCCTAACATTTTGTCCAATCTCAATTGGAATACTACTAAAGAAGAATGAACCCTGAAGACCAACCCAATTCATCACTACTTGCGGCAATGAAAGAGAAAATGGCACACTTGCAGGAGAAGAATGCTAGGCTTACGGAGCGCCTAGAAGAGTGGAAGCCCTCATACTGCAGGGCCACTGAAGCTGAAGCCAAAGAACAGGTGTCTCACTCCACACCAGCACCCCTTGTTAAAGATCCAATGATTGCAGACCCAGAAATCTTCGACGGGAAACAAGGCCCCCAGGTGGATCAGTATGTGTTGCAGGTAAACCTCAATGTCCTGCTCAATGGACATCAGTTCCCAGATGAGTGAGCAGAAATTGGGTTTGAAATATCATACCTCACAGATGAGGTGGCATGCTGGGAAAGGCCGTACACCAAGGAGCTCCTTGAAAGCTCTCAGGTGGAAACAACCTTCCATCAGCTCATGGCAGCTTTTTAATTAGCCTTTGTTGACCCAGATGTGTCCACAACCTCAGAGCATGCGTCAAATCAGCTGCAACAAAGAAACTCAGTTTCTGAGTATGTGTCAGAGTTACGGGGCCACACCAGTTACATCACAACATGGGGGTAAGGGGCACTCATGTTTCACTTTAGAAATGGGCTCTCATCAAAAATATGAAATGCCCTAATTAGTCACCCTTTCCCAACCTCCTTCCAAGGACTCATGGAGCTGGCCATACAAGTTGAAAATGAGTTCACCCATCAGCAAACAGAAGGTTGGATTGGCGCTCATCCATGGCACAATTACACCTCAAGAGGGGCCAGTGATAAGGACCCAAATGCCATAGATATCTACACAGCAAATGTACAAGGTGCTAGTGGGAGGAAGAGGTTATCGGATGATGATTATCAGAGGCTCATAAGCAAAGGTCTGTGCCTCAGGTGTGGAAGCAGTGGTCATCTGGAAAGGGAGTGCAGAGGGAAAATGAGGGTTAGTGAAGTGGAGTACAGCACAGGAAAATTGCAGGTAAAAGACAGTGCTCGGGAGTGAAGGTTGTTCCCTCCTCCAGCAGACTAGAGGGAAAGGATAAAGGGAATTCAGTAGAAGAGTTATCAGCATATAAGCCAATTGGAGTGAATTATAATTGTATTATACTGAACTTGACTTTAATGACCCTTGATGCCATGAAAAACTTTCAAGCCCTACTGGACTGTGGAGCCACAGACTATTTTATTTCCAACAAGTTTTTACAGCAAAATAAAAAGAAAAATTAGACCACCCTAGGAGCCGAATTATGTTTGATGGATCCCCAGGTGAGAGAGGAGAAGTAAGAGAGAAGGTTTTTTGCAGATTTTGGTGTGATGGGAGGGAGTCTCAGTGCAGGGAATATGTGAAAAACCTGAATGACCAGTACAACATGGTACTGGGGATGGCATGGCTAGACCTCTATGACCCACAAGTTGATTGGAAGGAAAAGAAGGTGCAGATAGGAAGGAGAGGGGATGCTGGTGCTAAAGTATTGCCCCTTTGGCCACTTCAGGGGTCAGGGGCACATCCCAGAGAGTCTTCTGATATTTTTTATCATCAGTTGACTTGCCACCAGAACTGATGCTTCTTCTTGGAGTGCCAAAGAGGTACCAGATGGCGGTAAAATGCAGCAAGAACAGGAGAAGGCGCAAAAAAGATGAGGAAAGGCAAAGGATAGAAAGGTGGATGGCGCAGAGAGAGGATTTGTCCCCTGGCCCCTCCCGGAAAGTCTTCTGGTGTTTCATTATCATCAGTAGACTTGCCGCAAGAACTGTCAATTTCTCTTGATGCTAAGTTTCAGGACTTGGAGGGGCACTGGAAGAAGTGGAGGAATCAGAATGTGATGCAACAGCTTGGAACATATCCACCAAGATTGCAGCCAAAGCCCAGACCTCAAAGCAAACAACTAGCCTCAAATAAATGGTCCCTGAAGCTTATTGGGAGCTCTTACTGCTGTTTGAAGAAGGGGAAGTCAAGAACCTGCCACCTCATCAACCATACGGCTTTGCAATTGATTTTATACCAGGCGCAACCCCCCAATTCAGCCGCATAATCCCACTGTCAATCATGAATTCAGCAGCGCTGAAGGAGATTATTGATGAAAATTTAAAGAATGGGTTCATTAGAGAATCAAAGTCTCACTGGGAAGCCCCTGTGATATTTTTAAGGAAGAAAGATGGTTCACTAAGACCTTTCATGGATTTCAGAAGGCTAAATGCACTGACGGTTAAGAACAGGTATCCCCTTCATTTGAACAGTGAGCTGATTGATAGTCTCCAAGGTGCAGAGATCTTCACGTCCCTGGATCTTAGGGCAGGCTACCACAACATATGGGTAAAAGATGATGATGAGCACAAAATGGCATTCTGCACTAAATTTGGTCATTTTGAATGGTTGGTAATGCCATTTGGTCCATTTAATGTGCCTGCCACTTTCCAACACTTCATCAATAGCATCTTTAGAGACAGAATAAGAATTGATGTGGCAGTATACCTGGATGACATCTTGATTTATTCCAGATCAATAGAGGAACACAAGATATGTATGAAAGACTGTTTGAAGTGCCTGAGGGAGGCCCAAGTATTGTTAAAACCTGAAAAATGTGTGTTTTCAGTGAGTGAGATCCCCTACCTGGGTATGATCATTTCAAAGAATAGGGTACAAATGGACCAAGAGAAAGTAAAGGCAGTAAAAGAATGGCCAACACCAGCATCAGTAAAAGAGCTCCAGTCATTCCTAGGCTTTGAAATTTTTTACCACCATTTTATTGAAAATTACTCCCACACCTGCCGACTATTGCACGACCTCAAAAAGATGGAAGCCAAATTTATCTGGAAAAGTAGCCAGCAAGATATGTTTTACTACCTGAAAAGACAATTTGTGACAGCACCTATTCTTTCCATCCCTGATTTATTGAAGCCATTTGTTCTGGAATGTGACTGCTCAGATTTTGCACCAGGAGCAGTATTATCCCAATACAATACTGAAAATGTCTTTCACCCAGTAGCATATTTGTCACAAACACTGCTAGGCACTGAACTAAACTATGAAATATACAATAAAGAGTTATTGGCACTAGTAGAAGCTGTTTTCACCTGGAGCCACTATTTGGAAGGGGGGCCTCACCAGTTACAAGTGATCATTTATACAGATCATAAAAACTAGGAAACCTTCCTGACCACAAAAAGTTAACCCGCTGGCAGGCGAACTGGGCGGAACTGCTAAGTACAATAAATTTTGTGGTTACATTTCGACCAAGAAAGAAAAGTGGTAAACCTGATGCACTATCACAAATCCTGACTTGCATCCAGCACCGGTGTGGCATTCCACATTTGGGTATGCCACTTAGGTTTATTTTTGAAGATTAGTAGCGAATTTCTGGATTATAAGGCTGGATATTTGGAATTTTGGAAAATGATTATTATCATTGGATAGCTTAGATTTTTCTCTATCTTTTATGTCCTGATGATTATTTATCATATTTTACTGTTTTCTTAGTGTTTTACTTGATTTAGTGACTTATAGTATTTTTGGTGGATATGGTGTGCTGATGGAATGGCCACTTTTTTTCTGGTGCACTCCGGTGCACTCCAGTTTGCTCTGGTGATTTTCTGGTGCAAAAGCAAAGTGTACTGGAAAAATTCTGTCATTGTGGCCAAGTTTGGTCATGGTGGCAAAATTAACTCACTGTGGCAAATTTAGCTCAATCTGGCCAAATTAGCTCATTATGGCAAAATTAGCTCATTATGGCAAAAAGAGCTCATTTTGGCAAAATTTGCTCACAATGGGAAAGTCTGATCACCAGTGAAAATTTTGGTCACTGCAGAAAAGTCTGGGCACTGTGGTAAAGTTTGGTCACTGTAGAAAAGTCTGATCACCAGTGCAAAGTTTGGTCACTGTAGAAAATTCTGATCACCAGTGCAAATTTTGGTCACTGCATAAAAGTTTGGCTATTGTAGCAAAATTTGGTTAGAATCTATTATGCTTGCTAAATCAATAGTTTATTGTAGATCCTATGCATGAAGGGTATTGTTGGAAAGGTCTGGAGGAGGAGAATCAGATAGAAAGGGGGGATCTTAGTCATCTACATGTTTTTTTGTCTTTTGGTTTTGATATTAAGAGTCTTTTTGAATAATTAACAACCATTATTCATATTTTTCTTTTTTCAACAAAATAATTAATCATTTATAATACCCTTATAAAATAACAATTTTACATAAAACTTTAAATATTTTACTCAACAACTCTTAAACATTAACATATAGGGTATCATTAGAAAGGTCTCAACTCCATGGACTCATTTATTGTATTTCTTTTCAAAAATTATTAAAATCTAAAAACATTAAAACTTCTTTCTTTTAAAATATTGATTCTAGTGTAACTTTATTGTTGCATTTCAGTTGTTTTACACAGAAGAACTGCTCAATCATCCTAAAAAGCATTAATTACACAGGGTTTCATTCTTAATTATTATAAAATAGACTTTTAAGCTCATTGATCTAAAAACTCACAAATTCATTTAGAGGGACAGGGTTCTCTCTAATTATCCAACTCCTTTGGATTCTGCTTACAGCAAGGCAACTGTAAGAGTATACCTACACCAGACTAGCTACATATTGTTGGTGCAACATTATTGAAGGGGGACCTTTAAGAGGGGGTAGTCCTAAATGAGGTGTAATTTGCAGATGAGGCTTTGATTGAATGGGTAAGGATGGGGCAGGGAAAAGATGAGAGAGTGCAGGAGTTGGTGAAGGTGCTGTTATCAAAGGAGGTATTAGTAAGGAAAGGATTAGAGGAGCATCACCTAGATGGGGGAGCGCTATATTGGAGTGGGAGGATAGTGGTTCCAAATAATGAAGAGCTAAAGATGCAGGTGGTCAAATCAAGGCATGACTCCCCAATGGAAAGACACCCAGGACTGCTGAAAACCATGGAGCTAGTGAATTTTAACATTTACTGGAAGTCCATGAAAGCATATGTCCAGTGCTATGTAGCAGCATGTGACTTGTTCCAGAGGAACAAGGTCAGTCCAACAACAACACCACTGACCCAGCTAAACATTGTCAAGCAGACATTGAAGGAGCTCTCCTATGATCTTATAGTGGAGTTACCAAAGTCCCAAGGGAAGAAGGCTATTCTCACAGTTGTTGACCATTGCACTAAGATGGCACACTTCATTCCAACCACTACCAAGGTCACATCTGAAAGTATTGCAGACCTTATGGTGGTGCAAGTTTGGAAGCTGAATGACTTGCCTGATAGCATTATATCAGATAGGGGAAGTACCTTTAACTCTATGTTGTTGAAAGAAATGTATGAGCAACTGAATATTAAGCCCATATTGTCAGCATCATGGCACCCCCAGACTGATGGACAATTGAAGATATTGAACAAGGTAATTAAACAATACTTACCTCTTTTCATCAATTATCAGCAAGATGATTGGGTGCAGCTCCTACCGTTAGCTGAATTTTCATACAACAACCGGCTCCATGTTTCAACAGGCATGTCCCCCTATTATTCCAACTGTGGGTATCACCCAACATTCTCAATTGGAACCCCAGCAACACTGCATGTTCCAGATGCAGAGGAGAAAATTCAAAAGCTGTGGGAGATACGTGAAGAAATAAAAGCAGCGCTCAATTTATCCCAACAGGAAATGAAGCCCCACCATGATAAAGGGGAGGTGCAGCATTGGGCTCTGTGAGTAGGTGACAAGGTCTGGTTAAGCTCATGCTTCCTTTCTAAATTGCACCCAAGTGCCAAACTTGATCACAAGAAAGTAGGCCCATTTAAGATCAAATGCAAGGTATCTGACTTGGCTTATGAGCTGGAGCTACCAATCTCAATGAGGCAAGTAAATCCAGTTTTCAACATTTCATTGCCCACAAAGCACAGGGAAGATACAATTCCAGGATGTCCAGAAGAGCTGCCAGCACAAATCCAGGTGGCAAATGAAGAGGAGTTTGATGTGGAAAAGGTTGTTTCTAAGAGGGCGTATAAGGGAAAGGTTCAGTACTTGGTGCATTGGAAAGGATATGGGGTTGGAGATAGGTCTTGGGAACTAGTGGAAAAATTGGTCAATGCTAAGGAAAATTTGAAGGAGTTTGAGAAGGAGTGCAGGGGGAAGGAGGGGTAAAAGAGGGGGTAATGTTAGGATTTGGATTGAGAGGCAAGGAGGAGGAGCACTATGGGCGCTGTAGAGGCGCTGTGGGCGCAATTCATTTGTAAGAGACAGAAGCAGAGATGTTGAATTAAGGGGTTATATGGGGCAAGAGCTGTGGAGCACTCCTCATCGGACAACTTATATAGTAATCCAGTTACTCTTAGTCTCACTGCTGTATTAGCATAGTCAGTACAGTTTCAAGGCTAGTGTCAGTGCTAGTAGTAGTCTACCTTATCAAGTCCTAACAGAAAACCAGAATGAGTAATTAACACTTTAAATAATAATATATAATCACTGCTAATCTCTTCCCACTCAGAGTCACACTAATTTTGAATCCCAACTCTGGTTGCAAATTCATTATAGCATTAAAAGGCTTTGTTACAGAATTTTTTGAGTCAAAGAGCCAGGAAATAATTAAAGGAAGGTGAGAAGCCCCGTAATCAAAAATCCTTATTTTTTTCCCATTTAGATAAATTTATAAGTACCAAATAGATGCCTATAGAATTAAATTGAGCAAAAAATATTAACAATGAAACCAATGAAATTTTTTAACTTACCAAGAGAATAAACTTTTAAAAATCCTGGTCTCCATCCAAAACCAATCATGATGCCATGCAAAAAATTCTTATTTTAATTGGTAATCCAACAAAAGCCATTTTATATGGTATAGAGATGAGATCAGATTGTTGATTAAAAGCTTCATCTTTTGCTCCATCAAATGAATAATTTTCATAAATAATTTGAGGTTTAAAAGTAATACTGATTACTACCTTAACTTCATCACCTCCTAATTTGGTTATAAATTTTATATCTTGTGGTAACTTCCTGGGATATTTATATTTTTAATTGACTTTAGTTTTGAAACACTTGATGTTTGATATATGGCCAAATAGATGATCCAAGTGAATTTTCTTTTTTAAATATATTTTACATTGATAAGATTGATCATCATTTTTTATTGTTAAAGATTTTGAAAAAGATTAAAAAGAAGTTTAAATAAAAGAAGATGATAAAGAAGATAAAGATGAAGATTGATGTATAAGGTTTGAATCAGAAGAAATAGACATCTTTTTTTCTAAATTTTTTTTGACAATTTTTCTGAATTTTTTTTGATGATTGAAATGAAGTTAAAATCAATGAAGATGATAAAGAGGATAATGATGAAGATAGAGTTGTAAGGCTTGAATCAGAATAAACAGACATTTTTTTTTCTGAAAAATATTTTTACTGGCCAAAAAAATGTCAAAATTTTTTTTTAAAAATAATTAAAAACTCTCAAAAATTAAATTAAATAACAAAAATGATTCTCATCAAATGATAAATATGAATAATTATTACTTTAATTCAATTTGATAAGTTTTTTTTGTTAATTCTGGACAAAAAAAGAAAAAAAAGAAAAAAAATTAAATATTAATAAAACCTTTCTTTCAATTTTTTAATTGCACCTTCATTGGTTGCTGTAAAAATTTTCTATTATTTTTTTCATTACTCCCTCTTTAGTCCCCTTTCTCCTGTTGAAAAATTTCTTCAAAGCCCATTCCAAAATCCCTCCAAACACCCCAAAACACCCCTCATACCCTCTCCAAAACCCCCCACAAGCCTCACCACACACCATAAAAATACCCCCCAAATTATCACCAATCACCCCCAAAATGTTCCCCAAACCCTCTCCAAAATCCCCACAAACCCTCACTTAACCACTTCAAAAAACCACCCCAAGCCCTCTCAAAAACCCCATCAATCTTCCCCTCAATCCCCACCTACACACGCTTCAAACCCCCTCCTGAAAATTCACTCCAAATCCCCCTTACCCCCTCCTCCATATTCATTTATTAAAAAACAATTGTTATCAGTTGTTTTTTAATAAGTAATTAGGAAAGAGTGGGTAAGGGGGGATTTAAAGGGAGGTAAGAGGGGTTTATAGGGGGTGGGGGGGTTGAAGTGGGTGTAGGGGGATTTGAGAAGGGGTTTTGAATCAGGTGTAGGAATAGTTTGAGGGGGCTATAGAGGAGGTTTGAAGCGGGTGTAGGAGTGGTTCAAGGGGGAGATTTGAGGGGGTTATAGGGGAGGTTTGAAGCAGGTGTAGGGGGGGTTAAGGGAGTAATAGGGGGAAGAAAAGAGGGGTTTGACAGAGTAATAAGGGGATTAAAGGGGAGTTTGAGGTAGCTAAGGAGGAAGGAAAGGGGGGTGAGAGGCAGCCAAAGAAAAGGGAAAGGTGGAAATAAGGACACCAAGGAGGGGGGAAAGGTGGGATAATGACCAGGCCAAGGAGGGATAAAGAGGAGATGATGGAGAGTAAAAAAAGAGAAAAGGGAGAGAAAGAACAAAAAAAGTGTTAATTTAACCTTGAAACACACAAAAAAACCACTTAAAAAAAGAAAACAGAAAAGAAAACAAAAAACAATTATGATTAGCAAACAAACAATCATGAGAAATGAATAAAATGACTTACCTGGAGAGATAAGATGATATAATATGTGAAACAAAATTGTTTGAGAGATGTTTGAGGAGATGCGGAATGGGATATGAGGGATTAATGAAAAAAAGAAACAGTGAAAGATTATGCAATTGCAGAAAATATGTGCTTTCATGTTGAGCTGGTGAATGAAAACAAATCAGACATCCAAAATTAAGATATTCACAGTAAATTCAAAAAAAAAATGAATATGAAAAAAAAACCAACCCTTGTAAATTAAGCAGACAAATTGAGAATATAAAGAGTATGAAAAGAAAAATTAAAAGTCTTGTGTTTCAAAATTTTGGAAGGTGATGGGCATAATGACAGAGTGTATCCCAGTGGAAAGAATGATTTGTGATTCAAGGGAGGGAAGAGCTGGATCAGGTTCAGGATCCTTGTCTTCATAAAGATCATTCCACTCATCCTTTGAAATAGCTAGGATATAAGTTTGAAAAAGGTGTAGGGGGGGTTTTGAGGGATTAATAGGGGGAGGGAAATAGGGGTTTGAGGGAGTAATAGGAGGGATAAAAGGGGGGTTTGAGGGGGTAATAGAAGAGAAGAAAGGGGGGTTTGAGGGAGCCAAGAAGGAAGGAAAGGGGGATGAGAGGCAGCTAAAGAAAAGGGAAAGGAGGAAATGAGAACACCAAAGAGGGGGAAAGGTGGGATAATGACCAGGCCAAGGAAGGACAAATATGAGATGATGGAGAGTAAAAAAAGAGGAAAAGGGAGATAAAGAAGAAAAAAAGAGTTAATTTAACTTTGAAAACCACTAAAAGAACCACTTACAAAAAAAAAGAAAACAGAAAAAAAAACAAAAAACCAAAAAAACAATAAAAATTATAATTAGCAAACAAAAAATCAAAAGAAATGAATAAAATGACTTACCTGGAGAGATGAGATAATAAAATATGTGAAACCAAATTTTTTGATGGATGTTTGAGGAGAGGAGGAAATGTATATGAGGAATGAATGAAAAAAGGAAACAGTGAAAAATTATTCAATTGCAGAAAATATGCGCTTTCATGTTGAGCTGCTTAATGAAAACAAATCAGACATCCAAAATTAAGTTATTCACAGTAAATTCAAAAAAATGAATATCCAAAAAAAACCAACCCAAGTGAACTAAGAAAACATGTTGAAAATTTGAAGAAAATGAAAAAAAAAATTAAAAGTGTTGTGTTTCAAAATGATGGAGGGTGATTGGCATAATAACGGAGCATATGCCAGTTTAATGAATGTTTTGTGATTAAAGGGAGGGGAGAGCTTGAAAAGGTTCAGGATCCTTGTCTTCATAAAGATCATTCCCTAATCCTTTAAATCAGCTAGGATATTGTGGAGTATAATGAAAGTCATTATCCAATGATTTGCAGTTTTGATTTCCATTTTTTTTGAAATTGGATTCAGAGCTCCTGGAGACTAGAAAATCTTCCCTTTAAAATCCAAATAGCATGTTCCATCTGTACTTTTGATTAGGAAAGGTGATAATTAAAGGTGGTTTTGGGGTCATTTTCTAAAGTTGCACCACAGAAAGCAGGTACAATGTACTTTCCACTGGCATATTCTGTGTCTGCAAGGAGGTACTAAGATTCGTCAAAGTATCAGTCAGGACTTTGAGAAATTCTTATTCTTAAGAACACAGAAGAGTCATGAAATGAGCCTGGGAGGCCACTATGAAATGCAATAAACTTTTGTTGACATCACAGACAATTTGAAGGGCAATAGAATATCTATAAAGAAGATAAAAAGTTAGTTTATGAAGGATGTGAAATTGGATAAACTTTTGGAGAAATCTTTTTTTGAGATCAAAATAATGTTTTCCATCATGAGCAGGCTTTTGACTCAAAGGTATGTTTATACCATTAACAAAACCTACACAGCCAGGGAAACCTTTGGCTTGCATTACTTGAGAGGATTTGAGTCGGTTTTGTGGAGTTTTCCAAGCAAGTGCTTGAGACTTGAGAGAAAGGATAGGAATCATGCAGCACTTGGTGTTTAATATTTTCAGTATTGTCTGGTATATAAGTATGATATAATAGTATTTATTTATGGTCCTACTACTTATTGATAAATGAATTAGTGATTAAACCTCAGGGTAAGACTAATAAAATAGTTATACTCAGATAAAACTCACAATACTTGGATTTAAATGTGTGCTTAGTGGTGGAAAATAGATAAATAGAATATATGTCAGCCAGGCTATCTCAGGAGTCCAGTAATTTATATAATAAATTACTGTAAAGGAATAACTTTATGTAAATACAAAAAATTATTTAAAATAAAATTATAAATGTTTTGTGAATGAAATAAAATATTAAACTTAATTTTATTATTAAATAAATTGTATTACATAAATAAATATAATATTCTATAATACCATGGTGTGTTTTATATGTATAAATAAATTATTTAAAGTTATATTATCAGTGTAAATTTAACCTACACAGTAATTACAATTTTTAATAATAACATTTATATAAAATTAAATACAACCTATCATATAATAATATCTATCAATATTTGGCACTTCTGTGACCCCTAATTTTTTACCAATATTACTACATTAATTTAATATGATTAAATTCAATTTCTCATGTTAAAAGGTTCCTGTATTGACTTAATTAGTTTTTCAATTGATTTAATAGTTCATTTACTTGAAATAGTTAAATTAATATTACTCATACTTAGTTAAGCTTATTTAAAAACGTAAAAATACTTCCTTTTATTTTAATTATACTTTTCTAGTTATTGGTATTCCTTCTTTATATTTTTTCTCATAGTTCTCATATTTTTTATACTCACGTAGTTAGTTGTTATATTAATTCTATTCTTTTTTAGGGATTACTAATGGGAAAGGATATTTTTATCCACAGATTTATTTTTTATGTTTTTAAATTAATTATTTCACATAATTTTACCTTTTTGTATATACTATTGGAACGCTCCAGAATGTCCTCTTGCCTATAAAAGGGCTTTAGAAGTCCATCTGGTAGCTCATCACTTACTTACTATACAATCACTCAACATATTTTAATTATATTTCTTTATTTACTATTTTTATTAGTGCATTACATCTAATTTAAATACTATATAAATTATTATTGGTTGCTTTAAGACTTATAATACTAAAATTGAACTGACGCGCTTTTGAACATTTACTATTAATAATAATATTTGAAATTTAACTTAATACTTACAACTTTTGTCATCTCTCAATTAAATTGTCGTCCTATTCTCTCAAATTATATTTATTTTATTTCATTTTATATTACTACCTTATTATTTCCATTTCTATCCTTTATTATTCCTATTCATTTCTTCAATCTTCTAGACATCCTGGCTGATAATTGAGGGCCTCTCCAAACGACGATGACAACACCTTTTTGACGAACGACAAAGCGCACGGACCACCCAAGCCAAAAAGTGAAACTTTTGCCACGACTGTGTTTTGAACTTGGGTTCGATAGTTTATTTTTATATTACATTAAATTATATATTATTTTGAAGTGATTTTACGATCACTATAGTAAGTTCACCTTTGCACCTCTCACTCATAGTACTATATTTTTACTGAAATAACAATGTTTGTGGCTTAACTGCTGACTCACTGAGTGTAAGTTTTAATTTTATTAAAAAAAATTTTTTTCTAGTTGACCATAATAGAGTAAAAACTCTTAGTCCTAGAAGACAATAATATTTAATAAAATATTAAATTAACTTTATTATTATTTTTTGAATATTGGTTGACCATAATAGTACTCAGTACTTAGTCCCAATTTTACCATTAAATTAATTTTGGTATTAATTATTTTGGTTGACTTATTAACCTTATTGGTTGGTCCCATTTTAATTGTTATTAATTCTTAATAATTGTAATTTCATTTATTGTATTACATTTTATTTTATAATTAATTGATTTTTAATAAAAAGTTTTTTCAATCCAATTTATTATAATTTATTTTGAATTAACAATTTATATCTGAGTTATTTTTAATTCTCCTTCTTCACAGTCTTAAATGTCCAGTAGTTTGGCTAAAAGCATGGAAAACTTACATGTGGATGAGAATGAAGTGGATGTTGACACTGAATCTGTAGGTTCTCCCAAAGTATCTTACAAAAATAATTCAGCTGACAAAAAACCTTCAGGACGTAGAAATGTCAGGAGAAGTGACAAACCCCTCTCACCTAACAGCTCTGAAGGAAGTAAAACCTCAGGTACATCAGGACAATCCACTCAGAGGTATAAAAATAAAAAAGATTCCTCTAGCACAACAGGTAAACAATCTGTCAAGCCATATAAAGTAACTGAGAGCAGAAAGCATGAATTACAAGGCAAAGGTAGACACACTTTGGCAGCAGATGCAGGAGCTTTTAAATCCCAAACAGGGTCAACCTCCTCATTTCCCAGCTTCCCAACCTCAGCCTCAACCTCAGGCCAGTCAAGCATCCAGCTCCCTCAACCAAAACCAAGGCATTCTGCAAGTGGAACAATGGAAATGGGATTACTTAATGACCCACTACCAACAGAATGTACATTAACCAGCTCAAAACCCTGGCCCATCCAGGACACCAAACTACAATCCATCTCTTCAGCACCATCCTTATCAGGGGGGCAGAAGAAAGAAGGCACAGGGGAAGTTTCCTCCCTTGCCATGGTAAGTAATTTGTTTAATAAGCATGTTGTAATATATAATAACAAACCTTCTTCAGGTAATAATGTGGACCCTGAAAGAACAGTTAAACCTTTGAAGAGACAACTTCCTTTAATAAGTAGCCCCATTGATGTAATTAGTAAATTATCATTTGATGAAACTTTACATTTGACTTCTACTTCTTTAATTAACCCTTCTCTTGAAATCAAGAATGATTTTGTTTCCCCTGAAGTTTACACTTTACTTGAGAAAACTTCTGAATAAATATTGAAAGATACACCTGATTTTAATTTTGTGAAAGATAAACATTTAAGAGATTTGTTAATACATGAGAGTGATAGATTAAATAATTTGCATTTACATTGTAAAGTGAGTTCTTCTGTTCAAGAAACTGCTTATTTCAAATTGAAAGACACACTAAATAATGTCCTGGCTCAACAAAAGTCTATTAAAGCTGACCACAAATCACTTTCAGATAAATATAGCCACCTACGCAAAACTGTTGATAATCTAAAAGATGAAAATACTACTTTAAAGAATGACAATATGCTTTTGCACAGTGAATTAAGAAAATTGAAAATTGATTCTCAGAATTTGAGTAATAAATGCTCTGTGGATGAAGACAGAAATGTTTTATCTATTTCTAGGATTAATGATCAACTATCTTACATTCCTGATTTGAGAAATAAATTACCTGACCTAGAGAAACAATTTTCTGCATTACAAACTGTCCAGGCTACTCATTATCATGAATTAAAAAATAATGCTAGAACTGCTGCTAGTCTTAATAATAAACAGCCTGAACAGAGTAGTTTTTCACTCCCTTGTAATGTACAAATTTTACCAGCTGAAATTCATTCTGAAAAATCTAGTGCATCAAACAGAAAGAAATTTAATTCTCACCATGAGCCAGCTGCCTCTGTGAATAATAAAGTATCTGAACACCTTTCAAGACTTCAGGAACTGATAACCTTGAATAATTCAAACCATAGGATGGAACATTCCAGTAGCCAGAAAAATTGGCCTAAGTTGGATCAATATCCTACCTTTGATGGTGATTCTTCATCTGATTGGCAACACTTTATACAAAGGATTGATAATTTAAAGAGATCTTATAAACTACCTGATGAGGAAATTGTTTCTAAGCTGATTTCTTTATTTTCCAATGTAGCTTTGTTGTGGTATGAATCTGTTCTATTGGATAATAACCATTATACATGGAATGAGTGGAAATCCTTGATTGAGAATCAATTTGGTGGTTCAAAATTTAGGTTGGCTCAGAAAAGACTGTATGAGAATACTAGATATATATCCTCTTCTGTTGAAAAACCCATCATTTTTCTGATGAAAGTAACAAAGATCCTGAGAGCAATTGATCCAAAGATGGATTATGATATTTGGAGAGATAAAATTTTGTATAAATTGCCAAATTCTCTTAGAGATTTAATTGTAGCTAGAGCTGAGCATGTAAGAGAACATTCTTCTTTAATTAATATTTGTAATGAGGTATTACTCAACCATAGATATGAACCTAAGAATTACCTTAGTAAACCTTTTAATGATCAGAATAAACCCTCTACCAAGCTCCCAGAAAAATCTGGTAGACCCTCTGCCCCAGTTGCACCTAAAAAATATGCAACAAATACTTTTTATAAATGTAACAAACCATGGCAAAAGGGTCATGTTTGTGACAAGAAAATTCATCTTGTTGAACACAATGAGGACACTGATGAAGTTGAAATGAATGTCAATGATTCTTCTAGTGACTGTGAAAGTAATATCTCCTATGACAATGAATCCAGTAGAAATATTTTCATGTTGGAACAGGATGTCCATTTTTTAGATAATATATCTGAAGAATGTGTATTGGATTTATCTTCAGTAGAAAATGCTGAGATAATTAAAGATATTACTAACAATCCTATAGCCATATCCCCTTTGAAGGCACCTGTTATCATTAATGGTAAACATGTTGATGTAGTTCTTGATTCTGGGGCTGGAGGAAGTGTAGTGTCTGAATAAGCTTTAGCTTCAGTAGACAAGGATTATCTGAATAAATTATTACCTATAACTTCTGAAAAATGGAAAGGGTATGGTTCTACCTTAATTCCTATTGTAAAATACAAAACCTGTGTATTTTTCAAATATAATGGTGGTTTTTTCAGAGCTGTTTGTGAGTTTGTGGTTATGAAAAATGATAATTTGAGTAATTGGTTGATTATGGGAAATGATATTTTGACCATGTTTGGTGTGAAATTGGACCCAGAAAATAATTGCCTCACCCTGGGATTGAATGGCAAAAGAAAATTCAAAATTTCCTCCCCTAGAAAACCTTCTGGGCACCTGTTAAAGTCTTGTAACTCACTAACCCAGTGTAAAGGCAGACCAACATTTGAGATGGATGATTTATTAAATGAGATAAATACTGCTTCTTTTGGTGATCAGTTATCTAGTGAAAAAAAGGATTCTATTATTGCCTCAATTACTTCTTTCCCTATGGCTTTTGCTCATTGTTCTCATGTCTTAGGAAGTGTTCAGGAAGAAATGAAAATTACCTTATCCTGTAACTTGAATGATGTTCCTCCTACTCTTAGGAAAAAACCATATTCTGCTTCTCCAACAAAAAGGAACGATATTGAGGATAATATTGCCACATTATTAAAAATGAACATCATTGAAAAAGTGGATGTCACCCCCCAATAATTTGTCATCTCCCCAGTCTTGATTTCTTATGAAAAGGATAAAGCTAGATTATGTGGAGATTACAGGGCATTAAACACTTATACTGTTGATGATATTTATCCGTTACCCAGAATTACTTCAATTCATGCTACCTTGCAAGGTGCTAAATTTATTAGTTGTCTGGATGGTAACAAAGGGTATCATCAAGTTCCAGTTGAGAAAAATTCTCAGAATTTTTTGCTTATTGCTACTCATATGGGAATATATAAGTATATTAGAATGCCATTTGGCCCCAAAAATGCACCTTCAGTTTTCCAGAAAGTCATGGATAACACTTTCCATAAGGAAATCATTGAAGGATGGCTCATGGTGTATATTGATGATATCATAGTTTTTTCTAAAACGTTTGATGAATATATGGTTCACTTGAATAGAGTTTTTCAAAAAATGGATGGAATCAATATGACCTTGTCCTTAAAAAAGTGTAAATTTGGTTTTCAATCTTTGAAAGTCCTTGGGCATGTTGTGTCAGGCCTACAAATTTGTGTAGATCAAAACAAAGTTGCTGCAATTCAAAATGTGAAAGCACCAACCTCTGTAAGAGAAATCCAAAGTTTTTTGGGTATGTGTGGCTATTACAGGCAATATATTAAAAATTATCAGGTTATAGCCTTACCTCTTACCAAAATAACTAGAAAAGATGTTGCATTTATCTGGAATAATGACTTTCAAAAAGCTTTTGATGCATTATAATGTTGTTTAATGACAGCCCCTATCTTGACTCTTCCAGATTTCAACAAACCTTTTGTCCTGTATAAAGATGCTAGTTTTGTTGGTCTGGGTGCTGCCTTACACCAGAAACAAATTATTAATGATAAAACCTCAGAAGTTGTAATTTGTTATATTTCATGAACCTTAAGAAATAGTGAATTGAAATATGGTGCCACTCAATTAGAGTGCTTAGGAGTTGTTTGGGCTCTTGAGAAACTTCATTACTATTTAGATGACCAAAAGTTCGAGTTGGTAACTGACTGTAGTGCGGTAAAATCCCTCTTAAACCTGAAAACACCTAATAGACATATGTTCAGGTGGAAACTTGCTGTTCAAGAATACATAGGACAGATGAAAATTATCCATAGAGCTGGAAATGTTCACTCCAATGTTGATATGCTGTCCAGACTTTCTCTGCCAAATAATGACTCCAATCCTGCTTATGTGCCTGAAGATGATACTGTTCATATCCATGGTAAATTTATAGTTGATATGGAAGAAGAGTTATTACAATTAATACTGGATTCATATGATAAAGATTCTGATTTAAATAAATTAGTTACTATCTTAAATGACCCTAAGAATGCTTCAATTCAAGCATTGATTAAAACTCTTCCTGCAAAATAACAAGGTGCTTTGATGAAAGGAAAGTTTTCAATGAAGATGGTTATATCTATTATAGAAGAAAGCTGACAAATGTAATTGTAATTGCCCCTTCTATGAAAGAAACTATCCTCAAACTTTGTCATGATGACATATTAGCTGGTCATTTTGATCTAGAAAAAACATTGATTAGAATCAAAAACACTGATTGGTGGGCTAATATGTCTGAAGATACAAAATTATATGTTGAATCTTGTGATTCTTGCCAAAAATCTAAGAGATTAACAGGTACGAGAGCAGGGTTACTACAACATATTGAAGCACCTAATGCTCCTTGGCAAATAATTAACATGGATTTTGTCACTGGCCTTCTTATAGCAGGTAAAGACAGTTATAACTCTTGTTGGGTGATAGTAGATAGATTCACAAAAATGTGTAAATTTATTCCAACCCACAAAGATGTATCCATCAAAGAATTAGCTTTCTTATGGTGGTCTTCCATGTTTATTATTATTGGATTCCCGAAAGCCATTATCTCTGATAGAGATCCAAAATTTACTTCTGAGTTTTGGACCTCTTTAATGGATATTTGTGGCTGTGAGTTAAAGTTATCTACAGCTCATCATCCTCAGACGGGGTAGACAATCCTATAGTACTAGCTATAGGCCTTGACCAAGGGAGTTGGAGAAAAACCAGAGAGAAAATCCCCTGTCCCTTTAGAAAAATAGAGTGAGATTTACTTGCTAAAGTAAGTTGGTTCCTGTTTTTCTAAAGCTCCTGTTTAACACACTTGACTGCTTGATGAGCCAAGAAAGTAGTCCCCAGATAGACTACAAGACCAAAGAACTGAAATGTAGAACAAAGTCCACACCAGAGACAGCAAAGATACTTGATATAGGCTGCAAATCCACACCAGAGACAGCAATAATACTTGCTATAGCTTGCAAGACTATAACAGAGAAAATAGTTGCTAAAGTTAAGTTAAATGAAGAATTTACTTGCAACAAACACAGCCAATTGTGGCCAGAAAACAGTGAAAACTTAGTGAGGAACAATGAGATCACCTCCGGATGGTTGTATGATGATTAAGGTTGCCCCAAACTGTCTTATTCACTATGTACACACAGACCACTAACTAAGAGCCCATGCGCACCCACCAATCTGGCGCCTGTACCTGCCAAATTGCATAAATAACCCTCCTGGAGCGCTCCCCAACCTCCTAAAACAGAGGTGGGCGGGCCGCCCGACGTTTAGATGCCGCCTGAAGCGGCCCGGCCTCCCTGAAGCCAGAAAACCAATAAAAACCACTAATCTACTTAGAAAAATTAGCTACAACTACTAAAACCTTTTAAACACGGAATTTCACTATAACAACATTGAGACATGAAATATAGAGAAAAATTAGCTCTATCCAATGGTACTAAGCACTTAAACCTAAGACTTAAGGTTAGCCCGTAAAACACGAAAAACAAAATTAAACAGCAATCTTTTATAAATGAAAAATGAGGAAATGACCCCTTAAAACTCAGAATATGAGAAATGTCTAAAAGACATAAAATATAGAGAAAAACCAGGGCTATCTAATGCTAGTACCCACATACCTACAGACCCAATATCCACTGAATAAAACAAGAAAAATACCCAATTCCTTAAAAGATGTCAATTAAGACATGCACAAACAGCGCCTAATCACACAACAAAGGCCCCTGCCAATGTTGGAAGACCACAACGGATGGTCTAGCTGAAAAGATGATTCAAAATCTGGAAGATATGATTAGAAGGTATTGTGCCTTTGGTTTAGAATATAAAGACAATGACAGATTTACTCATGACTGGGTCACTCTTTTGCCTGGTCTTGAATTTGCATATAATAGTACTGTTCATTCTGTCACTGAGAAAAAGCCTTTTGAGATTTGGTTAGGTTATGTCCCAAATACTCCTGCTCAAATTCTCAATAAAAAATTACCTAAGTTGGAACTACATCCTGGTGTAAAATCTTTTATGCAAATGCAACAGCTATGCAGGAAACATGCTCAAAGCTGTATTGATAAAGCATTTGAATATAAAAAGAAAAGATGGGATAAATCCCATAAAGAATACACATTTAACAAGGGTGATGAAGTGTTGATATCTACTGTCCATTTCAATTTACAAGGTAACAACAAATTAAAAGATCCTTTTGTGGGACCATTTGTTGTTAAAAGAATGGTTGGTGATAATGCAGTAGAAGTAGTATTGTATTCTCCATATGATAGAAAACATCCTGTTTTTCCCATTTCTTTGATTAAACCTTATACTTCCAACAGTGACTTATTTCCCAAAAGAAGGGGAAGACCTAAGAAAAACCCACAGGAAGTCACAAAAACTACAGAAATTGATAAAATTCTCAATGATATAATTATCACTTCTGAAAGAGGTACTGAATATTTATTGAGATATAAAAACAATTCATCTGAACATGATGCATGGATACCTGGAAAGGAAATTTCAAATCTTTCTACTCTGTTAAAAAAGTATAAAAAGAAAAAATCTTAACATTTTTTTATTGTTTTTTTTAGAGTGAGGGAGTGTCAGCCAGGCTATCTCAGGATTCCAGTAATTTATATAATAAATTACTGTAAAGGAATAACTTTATGCAAATACAAAAAATTATTTAAAATAAAATTATAAATGTTTTGTGAATGAAATAAAATATTATACTTAATTTTATTATTAAATAAATTGTATTACATAAATAAATATAATATTCTATAATACCATGGTGTGATTTATATGCATAAATAAATTATTTAAAATTATATTATCAGTGTAAACTTAACCTACACATTAATTACAATTTTTTATAATAACATTTATATAAAACTAAATACAACCTATCATATAATAATATCCATCAATATTTGGCGCTTCTGTGACCCCTAATTTTGTTACCAATATTACTACATTAATTTAATATGATTAAATTCAAATTCTCATGTTAAAAGGTTCCTGTATTGACTTAATTAGTTTTTCAATTGATTTAATAGTTCATTTACTTGAAATAGTTAAATTAATATTACTCATACTTAGTTAAGCTTATTTAAAAACGTAAAAATACTTCCTTTTATTTTAATTATACTTTTCTAGTTATTGGTATTCCTTCTTTAGATTTTTTCTCATAGTTCTCATATTTTTTATACTCACGTAGTTAGTTGTTATATTAATTCTATTCTTTTTTAGGGATTACTAATGGGAAAGGATATTTTTATTCATGGATTTATTTTTTATGTTTTTAAATTAGATTCTTTTAAATTAATTATTTCACATAATTTTACCTTTTTGAATATACTATTGGAACACTCCAGAATGTCCTCTTGCCTATAAAAGGGCTTTAGAAGTCCATCTGGTAGCTCATCACTTACTTACTATACAATCACTCAACATATTTTAATTATATTTCTTTATTTACTATTTTTATTAGTGCATTACATCTAATTTAAATACTATATGAATTATTATTGGTTGCTTTAAGACTTATAATACTAACATTGAACTGACGCGCTTTTGAACATTTACTAATATTAATAATATTTTCAATTTAACTTAATACTTACAAATTTTTTCATCTCTCAATTAAATTGTCGTCCTGTTCTCTCAAATTATATTTATTTTATTTCATTTTATATTACTACCTTATTATTTCCATTTCTATCCTTTATTATTCCTATTCATTTCTTCAATCTTCTAGACATCCCGGCTGATAATATAGTTATAGCTTATATAATGATAATATCAACTTATAAAGGCTTTATAATATATTTCTAAATGCTAATAATTGTATTGAAGTGTTTTATTGAATTTGAGTAAGTGATTGATGATGAATAACCATCAAAATCCCTCCTTACTTATACCCAAATCCCCTGGAGTGCACAGACCTTCAATCCAGATGATGTCACTGCTATACCTGGCAATTACAGCACTGTGAGGGCCAATCACCTCCCCATGGTGTCCACTTCAAGCAGATTCAACACTCAGACCTCCAGTAAGGACCCTCCATCACAATTAATGCTAACACAGACCCAAAATATAATTAGAAAATCCAGATAAAAGAAGATACCATAAAGAAACAGGTAAAATAAGTAATCCAAAAGAGATAAAATGAAACCTAAAGCATATAAAGGAAACAAATGAAATTTACAAGCCCCCAATAACATTCCCAAGCATCCACATTAACCAAGCAATGACCTCCCAACCCATAAATCCGTGAATATCCATCCAAGGAAGCAGATTAAGTTGTCCAAACTGAGTGTATGCGCCTGAAATAAATGTCTATGCTTCTGTGTGTGTTGTGAATCCATTGATTAGAGGGTTTCAGTTCTGGAAAATCCACACTTAACTTAAGTGCGGATTTCAAACCAAATCAGCACTTAAATTTTGCAAAAAGGTCACTTATTTCAAAAATGGGTGTCAGTTCTGACCTCAAATCAGCACTTTTTTTTGTGATTTTCTTTTCAAAACCACATGTTGGCCACATCATCCCTTTCTTTCCCATACCATTTTGCACTCTCCAAATGTCCTCTTTGTGTACTTCATTCACTTGGGTTGGTATTTTGGTTTGTTGCATATTCATTTTTTTTTGGAATTTACAGTGAAAATCTTTTTTTTGGATGGCTCATTGGTTTTCTTTCACCAGCTCAACATGAAATCGCATATTTTGTCAGTGATTTTTTTTTTTTCATTCATCACTCATATCCTTTTCATCCTCTCCTCAAACATCACTCAAATATTTTGGTTACTTTTATTTTCTCAACTCATCTCATCAGGTAAGTCTTTTTTTTTCTTTTTTCTTGTTTTTTATTTGCTAATCATGAATTTTTTTATTTTGCATTTTTTTTGGTTTTTTTTTTGGTTTTTTTTTTTTTTTTTTTTTTTTTTTTTTGTAAGTCTTTTTTTTTATTTTCAAGGTTAGACTAACTTTTTTTTTTCTCTCTTTTTTCTCTTTTTTTTTCTTTTTTTTTCACTCCTTCACCCTCTTTAGCTGCCTCATTTCACCCCTTTTCCTCTCTCTTTACCTGCCTTTCACCCTCCTTGGCTGTCCCAAATCCCCCCTTTCCCCCCACCAGGTCAAAAGTTAGACGACTTGAAGTCAAGTGGTTGTTTAATACCTGTGGTCTAACCTGAGTCAAACCTGTGTTGGAACTTTGGTGGGACAATTTTTCATCATGACACATAGCTCATAGCTGAATCATTTGGACCAATTTGAATTCTTCATATAGTGCTGTTTGCATAATTTCCAACAGACAATAGATCATACTTTGGTGTCTAAAAGGCATATATTGAATTCATAATGGATATTACAAAGGTGATTAATAGGAACCTGCTATACTACTTAATGACATTATACAGACAGTATCAGATAGAACACCACCAAAGCCACTTGGATTGAGAGTTCTTGAAGCATGTCCAATAATATCTTTATGAGTAATAATAACATTTTTAGACCATCTATTGTAGCATCAAAATGTTTTGAATCCTGCTTTTGAGAAAGGATTTTCATTTTTTTTTGAACAGCATCATACAATCCAACTAGAATAAAGATTAGATCTGGGAACTTCTTTGACTCCCACATTCTTAACACCACTACAACCTTGTTGCCTTTTGATAATTTGATCTCAATACTCCCATTCCCTTGATTTTTTGAGTATAGTGAGAAGTATATACCACCAAGGTTAAAGTATTGGAGATCAGTAATTTTAGATGGAAGAAATTCTAAAGCACCAGTCAATTTACCTTTTTCAAAAATATTTGAAAAACACTTTTTACCATCAATCTTGTTTAAATAATCCAGCCATAAAACATATTCTTCATGAAGTAGTTTAATAGTTGATTTTGAAGTATTTTTTTTCTATATCAAAAACATCCTTTATTTTGTTTTCAAATCAATTTTCATTCCTCTCAAGAAGAGATTGATACTTCCCAGTCAAGATAAACATTTTCATAAAGGTTTTGTCCATTTCATCTAAAATAAAAAAAATTATAGTAAATAATTATCAGGAACAAAAAGAATATAGGAGAACATAATTTTTTTATTGTGTGAGATAGATCCCAACATTCCATTCATACGCTCATTAGCCCAAGCTGCTGATGATTGTGCTGTCCCAAATTGTTGCAAAAATTCAGGAAAATGTTGGGCTAAGTGGACATTAGGCTTGATGTCAATATGTGGCCGAAATTCTTTAAGAAATTTTATATACCCTTTCAGATGATCCTGAAGAGATACAATTTTTTCCTCATTTATTTCAAAGGAAGTTAAAAGGTTGATTGTAGATACCAACAGGGAAAGAAACTATATCATATTCTTCTCTTGACATTCAGAATTTTCTATATTCCAAACTGGGAACAAAGAAACCATGTAATAAAATTTGTTTAATAAGAGCCATTCAGCTGCCTTGAGATTTTTTCCAGTCTCCCCTACTTGATGTCAAACACTGGTTAACCATGAGGGAATGAGTTTATGGCAAATAAAATTTTAAAAAATCATCAATTTTCTATGCCTTATACTTAAATCAGAAGTTAAATCATTTGGTCCTGAAGCTTATCCCGAATTGATTTTAGGTCTAAAACAGGCAGAGAATTCCTGAAATGTGGACTTCAAAAAGATATCATTTTGGAAAAATTTATCTAATAATGAGTCAGCTTAGCTTACTTGAAATGTCTACATCAGAACTAGATTTTGCTTTAACTGAGCTGGGTACTACACCCAGTGGTTTAACACTTCTTGACAAGCCAACCATTTTTAGAGCTTCTTTGGATTTCTTTCAACCAATATCTTCATACAATAATTTTTTTTGAGGTTTTTTCTCAGTAATGGTATGACTAAAAAATAATTACTTTTCTTTTCTAATTCTACTTGAATCATGAGAAGAAGAATTTGAGGGGAAAGATGGTATTTTTAAAATTTTGATTAACATATCCTTGCATATGAACTCTGTCTTTGAGTGTGAACCTTTCTCCTATTCTGTATTGTAGTTTATTATTTTTTAAGATATTCATTGTTTTTTATTATTTTTATTGTGTATTTTTCATATAATCAGGCTTCTTCTTACTGTTTCAATTTTCTCCAACCAAATAATTTTCTTTCTACTCTCTTTATCTCTTCAATTTCTACCTCTAGTCCTCTGCTTCCCTCTCAGCTGCATCTGACAGTGCTTGAATTGTGTGGGGATATTACAGTCTTTTTTCTAGGTTCATTCATTTTCTCTTCTTTTTTATTTTCTGCTTATCCACTTAATTCTAACCACAGAAACTCATCATTGTGTCCCTTATAGTTTTAGAACACACTTTTTTGTAGTTACTTGTTTTTGTAAGGTGCACAGTTTCTGATTGAAGTGTGTTTAGGTATGTTTATTCTTGAAATTATATCCAAATATTTTTTTCTCTATCCCCCATATCCCTTCCATTTTTCCCTCCTCTTCACTGCTTCCCCTTGGCTGCATCTGAAATTCTTTTCACTGTGCAGGGAAAATAGAGTCTTTTTTCCAGTTCTAGCACATGCTTTGTTGTAGCTACTTGTTGTTGTAAGGTGCACAGTTTCTTATTGACCTTAGTGTGTCCTCTCTCTTTGATAAAAAATCTTCATTTATGTCTTGTATAGGATGATAAGGTCTGATAGGAAATAAGAAGTCAGGGGAAATGTGAAATATTTGATTTTTTTGATTAAATATATCTTGTACAGGACATCCCAAAGGAATTAATGGGTTATATTCGGGAAGAAAAATAAATATGTTGGAGAGTGACTCACTTTCTTCAGATATAGTTACTTGTAAATTAGAGAGTCAGAAAATCTAAATATTAATTAGTAGGGGAAATTTAGTATCCTTTTGGGTTTATGATGTAGCTTCAACTCATATAGAGGGTGAATCCTACTCTGGAAGCCAACTCCCAAAAGGAGCAACTAAATTTTTATAGTTTTGTGGGCCAAGTAGGTTATAGAGGATGTGGAAATGAGTAGGGAAAATTTAACCATTTTTAATATGAGGTGAATTTAATTCCTGTTTTAAAACTAGGCACAAAGATGAGCTAAAATAACAGTGGATCCTAGTCAAGGTATATAAGAAATCTGGTATTTAACATGCCTTATAATTTTATGTGATGGCTGTTGATGAGCCAGAGCAAAGGCATAACTGCTTATAGTCAAAATATTGTTAGTAAATTTACTAGCTCAAGTCTATCTAAAAAATAATGTATTTTTAATAAAAAATATTAAATTATATTTTTCACCAGTATTTTTCTCAAAAAAATTGCAAAAAGTAAAACCAGATTTCAATTCACTTGATTTGAGCTCCAGTAAAAATTACACAATACATAAAAATATTCAACTTTATATATTTAAAAACAACTTCTGAAACTGGAATAGATGTACAGTCATGCCCTGGGGTGCCCCACCCTACCCCCCTGCAGGCAGCCACTTGGCCCTACACAAGCCTTTCAAAATACCTCTTAATCCACTTAATTGTTTCATTCTCCCTTAGCATATTTTTATCATGTACGCTGAATTTTTGCATAAAATGAAATTTTCAAACAAATCAGTTGTAATTTTCAACAACATTTCAAATTGAATTTACTGAATCTCTCATTCAAGATAAAATTTATTTAGTATTAATGAAGCAATCACCAGCATATAGAAAGTAAACTTCATTTAATCTTTAAAAAAGTTACATGTTATGATGCTTATTTTATTGGAAACTAAAGTATTCTAATAGTGAATCATAAAATGATGCAAAGTTTTGTATCATGTTTGGAGATTCATACACCCACTCTACTTACTCTACTAAGTGAAGCGGCAATGCAACATTTTTCTTCACACTATTTAAGGAAAAGTAAAAATTTAAAGACTCTACAACATGTAAAGTGAGGCAACATGTTTCTTTATGAAATTTATACATAACTACATAGACTCAAATGCTGCATGATTTCAATTTAGAATGAGTATCTTCCAATTTCAATTATGTAGAAAATTTTTGGAATCTTTTAATTTTTATGATTAGGCAACATCTGTAGAAAAAAATTTGTAGATCTTTTGCATCTGCAACAGCCTTGCACCTGGCAAAATTTTTTCCCCATTCATTGATCCTGTAGTAACTTAAATGCAGCAGCTGCACTGAGATCTATATCACCCAATGCAGTACATTAATTTCATTTAATATCAAAAAGTGCTTATTGTGTATTTTATACATTTGGCAATAAACAGGGTATTAATTTTTCATTTCTTGGATATGATATTGCCTAATTTCAAATTCTCTATGCAGGCAAACATGAGGCAACATGTTGCCTCATGTTTTCCCACACATTCTCACTAAAGTAATAAAATACAGAATAGAATCTTAATTCTATGTTAGAATGAAAAAGTACATACAACATTTGCACCATCTCCTCATGACATGAGGCAGAATAAAGTCTCATGTCACCAGGACATGGTGCATTTGCAAAATGATGAGGATATGCCACCTCATCTTATGCTTTGTGGAAAAAAATTTAGGTATGCAGAAAAGTGGTTTCTTACATGCATATATGAGGCAACATGTCGCCTCACATATGCATGTAAGAAAATTTCTTATTTTCTCACATTATAAAATATATGTATAAAAAAGGAATTTCATATTGGATACATGAGGCGACATGTTGCCTCATGTATCCAATATGAACAGCATAGCAAAAAAAAGGGCAAAAGATGAGGCGACATGTCGCCTCAGCTTTTGCTTGTTGGTCAGTGGTGAGTAGCACATGCGCTAGTGCAAAACATGAGGCAAAACGTCACCTCATGTTTTTCATTAGCACATGTCTACTGTTCCTACAAGAAGGCCATTGGGTGGAACTAAGTTATTGCAAAAAGAGGTGACATTTAGCCTCATGTTGCCTGGCTATCTGGTGCACATGACCAGATAATCAGCAAACATGAGGCATAATGTTGCCTTATGTTGCATTATGTCAGTGGTCACATGTAACTTTACTTGCAAGCGCAGTAGGCATGGGCTAATGCAAAAAATGAGGTGCCATTTTGCCTTATTTTTTGCGCTAGTACATGTGCTACTCACCACCAACCAGCAAGCAAAAGATGAGGTGAAATGTTGCCTCATCTTTTGCCTTTTTTTTTTGCTATGCTGTTCATATTGGATACATGAGGCGACATGTCGCCTCATGTATCCAATATGATATTTTTTCTTATTCATGTATTCTATAATTTGAGGAAGTAAGAAAGTTGCTTAAATGCATATATGAGGCGACATGTTGCCTCATATTTGCATTTTGGCAAAAAACACCACCAACAAATCACAGCTATTCCCAGTGTGATTGTCACCTGGGGTTCCACATTGGGTTTGGGTAAAATGTGCAAATGCCAACGCAAACACAACACACATTTTCAAAAGCCTCCGATCTTTGGAGAATAAGTAAAAATTCTGCACTTCCCTCTCACCTTGACTCACTGGTAACTAGTTCTGGTCTGATACCTCAGAAAATCAAATTTCAAACCTACTTTCTTCTCTCCTTGCTCTCATTATCTGCTTGCCTAATTAATAATTTACCTCTACTTATATTTAAGTATACTCATAAAAAGTTGTAAAAAATCCACAAATCTCATATTTTATTTCTCAAAATGTGAAAAATATTTTTGAACCAGCCATCTTAGAATCACTAAAAATGGAAAATATATTTCTGCTTGGGAAAAGCTTAAGCATTTCAGAAGCAATGAAAAAAACATCAATTTACTGATGCAAACTTCTGATGAGGAGCCTACAACTAGCTCTGAAGCATTTTCCAAAGCCTCAGGATTGGGTCCTTAAGTCTTTTGGAAGAGAGTGGTAGTGAGGCCGATGTGAAAACTCAAGTGGAAGTTACTGGGTCCACTTGCATTTCTTATGTCTAGCCCAATAAAATGTTGTACTGTTCATCAAAGCAGGTTCTGAATATGTCCCAAGATTTACAAATTAGCTTGGGTTGATTTAGCAGTGCTCACTGGTGGTGGCTGAGTATCATCCATGATATCACCAAAAAATAAATTAACTGGAACAAGAACAATGTAAGTAAAATTAAATTCTTAAGGTAAAACAACAATCCTGCATCCATTTCCTCTCCCAAATTATTGCTTGTGTTGCCTCAATAAATACCGGCAGATATCCTAGAAATATTCCTCTCACCCAACAACTCCTCTTTGTTTAACACTTTAATTTCCCTTTTATTTCCCTCCTTTCTTTTTCTCATCTCACTTGTACTTAATATTATATTTGTTGTTTCTTCCTTCACTCCTCCAGCTGGGTGGTTAAAATGAAATAAAAAAAAGTAAAAATAAAAGAGAATAAGTTATTGGAAAATTCTTTAAAATTGAGGGAGGAATAAACTCTGGTAAATCTCCCGAGAAACTTCCCCTCTCACAGTAGTACCTAGTCTTTATGTCCTTTTCCTTTCCCTGCTCCTCTTGTCTTGTGCCCCCCTCACACTTTTTTACTTAAAATATTTTTTCTACTGCTCTTTCATGCCACAAGTTTGGTGAGATTATATGAAATGAATAAAAAATGAGGAGGGAATGGTAGATTGATCAATGGACAAGGAATATGAGGCATTTGCACTGACACTCCAAAGATTGGTGGTGTTTGCAAATTTGTGTTGTTTTTGCATTGGCATTTTCAGTGGCATTTTCACATTTTATGCTAACTCAATGTGAACCCCCGGGTGACAATCACACTGGGAACATCTGTGATTTGTTGGTGGTGTAAGCTACCCTGTACAATTTTTATTCACTGTCATTTATAGGTCCAGAGTGGCATTTACTTCACTTGGTTATGTTCCCTCTATAATGATCTTGATGCCTCTGTCAATTTTCCTAGCCTTGAAATCTTTACAAAGATTATAGCTCTTCTACCGTCACAAAGTCACCAAGTCATTTTGAAATTTTCAAATTTTTTGCCAGAGTTCACTTTTAAAAAATGGTATAATGAAGAGGATTATATTATTTCATGTAGGAAAAGTGTAAATGAGTAAATTCATCCCACATATCCTTAAAAACAACAGGGTATGATAGTTTTCAATTTGATTTCATTGATTTTTGTCTTGGTAAAGTCTATTATTCCAACCTGCAGAAAGAAAATCATGAAAAGGTATTTCATGGGCCTGGAATAAGTGGTGTAAGGGTAGTTTGCATGAAGGAATTCTTTCCAAGAAAAAAAGCTAATATAGCACCAAGGCACAATTTTCAGAAGTCACTCAAGATTAAATAAGATAGAAAGCTTTAACAATAAGCAGTGCAATATACTTTCTCTAATTTTCTTTTTGGTAAAGTGACATTCAGAGTTTTGGTCTGGCTTGTAAGTAATTTAAGCACTGAAATTCCTTCAAAGGTTACTTCTGATGTTACTTTAAGATACCTGAAAAACCACTTGACTGCAAGTTGTCTAACTTTTGACCTGGTGCCCCTCTTTAGGTGCCTCAAGACCCCCCCTTCCCCTCTCTTTAGCCATCTCATCACCCCCCTTCCCCTCTCTTTATGTGCCTCAACACTCCCCCCTTCTCCTCTCTTTAACCGCCTCAAATTCCCCCTTCCCCCCTTCCACTTCCCTTTAGCCACCTCTACCCCCCCTCCTTCTTAACAAAAAATCGTTAGCAATCGTTTGTAAAGGAGGAGGAGGAGCTAGTGATGGTTTAAGGGGAGTGTAAGGGGGGGTTGAAGCGGCTAAAGAGGGGGGGAAAGGAGGGGGGTTTTGGACATGTAAAAAGGGGTAAAAGGGGGAGTTTGGGGGGGTTCCAGGGGGATTTTGAGACAGGCAAGGAGGGGATTTGAGGATGGTTTTGAGGCAAGGAGGGAGGGAATTTAGAGGTGATTTCAGAGAAAGAAAGGGGGTAAAGGGTACTGTAATGAGAGTCAAAGAGGGGTTACCTATTTTTCAAAAACACATTCTAAAATGTAACTTTTTTTTTTGGCAGATTTTTAGAAAAAAAAACTTTTACATTCTGTTAAGGTCTTTCCCTGTAAATTACAAAACAAAAAAGGTTTAGATATTAATTTTTAATATTTCTTACAAATAATTTTACATTTTACTGAATTAATTTTTTTTTTAATTTTATTTGTTCTGATTTTTCTTTTACAGAGGATTCCACGATAGGATTCATATCGATAGGAATGATGCCAATTTTCTTACTTTTGGTATATTCTCATATTCAATCCAATAACTGGCCAAACAATACCATCTCCAGCTAAAATCAAAGGACATGGTTTATATTTTCCAGACCACCGGTGCATCATTGATTTTGGTTTGGGAAATGGTATCATCGAAACTATTTGGAATTCTTCTAAGGATAATCATCAAATGATTAAAGCTCCTCCTGATTTGGAATCCTGTCAAGATTTAACACATTTTGGTTGCTCATTTCAAATCAGTCATAAGTTGATTCAAAGAATCAATAAGGTAATTAAAGAAAGTAAAGTTAATCAATTTAAAAAAACTTTATCTAGATCCAAAAAGTATGGGGATTATAGTTGTCATTGAAAATTTTATATTTTTTCATAAATTTTTTATAAATAACTCTTATATTTCAAATTCCTAAACTAAAGTAATGGGCCAATGACCTTGTGTTGTATAAATGGTAATCATGATAACATTAATTTGTTTCATGGGGTTCCTCTTGCCTATACCTGTGGAAAGTCCCAAACTTTTGTTTCTAGATTTGATCTGCATTTTGGCTTGAGGAATTGTCATTACTTTAAACTAGGGAAATTGATATATATTAGATATTTATTTAATAATTTATGTAATTATATTAAATTTAGATGACTTCCACCCCTTACTTCAATAAAATGCAGGGGGGGTATTGCCAAATTTTCAAATATGACATGTGAAATTGATGACTTAGAAAAATTTTGGTGATATCCACCCCTTGCTTCAATAAAATGCAGGGGAGAGTATTGCCAATTTTTTAAAACAGATATAGAATTTTTTTGACTTGTAAATATTTTGGTGATACCCGTCCCTTACTTCAATATGGACAAGATGGGATGAGAATGTGAGTGTGCAGAAAGGTAGAAGCCATATCCAGAGAGTAGTCCAAGATGTGGTTATGGCAGAAATTTGTGCAACATGTGGTTATGACAGAAAGTTGTCCAAGATTTGGTTATGAAAAATTGAGTAAAAAAATGTCAGATAAGAGGTGAACATTGACACGTAAAGTGTCTAATAACCCAATTATTAGCAAAAATAATTGCGGAAGATAATTGGGGTATGCAGATTATTTTCCGCAATTAATTTAATTGCGGATCGGTCAACATTAATACCCCCTATTATTATTATTTTTTTTGGGGGGAGGAGGAGGAGAATATGAAGATAAAGAAGATGTAGGCAATTATATAGCAAAAGAATAGCATGAAAATTTAATAAATTAAGAACTTTTTTTTGTATGTAGGAGCGATTGAGTTTTTAAAAAATATTAACAATCAAAGATGACATGAAAATTACAGGCCAAGAAGAGGGTGCTAATGAGAATGAAGAAGAGATAGACAAGTTTGACAAAATCATGTTAAAGATAAGAGAGAGAGAGAGAGGGAGATGGAGGGGGGGTAAATTACAAATTGAGGGAAGGATAAGAAAGGATTGATGAGATTAAGATGAAGAAGAGGATTGGGAAGATGGAAGAGAGGAGAGGGAGGAAGATAGGGATGATGATGAGAGTGAAGAGTATCAGTGAAATAGGACTTTATGGTGAAATCAGCACTTTTGGTTAAGAAAGTGCGGATTTGAGTGAAATAAGTGACTTATTTCATTTTGAAATCCACCAGTATTGGGGCTAGTGTGTTTTGGAAATCTGCACTTATTTAATTGCGGATTTGGTCAAATTTAAGTGCAGAATTGCCAGAACTGACACCCCCTATTACGTCCATATGACCTAAAATAAGCAGAAAAACAAAGGTTATAGGCTATTATGAGGTTAAAACCCACTCATAGACCTAAATATACATAATATACTGCATATTTCACTGAATATGAGCTTATGTATGTCAATAATTACTTAATATCACTTAAGATAAGTATATTATGACTCCATTAACACCTTAATAAGTATTATTAGGCTATGGATAAGCTATTTAAACTACTATAAGTTATATAGTAGTGTAATAATTATATCTATATGTATTATAATCATATATATAATTGTTTTAACCTTATTTTTAAGATATAAGCTTCATGTAATTAAGGTTATCTTATTTTAAGTATACGAAATACTCAGTCCTAGGGATATCTAGGCTGACAAATATGATGGTACCATATCCTATGGTAAAGAGATGATCTAAACATCTTACAGTAGCACCATTTCTATTTGAACCAAAGCAACATAGTGCAAAAGCAAGTTGAAAGGCAGGATCACACTGTTTGATATGGGAATTATCATGGAAGATAGGATGATTGGAGATGAGTTAAGAAATCTTAAAAAAAGAATCATGAGAATTTCAAAAAAGTTGTGTGAAGTTTAAATGAGGAATTTCAAGAATTGAGGCAAGTTCATATCTGGGATCATGATAAAGATTTGGCCTTCTTGGGATGATGTAACACTTTTTGGAAAGAAAAGACATGTAAGCTGAAGTGTCTTCCAAACCAGAGTCAGAATCAGAGTGAGTTGCTAAAACTAAAGTGATAGAATTCATATCTGAGTGAAGTTGCTTCCTAGTAGAGAGGTGCTTCATTCTTGTTGGTAGAAGGTTTAAGTGATGAGTGGGAAGTGGGAATTTGCCACCAAATGAGCAGGTGGGGGGTGTAGATAGAATAAAATGTTATGTCTTCGCCACCAAAATTAAGTATCATAGAGTGAAGGGACACAAAAGGATGAGAAAAAATGTTATGTGTTCACCACCAAAATTAAGTAGCATAGAGTCAAGAGACACATAAGAATGGCATTGGAAAATATATGTCATGTGACTTGCTTACAAATCAATCATGGATGTGATGAGTTTGGGATCAGGAATCAGGAATGGAAATTGAGGTATAAGAGGCGGGATAATGCATTATTGTGGATTCCTTATCCACTAGACCTAGGGCTAGTGGATAAGAATCTTCTGCAATTAATAATGTAGGATCCAGGGAAAACAAAATACCTGATCCCTAATTGTTGATCCATGAACATTGATACACCCTTATAATAAAAAAAACATATTTTTATATAATTTTAATTTAATATAATATTTAATATGTATATATTTTAAATCCAATTTTTTCAAATTGAAGTTTTTAATAATATTTTACTTCCCTCTCAATATAGCCTGGCTGACACTAATTTTAATATTAATTTATTTAATTTAAATTTTCTTTAAATTTTTTCTTAATTTTTTTTCAATTTTTTGTAATTTTTTTTAAATTTTTTTAAATTTTTTTTTAATTTTTAAAATTTTTTTTTAAAATTTTATAAATTTTTTTAAATTTTATTAATTTTTTTTTAAGTTTTTAAAAAAAAAATTAAATTTTTCTTTGTTATTTTTCCTTATTTCTTTATTTTTATTTTTATTTTTATTTTTATTTTTATTTTTATTTTTATTTTTATTTTTATTTTTATTTTTATTTTTATTTTTATTTTATTTTTATTTTATTTTTATTTTTTGTTCTTTTATATTCTTTTTTTATTTTTTTATTTTTTTCATTTTTTTATTCATTTTTTTATTTTTTTTATTAATTTTCTTTTTTTTTCTATATCTTTATCTTTTCTTTATTTTCTTTATTTTCCATTTTTTTCTTTTTTCTATTTTATTTTTTTTAATTTTTTTATTTTTATTATTATTTTTATTTTTTTTTCTTTTTTTTTCTTCTTTTTCTTCTTTTTTTCTTTTTCCTTTTTCCTTTTTCTTTTTTCTTTTTTTTTTTTTCTTTTCTTTTCTTTTTTTCTTTTTTCTTTTCTTTTCTTTCCTTTCTTTTCTTTTTTTCTTTTTTTTTTTCTTTCTTACTTTTTTTTCATTCATTTATTCATTCTTTTTTCATTCATTTATTCATTCTTTTTTTAATTCATTCTTTTTTTCTTTTTTTCATTTTTTCTATTTCTCATTTTTTTAATTTTTTAATTTTTAATTTTTTAATTTTTTAATTTTTTAATTTTTTAATTTTTTAATTTTTTAATTTTTTAATTTTTTAATTTTTTAATTTTGTAATTTTTTCAATTTTTCACTTTTTCAATTTTTCAATTTTTCATTTATTTATTTTTTCATATTTTCATTTTTTTTTTTAATTTTTTCAATTTTTATTAATTTTATCAATATTTTTAATTTTTAATTTTTTTCAATTTTTATTAATTTTATCAATATATCTAATTTTTAATTTTTTTTCAATTTTTACTTTTAATTTTTAATTTTTTTAAATTTTTTTCAAGATTTTATTATTTTAATATTTTATATATTTTTTTTACTTTTTTTATGTTATATATTTTTTTCTTTTTTATCTTGTGCTTATCTTCCATATGTAACTTTCATTTTCCATTATGAATATTTTTTTTTTCCAAAAAAAAAAACAAAAAAAAACAAAAAAAAATATATATATATATAAAATAAAAACCAAGAATCTGGTATTAGGCGATGTAGGTATTAAAGTTAGAAATCTGATCTTAAAAAATATTAATTTATTATTATTATTTTTTTTTTCATAAAGCTAAATCAAGCATAACTATTATGAATATTATTATTTTTTTTTTGGGATATAGTGTTTTTAAAACCCTTATTTTCTGGTCATTAAATTGGGGTGTTTGGTTACATTTTTTCTGGTATGGACTTCTTGTAAGGTTTATTATGAGTTGGTGAAATTTTCTTTTTTTTTAAAATGAAGTTCCCCCTCTTTTTTTTTCTCACTTGGACTTTTACTCTAATATCTATAATATTGATTCGTGTGATCATGTTACACCTTCATCTCAGCTTAACATTTTGACAAGAATCTCATTGGTTTAGTCATGCTCTTTAAATTAACTAATGTTCTCTTTACATGTAAACATTTACATCTTAAACGAGTAATGATGAGAGTATAATATATTTTGTTGCTTCTTCTTATTTTTAATAGAAGTATGATCTTTCATTAACTCTTTTAGTGAGGGGTATCTATTCCACATCAATCATATTAATGATTTTATTTCAATGTCATTTTTCTCGCACTCATTTACTACATCAGAAAATAATTCCAAAATATAGGAATGTGGGTATAGATGCTAAGAACATGATTTATGAGAAAATTACATCTAAAAATCATTCAAAGATACTTATTTCGAACACACAGGAAGAACAATCATCAAAAAGTTTAAAAAGTTTCTGATCAGAGTGAAAATATCAATGAAATGAAGTTAAACAATGAATTAGTTAAATGTTTACCTTCATCAACTTACAGATGAGTAAATATCTGGGATGAAAAAGGAGCGTACTATTCTCCATAACTTTATTTACATGAACGAGACACAATGACAATGTATAATTAAGATGAAAGAAGAGAAGACAGTATATCTATCTGCTAATTGGAATCGGACTTCCAAGACATATCGATCTCTCTCTTCTTAACTTTATCCCAGTCAATATCAGAAAACCAAGGATGTTTGAAAATTAGATAGTTTGTCTTAGGACCATTGGTAAGTCTTTTCTCTGGATTACTTTGAAGAACGTCATTGATTAAACTCTTCAATCGATTACACGCGTTGTCAGGAAATGTAATATTTTGTGGTATCATTTGATCAGGTTCCACCATATCCTCTTCATCTAGGACATCATCTAGGAAAAAAAATAAAATCAATCTCACTACTCTAAACACCAGAAGAATAGAATAAAAATAAAAATAAAAAAAGCTCACCTCGATATAAGTGGTTGAAAGGACGGTATCCTGTACAAATTTCAAATACTATGATACCCCATGTAAACCAGTCACTAGAGAAATAATAAGGAACACCATCTCGAAAAAATTCTGGAGGAAAATATCCATCTGTCCCACACTTTTCAATGGCCGCTTCATCGGTTTGAATTACAGCCATTCCAAAATCAATGACTTTCAAATGGCCTTGATTATCTAACATGATATTTGAAGGCTTTAAATCTCGATGTATCACTTGAAATTTATCTTGCAGATAATCAATAGCCAATGCTATTTCTGCGGCGTATAATTTTGCTCTCTTCTCTTCGACTGGTACCTTTATAAAATAAAATCCTCCTTCAGTAAAAAATAAATAAATAAATACCAATTTTCAATAACAAATCTTACATTAGGACACAGAAGTCTGTATAATGATCCTCCAGGATAATAATCCATAAGCAGATATATATCGGTTCCTGTGAGAAACATATGATGCGCACTGACGATAAATGGTGAATCGAATTTATACATCAGATTCATCTCATCTTTAATGATTTTTCGAGACCATTCATCTTTTTTAGCTTCTTCATGCAGTTGCTAATAGAGTTTTCATTCGACGGTAAGCTTATCTTATATCAAAAGATTATATTTTACATTATCACAAACCTTGAAAGCATACAATTTTCCAGTGAGTTTGCACTTAGCAACTGTGACTATTGCTTCCCCTCCACGCCCAACCCGAGACCCAAATATATAAGCAAACAAATTGTTTTCGGGTCCATTGGGCTTTGGTGGTAAGACTGATTCTGTAAAATAAATAAATAATTCATTTTTTTAAAAAAAGAAAAAGAAAGCCGTCAAATTTTCACCCCTTATATTATGTATTAACTTGAAAAGCTGAAATAAACAATGGTGAATATATCTCTTACTCAGGACTCGAGCACCTATAGCGCTCAATGAATCAGGAGATGAATTTGAAATTTCAGCAGAACTTATTTTTCCATTAGAGCTTGATGAAGGATTATCATCTCTAACGTCGGTTATGGGTGGTGAGCGTTTTAGTATCATTTTGATAAGAAAAAATGGAACTTTATGGGTTGTTGGTGGTATAAAATTACTTCAATAACGCTTTTATGACACGTTTTATTGATAGAATTGGAATAATAATAGTACTTTCAGAATTGGGTGAAGTCTATATATATATATGAAAAATTTCTGCGTCAAAAAAGATGATTCAAACCGAAACAAAATGATGAAAAGTGGCGCAGAGAACGCACGCGCAATCTTCAGCTTCCTTAAAAAGTTCACTTTTTGCCTGTAAATCTTATCTTTCATACAAATCAACATAGCAAATTATAGACTATTTCTTATTTTAAATATTTTCTTGAAAAAAAAGAGAGAGATTAAACATAAAATTAAATTAAAATTAGTGTAATGAAAAAATGAAGTTGCTAAAAAGTAAGATCCTGGATAAATTATCCTTGAGTTTACATTATATTATGATAGATAAAATTTTGCGCGTGAGGAAGAAACCTATAGATTAGGAAATGATAAATATAGAAAAAAGTTTTGATTACATAATTTCAAAAGCTTTAACATCTGGTTTACACAAAAAGTGGGCCATTGAATAGTTTCAACCGGATCGTCACCAGAAAAGATCTTACATGATTTCTTACTCTTAAATAACATAACATATAAAAAAAAGATTATATCAAGTGAAAAGGGTTATAAAATGAATATGAAAAAATTAAAACATATCAAAATTAGAATTTGTTATTAGATACCGTATTGCGCTGTTAGCGACGCCATAATGGGCAACAAAAGCGCATAAGTCTTTTCTTTAAGAGCGTTGACTTATAAATATAAAAATTAATGATGAACTGAAGTTTTGAAAGAATATCAGCACACAAGCATGATAAATAAAAATAAATAATTTTAAATAGACAAACACACCATACAAAAAAGCTGGCGCCTGCCTGCTAATATTCAATTGTGTGTGTGTGGGGGGGGGTATGGGGAGATACTTTCTATGAGGTTCCAAAAAACAAAAACCTGCTCATTTTGGTTGGAAGATTAAGATTTTAAGCAGTAAGATTATTTATTGGTGGGTTTGGTTTATTCTTGGGGACACATATGCTTAGGGTAGCTTGTCTAGATTTAAAGAAAAAAAGAGACTTACAAGATTTTTTTCCTGCACTGCATATTTCTTATCTTTTTATTTGAAAACATTATTCCTTTAAAAAATATTGTTGAAAAATTTTTCTAATTGCTTTTTAATAGCATGGTAAAAAAAACCAAGAGAATTCATCTCTCTCTTTTTCTCTCTCTCCCTGTTAGGGAGTCCTTTTGGTCTAGAAGATTTTGATGGAAGTACAACGGCGTAGGTAGGTGGAATTTGGAGATTTCAAAGGCAAGGTATGGATGGATTATCTTTTGTTTTATTTACTCAATTAAAAGAGGTAAAGATGTATTTTAATTATGAATATAATTCATAATTTAGAACTATGGTGTTGTAAGTACTAAAGTAATCAATAATATTAATAAATGATTTAATAAAATAATGAGTGAGTAAAGAATGATCAAAAGCAACCAGAAAGGGAGGCCTTTTATAGGCAAAGGAGAGACAAAGTGTCAGCCAGGCTATACCAGGAGCCCAGTAAATTTTATGTCAATTTACTGGAACTAAATGAGAATGTAAAAATATGCTTATTATGTATATAAATGAATTATATATTGCATAATGAAATGATATAATTATTTTATTAAATATATATTGAAGACCCAGTGTCTTTTAATTTATTAATTATAATCCGACTGTTAGTAATATCTCCACGCTGCTAGAATATTTATCAATCACCTGTCCCCAGTGATTGATGAATGGGCGGCCATATTAACGTAAGAGGAATAACAATTTAATGAATTGAAGTAGAGAGAGAAAAATGATTTGGTATGATCAATCAGTTTTCAGTGGAAAGAAAAGAAATATGAGATTGGATTGCATCAACATAAAACAGAGAATAATCTATAACAAATTATATACCTTTTAATTTATTAATTATAATCCGACTGTTAGTAATATCTCCACGCTGCTAGAATATTTATCAATCACCTAAAAATCATACCATGATTAGTTATCAGTGAATACAAATATAGTACAACAATAATACCTTTCCCCAGTGATTGATGAATGGGCAGCGATATTAACGTAAGAAAAATAACAATTTAATGAATTAAAATAGAGAGAGAAAAATGATTTGGTATGATCAATAAGTTTTCAGTGGAAAGAAAAGAAATACAAGATTGGATAGGTAACAAGTACAAAATCTATAAACTATATATAATCTCATATTATCACTATTCACCCTTACTAGCAGAACACAAAATAAATCTATACTCGTTCTAAATCTAGCATTGTGTTGAGCATGTGTAGAAGATGTAGGAGCTTGACCACCTATCCAGACGCATTCTTCAAATCTAGTATTGTGTTGAGCATGTGTAGAAGATGTAGGAACTTGACAACCTATCCAGGCGCATTCTTCAATACCCCCCCTGCTTCAGACATGATAAGATTTAAACTTCTATTGTCATTTTCATATCGTATGCAAGGTTGTTGTTTGGTAAACATGTCTGCCAACATATCAAGAGTTGGACAATAGACAATATAAAGTTCATTCCGTTTTACATTTTGCCTTAACCAGTGATAGCAAACATCAATATGTTTTGACCGCTCATTAATTTGAGCTTCTTTAGACAGAAATATTGCACTGCTATTATCACAAAACAACTCAGGAGCATTGTTACTACTAAGAATTTGAGGAGTGAGGAAAGAAATATTCAGTGAGAGAAACAGCTTTGAGATCCAAATGAGCGTCTTTGCACAATCACACATGGCAATATATTTCGCCTCTATAACAAAAAGGGTAACCACCTTCTGACGTCAACTTCGCCAGGAAATAGGACTATTGTTCAAAAGAATGACATAACCCATGATAGAACATCTTGTAGATTTGCAATTGGCATAATCAGCATCACTGAACGATTTAAATATAATGTTTTCTTCATTTCTTTTATACTTTAGACCAACAGACTTATTGGTAACTACATACTGAAGAAGTTTAAGAGCAAGCTTCCAATGAGTTGGTGAGTGATTAGCATTGAACTTTGACAGCGCATTCAGTGCTTGAAATATATCAGGTCTAGTAGAGACAGCTAGATAATTGAGTGAGCCAATAAATTCTTGGTAAGGGTCACTCAATCCATCTTGAGTCTCCATGGGTGACGGATCAAGCAAAACACATCCAACAGGAAGAGGAGTTGACAATTTTTTACAATCACTAAGATCAAAACATCTTGCCAGCTCGTCAACATATGATTCTTGACTAAGGGTGATAAAGTCATTGAGATAAGTAATTTTGATACCAAGATGATATGTTGGCTTGTCCATCCATTTCACTTTAAAATTTTCAATTAAATCATTGTGAAATCTTTTAACAAGATTAGGATTGTTTGAGAAAACTAAACCATCATCCACATGAAGATGTATAAAAATAAATTTATCATTCTTCTGAAATATAAAAAGTGACTCATCACCCTCATCTTTGGTAAAATTTAGTTGATTCATGACTGCAACAAATTTTTCTTTCCATTTCCGAGGTGCCTTCCGGGTTCCATACAAAGATTTACGGAGTTTTCATACTTTATCTTTCCCTCCTTGTTCATAACCCTTTACTTGAGTAACATACACATCATCTTTCATGACACCATGCAAGAAGGCCATTGAGATATCAAACTGAGAAACAGCCCAGTTCCTTGCAGCGGCGAGAGACATTAACAATCTGAAAGTTTCAGTGCGTCCAACAGAGGCATAGGTCTCCCCATAGTCAATACCCTCCTTCTGAAGATTACCTAGTGCTACCCAACGAGTTTTATATCTAATGACCCTACCAAGTTCATCCTTCTTTTTTGAAAGAACCCATGTACCCCCTATAAATTTCATGCCCTGTTTATTTGTGACTAGATCACCCACATGATGTTCACAGAGAGATTCATACTCGGTATCCATGGCTTCTTTCCATAATTCAGCTTCAGGACTACACAAAGCTTGTTTATAGGTAGGATTATCTGGTGAGAAGCTGGAAGCAAAGCCATAGTAAGATGGAGGCCTTCGTTGTCTCACTGGTCTCCCTTGAGTCAGAAAGAATTTGTTGAGAGTTAAATCCTCATCTTCGATATCAACAGAGTTGGAAAGTGGAGATTCTTTTTCTGATGAAAATTCAGGTGTAACTTGTCGCATGATTACCTTTAGTCGTTGAGGATTTTTGGAAGATTTCTCAACAGCATCACTCTCTGATAACTCCAAAGCATCTCCCGGGACAAAGATCTGCTCAGGAGTTATAGAATTTGATTCTGACGGTAAACTAATGTGTACATTGACACTTGTAGAGGTAGGAATTACAGTAGTATTAACTCCATTAGCTGGAAGAAGAACATAGTCTGGTACCTGCAATATTGAACCCTTATCCTTGAAATAATTTTTAGATTCAAAAACATTGACATTTCAAGAGATAAAAATTTTTTTTAGCTTTTGATCATATAGCCTATAACTTTTAGAGTTCTGTTTATAACCAACAATAGCACACTCGATACCTCTTGGTTGAAACTTCTGTGTTCAATCTTCTTTGGAAACATATTGTATAGCCAGTGAACCAAATCGTCTAATAAAGCTATAATCAGCTGTATGGCCTCCTTCACAAGGCATATAATCATTAAGAACTTCTTGAGGGGTTTGTGATTTCAATTTAGAATGTGGAAGAAGATTCAACAAGTAATTGCAGCTCATTGCACATTCACCCCAAATGTAGGATGGACAGGCTGAGTCAATAAGCACAGTACAGATTTTGTCAATCAGAGTTTTATTAAATCTTTCAGCAACTGAGTTATGCTGAGGTGTTCGGGCTGGTGCCTGTTCACGAGTAATACCACTTTTGTTCAAATGATCAACAAAATTATTGCTACCATACTCTCCACCCCTATAGCATTTCAAGAATTTAATTTTTTGGTCAAGTTTATTCTCAACATCAGCTTGATATTTCAAAAACTTGGAAAAAACCTCAGATTTGTATTTCATAAGAAAAATAGTAGAAAAATGTGTGCAATCATCAATAAAGGTCACAATAAATCTATGGCCACCAATAGAGGGAGGATAAACCAGTCCTATAACATCAGAATGAATTTGAAACAACGGGACAGAGGCTCTTGGAAAGGTAGAAAGAAAAGGTATCTTCACTATTTTTCCTTTTGAACATGTCACACAACTGAGTTTTTCATCAACAAAATCAATATCCTTTGATCTAAGAAATGACCTAGTAGATTTGACATTAAGATGTCCTAGCCGTTGATGCCATTGATACAAGGTTGGAGTTGTGGTTGTGATCATCAAAGCTTGATTATTAACATACCATAAGTTGTGTTTTTGGCCTTTCTGAGTGAGTTTTACAACAAGCTGACCACTGGAGTTAACAACTTGTGTCTCACTAGGCTCAAAGTTCACACTGTAGCTCATATGATTCAATTTATTAACCGAGATCAAATTTGCCGAAATATCATTGACAACAAGCACATTCTTGAGTGTTAGATGAGGACTGATAGAAAAATCGCCAGTGTAGTCAGCAGTCAACACCTGAGATCCAGCCGTGTCAATATTGATAGTGGAGGCTAGTTTTGTAACATTTGACAGCAGTTGTTAATCTTTGACCATATGGGAAGTTGCGCCTGAATCAAGAATGAAACATGTGCTACCCTCCTTCAATCCTGCCAAATATGCTGACTCTTTGTATTCTTGTTAAGTAACTAAGGAGACAGACTCAGTAGTTTCGTTGAAAGCCTTTGCTTTATCATTTTTTGAGTGAGACGGAATTTTCAGCTTCTTCAACTCTTCACGCAATTGAGTGATACAGTTTTCATCACTATGGCCAGTGTGACCCAAACAACACTTCAGATTTTTTTTATTCTTTTTATTGGGTGAATTTTGTTGTTGTGAGTTTTTCTTTTTAGACTGAGCCTTAAGAGCATTAGCATTATCTGTTACATCGGTGTCACACAATCGTCGATTTGCCTCAGACTTAAGACTATCATAGACTTGCTCAAGAGTAAGATTTTTAAAATTTGGAAAAAGATTTTGAGTGATTCCCAGCATAGATTCGTGTTGAACACTCTTGATCAGAATCATTGCAATTATTTTTGAGGAAATAACTAGCTCTGAATCACTGGATGCGCTATCAACTAATAAGCTTTCTATTTCTTCAAACTTTCCAAGATGTTCTCTTAGAGAAGAAACACCATCCCACCTAAGATAAACCAACTGGTCTAAGAGATCAGACACTGTTGATGTGTTTCCTTCACCATAGTCTGACAATACTTTTTGATACGCAAGATAGGTAGATTTTGCCTTGGAGATGAGTAAAGAATCCCTAGGACTGACAGCATTGATAAGAATAAGTCGGGATTTGGATTTGCCCTTACGCCAATCATTGGAGTCAGCATCAGTGGGTTTACTGGCACATTTTATATGATGTGTTAAGTTGGTAGAATCAAAGCAAAACTCTATCATTGATTTCCACAATGACACATTACTGGAGGTGAGAACTGGTACTCTCAATAATTTATTGTTTGGCTGGTCAGACATATTTGAGAAAACGTAGGGCTGTATTGGTTCAGGAAGAGATGTAGACGCAGGTCAATATGTAGAGGTTGATGATGTACTATCGGAAGCAGCAGAGGGAGAATCAGGAAGGTCGTCACTTAAAAATCTCATAAAGCTGTTTTCAGACTTTTAATCTATTGAAGACCCAGTGTCTTTTAATTTATTAATTATAATCCGACTGTTAGTAATATCTCCACGCTGCTAGAATATTTATCAATCACCTTTTAATTTATTAATTACAATCCAACTGTTATTAATATCTCCACACTTCTAGAATATTTATCAATCACCTGTCCCCAGTGATTGATGAATGGGCATCAATATTAACATAAGACAAATAACAATTTAATGAATTAAAATAGAGAGAGAAAAATTATTTGGTATGATCAATCAGTTTTCAGTGGAAAGAAAAGAAATATGAGATTGGATTGCATTAACATAAAACAGAGAATAATCTATAACAAATTACATACCTTTTAATTTATTAATTATAATCCGACTGTTATTAATATCTTCACGCTGCTAGAATATTTATCAATCACCTAAAAATCATACCATGATTAGTTATCAGGGAAAAAAAATATAGTACAACAATAATACCTGTCCCCAGTGATTGATGAATGGGCAGCAATATTAACGTAAGACAAATAACAATTTAATGAATTAAAATAGAGAGAGAAAAATGATTTGGTATGATCAATCAGTTTTCAGTGGAAAGAAAAGAAATACAAGATTGGATAGGTAACAAGTAAAAAATCTATCAACTATATATAATCTCATATTATCACTATTCACCCTTACTAACAGATCACAAAATAAATCTATACTTGTTCTAAATCTAGCATTGTGTTGAGCATGTGTAGAAGATGTAGGAGCTTTATCACCTATCCAGATGCATTCTTCAAATCTAGTATTGTGTTGAGCATGTGTAGAAGATGTAGGAACTTGAGAACCTATCCAGGCGCATTCTTCAATAATATATATAATAAGTATTATATTAATTTTATAAATATATAAATTATTTATACATTAAAATTAGGGACAATATTAGGACACACCGGCACACTCAACCAAAAGTGTTAGGTGCACGCCGGTGATGCTATTTTTGTCTGTTTTCAATTCAAATTTTTTCGATGTCTCATACTATGTAACAACATCCCTTAGATATATACATAATTCTTACGCTTGGTGTGCAAGTGTGATATTATTACCGAATAGGGAAAAAAACACCCACTACTACAAATACATATGGTGTGCAAGTTAGATACTACTGCATTATGGGGCAACAAAAATATGTTGCCGGGCACTGTACAATCCTTTGTTAAATATGCAAGTATTACTTCATTACAGGCTCAGTTTGTGAACACTGAAGTATTATATACATATTTAATTTAGTTTTTATCACCAGTAACTTATAAGCGTGGTAATGGCAATCAATATGAGTCAAATGATGATAACAAGCAAATAATTTTGTGACTCTAAACCTTGCGCAATAACTGAAATCTTAAATTAATGTGCACTTTACAATCATTCCCTTAAATATGTATATATTAGTTCAGTGTCCACAAAGTGAGCCTGTACTGAAGTAATACTTGCATATTTAACAAAGGATTTTACAGTGCCCGTCAACATATTTTTGTTGCCCCATAATGCAGTAGTATCTAACTTGCACACCATATGTATTTTTAGTAGTGGGTGTTTTTTTCCCTATTTGGTAATAATATCACACTTGCACACCAAGCATAAGAATTATGTATATATCTAAGGGATGTTGTTACATAGTAAGAGACATTGAAAAAATTTGAATTGAAAACAGACAAAAATAGCATCACCGGCGTGCACCTAACACTTTTGGTTGAGTGTGCCGGTGTGTCCTAATATCGTCCCTAAAATTAAGCATGATATATATTCTATAAATTATGGCGCATTTTTATGTATTTTATAAGTAAATATTAATAATTAATTAATTATAAACATATATTATAAATTATAAATGAAAAATTAACTTACAATGTAATTAAATTAATTAATTAAAATTATATATTAAATAAGGCCATACATATCTTATTAAACAACAATATTGGGCGCTTTTTTGACCCTTAATTTTGTCAGTAAAATTATTAAATAAATTATAACACTTATTTAATAAGATGGTATTACAATTCTCACTTTAAATTAGAAATATCATTAAATTAATTAGTTTTTTCATTTAAACTAGATATTGAATTAATTACATAGTTAAAACAATTAATTAAAATTGCTTTATACTGGATTGAATTGATTACATGAATTTTTGCGTGAAAATAATCCTAGTTGTTTTAATTAAACCCTTTACATCTCACTGTAATATCTGTTTTGGGTTATTTTACTCACTGTTCTTATGTTTCACACTTACTTAGTTACTGGCTATTTTACTTAATTGTTTTGGGAACTTATGGTGGTAAAATTGGTTAATTATTCACGGGTTTAGTTTATTGTTTCATGTTTTTCTCTCAATCTCTATGTTTTAGTTATATTCTTGTTTCATTTTATTACTACTTTGTAATTACTCATTTGTGGCGCTTCAGAGGACCCTTTGCCTATAAAGGCTTTTGATAATCCCCTGTAGCTGGATCACTTATTATACACTCAACTCAAATACATTTTTAAATATATTAAGTTTATTTTATTTTTTTTAGCATTATAAAATCTAAATTTAAAAGTAGATAAATTACCTAAGGTTGCTCTAAGTCTATTAATAATAGCAGTGTTTGCCACACATTGAGAATAATACTTATTTAAAATAAATATATTATAAATTAATAAACCTCACTGTTCTGTTCAATCCCAAGAAGTACTTGTCACCTTTCTTTTAAATAATTAAAAATACTTTATTATTTTTTATTTGTTTACTTTCGTAAACATTTTCCTCTATTTCCTCCTCCTCCTCTCTGTTCTTTCCCTCTCAATTTCCTTCTTCTAGACGACTGGCTGATAGAAACTATCTTAAAAATTTGTCATGATGACATATTAGCTGGTCATTTTGATCTAGAAAAAACCATTGTCATGATTAAAAACACTGCATGGTGGGCTAATATGTCTGAGGACACAAAATTATATGTTGAATCCTGTGATTCTTTCCAAAAATCTAAAAGATTAACAGGGAAAGGAGCAAGATCAATGAAAAATATTGAAGCACCTGATGCTCCTTGGAAAATGATTAATATGGATTTTTTCACTGGTCCTCCTGTAGCAGGGAAAGACAGTTATAACTCTTTTTAGGTAATATTGGATAGATTCACCATAATGTGTAAATTTATTCCCACCCATAAAGATGTCTTCACCAAAGATTAAGCTTTCTTATGGTGGTCACATATGTTTAATATTATTGGATTTCCCAAAGCAATCATCTCTGACAGAGACCTTAAATTTACCTCTGAATTTCAGATGTGAAAGAATGATTCAAACTTTGGAGGATATTATTGGAAGGTATTGTGCCTTTGGATTAGAATATAAAGACAATGACAGATTCACTCATGACTGGGTTAATCTACTACCAGGTCTTGAATTTGTTTATAATAGCATTGTTCACTCTGTCACTGAGAAAATGCCTTTTGAGATCTAGTAAGGTTATGTCCCAAATACTCCTGCTCAAATTCTCAATAATAAATTTCCAAAGTTGGAACTACATCCTGGTGTAAAATCTTTTATGCAAATTCAACAACTATTTAGAAAACATGCTCAAATTTTTATTGATAAGGCATTTGAATATGAGAAAAAAAGATAAGATAAATCCCATAGAAATTACACATTTACAAAAGATTTTGAAGTACTGATATCTACAGTCCACTACAATTTACAGGGCAATAAAAAATTAAAAAATACATTTGTAGCTCCATTTGTTGTTAAAAGAATGGTTAGTGATAATGCAGTAGAAGTAGAACTGTATTCTTCATATGATGGAAAACATCCTGTTGTCCCCATTTCCCTCCTAAAGCCTTATACTTTCAACAGTGACTTATTTCCTAAAAGGAAAGGGAGACCTAAGAAAAATCCTCAAAAAGTCATAGAAACTGAAAAAATTTATAAGATTCTCAATGATAGAACTATCACCGTGTGGTCTTCTAACATTGGCAGGGGCCTTTGTTGTGCAGTTTGGTGCTGTTTGTGCATGTCTTATTTGACATTGGTTGAAGAACTGGGGTTTTTTCTGGATTTATTCCGTGAATATTTGGACTGAAAGTATGTGGGTACTATCATTGGATAGCCTAGGTTTTTCTCTTTATTTCATGTCTTGAGGAAATTTTTCATATTCTAAGTTTTAAGGGGTCATTTCCTCATTTTTCATTATAAAAGATAGCTGTTTAATTTTGTTTTTCATGTTTTACGGGCTAAACTTAAGTCTTAGGGTTAAGTGCTTAGTACCATTACATGGGGCTAATTTGGCTCTACGTTTTATGTCACAATGTTGTCATAGCTTAATTTTGTGTTTTAAGGGTTTTAGTAGTTGTAGTGAAGTTTTCTAAGTAGATTAGATGTTTTATTGGTTTTCTGGCTTCAGGGAGGCGGCCCGCCCGCCTCTGTTTTAGAAGGTTGGGGAGCGCTTCTGAAGGGTTTTTATTCAATTTGGCTTGTAAAGGTGCCAAATTCATTGCTGTGCATGAATCTTAGAGGGGTGGTCTGTGTGTATATACTGCATAAGACAGTTTGGGGGAACTTTAATTATCATACAACCATCTGGTGATTATATACGGTTTCTCAGGCAGTTTTCACTGTTGTTGGCCACAATTTGGCTGTGTTTTGTTGCAAGTAAGTTCTTCATTTAACTTTACTAGCAACTGTTTTCTCTGTTATATTCTTGCAAGCTATAGCAAGTATCATTGCTGTCTCTGGTGTGGATTTGCAACCTACATCAAGTATCCTTGCTTTCTCTGGTGTGGACATTGGTCTACATTTCAGTTCTTTGGTCTGGTAGTCTGTCTGGGGACTACTTTCTTGGCTGATCAAGCAGTCAAGTGTATTGGAAAAGGGGCTTTTGGTAAACAGGAACCAATTTAATGTAGCAGGTAAATCTCACTTATTTTTCTAAAGGGACAGGGGTTTTTCTTTCTGGTTTTACTCCAACTCCCTTGGTCAAGGCCTATAGCTAGTACTATAGGATTGTCTTCAAAGGCTGAAAATGTTACTAAATATTTATTGAGATATAAGAATAAAACATCTGAGCATGATGCATGGATACCTGCAATAGAAATTTCTAACCTTTCCACTCTCTTAAAAAAGTATAAAAAGAAAAAATCTTAGCAATTTTTTATTGTTTTTTTTTGGAGTGAGGGAGTGTCAACCAGGCTGTACCAGGAGTCCAGTAAAATGCTATAATATTTTATTGAACTTCAAAATGGGAAAATTTTTATTTTATTTATGTATTTAAATTAATATTATATTGAGCAATAAAATTACATAAATAAATTATAATAATATTAGTAATATGAATTTTATTACTATATCAATTGTAAATACAATTAAATAAATAAATAATAATGTATATTCTACAAAATATGAGTGATTTTTAATGTATCTAATAATTATAAATTATTAATTAATTAACAAAATATTATGTTATAATTTCAAATATAAACTAATTAATTAATTATATATAATTATATTATACATACCTTATAAATCATAATTATTGGGCACTTTTTTTTACCGTTAATTGTTTCAGAAAACTCTTAAATAAGTTAAAACACTTACTTAAATAAAAAAATATTAAATTTATGCTTTAAATTAGTTATTTCATTAAAACAATTAATTGTTTTAATTTAAAATAGTTATTACAATATTAAAATTGTTTAAAGAGATTTTATTTATCTTTTATACTAACTTAAATAATCATATTTCTAAATTGGAATAATTCTTAATGTTTCACATAATTTGTTTACCATTTTCATCATATTATATTAGGTATTTTATCTCAAAATGGTTTAATCATATGTTTCAATTTATCTTACTTTTTCAATTGAGATTAAAAACCTTTTTTGGATTTCATTGGTGGGAAATTCGAGCTCTTACTAGTATGTGTTATGTGTTCTATTTTTTCCCTTATCTTATTGTTATGGGTACTTTGTTAATGTTTTACTTCATTGTTTCTCATGTATCTGTTTTTGTGGTACTTCAGGGAATCCCTTGCCTATATAAAGGCATTGGTTAGTTCCCTGAATCATCATCACTTACATTATTTTATCTTTAACTACAATTTATTATTATAAATAAAATCAAAAACTTTTATTACAATTTATAAATTATACTGCAGCCAAAATTCCCTTTAAATAATTAATAAGAGTATTATACAGTTATAGTTTGCACTAAAAGATTATTTTTAGTATTATTTCATTGCGTTGATTAAGCAGAGAAAAGACAGTACTTACAAACTTATATATAACTCCGACCCATTACAAGTCCCTTAATAGATCCCTACAGTTGTCATTAGTCTTATTTATTTCTTCTCCTTCTTCTTCTTCTTCTTCTTCTTCCTGTGTTTCCTACTATTTCTAGATGACCGGTATGGTAAGGTAAACTCTTACAGTCGCCTTGCTGTAAGCAGAATCCGGAGGAGATGTGTGGATATAGCTGAAAACCCCGTCCTTCCAAAAAAAAATAACAAAATGGGAATTCTAAATCACTAAGCTAACCAGTCTACTTAGATCTGATTGATAAAAATAATGAAACTCTAAAATATTTAACGCTTATTGAGATTTAAATAAAAGTGGCTGTTGAGAAAAGAAATACTGATAACAACAATTAAGGTGTATCAGTGAAAGATCTGAAAAGATTGACTTTTATGTTTTTATAATAATTTGAATTTTTATGAGACAGCAATAATCAAGTCCCAGCGATGAAGACCTTTCTAAAGATACCCTGTAAGAAGTGTGATTTAAATTGTTGAGTAGTATTTCTAAAATGTTATATATAAAATATAAAGTTATAAGGGTATTACAAATTTATTTAATTTGTTGAGTAATAAAAAAAAATGAGACCGTGGTGGTTAATGATTAAGCTGTATGATGTATTCCCCCTCTCAATTTCGAGTTTGAGAGGCGCTTAAGTATTCCTAGTCACATGCCTAAGTTTTCCCCTCCAGTGCTCTCCCAGAGTCAATCCGGAGTCCGTCCGGAGTCAAAGCGGAGTCCGTCCGGACTTCTGGACTCAATTAGAACCTTAAAAACTCTAATAAAAAATCTAGAAAAATTACACATGATAGAGATACTTCCTCTTTATATTCCAAACTAATTTTCGTAGTCTGCGCAGCTCTAATTACCCCGTGAAAATTCATTGAAGTTAAGTAATTTCTGAAAACGTAATTATTTCTATAAAACTTTAAAATTCATTTAAAAATATAAGAAAAATAGTAAAAATTCTGAGAAAATTTCCCAAGGTTCTTGAGTGACTCGACTTGATACTTATAAGTTTTTTCAGACTGTAAAAATAAGTTTTCTCTGTAAAATAAATTGTTTTTTTGTGTAGGCATTCGCTCGTGACCAATTTCTTCATATTTAAAACTCATATAAATTAAATAAAACCCTTTTTTATAAAAATAATAACACCAATCTTGAATGCCGTAATAACTCCAATTACGTACTTAGGTGCCATACTAAACTTTAGGCTACCACATCCTCCCTCCAATCGAGAATGTCCCCATTCTTAAAACATTGCATAAGTGGTCGAACACAATATGCATCTTTAACCTTCAACCACCATCTTCTTTAATCAACTATAAAATTCATCTTCATCAATATGTCTTCCAAAGGACTTGTCAATCCATGTGAACTCTGCGCTCGATACCAGGTACCTTGTTTAATGTCCAACCCTAATCTTCCTAGTAGGACAGCTTGCGACTTATGCCGTGTGAAAAAAGTCAAATGTAACCGGCCAATAGTTCCTTCTAAAACAAACGTATATTTAGGACCAGCAGCTCTCCCTGATCCCTCAACTTCTAAAAAGCGATCAAAAATTCCTGTCTTCTTAAAACGAATAAGATTAAAAGCAGCTTCAAAAGTTCAATCTTCATCAGCGGATCCCGGCCTTATTTTGCCTTCACAAGATCCTAATCCTATAACGCCAGTGCCCCCAACCAACTTTGCTGAGACTATGTTTCCTGGCTCTAAATGTAAGACTCTATTATCTTACTAAAAAAAATTTTAATCAAAATTTGACTAAACCTATGACTTAATAACATATTTGAACTTCTAGCTGTCGAAATAACCAACACTGATGATGTTGGTAGAGTGAAGACGGACTATATCAATCATTATCCAAATTTTCATTGCTATCTTTTTCTTGACTTTACTAATGAGTTGAAACAAAAAATGCTGGCCTATTTTCAAGAAACTCCAGCTAATAACCATGAAGACCTCATGAAAAGAAGAATTTTAATGCAAAGCTTTGATAATGATGTTGAACAATTTCAAAGAAATTATCTTTTCTAACAGTATAACTTGATAAAATTTTGTTTTTGCTTGGTCTTCTTTAACTTTCAACATAAATGTTGTTTTCTTTCTTCTCTGGCTTGATATAACATAAAATAAAATAATATAAATCTTGTGATGATTCCACTACTGAGAGCAAGGTTTGAATCCCTTCAGACTCCCATATACCAGTCTTCCTTCTTGTCACAGCATTGAGAGAGTGGATCTTCCTATGAGCCGAATACTCCTGATTCCAACCTCATAGGGCCCCCCACTGAGCCGAATTCTATGATTCTAATCTCGCCATAAGGTCCTCCAAGCTTCACACCAAAAATGGCCTAACACTGAGGCACTAAAAAAATCATTCCCTAAAATCCAACTACCATCCTAACTTCTGATTCCTTCATCACAATTTTCAAACTTTGCTATACAGCAAACCCATAAAATACTTTTGCCAGGCTTCCAATAATAATTTTAACTTTAGACCATGTTAAAGCGCCACAAATTTCACCTAATTAACCATTATGCTTTCATTAGCATCATCACCACCTAAAATTTTAACCTCCTAAAGCTTATCAGCACCCAATTCCAGAAATAATTGAATAACCAGTTTAGAGTCTTAGTGGACAGTGATAAATTAAAAGATTGAATTGAGTTATCCAAACAAGATTGACATTCCAATTTAAAGTCTTGGTAGACCAAACATATAATCGATTGCCAGTTTAGGGTCTTGGTGGACCAAAGATTGTTTAGGTGCATAAATAACTTGATATATTCCTAAGTAAGGCCTAGGCTTGACCAAAGATTGAATAAATTTGATAATCCAGTTTAATGTCATAGTGGACCAAACATTTGATCGACAAGTAATCCAGTATAAGGCCATAGTGGACCAATGAATGTTGAATTATCCTGCAGATATTAATTTTCCAGGTTAAAGTCATAGTGGACTAAACAATGAATGAACTACCAGTTTAAAGTCATGGTGGACCAAACATTTAATCGATAAGAAATCCAGTTTAAGGTCATGGTGGACCCAACAGCTTGATAACAGCCCAGTTTAAGGTCTTGGTGGACCTAACATTTGATAACACTCCAGTTTAAGGTCTTGGTGGACCTAACATTTGATTTATATAAAAAAAAAATCCGTCTCCAAAAATATCCATAAAATCTTGAACATCCTTGAAATTCAGTTTACAGTCTTGAAGGACTAACAGCTCCAATATAAAATCTTTAATGACAGTCTTGAAAATTAGCCAGTTTAAAGTCTTGGAGGACTAACGGCTCCAAAATTTGTATAAAACCCTTAAGGAAAGTCTTGAACAGTAGCCAGTTTAAAGTCTTGGAGGACTAAAAGATCCAAAATACGTATAAAAAACCTTAAAGAACGTCTTGAACAGTAGCCAGTTTAAAGTCTTGGAGGACTAACAGATGTCTTGAAGTAAAATCCCATAGGTATTGAGTTCCCCTAGACCCTGTTTCCTGTCTAAACTAAATGAATAAAACTAAAAAGAATGAAGACTGAAAAATAAAACTAAGAAATATAATAATAATTTTGATTTAATTAATTAATTTTTTTTTTTTTTATTTTATTTTTATTTATTTATTTTTATTTTTTATTTATTTAATTATTTTTTATTTATTTATTTTTTATTTTTATTTTTATTTATTTTTATTTATTTTTAATTTTAATTTTGTTTTTAATTTAAAATAAAAGATTTTAGAAAAGATAGTTTTTGAAATAAAAGTTAAAATATAATTTTTGAAGAAAGATAAATGAATGTGAAAAGAAATATAAAAAAAGTAATAATAATAAAAAATTTTAAAATAAAATTTTTAAAAGACGCCCTCCGGCCATTTGATGAGCCATACCCTCGACATCATGCCCACATCCAAGTGCAACTTGATGTGGTTACACAATTTTAAGAAATTGAAAAGAAAAGAAAATAAATGAAAGTTTTTAAAAGATAATTTTTATAATGATGATCACTGGGTGGGCTCCCTCCAATTTATAAAAATGATTAGAGACCACCAGTGAGCATCACCTTTACAATAATTCATAATATATATTAAAGAAAAGAAATCACAATCTAACATAAAAAAAAATCAAAAGCAAAATAAAATAAAAAGAATCTTGAATCCGGCGTTGAGAGCGGTGTCTCTTGATTTGTTCCAGTTTATAGTCTTAGTGGACTTCCTAAAATTAAAAGACAAAGCCAGGATTCAACTAGAAACAGGGAAAATTTTGGAAACGAACATTATGGGGTAATTGTGTATAGAGCAGCCAGCCCATCAATTACCCCCACACTTGCCAATATTAAATTAAGAAGGTTCCCCTGTGAACACTTCTTCCAATAAATTTTTAAAATTTTCCAACACTATCTTCACCCATATTTTAAGAATTTTAAGTTTTTTGAAAATTTCAAAGAATGGCTTCTTGAATTTCGTTAAGTTTCATCATAGTTTCTTCGCCCATATACAGTGTAACGATAGTAAAGTATTTTTGATAAAAAAGAAGATAGTTTATCCTCGTTGAGGAGGTATTCATAAAATTTTGTCGATATCATAGTTTATCCTCATTGCGGAGGAATCCATAAAATTTCATTAATATCATAGTTTATCCTCATTGCGGAGGTATCCATATAATTTCATAAAGGTCATAGTCTATCCTCATTGCGGAGGTAGACTTTGGCACTCCTTGTGCCTCTAGGATAGAACTGTTTCACTTGGTCAGCCGCTACCCTCTTCTTCAATACTACTCCATCCAACTCTTCTAACACATATGAACCGCCGGAAACTTGCTCCTTGATTTTATACGGTCCATTCCACCTATCTGCAAACATCTTTCCCCATTGACTCTCTAGACTTCTATTATACACCAGGACCATATCTCCTGGATTCAAAGGTTTCCTTAATCGAGGTGCCAACCGCTCATCCCAATATCTAACTGATTGGTTTCTGATCTTCATCATCCGCAAATATGCCTTTTCTAAATATTCTTCTTTCTTTTCTAGCTGCATCATTCTTGCACACAATAATTCTTCAGTAGTTTTGACCGTGTCCCAGTCAACTCCAAGATATGATTCAGCTTTTAAATCAACTGGTAAAACTGCTTTCTGTCCAAAAACAAGTTCATAAGGTGAAAATCCGGTCGTCCTTTTGGCAGTGATTCGATCAGCAAATAAAACTAAAGGTAAATAGTGCCTCCACTTTTCAGCACTTGTCCCACACATTTTAACTAAAGCATCCTTGATAACTTGATGCCCTCTTTCAACCATGCCTTCAGCTTCAGGATAATATGGGGTTGCTACCCTAACCTTTGATCCAACTTTCAATACGGCCTCTTTAAACTCTGTCCCAAATTCAGGACCTCCATCTACCGTTACCAACTTCATCACCCCATACCTATATACCCAACTATTCAAAAAAAATTCTGCCACATTTTTGGCAGTTAAATTAATAAGAGGCGCTGCCTCTACCCAACCAGATAAATCATCTCTGGCCACAATTAAATATTTATACCGTCCCTCTTTTATATGAACGGCATCTAAACTAACTCTTCCGAAGAGCGTATATTCACCGGTCGCGCGTCCAGGTTCTTTTGGCCTTAAATAACTTCGTCTTTGACATTCTTCGCATGACTGAACCCACTTTTTAACAGCCATCTTCATGCCAGGCCACCAGAATCAATCAGAAATTCTTCTAAACGTTTCTCCAACGCCTCTATGCCCGAGATCTTCATGCAGTGATTTCAAAACTAATTCTTGCCCCTTCTCTTGCGTTATAACTACTTGAGGATTTGGATACCTTCTCCTCATTAAACGTTGACCAGATAGGTAAAACGTAGATGACTTCCTCTTGATAGCCACCCATTCATTGTCTTCACAATCTTCTGGCCTCTCTAAAGTCAACAAATATTTGACTAACAAAAAATAAAAACCAGTCTGACCCCAGACTTCATCTTGAAAATCGATTAATATAACGTCAATAGGGACTTCTCTTTCACCAATATCACCTGCACATGAATGAGCCAATAATCGTTGACCCCTAAATAAATCTTTAATCGAGCTATGTTGACGTTTTTCTTCTGAACCTTTGGATCCTTCGTAAACCATATTTGAAAATACCTCTTTCTCTTTATCCACCTTTTTATTTAAATTCTCTAATTCTCCAACATATACACCATTCCTTAAATTACTACTATCCCACACTACCAATCCATCTTCCTCTACATACACCACATCTTCTTCTACCTCCTTTCTACAGAATTTATCTACACCTTTTCCAACACCTTTATTAACATAAAAACTATTTTCCAGTTTATCCTCTTGATGGAGGTCATCATCACCATAATCTAAACACAATAGTCCTGCCAGTTTAACCTCATGGGGGAGGTATGGAAAGTCTTCAGCTCTTTTAGTGCTGGCTTTGATAATAGGTATATCTTCATCGAACTCTTCTGAGTCTGAATCTTCTTCAGTGGGTGGTCTCCTTGATAAGCCATCTGGCATAGTAAAATTTTTGCCAGGCTTATGAACTAAATCGAACAAAAAATGTTGAATAAAAGCTACCCATCTCGTCATGGGTGCGTTTGGTAAACTTGGGGAATTAATCATCTGGATTAACAATTTTGCATCCACTTGCAACTCAAAATGTTGCCCCCACAAAATATGCTGAAGTTTCTTCAGTATTTTCGCCACACAACATAATTCCAATTTTGGTTAAGAATATCTTGATTCAACCTCAGTAAATACTACAGATTCATACCTAACTGGCCTGATGTAACCAGCTTTATCCATCTGAGACAAAACTGCCCCAGCTGCAACCTGACTTGAATCAACTGCTAAATAAATTCTACCAGCATCTTTTCCATAATCCAACTTGTGCAGGACTAAATCCTTCCCTACAACCTCCTTCAACTTCACAAACGCCTTCTCACACTCTTCATCCCACTCCCAGTCTGCATCCTTTCTTGTTAACCGTCTCAATGGAGCTGCCAGTGAAGAAAAGTCCTTAATAAACATTCTAACATATACACAAACGCCTAAAAACCCTCTAACTTTGGTCATATTCTTGGGTCTTGGCCAGGACTGAATTTTGTTAACTTTCTTCTTGGACATAATCCTATCCTCTCTACATACCACATGGCCTAATATTTCTAAGGCTGGCACACAACAGGAAAATTTTGAACCTGAAATAGTTAAACCAGCCTCTTCCATTCAAAACAAGATTCTTTCTAATGTAATTGCAAACTTCCAAATGAATTTGCGTATCCCGGGATTCTCTTCCAACACCTGGTTATCATAGTCGGTTGTTGGTCCCTTAATTCCTCCATCATCTATAAAGATTCCAGCATATTGTGGAATTTCGTCTTGAAGGATCCAAGCCATCTGGGCTTGATAAACTGCAACCGAATTTGTTGCTCCTTGAGGTAATCTTGTTAAATGTAAACGTCCAAGTGGTGTATCGAATGTAGTGAGAGGCCTTGAGTCCGGATGTAACTCTCTCTTATCATATCCACCCATAATATCTCCCAAACCATAACACACTCTCCCTGCAAAAGCTTCAACAAACTCCTCAGCACTAGGCGGTATCCCAGCATCCTTTATTGTAACCCTATTTAATTCCCTAAGATCATGTACAACTCTAAGCTTGCCATTTGGTTTCTTGATACAAAATACCGGACTAGAATAACTTGACGTTGATTGCTCATACAGTCCAGTGCGTATCCGTTCTCTGACAACTTCAATATAGGCTTTTTTTAATGCAGCCGGAATAGGAATTGGTTTCTGCTGCCACGGTTCATGACATACCACAGGAATCTTCTAAGGCTCCCCATAGGAATGCTTCAACACACCCCTCTCCTCTTCTACAAAAGCAATGGCCTTCTCTCGCTTGACCATTACATCCAACAACAACAACTTCTCTTCTCCAGACAACCAACCATCAGGTCCAAAATTAACAACACCCAGTCTCTCAAAAGTGATTCTTGACGTCTCAGAAAATTCAGGCGGATTCTTTACCAAGGGGCTTTCATAAGGATCTCTTTATAACCTTGGTCTTCTCAAGGGTGGATTTAATTCAGCAGGTAGCGGTTCATTAATAGGTCGAACTTTATTTGCTACCTTCTTATATTTGGCTGCGTCCACATCTAAATAAACTTGAGGTAAAACATTTACTTTTGTATCGCCATTACATATTTCATCAAATGAATCTTCTTCATCATCAGAATCAGAATAAGAAAAATTAGAAAAATATTTTATTTCATTTTTAAATTTTACCCTTTTCTCCTTTCCCTCGTCTAATTTATAATCAGATTTTCCAACACCTTTGCTTCTCTTATCCAACAGTAAATTGCCCGTAAAGAAAGTTGGCAGTTTAACCTCTTGCTGGAGGACTGGAATTGAATTTTCACAAAAATTTTTTTTTGTGTTTTAATTATACTGAGATTTTTAATCGGATTTTGATAAGATTTTCGCAGTTTACCTTCTTGCTGGAGGTCCAGAATAGAAGGAGATACTTGCATTTTAACCTCTTGCTGGAGGTCCGGAAATGAATTTTCACAAAAATTATTTTTTTGTGTTTTAATTATACTGAGATTTTTAATCGGATTTTGATAAGATTTTCGCAGTTTACACTCTTGCTGGAGGTCATAAAACATACCCTTCCAATTTTTATCCAACCTAATTTGGCCCATTTTGCCTTTTTCACCATTTTTAAATTTTATAGAAAAACAGGGTAAATCCAATAAACATATAGAAAAGTCCATAACGTATTTGCACTCCAAAGTAATATTAACAGAAAATAATTGAGAATCCACTTGAATTATCTCCAAGTGAGCTGACCTATTGCAATCCGGGATCTCATCCTGAGGAGAGATTACAACATTAGAGTGATCAGCCCCTGCTACCCCAAAAAATGAGGGCATTCATCCCTTTCCAACAAACATAATTCACCAGAAGCCGTCCGTTTAATATGCCGCTTCTTGATGCAAACACAACACTGGCACAGAGTAGTAATCCCTGGCCGTGTTTCCCAACCTTCATTTCCAGGAGGCGCTAACCGCATATGTAACCTCCGCATATCTTCACCAGTGATATCCAAACTAATCCCCATGCCAGCTTGATACCCTATCCTGGCCTCAAAATCCATCAAAAAAGGGCCGCCAAGAACAGTTTTGACTGCTCCTCTGGCCACATAAAAGTGAACCTTACCAACAGATCCACCAATGCCTAACCTGACATGCTCAGCTGTACCCATCAGCTCCATTGCATGCCCTCCAATGCCTCTGAGGTTTCCACCAGTCCCACTTTTAATTGGCAAGCCTATACTCGTCGCTTGCTCCAATTAAATTAAATTAATTTGAGACCCTGAATCGACCAAGGCCTTTACTTCTTTACCGTTAAGAGTTACCACCAGGTAACCCAAGGGAGCGGAAAAATGCATATCTACATCTTCCCCAAACTTTTCAGAATTTTCACAAATATATTCCACCTCTCCAGTGGAAACCCGACGCCTCGTCAAATGCTTCTTTTGCTTTTCAGCAAGCGCCGGACTAATTGTAAATAACTCACCCAAAGATAAGGGAATCTGCAGTTTATTCACCCTATTCAAAACTGCGTCCATCGCATTAGCTTGACCAGAAACTACTGGCCGCTCATACTGGACCTTTGATTTAACAACCTTGGCCCTGGGTACCTCTTGAGGTCCAACCAAACCATCTTCACCTCCCATAATAACATCTTCACTTTCTATAACCCTAACTCCGTCACCAGCTTCTTGCACTAATCCTGATCCATCGCTAGTCCTTCTTACACCCTCCATTGGGATGGGACCGCTAAAACTTGGTCTGGGTAGAGACGCCAACGGTACGTCCTCCTCAGAATCCGAATCATCCTCTGGCATAGGCTCACCATTTAAATCAAACTTGCTATAACTAGGGGGCCCCATATCAGCAATCCCCTTCTGCATTTTATATAATTCGTCCTTAGAGTAAGGGTTCAATTTGTTGGTGGCAGTTTGAGCACTAGAATTTTTGTCCTTAGAGTAAGGGTTCACTTTGTTATTGGCCTTGCCAGGATTAGCCCTCAATTGGCTCTGAATGCTACTCTTCGCCTTAGTAGCAGCTGCTCTTCTAGCAGCATTAACATCGTATTCGCCGGCCATACAGCTACCCTTCACCTGGGCAACCGTCGCCAGCTCTAAACCACCAAAAGAAGTAGAGAATGTGGCTTTACTGACCTCTTTCTCCTTGCCCTTGTCAGCTTTACCACCATTACCATTACCATTTTTGCCACCCTTGGCATTAACATCTTCATCCGTCACCTCTTCAAATCTGGCTCTCCTTTCAGCCGTTAAACTTCTTCTGACCAAATCAGAAGGAGACTGTCCATCACTGGGCTTGATGAACAAACCATCAGGAAATTTATAAACTTTACCATCAAATAAAACTCGCCCAGCATCCATATCCTTATCTAGAGCAAAACAAACTGTTGCTCTGTGCCCCCTCCTATTACAATAGGAGCACACCTTTGGCTCATCGTAGCCACCTCTATATCCATTACTACCACCATTCCCACCATTTCTCCCATTGCCTGGGAAGCGGTTACCGTTGTTATTGCCATTATAATTTTGACGTTCATAACCTCTAGACTGATAAGAAGTTGACGTCGATGAAGAAGCGATTGGGGCCTTGTTAGCCTTCTGGGTTTCTTGAACAAATATTTTTAATTTTTTCATTAAATTGGCCAAGTGATCGACCATCTCATTATCTACATTGCCCTCAACTTTAGCCACAGGTAATCCCATTTGAGCCTTCTTGGCCTCCTGGGCTTTGACCATAATATCATTGTTTTTGGCCAAAACTTCGCTGACCTTGCTAACATATTGAGTGCATGACTCTTGATATTTGTCCAACGCCAATAACTTTAGATGGGCTTGAATGTTGTCCTTGATAACCTCCAGGGCCGGCAGTTTCTGCTCACCATTAGGCAGTTCCTTCATCAAATCTTTTCTTGAAAGATCCTTCAAGATGTCCACACAAATATCCCTGCTGCATGCTGTCCAAAACAAATCTTTTGCCTGGTTCTCATGCACTAACTCGTCAACCAGTATGAGATATTCCACCACTTCATCAAACTGAACACAGAGCTTTTTGAAGTCAGCCATAGAAGAAACTCCACCTTTTGCTTTCAAGTCTCCAACAATTTTATTGAGGTCCATCATAGTAAACCTAACACCCCATCTATCAACCATAGCTTTGGAAAGCTTAACCCAATCCTTGTCCTTAAATGCCTGCAAAGCAATAACCTCTTTTTCCACCTCCCTATCAGCAATAAAAAATCTAACTTGCTTCACCATGTCCACATGAGAAGCACCATCAACAGCAGAAGCAGCTTCATACCTGCTAATGAACCATTTAACCTCCTCCCCATCAAACTTTGGGCCATCCCAAGAAACAATTCTAACTGAGGGAGTAAGAGGGTTAGAAGATCCAGAAGCAACAGCAGAAGAAGACATCCCAATAAGTAATGAAAAGCGTTAACAATCGATAAAATAACAAGCCTCTTGCAGGCCAATAACAAAAATCCAATTAGAGTTTCAGAAAATAAGCCTCTTGCAGGCTAAGAACGTTCTTGATCCAAGTAAGTCTTTAAAGAAAGCTAGAGAAATCGAAACCCCACGTTGGGCGCCAACTATGGTAAGGTAAACTCTTACAGTCGCCTTGCTGTAAGCAGAATCTGGAGGAGATGTGTGGATATAGCTGAAAACCCCGTCCTTCCAACAAAAAATAACAAAATGGGAATTCTAAATCACTAAGCTAACCAGTCTACTTGGATCTGATTGATAAAAATAATGAAACTCTAAAATATTTAACGCTTATTGAGATTTAAATAAAAGTGGCTGTTGAGAAAAGAAATACTGATAACAACAATTAAGGTGTACCATTGAAAGATCTGAAAAGATTGACTTTTATGTTTTTATAATAATTTGAATTTTTATGAGACAGCAATAATCAAGTCCCAGCGATGAAGACCTTTCTAAAGATACCCTGTAAGAAGTGTGATTTAAATTGTTGAGTAGTATTTCTAAAATGTTATATATAAAATATAAAGTTATAAGGGTATTACAAATTTATTTAATTTGTTGAGTAATAAAAAAAAATGAGACCGTGGTGGTTAATGTTTAAGCTGTATGATGTATTCCCCCTCTTTATTTCGAGTTTGAGAGGCGCTTAAGTATTCCTAGTCACGTGCCTAAGTTTTCCCCTCCAGTGCTCTCCCAGAGTCAATCCGGAGCCCGTATGGAGTCCGTCCGGAGTCAAAGCGGAGTCCGTACGGAGTCCGTCCGGACTTCCGGACTCAATTAGAACCTTAAAAACTATAATAAAAAATCTAGAAAAATTACACATCATAGAGCTACTTCCCCTTTATATTCCAAACTAATTTTCGTAGTCTGCGCAGCTCTAATTACCCCGTGAAAAATCATTGAAGTTAAGTAATTTCTGAAAACGTAATTATTTCTATAAAACTTTAAAATTCATTTAAAAGTATAAGAAAAATAGTAAAAATTCGGGGAAAATTTCCCAAGGTTCTTGAGTGACTTGAATTGATACTTATAAATTTTTCAGACCGTAAAAATAAGATTTCTCCGTAAAATAAATTGTTTTTTTGTGTAGGCATTCACTCGTGACCAATTTCTTCATATTTAAAACTCAAATAAATTAGATAAAACCCTTTTTTATAAAAATAATAACACCAATCTTGCATGCCGTAATAACTCCATTTACTTACTTAGGTGCCATACTAAACTTTTGGCTACCACACCGGCCAACAACTTCTGTGTTAAGACTTTTCCTCCTTTTGGTGTGCTCCATCCCCTCTCTGGTTTTCTCTGGAACTCCCCATTGGTGACCCATCCCCAGCCTGCTGCTTAGAATCAGGAGGAAGAATAAGTTCTGGACACAAGTCAACTGATGATAACAAAACATCAGAAGACTTTCCAGGATAGGCCCCTTACCCCTAAAGGGGTAAAGGAGCCAATACTTTAGCACCAGCATCCCCTTTCCTTCCAATCAATCTGCAGGTTATATTGGTCCATCCATTTCATCCCCTGTACCATGTCATACTGGCCCTTCAGGTTTATTGCATATGCCTTACACTGAGACTCCCTTCTGTCACATAAGAGGCTGCACAAAACCTTCTCTCTTACTTCTCCCCCACCTGGGGATCCATCAATTATAATTAGACACCTAGGGTAGTCCATTTTTTTCCTTTTTATTTCTCTTTAAAAACTTTTTAGAAATAAAAAAAGTCTGTGGCCCCACAGTCTAGTAGGGCTTGTACATTTTTTGGGAAATCAATGGCCATTAAAGGAAAGTTAAGTATAATACAATTATCATTCACTTCCAGTGGTTTACATTCTGATAATTCTTCTAATAAATCCTCCTTTTAATTTTTCTCTAATCTTCTCAAGGAGGGCACAAACTTTACTCCTGAGTGCTGTCTTTTACCTGTGCCTTGCCTGTGCTATCCTACACTTCACTAACCCTGATTTTCCCCCTACACTCCCTTTCCAAGTGACCACTCCTTCCACACCTTAGAAAAAATATTTTCTCATGCATCATTAGTCTTCTTCATCTCAAAGCTTTCTCCTTCCACTTGTTCCTTGTGCATTTACTGCATCAATATCCATGGCATTTGGGTCCCTGGCGCTTTCCCCGCTCAATGTGAGGCATAGTTGCACAACTGACAAGCACCACTCTAACCATCCATTTGCTGATGTGTAAACTTGTTATTAAATTGGATAGCCAGTTCTATTAGTTCTAGGAGAAGGATTGGGAAAGGGTGACTGATTAGGTCATTTCTGATTTTTTGTGAGAGCCCATTCCTGAAGTGGAACATGAGCCCCCCTTCCACCCATGTTGTGATGTAGCTGGAATGGCCCTGGAATTCCAACACATAATTGGCTTAATTGTTTTAACACATGTTCTGAAGTTATGGCCACATCAGGATCACCAAAAGCTAGCTCAAATGCTGCCATAAATTGGAAAAAACATTTTGTGGAATTGGAACCTTCAAGGAGTTCTTTTGTATATGGCCTTGCCCAATTTGCTGCCTCATCTGTGAGGTAAGATATTGTGAATCCAATTTTTGATTGCTTGTCTGTGAACTGATGGCCATTGAGCAGAACATAGAGGGTTACCTGGAATGCATATTGATCTTCCCAGAGGCCTTGCATTCCATCAAAGATTACTAGCACTACAATTTTTGGGCCTTTGAGGGGTGGTGCTGTAGAAAGACTCTTACAGTTGCCTTGCTGTAAGCAGAATCCAAAGGAGTTGGATAAACTGTAGAAAACCCTGTCCTTCTAAGTAAAATAAGGGTTGCTCAAATAACTAAGCTTACTAGTCTACTTGAATTGATTTAAAGTATAGATGAAGCTCTGATTTTATGAATGCTTATTGAGATTTAGAAATAGCAGCTATTGGAAAAGAAATACTGATGACAACAATTAAGGTGTACCAGTGAAAGATCTGTAAAGATAGACTTATATATTTTTATAAAGATTTTATTTTAATGAGTAAACAATAAAAACAAGTCCCTGAGATAGAGACCTTTCCAATGATACCCTATATGTGATGAAATTATAATTGTTGTGTTGTATTTCAAAAGTGTTATAAAAAATATAAATGTTATAAGGGTATTACGATTTATTTAAATTTGTTGTGTAATAAAAAAAATATGAATATGGTTGTTGAAATTCTCCAAAAAGACCCTTCTTATCGAAACTAAAAGACAAAAAACCTTTAGAAGACTAAGATTCCCTCCTTTCTATCTGATTCTCCTACTCCTGACCATTCAAACAATATTCTACATGCATAGGATCTACAATAAACTATTGATCTAGTAAGTATAATAAATTTCTAACCAGATTTTGCCACAATAGCCAAATTTTAACCCAGTGACCAGACTTTCCCATTGTGAGCAAATTTTGCCACAATGAGCTAATTTTGCCAGATTGAGCTAATTTTGCCACCATGACAGAATTTTTCCAGTACACTTCGCTTTTGCACTGGAAAATCAAGGGGTGGTGCTGTAGAAAGACTCTTACAGTTGCCTTGCTGTAAGCAGAATCCAAAGGAGTTGGATAAACCATAGAAAACCCTGTCCTTCTAAGTAAGATAAGGGTTGCTCAAATAACTAAGCTTACTAGTCTACTTAAATTGATTTAAAATATAGATGAAACTCTGATTTTATAAATGCTTATTGAGATTTAGAAATATTAGCTGTTGGAAAAGAAACACTGATGACAACAATTAAGGTGTACCAGTGAAAGATCTGAAAAGATAGACTTATATATTTTTAAAAAGATTTTATTTTAATGAGTTAAAAATAAAAAAAAGTCCCTGAGATAGAGACCTTTCCAATGATACCCTATATGTGATGAAAATATAATTGTGTTGTATTTCAAAAGTGTTATAAAAAATATAAATGTTATAAGGGTATTACAATTTATTTAAATTTGTTGTGTAATAAAAAAATATGAATATGGTTGTTGAAATTCTCCAAAAAGACCCTTCTTATCAAAACTAAAAGACAAAAAACCTCTAGAAGACTAAAATTCCCCCCTTTCTATCTGATTCTCCTACTCCTGACCATTCCAACAATATCCTACATGCATAGGATCTACAATAAACTATTGATCTAGTAAGTATAATAAATTTCTAACCAAATTTTGCCACAATAGCCAAATTTTAACCCAGTGACCAGACTTTCCAATTGTGAGCGAATTTTGCCACAATGAGCTAATTTTGCCAGATTGAGCTAAATTTGCCACAGTGAGATAATTTTGCCACAATGACCAAACTTTGCCACCATGACAGAATTTTTCCAGTACACTTCGCTTTTGCACTGGAAAATCACCAGAGCAAACTGGAGCAAACTGGAGCACCGGAGCTCAGTGGCCATTCCATCAGCACACCATATCCACCAATAATACTAAAAGACACTAAATCAAGTAAAACACTAAGAAAACAGTAAAATATGATAAAAAACCATCAAGACATAAAAGATAGAGTAAAATCTGGGCTATCCAATGATAATAATCACTTTCCAAAATTCCAAATATCCAGCCTGATAATCCAGTAAATTGCTACTAATCTTCCAAAAATAAACCCAAAAGAGCCACAGAAAATACCCAAAAGATAGAGAATCACCCCAAAAATCCATTAAGACCATCTCCAAATACATAAAACCATCTAATCACAAGAAAAATACCATCATATAACCATTCCAAAATGCCACAAATCAACCCAAAACTATCCATTATAACCAAATTAACACCTGGTAGTACCAAAAATTTCATTTCACCCAATATTCAATCAAATTTTCACCTAAGTGGCATACCCAGATGTGGAACGCCACATCCTCCCTCCAATATGGAATGTCCTCATTCCCAACTTTGCATAATTGATCCCCCAAAATCTTCTATCTCTCTCTTCTACCACCATCATCTTCAATCACACCATTAACCAAGTCTCTTCTAAATCAACCTTCAATCTCATCATTTTAACATGTCCTTCAAAGAACTAGCCACTCCATGTGAATTATGCACATGCTACCAAGTAACCTGTCTATTGTCTAATCCTGATCTTCCTTAAAATAATTTGTTCAAAACAGCTTCCTTATCCAAAGTCCAATCTTCTTCAATATATCCCGCCCTAATTCAGCCTTCTCAAGATCCAGATCCTATAATGTCAGTTCCTCCTATAAATTTCACTGAAACAATGTTTCCTGGCTCAAAATGTAAGAACTGATGATGTTGGTAAAGTTAAGACAGATTATATTAATCATTACCCTTATTTTCATTGCTATCTTTTTCTTGACTTTACTGTTGAGTTGAAGCGTAAATTTCTGACTTATTTTCAAGAACCTCCAGCCAATAATCATGAAGATATCCTAAAGAGAAGACTCTTAATGCAAAGTTTTGATAATGATGTCAAAAAATTTCATAGAAATTATCTTTTCTAATTAGTTTATTTTGATGAACATTGTTTTAGCTGGTCTTCTAAAAATTTAAACTGCTTGTCTTCTTCTCCGGCTCTTGATATAAATCATAATAATAATAAAAATAAAAATAAATTTTTGTGATGATTCCACTACTGAGAGCAAGGTTTGAATCCCTTCAGACTCCCATATACCAGTCTTACATCTATGTCACAGCATGAGAGAGTGGATCTCCCTAATGAGCCAAATACACTGGATTCCATGTTCATAGGTCCCCCCACTGAGCCATATTCTTTGATTCCAATCTTGCCATGAGGTCCTCCAAGCTTCCACCAAACAACTTAACACTGAGGCTTTAAAATAAAACAATAATAAATCCAACTACCACCCTGACTTCTGATTCCTTCATCACAATTTTCATCCATTTGCTATTCAGAAACCTTTACAAAATACTTTTAGCCAGGCTTCCAATATTTGATTTTAATCTTTTAGACCATTTTAAAACACTAAAAATATCACCTAATTAAACCAGTATGCCTTTTAGTATCATTACCACCTAAAATTTTATTCTCATAAAGCTTAACAGCACCTAAATCCAACAATGTTTGAGCGTCCAGTTTAAAGTCTTGGTAGACAGAGATAAATTAAAAGATTGAATTGAGTTGACCAAATAGATTTACATTCCACTTTAAATTCTTGGTGGACCAAACTTTTAATTGATTGCCAGTTTAAAGTCTTAGTGGATTAAAGATCATTTATGTGCATTGATATAATGATTTCTTCCTAATTAAGGCCTAGGCTTGTCCAAAGATTAAATATTTTTGATAATCCAGTTTGAAGTCATGGTGAACCAAATAATTTTGACTTGCCAGTTTAAGGTCATGGTGGACCAGGCTTTTGTAAATATTAAAAGAAATCTTCATAAATTTTCAGTTTAAAGTCTTGAAGGACTAACAGCATCCAAAGGAGAACCAAATTCTTTAAGAAAATCATGAAAACTATCCAGTTTAAAGTCTTAGAAGGCTAAAGATCTTGAATACAAATAAGAATTTAAAGAAAGTCTTGAAAATTAGCCAGTTTAAAGTCTTGGAGGACTTACAAATCTTGAAATGGGATCCAATTTTTCTTGAGCTTCACTTGACCCTTTTTCCTGTATAAAATATACTATGAAAGAAATAACCAAAAATAAAAATTTGAAAAATAAAAAAAAATAAAAAAATAAAATTGGGAAAGAATTTTATATTTATATATTTATTTTATTTTTATTTTTTTTAATTGTATTTTTTTTTATGATAAAAGAGTGAATTTTGAAATAAAATAAAAAAATATTGATTTTTAATGAAAGTTTAAGAAAGAAAAATGTTTAAAAGAAGATTTTGAAAAATTTAAAAATAAAAATTTAAAATTTAATAGATGCCCCCCAGCCAATTGATGAGCCATACCCTCAAAATCATACCCACATCCAAGTGCAACTTGATGTGGTTACACAGTTTTGAAAATTTAAATATAATAAATTAAATGAAATTTTTATTTATTTATTATTATTATTATTTTATGATAGAAATTTTTAAATAATGATCACTGGGTGGGCTCCCTCCAATTTGTAAAAATGATTAGAGACCACCAATGAGCATTACTCTTACCAACATTTTTAAAGATGTAAAATATAAAAGAAATATATTGAAATCACAAAACAAAAACATAAAAAAGAAAATAAAACTAAACAAAATAAAAGAAATCTTGAATCCAGCATTAAGAGCAGTGTATTCTTGTTTGTTCCAGTTTATATTCTTAGTGGACTACCTATAATTCAAAAAACAAAGCTAGGATTCAACTAGAGACAGGGAGAAATTGGTAACAAACATTGTGGGGTAATTTTGTATAGAGCAGCTGGCCCATCAATTACCCCCAAACTTGCCAATATTTAATTCAGAAGGTTTCCCTGTGAACACTTCTACCAATAAAAAATTTATCAATCCAACATATATCTTCCCCATAATTTCTTTTGCTTTTAAGAGTTTTAAGAATTTTCAAACAAATGTCTTCATAAATGTCATAAAATTTTGTTAACAGTTTTGTCTCCCATACCATAGTAAAACAACAGTAATATTTTTAATAAGAAAGTAGTTTATCCTCATTCTGGAGTTATACTTGATAATGAATGATTTTTTTTTTTAGTTTATCCTCATTGTGGAGTAAACTTGTCGGCCGGTCGTCTAGAAGAAGGAGAAAATGGAAGAAGGAATGAGAGGAGGAGAAGGAGGAAAAAGGTATGGGTAATAAAAAAAATAAAATTTAATAAAATTATTTATTTTATTGAGAGAAAAACAACGATAAGTGAGCTGGGAGGTGACAACAACTTGGTTTTATTAATATTAATATTATTTTAAGTAAGAGTTCTGCGCGGCAACCAAAATAATTACTATCAGACTTAAAGCAACCTTTAATTTGTTATATAAAATTTTAATTAGATTTTTATTACTAATAAAAAGAATATAAACATAATATAAAAATTGTATTTAAATTGTTGAGTGTATAATAAGTGATAAGGCTACAGGGGATTATCCAAGGCCCTTTTATAGGCAATGGGTCCTCTGAAGCGCTACTATATCAGTAAATACAATGATTAGAAAGAAATAAAACCAATATATCAAAAAGAGTAAATGAAACATAACAATATAGAGAAAAACATGAAACAATTAATTAAAAGCCCAATTAAGAATCCAGTTTCCCCGCCATTAATCCCCAAATCAGTAAGTGACAATAGTAAATAACTAAACAAGAGTGGAAACATAGGAACTATGAGAAATATAAATTCCAACAGATGGTCCATCCTGATTTGAGGACATTTTAAGTGAAACAAAAAATAATTTGACGCAACAAAACAATCAATTAATCTCAATTTAGTTCAAATTAATCTATTTGTTTTTTTCTAACACAATTAAGGGTCAAAAGAAGCGTCCTTAATAATTGTTTAGTGTCATATGAGAGGTATTAGTTAATATATAAATTTAAGTAATTAATTTAAATATATTATAAATCAAATTTACACTTGTAATTATAATATATGTTTTTTAATTAATCAAATATAAATTTATAATTATTAAATATATAAAAATGCGCCATTATTTGTAGAATATATTATATTATGCTCAATTTAATTGTATATAAAAATATATATAACCAATAAATTTAATGTAACATTTGTATATAATAAAATTCTTATATAATTTCATTATGTAATAAAATATTAAGTTATATTCATTAAATACAAGTTTTACCCACTCTTTAACGTTTTATAATTTATATATCATTTACTGGACTCCTGGAATAGCCTGGCTGACACTCCCTCACTCTAAAAAAACAAAAAAAAAATGCTAAGATTTTTTCTTTTTGTATTTTTTCAACAGAGTAGGCAGATTTGAAATTTCTTTGCCAGGTATCCATGCATCATGTTCAGATGATTTGTTCTTATATCTCAATAAATATTCAGTACCTCTTTCAGAAGTGATAATTCTATCATTGAGAATTTTATCAATTTCTGCTGTTTCTGTGACTTCCTGAGGGTTCTTCTTAGGTCTTCCTCTTCTTTTTGGAAATAAGTCACTGTTGGAAGTATAAGGTTTAAGCAAAGAAATGGGAAAGACAGGATGTTTCCTATCATATGGAGAATACAATACAACTTCTACTGCATTATCACCAACCATTCTTTTAACAACAAATGGTCCTACAAAAGGATCTTTTAATTTGTGGTTACCTTGTAAATTGAAATGGACAGTAGAGATCAACACTTCATCACCCTTGTTAAATGTGTATTCTTTATGGGATTTATCCCATCTTTTCTTTTCATATTCAAATGCTTTATCAATACAACTCTGAGCATGTTTTCTGCATAGCTGTTGCATTTGCATAAAAGATTTTACACCAGGATGTAGTTCCAACTTAGGTAATTTATTATTGAGAATCTGAGCAGGAGTGTTTGGGACATAACCTAACCAAAGCTCAAAAGGCTTTTTCTCAGTGACAGAATGAACAGTGCTATTATATGCAAATTCAAGACCAGGCAAAAGAGTGACCCAATCATGAGTAAATCTGTCATTATCTTTATATTCTAAACCAAAGGCACAATACCTTCTAATCATATCTTCCAGAGTTTGAATCATTCTTTCAGCTAGACCATCAGTCTGAGGATGGTGAGCTGTAGATAATTTTAACTCACAGCCACAAATATCCATCAAAGAGGTCCAAAACTCAGAAGTGAATTTTGGATCTCTATCAGAGATAATGGCTTTTGGAAAACCAATAATATTAAACATGTAAGACCACCATAAGAAAGCTAATTCCTTGGTGGATACATCTTTGTGGGTTGGAATAAATTTGCACATTTTTGTGAATCTATCAACTATTACCCAACAAAAGTTAAAGCTGTCTTTACCTGCAACAGGAAGACCAGTGACAAAATCCATATTAATGATTTGCCAGGGAGCACTAGGTGCTTCAATATGTTGTAATAACCCTGCTCTCTTTCCTGTTAACTTTTTAGATTTTTGGCAGGAATCACAAGATTCAACATATAATTTTGTGTCTTCAGACATATTAGCCCACCATGCAGTGTTTTTGATTCTAATCAATGTTTTTTCAAGATCAAAATGACCAGCTAATATGTCATCATGACAAAGTTTGAGGATAGTTTCTTTCATTGAAGGAGGAATAACAATTACATTGGTAAGCTTCCTTCTATAATAAATATAACCATCTTCAATAGAAAACTTTCCTTTATTTAAAGCATTTTGGTATTTTGCAGGAAGAGTTTTTATTAATGCTTGAATTGAAGCATTCTTAGGATCATTCAAAATAGTAACTAACTTATTTAAGTCAGAATCTTTATCATATGAATCCAGTAATAACTGTAATAACTCTTCTTCCATATCAACTATAAATATACCATGTATATGAACAGTGTCATCCTCAGGTACATAAGCAGGATTGGAGTCATTATTCGGCAGAGGCAATCTGGAGAGCATATCAACATTTGAGTGAACATTTCCAGCTCTGTGGATAATAGTCATCCTTCCTCTGTATTCCTGAACAGCAAGTTGCCACCTGAACATATGTCTGTTAGGTGTTTTGAGGTTTAAGAGAGATTTCACAGCACTACAGTCAGTTACCAACTCAAATTTTTGGTCATCCAAGTAGTAATGAAGTTTCTCAAGAGCCCAAACAACTGCTAAGCACTCTAATTGAGTGGCACCATATTTCAATTCACTATTTCTTAAGGTTCTTGAAATATAACAAATTACAACCTCTGAGGATTTATCATTAATAATTTGCTTTTGGTGAAGGGCAGCACCCAGACCAATAAAGCTAGCATCTGTATAAAGTACAAATGGCTTGTTAAAATCTGGGAGAGCCAATATAGGGGCTGACATTAAGCAATTTTTCAATGTATTAAAAGCTTTTTGACAGTCATCATTCCAGAGAAAAGCAACATCTTTTCTGGTTAGTTTTGTAAGAGGCAAGGCTATGACCTGATAATTTTTAATATATTGTCTATAATAGCCACACATACCCAAAAAACTGTGGATTTCTCTTACAGAAGTTGGTGCTTTCACATTTTGAATGGCAGCAACTTTATTATGGTCTACACAAATTTGTAAGCCTGATACAACATGGCCAAGGACTTTCAAAGATTGAAAACCAAATTTACACTTTTTTAAAGATAAGGTCATATTGATATCATCCATTTTTTGGAAAACTCTATTTAAATGAATCATATGTTCATCAAAAGTTTTAGAAAAAACAATAATATCATCAATATAAACCATGAGCCAACCTTCAATAATTTCTTGATGGAAAGTGTTATCCATGACTTTTTGGAAAACTGAAGGAGCATTTTTAGGGCCAAATGGCATCCTAACATACTTATATATTCCCATATGAGTAGCAATAAGCAAAAAATTTTGAGAATTTTTCTCAACTGGAACTTGATGATAACCTTTATTACCATCCAGACAACTAATAAATTTTGCACCTTGCAAGGTAGCATGTATTGAATTAATTCTGGGTAAAGGATAAATATCATCAACAGTATAAGTATTTAAAGCTCTGTAATCTCCACATAATCTAGCTTTATCTTTTTCATAAGAAATTAAGACTGGGGAGATGACACAATATTTGGGGGTGACATCCACTTTTTCAATGATATTCATTTTCAATAATGTTTCAATATTATCTTCAATATCTTTTCTTTTTGATGGAGAAGCAGGATATGGTTTTTTCTTAAGGGAAGGAGGAATATCACTCAAATTACAGGATAAGGTAATTTTCATCTCTTCCTGAACAATTCCCAAGACATGAGAACCATGAGCAAAAGCCATAGGGAAAGAGGTAATAGAGGCAACAATAGAATCCTTTTGTTCATTAGTCAAATGATCACCAAAAGAAGCGGTATTTATTTCATGTAATAAATCATCCATTTCAGTTGTTGTTCTACCTTTACATTGGGTCAGTGAGTTACAAGATTTCAACAAATGCCCAGAAGGTTTAGGAGAAGAAATTTTGAATTTTCTTTTCCCATTCATTCCTAAGGTAAAGCAATTATTTGCTGGGTCCAGTTTCACACCAAACATGGTTAAAATATCATTTCCCATAATAAACCAATTGCTCAAATTATCATTTTTCATGACAACAAATTCACAAATAGCCCTGACAAAACCACCATTATATTTGAAAAATACAGAGGTTTTGTATTTGCCAATAGGAAATAAGGTAGAACCATACCCTCTCCATTTTTCAGAAGTTATAGGCAATAATTTACTCAAATATTCCTTATCCACTGAAGCCAAAGCTTTTTCAGATACTACACTTCCTCCAGCACCAGAATCAAGAACTACATCAACATTTTTACCATTAATGATAACAGGTGCCTTTAAAGGGGATATAGGAATAGAATTGTTAGTAATATCTTTAATTATCTCAGCATTTTCTACTGAAGATAAATTCAATACACAATCTTCAGATATATTATTTAAATAATGGACATCATGTTCCAACATTAAAACATCTTTAACAGATTCATTGTCATAGGAGATATTACTTTCACAGTCACTGGAAGAATTATTGACATCAAGTTCAAGTTCATCAGTGTCTTCATTTTGTTCAACAAGATGAATTTTCTTGTCACAAACATGACCCTTCTGCCACGGTTTGTTGCATTTATAACAAGTATTTGTTGCATATTTTTTAGGTGCAACTGGGGCAGAGGGTTTACCAGATTTTTCTGGGAGCTTTATAGAAGGTTTATTCTGATCATTATAAGATTTACTAAGATAATTCTTTGGTTCATATCTATGGTTGAGTAGTACTTCATTACAGATATTAATGAAAGAAGAATTTTCCCTTACATGCTCAGTTCTAGCCACAATCAAATCCCTAAGAGAATTTGGTAACTTATACAAAATTTTATCTCTCCAAATATCATAATCCATCTTTGGATCAATTGCTCTAAGGATTTTAGTTATTTTCATCAGAAAAACAATGGGCTTTTCAACAGAGGAGGATACATATCTAGTATTCTCATACAGTCTTTGCTGAGCTAACCTGAATTTTGAACCACCAAACTGATTTTCAATCAAGGATTTCCAATCATTCCATGTATAATGATTGTTATCTAAGAGGACAGATTCATACCACATCAAGGCTACATTGGAAAATAAAGAAATTAGCTTAGAAACAATTTCCTCATCAGGTAGTTTATAAGATCTCTTTAAATTATCAATTCTTTGGATAAAGTGTTGCCAATCAGAGGAAGAATCACCATCAAAGGTAGGATATTGGTCTAACTTAGGCCAATTTTTCTGACTACTGGGATGGTCCATTTTTTGGTTTGAATTATTCATTAGTAATAATTCCTGAAGTTTAGCCAGGTGTTCAGAAATTTCATTATTTACAGAAACAGCTGGTGCATGACCATCACAAGATTTTTTGCTAGTAGCAAAAGATTTTACAGACTCATTGTCAGTTTGTTTAATGGTTGAAATATGAGGAAGAAAGGATGAACTTTGTTCAGGTTTTTTCCCTTTATTTTTATGCAGCTTACTGGCAGAAATCTCATTTAATTCATTATTGATGGTTAAGGTTGAGAACTTTTCCTGTAGGTCAGACACATAGTTTCTTATTCTTGGAATTTCAGACATCTGCTCATTCACTTTTGCAAGAGATAGAACATTTCTGTCCTCAGAAACTGAGTGTTTGGTACTTAGTGCATGGAAGTCATTTTTTAGTTTCTTCAACTCATTTTGTAGAGATTTTATTTCATTTTTGAATGAATAATTTTCCTCAATAAGGGGTTTCAATTCACTCAATGTTTTATGCAGACTGATATTTCTATCTGAGATAGCTCTATGGTCACTTCTTATTTGTTTTTGTTGACTAAGAACAATATTCAAGGTTTCTTTGATTTTTAAATAAGCTGTATCTTGTACAGAAGAACTCACTCTACATTGCAAGTGTAAATTATTTAATCTATCATTTTCATGGATTAACACATCTCTCACATGTTTGTCTTTCACAATATTAAAATCAAGGTTATCTTTCAAAATTTCCTCAGAAGTTTTTTCAATTAAGTTATAGATTTCAGGGGGAACAGAATCATTTTTAATTGCAAGAGAAGGATTAATTAAAGATGTAGAAGTTAAATGTAAAGGTTCATCAAATGACAATTTGCTAATTACATCAATAGGGCTACTAGTTACAGGAAGCTGTCTTTTAACAGGTTTAACTGTTCTTTCACCATGTTCAATAATATTACCTGCAGAAGAAGATTTATTAGAAAACATACCCAAGTGACTATCAACCAAATTACTTACCATGGCAGAGGAGGAAACTTCCCCTGGGACTGGGTTTGGGATTGTGCTTGGGCCTTCTTTCTCCTGCTTTGTTGGTAGGGATGAGGAGGTGGATGGAAATTGGGTGTTCTGGATGGGCCAGGCTGATGATGAGGAGGGTGTTGCACATTCTGTTGGTAGTGACTCATTAGATAATCCCATTTCCATTGCTCTACTTCCATAGTATTTGGATTTTGGATGGTTGAGCTGGGTGGCTGTGAAGGTTGAGCCTGAAATTGAAGCTGATTGGGAGGCAATTGAGGAGGGGCCTGGGCCTGAATCTGGTTCCTGAGTTCTTGGACCTGATCCCACAATGTGTCTACCTTTGCTTTGTACGTCATATTTTCTGTCTTCAACTCTTTTATATGACTGGAGAGGTTGCTGATTTGTTGTGGCAGAGGAAGCTTTTTTATTTTGAAGCCTTTTGGAAGACCTTCTTGAGGCACTAGAGGCTTTACTTCCTTCTGTGGTACTGGGGGAAGGGGGTTTGGTTTGTTTGCATTTCCTGTCATTTCCACATCCTGCAGTATGAGAATTCTTTGTGTTAACATAAGATTTTTTATGACCAACTTTAGAAGAACTTACAGTGTCAGCATCATAGTCAATTTCTATTTCATCCACTTGCATGTTATCCATTTTTTCTGTCAAATTGTTGGACATACTAGTGGGAAGATTAATATTTTACTTTGTACTTTATAAAAAATTAATCAAAGTTAGTCAATAATTGCTCCAAATAATATAAAAAAAATTTTTTTAATTAATTAAATTATAGAAAAATAACTTTCAATATAAAGTAATAATTAAAAAAATTAATTTTTTAAAAAAAATGGATTGCAAGTTTAAATTGGGAATAACAAGTTAGTTAATTCAACCAATTAATTACCAATATTAAATATGGCAATATATTGGGACTAAGCACAATGTACTTTTAAGTCAACCAAAAATTAACAATAATTAATAATAAAAAAAAATTAAATTAATAATTCAATTTGTATTAATAATAATGTTAATTCTTCTAGGACTAAGAGGATTTAACACTCTATAATGGTCAACTAGGAAAAAAATTTTTTAAAAATTGAACACTTACACTCAGTGAATCAGCAATTAAGCCACAATCACTGTTATTGCAATAAAAATATAGTATTATGAGTGAGAGGCGCAAAGGTGAACTTACTATAGTGATCGAAAAATCACTTCAAAATAATATAAAAATTAATATTATATAAACCTAATATGTCGAACCCAAGTTCGAAACACAGTCGCGGCAAAAGTTTCGTTTTGCTAGGTGGTCCGTGCGTTTTGTTGTTCGTCGCCAGGCTTCGATCGTCGTCGTCGTTTGGAAAGGCCCTCAGTTGTCGGCCGGTCGTCTAGAAGAAGGAGAAAATGGAAGAAGGAATGAGAGGAGGAGAAGGAGGAAAAAGGTATGGGTAATAAAAAAAATAAAATTTAATAAAATTATTTATTTTATTGAGAGAAAAACAACGATAAGTGAGCTGGGAGGTGACAACAACTTGGTTTTATTAATATTAATATTATTTTAAGTAAGAGTTCTGCGCGGCAACCAAAATAATTACTATCAGACTTAAAGCAACCTTTAATTTGTTATATAAAATTTTAATTAGATTTTTATTACTAATAAAAAGAATATAAACATAATATAAAAATTGTATTTAAATTGTTGAGTGTATAATAAGTGATAAGGCTACAGGGGATTATCCAAGGCCCTTTTATAGGCAATGGGTCCTCTGAAGCGCTACTATATCAGTAAATACAATGATTAGAAAGAAATAAAACAAATATATCAAAAAGAGTAAATGAAACATAACAATATAGAGAAAAACATGAAACAATTAATTAAAAGCCCAATTAAGAATCCAGTTTCCCCGCCATTAATCCCCAAATCAGTAAGTGACAATAGTAAATAACTAAACAAGAGTGGAAACATAGGAACTATGAGAAATATAAATTCCAACAGATGGTCCATCCTGATTTGAGGACATTTTAAGTGAAACAAAAAATAATTTGACGCAACAAAACAATCAATTAATCTCAATTTAGTTCAAATTAATCTATTTGTTTTTTTCTAACACAATTAAGGGTCAAAAGAAGCGTCCTTAATAATTGTTTAGTGTCATATGAGAGGTATTAGTTAATATATAAATTTAAGTAATTAATTTAAATATATTATAAATCAAATTTACACTTGTAATTATAATATATGTTTTTTAATTAATCAAATATAAATTTATAATTATTAAATATATAAAAATGCGCCATTATTTGTAGAATATATTATATTATGCTCAATTTAATTGTATATAAAAATATATATAACCAATAAATTTAATGTAACATTTGTATATAATAAAATTCTTATATAATTTCATTATGTAATAAAATATTAAGTTATATTCATTAAATACAAGTTTTACCCACTCTTTAAGGTTTTATAATTTATATATCATTTACTGGACTCCTGGAATAGCCTGGCTGACAAAACTTCTGTCCTTGTAGTAACTATAGGATAGAACCTCTTAACTTGATCAGCAGCTACCCTCTTTTTTAGTATCACTCCATCCAACTCTTCTAAAACATATGAACCTCCAGATATTTGTTCCTTGACTTTATACAGTCCATTCCACCTATATGAAAACATCTTGCCCCATTGGCTCTCCAAACTCCTATTATACAACAAAACCATATCTCCAGTTTTCAAAGGTTTTCTAAGTTGATGTGCCAACCCCTCATCCCAATATCTTACTGACTGATTTGGGATCTTCATCATCCACAAATATGACTTTTCTAATTACTCTTCTTTCTTTTCTAGCTGCATCATTCTTGCACATAATAACTCTTCAGTAGTCTTGACCATGTCCCAGTAAACTCCAAGATATGATTCAGCTTCCAAATCAACTGGTAAAACGGCTTTCTGTCCAAAAACAAGATCATAGGGTGAAAATCCGGTTGTCCTTTTGTCATTAATTCAATCAGAAAATAAAACTAAAATTAAATAATGCCTCCAATTCTCAGCACTTGACCTACACATTTTAACTAAAGCATCCTTAATAACTTGATGCCCTCTTTCAACCATACCTTTAGCTTCAGGATAATAAGGGGTTGCTACCCTAACCTTTGACCCAAATTTTTATATAGCTTCTCTAAACTCTATCCCAAACTCAGGACCTCCATCTACTGTTACCAATTTCATAACTCCATATTGATACACCCAATTTTTTAAAATGAATTCTGCCGAATTTTTGGCAGTCAAATTAATAAGAGGCGCTGCCTCTGCCCAACCAGATAAATTATCTCTGGATACAATTAAATATTTTTACCGCTATGGTAAGGTAAACTCTTACAGTCGCCTTGCTGTAAGCAGAATCCGGAGGAGATGTGTGGATTTAGCTGAAAACCCTGTCCTTCCAATAAAAATAACAAAGTAGGTGTTCTAAATCACTAAGCTAACCAATCTACTTGGATCTGATTTATAAAATAATGAAACTCTAAAATAATTAACGCTTATTGAGATTAAATGATCGTGGCTGTTGATAAAGAAATATTGATAACAACAATTAAGGTGTACCAGTGAAAGATCTGAAAAGATTGACTTTTATGTTTTTATAATATTTTTTTTTAATTTTTATGAGACAGCAATAATCAAGTCCCAGTGACGAAGACCTTTCTAAAGATACCCTGTATGAAGTGTTATTTAAACTGTTGAATAGTATTTCTAAAATGTTAAATATAAAAATATAAAGTTATAAGGGTATTACAAATTTATT